>OV049925.1:6120934-7320934 GCA_920104205.1 Eupeodes latifasciatus | reverse complement strand
TAATATGGACTTTTGGTTATTGCACAACCAGTACGTGTCTTCCTAAAACACCAGCTGTCAACTTTTACTTAAAAGATTGTCAGTACTCAGACAAACAAATTGCGGTAAATTTAAATGTTGGCTACATTCAATAAAAAGTCTTGTGTTCAATGACAAACTGTCATTAATTCTGCGAAACAGAGTGTATATACACATGCTGAAACCTTGAACTGATCTCATTTGAAATTATAATCCGCAAATGGAATGGAATTAAAATTTGTCCTATATCAATCTTTCAATATATGTACAAAAAAACTAAAGCTTATTATTATACAACGCCAATAATAGAAACGGTATCAACTCAGAAGAATTTATTAAAAGATAATTATCTCCGGCACCAACAACACAGCAAAAAAAAAAAAACAGAAACAGCAGCAACAGCCCCGGTAGTATTATAATTCTATATCGCCTAGAGAAATAAAATTTGAATAAATCGTGAGGATAAAAAATAAATACGTATATAATTAACATAATACCACAAAAAGTAAATGTTATACATATATATACTAATGTAGAGTCAGCTTTAAGGTGAATAGCCTTACATTTTATTTTTGCATTTAATAACATAATGATTTACTTATATTATTTTTATTCGTTTTTAAACCTTTCAAAGTAAAAAGAAAATCAAAAATCTTGAATCATGCCACTGAAATGTCAAAATCAATACTTCTCTGGAGGGTGTAAAAAAATGGCTGCATTCCTTGCCACATAGCAACTACAACTATTATTCTCTTGACCTAGGTGACGGTTACACTTCTAGTTATAACTACATACATAAGGCTGGCGCCACACCAAGAACTTAATCCAGTACTTTTTATCTTGCATAACAAGCTCATGTGTTTTGTTGTCTATGTCGCTATGTGCTCGTATATCAAGCGGAATGCGTGACAGTGATTTGTTATAAGCTTAAATTAACTTTTTTCCAACTCAATGAATTGACAGTCGAACTAATTTTTATCTGTTTTTTACTTTTTGTCTCTTTCTCGTTTCAGATACTACTTCCTCGCATAGGCACACCATAATATTGCCAATAAAATAAAAAAAAATAAAAACAACTTACGGATACGTAACATGTGTATACGACATTTTTCTCTAATGTAATTTAAGGCCAAACAAAATATTGTGTACTAGCCTACTTTGTTTCCATAATTTTCTTATTATGTTTTGTTTTATTTCTTAACCTTAATATTTGAAAATATTTAAGAAATTTCTTATACCTTTTGTACCTACTACATGTGTACATATATGAGTTTTGAGAAAAGAGAAGGTTTATGGTGCAACAAAATAGAAATATCAATCAATATGTCAAAAAGTTACTATTTTCATTGTGGTACTAATAATAATAAATTAGTTTCGGATAGTGCTAGTGTCGGTAGCTATAAATAAATTGATACATAGTATAAAATAAATTGTATAATAATTTTTGCCATGGTTATGAGAAATAATAATCATCATCAAGAAGATAAACAACCACTACAACAACAACAACAACAATTGCAGCAAGATCAACATCAACACCAGCAACAACAACAACAACAAGAGCAATATAAAGCACAACATAAATCTACACTTGTCATTATGTCCATGAAATCACAAACACAAAGTGTCAATTTAAAAAATAAAGAAAACTCAACTGCCATCATGCGGAAACAGTTTACACCGATTTCTGACATAAGCAGTGGTAGCTTTAGCTCTGCATCTGTAGCTGGATCTATTCAGGTGAGTTATTGAAGAAATAATAATAAGCATTGAAACTGTGGTTTCAAGTAGTGAAAAATAGACCAAAATAAAATAACTGTCAGATGTCATTAAATATACTAGTTTACTAGATTAACTCCATCAAATGGTTTATTTATGAATTCATCGACGCACGTAAAAATATAGTAAATTACTTAAGTCGGTATTGTTTTTATACATACGTATTTACATGGATGACACATTGTCATAATTTTTTGACAGATAAAAGTATTAAATCAATCAAGTCAAAAAAGGAGCGTAACTTGCAAGTGGCCAAGTATGAAATAGATATGTAAGTCCAAATTTTGAATCTGTCAAACAATGCTGTCAAGATTTTGCCTTGCTTAAGTGCAAACAGAGATTTAAGAGCTCGGTAAAAACTAAGAGGCATCAACTTAAACGTGAAAAACATTTTATACTGAATTCAAACGATGTAAAGCACTTTATCTTAGGGGATTACGAGCAGTGCAAAATGGTTCCACCTTGTCTTGTTAACTTTCTTAGTGTTTGTTTTCGTAGTTAAGTCTATAGCTGCCACTAGTTTCACATGTCAAGTTAAAAGAATTGTGTTGAAGAATTTCTTAAGAAAACAGGCTGTAAAAACCATGCTATTTCATACCTATACTACTCTGTTTTTTTTACTTCAATTTAATATTCTGCCAAAAAACATAAAGTTACCAAACTGGAACCTTGTAGCATTCCAATATTTAAGTAGTAGTAGATAAAACCTTTTAAAGATATGTTCCTTCTTTAGCTTAAAAAATTACTCTGACCATTATTATTATTATTAATAATTATTATTATTCAACCATGATGTTTTTCACCCTTTAAAAACAAGTTAATATTTTAATGGTTATAAAACAATGGAATATTTTTTAATAATTTCATGGAATCAGCTTTAAAATTCTTAAGAAGCATATCAGTTTTGAAAAAAAAAACCATAACCCTAGACAATATTTGTTTACGACAGAAAAGTGCTCCTAATGTGCCTCCATTAATATAGAAGAAATTATACACCATTTATGTAAGTCTATAAAACCAACGACTCCCTTTTAAAGTCTTACATAGGTACTCCAGTAGCTAGCAGCAATTAACATATCCGTTTACATAATTTAACCAGAAGAAGAGAATCAAACAGAACGAAAAATGTAACCGGCGAAAAGTCAAAACAATTAAATGCTGATGTTATAATGACACTTTCGTTGTTTTTCCTTCATTCATTCTTGGGAATACTCTTGAAACATCAGCTTTAAGTTCGAGAGCCATCTTATGACCTTTAAGATTCTTGGAGAAGCAACTTGATTTCGTTATTTTTGTTGTTGTCTTGTTTTTTTGTTCCTGGGAAGATTACGTTTCGCTTACACTTTACACTACTCAGCGAACCCATATAAGGGTGCAGCGTGAAGGCGAACATGCGAGGGCTTGGTCCAGTTGTTCTACCTTCAACCCAAGAACCAACTACTACTTATATTATACTTACCTGGCCACAGGTGAGTGAGTTTAATGGAATTTCTGATGAAGACAAAAAAAATAAGGCCTTTTTAAAAAAACGTGCCTACGAATGGAGCCCATAACACCATACACACACCTAACCTAGACAGCAGCGCAAGTCAAGATTTCTGAATGCGCGGAATGACTTTTTCTTAAAGTTGTTCCTTGACTGGGCGTTCAGGCGTGTAGCTGTAGATAAAAAACGATACTTAAGAACACGGACTGCAGTGAGTTCACTATTAAAACTGCATAAAGCTGCAATGAGTCATAAAGGCTGACTGGCTTGAATGTATAGTCACCATATCGCTAGCCATTGTCCGATGACACAACCCCAACAACAACAACGATGAAGACGCACGACGAACGGACGAACGCAAAACCCAGTGAAGTGAAGGGCATCTTTTATAGGCTTCAAGTATTTAATTTAAGTTCTTTTATTATTTTCATGCGCAAAGGGTTCTCTGCTCTCGAGGGGTTTCCTATTTTTCATTAACATCTTAGAGTGAGCTCTGGCAGATCTCTGTTTGTTTTCTGATGGAGATGGTCTTTTTGAAACCCGAATATGGTTATACAACGACCGAAGCGACGACGACCACAACTTCTTGAAACCACATGGAAGAGACTTTAAGAGTGGTGGATTGAGTCTGACGTTGATTTTGACTTGCCACTTAATAACAATGAAAAATGTGTGTGCATGTTGTATGGTTGTGGACTCAAGGTAATTTTCCGAGGTCTGTTGCCACTGAGCTGAGCTGAACTGAGCTGAGACTTGAATATTAGTTATTGACCAAAAAGTCGTATTGTATGCTTCAGTTTGTTTATTTGATAGCTCATGGCATGGCGGCAGCATGCTGCCAGCTTCACCGCCATCACCACTGCTCCGCACCTCCAATTCAATTTTATCATTTTCTTGCATCTTCACTATCAAGATGAGAAAAGAAGAGTATAGTTTCTTAAAGTTGTTTTCTTCGAATGTCATTGATTTATGTATTTTGAGAGCTTTGAAAAAATAAAGTTAGTGGACAAAAAATATAGACAACAACAACAAAACCAACAACCACAAACAAAAACAGAAACAAATTAGTTTTAGAGAAATTTTTCGGTGAAAGCTTAAAGAAATTTTTCTCCAATTTTTTTTTCGCCACGAGTTGATCATTGACCATAAGCAAGAAGACATTTTTCTTTAGTCGTAATCCCCCTCATTAAGATCAAAATAATAACAAATTGTTTTTTTTTAATCTGAAAGTGAAATTAAAATTTTACTTCGGAACCATCAGGGGTAAAGAAAAGCATTAACACATTTTGTAATAAATTCTTATACTTCGATATCGTCGGCTCGGAGATGAAACTTACTTACATAAGTTCAGAAAAATTTGTTTAATCAAATGAGAATTAGTGAGAAGTACCTAGTATTAAAAAAGGTGTCTTAGCATAATTTGACAGTTCTTCTTTTTAGATTCCGCTCTTTTGACAGAAAATGGTTGTTTTGCCATTTGACTTGTTGAAATCGCGTTCTAAATTGTCCAGTTTCTCAGAGATTTCTGTATTCTCAGAAATATTAAACAAATTTTTCACCCAAATTTCATGTTTTTGCCGTAAAAACTTTGAGAATAGTATTTTTTACAAACAGAAATATAATTCTGTGAACATTTTAATTATGTCAATCTGAATAAGTAAATTCTCAGAAATCTTAGAAGCGTAAACTGGCCAAACAGTTCAATAATTCTCTCAAATAATAATAAAATGTCAAAACTAGAAAAATTCTTCCATGAAGCTTGTTTCTAAAGCTGAAGTCCCATCGTCAAGCTTGCTTTATTGTTCAATCCTTTAAATCTATTAAAAAAGAAAATATTTATATATCCATCAGTGACACTTGAAATGTCAAATTTTAAGACCGTGTTCATAAGAAACTTGTTTGTGGTACTCAATTTTGACAGTTCATTATCTTATCTCGTTTACAAACTTTAGGGATGAAATACTATTAAGAGACGTTATAATAAGTCATCTTAAAAGTATTTCAAGTGAACACCGTCTAATTTTATTTTGTTGTTTAGCTGTTTGTGCATAAAATGTTTAGATAAATTCATTGCTGAGTTGCTTTTATTAATGCAGGTGATAAAGGATTGTTAAAACAGCTCGTTGTAGGTTATGAAGGGACCTATATCAAATCTGAATGGCTACTTTATTGAGTATCGCACAATTTATTATTGACGGACCAAAATACAATTCATTCTGCTGATTTGTCAATCCGACTGAGAAAATTCTCAGAAATCATAGAGGCATAAACTGGCCAAATAGTTTCGACAGCAGAAGTCCCATCGTCACGCTTGCTTTATCATTTAATCCTTTGAATCTTTTATAGGAGAGACAGATTGACACAGCGACTTTAACATCAACGAAATCTTTAGACAAATTTGCAATGTAAATGCAATTTCCTTCAATTTGTTTGCTTATCGTCATTGTTCTTATAATACTTGCGTGCGTCGTACAAATATGATTTTGTTTAACTAATTCTATGGAATGCTCTTACATTGTCAAAACCAAACTAAACAGACGAAATAAAAAGATGGTTGTCACATTTTGAGTGTTGATAAACCTGAAAATTTCGACTAAAAATTTGGTAGCATTTATACAGCGACATTGAATTTAAGCTTAAGGTCTTACGTCGATGTTGTTGTGTTAATGTATTCAATGTCATTTAAAACCAGTGGCTTTTAAAAGTAGAAAGTGGTCGTCAAAGTTGCAGTTGAAGTTGCTGTGTCAATCTGTTTCTCGTTTTAAAAAAGAATACATTGACAGATCCATCAGTGACAGTTGAAATGTCAAAATTTAAGATCGACCAGTGACAGCAAATTTTTTTGAGGTGACTCCATTTTGACACATCATTATTTTATCTCGCTTTTAAAAATTCTTAAATGTCTACTTCACTTGACTGTCCCTTTTTGACTTTAAAGAAGGAGATGCAATTAAGAAACGTCATAATAAGTCAGCTTAAAATTTGTGCATGTGAACTCCACCTAATTTTATTTTGTTGTTTAGCTGTCAATTTTATGAAAGCATACAAATAAAATTTCGTTTAGATTAATTTATTGTTGATGAAGGTGATAAAGTACCTATGTATGTATAATCGTACATCTAATCTGAATTGCTGCTTTATGGAGTAATTTTTCAAAGTTTAGGTACTCTACTTTTAGGCTTTGACAACTTCTTAAAAGCTTTATACTTTTATAAATATATTATGTGCTTGCTCAAACGTCAAAAAAACAAACCACACGAATATAAAGGAGTGTTTTAAATGTTTCATTTCAATGACGTTTATTCTATTTACTGGTGGTAAATCCTACTTTTTGAACCAATTCTGGTTTGAAAGTGACAAGGTCAAAGAATTTATATGTCCTTATTGGCTTGACTTTTACTTTTCAAAGTCACAGCAATCACCATCAAATACCAAAAGTTATATTTATTTTTCTAAAACATACACTTGTACATAAGCCGTGCAAGACCTACCTCTAAAAATAAGTTCAAGATCTATAAAGCAATCATAATTTGCGGTTTAAATTTTGCGGTTTTTTTTGACTCGCGAATCGTGTAAATTTGGTATCGGATAGTTTCACTTCAAAAGCACGAGTCAAAGTCAACTTCAATTCAATTCTTATATACGTTACCATAAAACAAAAATTTAATGAGATCAATATAAAATATGATGCCTATTTTCAAAACGAGATTATTGACATATCTCATTCACAATCCACATGATGAAATAATATCAATGTCATCAACGACAAAGAACATGAATCGCACATATTTTGTTTGTATAAAGCTGATGAAAGATGTCACCAGAATCCAAGCCACACAGAAGACACAAGAACCAATGATCCCAAGTACATTTTTCTCATGAACTTGTTTTCCATGGAAACTCTTCAGGTATAATAGCTTCCGTTTTCATCGTGCAAACTCTGCAGAACAATTAGCAGCTGTCAGCGAAATACCTTTCCAGACTGCTGAAAATGAAGAATTTTTAGGGTGTACTTGGCTCTTGGACTTGCCCATTAGAGTTTACTCTTTTGCTGCTTGATGGCTGATGGCTCATACGGGATTGGGATTGGGATGTTGTGCAATGTGTGGTGATGCTATTGTCCGTTGAGCTATTTATTCCTTTGAAAAAGTACCGAGCAATTTGACCGATACCGTGAACCGAAAGCATTCCTTTAGTTGCTTGCAACTTACATCTTTTATTTTTTCTTGCTTTTGCATATTTCTGTGAAAACTTGCGCTGGCAGAAAAAAATGTATCTCAAGTAAAGCAAAGCAAAGCCAAGTTGAAGTCGAAGCCGGGTGAGCGGCACCATCAATCGTGGCAACCAGGTGAAATAGAATACCTTTGGCATGGCATTGGCCGTAAATTTCCTAGTGTGAGATGTCTTGGGAGGAAAGATAAGAATCTAAATCAAAGAAGAGAAATATATGTGTGCAGATGCTGATGCACTGCACTGCACATGATGGGGAATCCAACAACCTAACCAGATCACATTCCAAAGATTCTCCGGATCGCATCCTCAAGTACGATGGAGTCGCCGAGTCGGAGTTTATACAGTGATGGAAACAGTTTCGAAGCATAAATAGTATATAAAAGGGGTTGGAATATGGGATGGGATAGAGTGTAACATCCGCAATTAGAAGTACACGATAATAATTATGCCGAAAGCGATAGAGATGGCAGCTGAACATGCAAAAATGCTATAGGTTTTTATATTTATGTGTGGTTCTATGAGATATCTACAAAGAACCTATCCTACCTACCTACATAAAAAGTCGAAGTTCCAAACTAATTACCAAAGGTGGGCTATAAAAAAGCTTTGCAAAATGTTAGAAGAAGAGGTAGGTTGGTTTGGATAACCTGCCTATTAAATTATACTGCGGCTGAGATTATTTTGTTCTTAATGGCGCAATGTTCATTTGACACGGTTTAATGTTATAACATAGATGAAATAAGACTGGCTATAATTTTGCTATTAAGGAAATGTTTATAATGTTTTTTGAGGCGTTTTTGTATGTATGGAGTTTGTTTTATACCGGAACAGAATGGCGCTACAATTTTTAATTGATGGCTAATAGATCAGAGAATTGTATCTAGTGGCTTGAGGCTGAAAGTCTAACGATGGGATTTGATGTTCGTGTCCAAATAACACTCTAAATTACGATTCGTGTATCGTGCTTACACAATTCAGCACCAATTCAGCACAAGCAAATACATCCTTACATATACTTTTAAAAACTAATTTTAATCGAAAAACTTTTTACATTTAAAATAAAAAATATCGCTTACATATTTAAGTATCAATTCAGCATCAATTTAGCACCATGAATAATATACTTGCATAATAATTCAGCACCAACTCTGCGCAAACAACCACATCCGCAACTTTGTTCACCAATCATTTAAAATCAACAAAAAATAACGCTTACATACTTAAGTATTTATTCTGCATCCATCAAAAAGATATTTCTTAAATTATTCAGCTTTAATGCAGCACTTTAAACAAAAGGCTAATATGGTTCAGCAGTAATATTAAATTAGAGTAATGAGAACAGTGTCTTTGCAAATACCGTAATAATCATATGGTTTTGTTTTACAGTGTGTATGCGTTCCAAATATAAATTATCATCTTTTTTAGCTATAAATATGGACACAAATCATTTAAACTGGTCATATACCTTGTTTTTCACATAACCTTACCTTATGATTAAGAAGCTATCCATTTGTGACTACGAATTGATTTGTCAAGAAGACACTTTGAATTTTGATTCAAGTATAACGCTTACAAAATTCAGCACCAATTCCGCGCAAACAAACATATCCGTTTATCCATTTTTGAAAAACCAATTTGTCAAAAAAACATTTTTACACAAAGCGATTTAAACCAAATATAAAGCTTACAAAATTTACCTTCAAGTTAGCACCAAAAACTATAAATAAATCCCCACATATGAAGATAAAGCTTCATTTTTTATTTTTATTTAGCTCATTAATCAAATTTCATATAGAATAATAAACCTATAAATCGTGCGTGAGATTATCCCAACTCATTGAGTGCCGCCCCCACAATTAAATACTCACCATATAGTTTCTTAGTTAATTATATTAAATCAAATAAATATATTACCATCAATTCACTTTTGTATAAATAAACAATTTTAACTTGTCGAAAGAATTATTTTCTCACTTTATTAATAACATCTCCTTGGATCGCGAACAAACTATTGAAAATAAATAACCAAAAATAAATAAAGCATGCGGGTCCGTTTTATGCCGGTAACATACCTGCTGTCGGTTCATTTCGGTACAGATTTGCTGTGTGTCCTTGAACTTGCCTCCTTTTTGATTATAAAATTCAGGGTTACCAGTGTGTTTGACATGAAAAATAGAAATATAAATTTTAGAGATCGGATTTTTGTACCAAAGTGTGCCTATGATGTCCTTCAACGTGAACATTTTACATCAATACTTTATAAAAAGGGTTTCCTACAAAATCATTTTAGGAATTTTAAATGACTTTAAATCGTTTTTCATGCAAATATTAATTTACGAGTAAGTTAAAAAAATACTCAGTTGTTTTTTTTTTCCGATACCTTTCCTTAAATTCAAATGTGTTTGTTACGTTTAAAGCTCTTATAATAATTTAATGGCAACCCTATTTCAATAAAATCAAACAACCTCTCCACAGTTTCGAATCAAAATTCATCTAATTAATGGGATGAAAAGAATTGTACAAACCTATCTACCTTCTACCATTCTTTTTTTTTGCTCTTCGATCAGTTCTTCTCCATAAAAAGATCTTCAAGACTTCAAGTCAAGACACAAAACTAAAAGAATACAGAAAAAACGTCATTATTATTTCGTTGACCGGTTTTTCGTGTTTTGTTTCATAAACCACTCTTTGGTTTTGGCTACACGCATGTTTCTTCAATTGATGATGATGATGGTACCCCATCTATCTTCGTTTTTGTGCTGCTGCCTCTTCTTCAGAATATATTTGAACAGAGTCCCAAGAAGTAACAAAACCGAAACCGAATTAAAATTCCATTCAGAAGAGCAATAGAGAGAGGTACAAGTCGAGTCCATATAGCGACTTTTTCAAAATTCGCGTGGTCTGCTGAAGTTGAAGTGCGGGTGTTTAGATCGCGCGGCTGATGATGTGCCTATGCCCTTAGGCCGATTTGACTTGAAGATATATTGTTGGTCAAACAATATCGAAAAAGAGCAAAAACTGAAAAAGAAAAAAACGGTGAATGACATCAGAATTTTTCAATCGGTTTCCAAAAAAAGATGTTGGTTTTTTCGATACCGTATAATATAACTTTTGTGATTTCTTTGAAAAATCCAAAAGAAAAAACTTTTCTTAAGATCTTCATCCTTTTTTCTTTGTTTGGTTGTGTTTTCATTGAGACTTTGCCGAACGTATCGGGTGAATCATCGATCTTCTGGTTGCCTTTGATGCATCGAATTATCTTGTTTGGTGCTGTTTTTGTTTTAGTTTTTGGTGTGGATTTTTGTGTGTCGAAAAAAGTAGTTTATCTTCGACAGCGTGGAAGATTGGGAGACCAAAAGACAAGAAGTTAAGGTTGATTTCTTGGAAAAATCCGACTTGATTTTTTTGTTGTAGGTATAACCCCTGAGATTGGAATTGAGTCACCAAGCCTGTTTACTTTCATGCCTATGTTTAGGAACTCTTGTGGATTTTTGACGTTTCTTGGGTTCTTAAACAAAGAGAACCACTCTTAATTAAAAAAAAACTTGTTTAAAAGTTCCAAGGAAACAATTTCACACGGAATATTTGTAGAGGATATGATTTCGCGGGAAATACATAGGTTTAAATCAGAAAATAGTTTTCCACAGAAAACTACTTTTAATAATTTGAAAACTATTTCACACTTATTTTAAGTGAAACAGTATTTGCTAGGTATTCAGAATAACTCAACTTCTTCTTTTTTGTGACGCCACTTTCGCACTTAGAATCAAAGCGAAAAATATTTGCACCTTATTGACTAGAATTTTCTCCCCGAATTGCTTATTAAAAATAGTGTCATAGTGGCATTAAACTGGGCTCTTTGACATTTTTGATTAGTTACCTACTAGCCAATGAAAGGAAAACAAACAGATTAATTAAAAAAAAATATTCAGGTTCAGAATTCAACCAATTAAAAGTGCAATTATCAACTATCAACTCAGATGTCACTGTCAGAAAGATTTGAAAATGGATGTGTTCACTAATGGCAGTCTGTAATTATTACTGACTTTTCGATTTCTGATGATTTCTCTAGAAAATTGTTTATTTATGATTTGGACAGCTTGTATCCAATTATAACATAAATGTTGTAATAATTTTCAAAGTATGTTTTTATTCCGGTTTATTGACACAAACTGTTCTGAACTATCAATGACACATAATTTGATAAAATCTTAAAGATCAAACATTAGAGGTATGTAGGTACCTTAAAATTTATTTTAAAAGTATCAATATCAAACTCAAAGTGAGTTATCCAATGAAACTTGTCTTCAATGAAACCGCCAACATTTTTGTTGTTTTTGTTGCAACATAATATTTAGCCATCCGTAAAGGTAGGTACCTACTCGTATATTTTTGTGTGTTCATCCATTATTACGATAAACATTGATTCTCTTTATATACCTCATCCAACAAAGTTGAATTCGTTAAACAAAAATAAAAATAGGTGAACTAACTTCTTCACTTATTTATGTATCACATTATAATGACGACGTTATGGATACGCTATGTAAGAAAACCTCCACCAAACATTTATTTATTTTATTTTTTGTTTAAATTTTCTTGGTTTGTTTTACCTAGTTCTTGGAAAAATATCAACAATAATAACAAAAACAACAAAAAACTGATGAGAAAGGGCTCAAGTTCAGGTGTATAATGAGACCACACACAGACTTTAGTAACAACTGACTAAATGAATTGACCATGTTTTAAGAATGACATTGAATGAGGCTACAGATACAAAGAGAGAGAGAGAGACTTGGTTTTAAAAAGTGTTTAGGAAAATGGGCTTTGATTTATTATAGCTATAGACTCTAGACTAAAGAGGAAGGTTGACATAAGTAATATAGACAGAGACAGGTTCTTATAGGTGACTTCTTTATTTGACGGAAGAAGAGTTCCATATTTCTGTAGAAATTTGAACTTTAAGAAAATAATAAGCTTTTGGTCTTATAATTAAGCTGTGGAGATTTATCACCTAGAAGATTTGCTATAATGGTTCCATTTGTATTTTACAAACAGACGTGCTATGTTTGCTTAATACTTTCTTTTATTATAAATTTAAAATTGGACGATTGTTTCCCAAGGAAGTGAAGATTATACTAAGTATAGATTAAAATATGTATTTATTTACTTAATTTTGTTTGGTTTTGAAGATATTGTTGACAGATATTTCTAGAATTTCGTCAAATCTCCTATAGTGACCGATACTTAATTCTTCGTCAAGTTTCAAAATTATTTGTTCATCGAACGTTTCATTCTCTTTTCACTATTATTTGAAAGTTCAAGACAGATAAGTGTCAAAATGTTGCACATCTAAACTCGTTAAACTATTTGGAGCTATTAATGAAGCATTTGAGACCGTAAATGTCATTATAGAAGATGTGTCCTAAGTGCAGGACATAAACCTAAACATAGCATTTAAACTTTCTCCTCCTCCTGTTAATCCATGCAGCTTCTGAAATAATCATTTCCTGGAGCTTCAAGACGAAAAGCGTATATAGAATACAGTGTCAACAAATATTGAACTCCTTGTGTCACAAAAAGTTAGATTACTTTTGGTTAAGTAAAATAACGTACTTTATGAACTTTCAAATATCAGATTAAACAAACGTTCAATGTTCAGTGATAGATATGAATGATTTGGAAATTTACTCTGATTATTTAGATTATTGAATTTTTTCAGCTTCTGATTGGTCAGCTGTCAAAAGAAGTTATAAATTTCTAGTTTGACTCAGTCGCGTTTCATCTGAATATTTAAATGAAAATATTTGACATTCAGATCTAAAATGCATTCAAATATACATATATTACAATTCACTTACGAATTTCGGTTGAACGTATTCATTTCGCTCATTCAGTGAAACACAAATTTAAGACGTGTTCAGGTAATTGACTTACCAAATATGTTCTACCGTAGCCTAGTACGCTGCTGATGCGAAACGAAATTTTTCGGCGGTCTCCAAGTGCAGAGCGAAATTAAAACGAAAACCACAGCGGAAAAATATTTGTGGAGAGTTCTGTCTGGAAGTTGAATTTCACTGCTTGTCTTCATCACTTCTTGCACATCACCAATAACATCCTGAGTTTCCGATTCAGAAATGCAATGTTGGAACACATTAGACAAATCCAATATTATTTTAAATTTTAAATCAAATATAAATCAAAGTCAAAACACCGAAACGTCAAAATTTCGCAAGCAATTAATGTGCTGGGCAATTAATTTGAGAACGAAAAGAGTGGAGAATTGTACTAAGAAATCTAGTACAGCTATCCACTAAAATGTCACATTTCGTCGTTCAGCAGCGTACTGAAAAACGAAAAGCACAGCGAAATTTTTCGTTTATGATTTCGTCATGTCATTTTTGTATGGGAATTTTCGTTTCGCAGCAGCGTACTAGGCTTAATTTACTCTCTCTGTTGCAGATTGAATGTTGCAGATGTCGTGAAACTGCAAATAATTGTATTTTTAAAGAATAGTTAGTGTGAAATTGATTTCAAAATTTCACTTCGCTTACAGCGACGATGCTATTTTTCAGAAAGTTCATTGATTAAAAGAAAAATACTTTTTATTAAGCCTGAAGTTATACAATTTTCACTTAAGCTTAGGTTGTTACTTTATTTTTTCAAATTTAAATCGAAGATAATAGTTTTTGACATTAATTGATAATAATTACTTAATTTAATGTAAAACCATTTGATAGATAACCCATGTCAAACAAAAATTTATCAGCACCGACCGCAGCGGCACTATGACGGACAGCACGCGTCATAAAGTCTGACTTTCCAAAATTCAAGAACTAGGTCATGAACTATAATGTTGACGAAAAGTCATTTCCTAATTTTTTCAGAAAGAAGTTGATCACACAAAAAAATTAACCCATATTTCATCTCTCCATTCAATTGTGATGTGGAGACCTAATTGGTAGAATTTCTCAAAACGTAAAGGTCCCTATAATTGAATGCAAGTCAGGTGCCAGAGCCAGAACCAGGTAGAGAAGATCCGTAATCGATTAATCACTCAAGTTTGTTCCAAAATTTGTATAACAAACAAGACGATGAACACCAGAACACCTCTCACATTCAGTTGGGTTAATGAACCAACAAAATTTTATATATTGGATATGGAAGAAAAGTGTAAGAATAACTTGAATTGTATTTTTATGAATATCTACGCAGTAAAAAAATTGTTAAGAAAATTAAAATTTTAAAAAACCATTTAACAAACATGTTTACATCGCCTTACAGCGACAAATTCCCCTTTTATCTTCCTAAGGCATCAAAAAATAAAACACATAGGAAGGTTGTGTATCTTTTTATATATAGATAATAATGATAATGACTTTCGTTATCTCATTTAAATTTATGAGATTATAATTTACCTTAAAAACCATTCTAGATTTTATTTCATTTTTAATTGTGTTCTTTTGTTATATGAGAGAGATTGATTGTTTGCAAAGCAAAGCAAAGCAGAAACGAAACAAAGTTTCTACGTGTAGAATGATGATGATGATGATGATGAAGAAGAATTTTAAGCTCTGTTATCTGTTCTACATAGATAGATTTTTTTTGTATTTATTTTATTATATTTTTAAAATGTCTATAACCTACTATATTTGGTTGTATAGCGTAAAGCTTTGAATTTGAGCCCTTAGGGGATTAAATTAGCAAAAGACACGTTCAAATTCACAAAACAAAACACAAAACATCATTCTCTGCGTTCTTTCATTCTGACGTAAAGTGACAGTTTATTAAGCCTCGGCAAATATCACGGAATCTGGTTATACTGGAAAATATAGTCCCGTCCGTCATATGAATTTTATATGAATATCGAGTTGTATATGATATTTTAAACCTCTCGCCCATTTAATCAACTGGAAAGAGAACATTTATCAGCACCAGTTATCATTTATATGAGAAGTAATTTTTTAGCATATATATAAAATATCATTTTTCAGTGGTTGCCATCTTAGTGGGTTTTTGATTAAGTTCTTTTATTTTAATTTGATTAGGGTTAATTTTTAAAATTCAAAAATTTAACAATGTTTGCATTCGTTCTATTTTGAACTCATTTGTAGTTCCTGCTAAATGTAAACGAAACTTAACGAATTGAAGATGGCCTTTTAATTATGATTATTGAATTGGTTTATATAAATAGGTGAATTTAAATTATAAGAAACTACCCAAAATAACCTATAATAAAAAGTTAGAAAAATTGTCTTTAAAATGTCGCCCATGAACCTATAGATAGATTTAGATTTTTTAGATAGATTATTTCTTTATTATACAAAAAAAATGGTTAACAAATTTCATTTCTTAAGAATAAGAGCATGGCTTTCCTGCCGTCTGCCTGATTTTTTTTTTTAGATAGATTAATTCTTTATTATACAAAAAAAAAATGAACCTATATTTCGTTTCCAATCCTTCATTCATAACTTCGTGCTTTTACCACCACAGTATATTCATACTGTCAAATTCTCTCATATCAGAGTATTAACGTTTAGTGGTGTTCACATGTGGACTTCTTTAAAGAAACTTATTTTCACATTTCATCGTTTTATCTCGCTCCCACAGTCAAATTCTCTCATATCAAAGCATTAACATTTGATACAAGAACATTTTCACAAGTTTTAGGCGGTGTTCACATTTGACTTATTTAACGAAATTTATCTCGCTTCCAAATGATAGCTAAAATAGAGATAGGAAGTGAGGCGAAATAAAATATTAAGACTTAAGCAATATTCACATGAGCACGACCAACGACCAACGAATTAACGAATACTCGTCGATTTTGACATTTCTTTCACATGAGAGTTTTTAATTCGTCGCGAATGAAGTTTGACAGCCGAACACCATTCACCACAGAGACCAAAACAAGAATGATTTTTTTAGGTTAAGTACGCGCGATTATTTTATTCGTTGCGAGTGTGGATAATGTGGAACGCGAATAAAGTTTGACAGTTCGTATCAACTACAATTTTTTTCGCGACGAATAAATTTGTTTTCTTAAATTTATTAATATATGATATTGAAAAGTAAAAGTATGCATCATAAATCAAATAGAAACTATATTGCTATCGTTTTGTTAAGAATTTGTGTGTAAATATGTCTTCAAACGTATATAAACTCAGATTTTGTAATTCATTCGTCGTTCGTTGGTCGCGCTCATGTGAATACTACTTTAAAACAAAAGAGTCTAAGAGTGCATTGGAATCATTCACATTGTTGGTAAGGTATTTTTCATCAGAAGTAAAATCAAAGTTTTGCGGCTGTAACTGGTCGAAAGGTATGACGTTTCTGGATAATCAACAACTTTTCTCTCTGGCACATTGCTCGAATGTTTACTGTTGAAATGTATCAATTAATCGAATCTCCCGGAATGTCAGCTGTCAAATGATTTGACTTTAGTAAAATTTAATTAGGCTCTTCTGGCAACCATAGATCATAGATCGCACAACCAAGCCTATTACCCACTTGACAGGCCGCATTTCAAAAAGATACAACGAACGATTGAACAATTTGCGTGCGTTGGAGCAGCCTTGGCTTGGCGTTGTTCGCGCATTATAATTGCTATTGATTGACATTATGAACATGAGATAGATTAAAAAATCATATATCGGATTCCACGTTCGCGAAATCCGAGACTATACAAAACTAATTTGCCATGTTTTTACTTATCATTGTTTTTTTTCGATATTACTTGTCAGTAAAGAGGGTATAAGGAGGTACATACACTCCAACTGTTACTGTCTTGTCTTTTTCATTTCTTTGTTCTTTTTATACTTCAAAGATTTTCTAGGATATTGGATTGTATTTCTAAAAATAAATTCTGCAATCTGCACCAATTTGCAGCTGGCCCGGGTGGGAATTTATTTATTTATTTCTGCCATCTTAGGCATACTTCATCCGCCCCCGCTGACATAATATTACACGAGTAATTTTGAGAACAAGTGATAAACTTTATTCCTTTGATATAGGTTTTTTCTATACTCCCTATACACCTCCTCCAGCAGATCTATTCATTCTATGGTCTCTGGTCTCTCCGTAGTCCGTATTTCTATCCGTTCCAGACCTCTACAATAACCTATTCGTATATTTATGCAAAACCAAACGCATGTCATCTAGATACACAAAAGTATTTTTGTAGTTTGTAGCTAATAAACTCAAGACCGTGCAACTTCCAGTCTCGTTAAAACCCCGTCCCCGTCACACTGCCGCGCGCTGCTACTCCGTCGCGGTCGTCCGTCAGCCATGGTAGCGTTGCCAACACACATGTGGTGTCCAGATGATGTTGGTGGCGTGTTGGCGGCTCGTTGATGCGATGATGTTTATACGTGATAAGTTTCTTCGGAATGGAATTTGCATTTGGTGTTGTTTTTTTTTCGATGATATTTTGTTGTTTGTGTTCTTTTATTTAATTTTCTTCAGTTGAGGGCATTTGATTGCGTTTCTGGTTGCTCGAACACAGATAATTGTTTAAAGTACTTTATGGATATCTTTGAGTGCGCTTTCAATTAACATGGATAGAGTAATAAAATCAAATGTTAAGTGAACCAGCTACTCCCTTACATCTTGCCATAGTCTCGAGGGGGTGTTATTTTATTTCTAGAACTTGCTCACCACACCACGTACTTGTTTGATTTGAATACCTCTAACCTAACCGCATTGTATGGCTTTGGCCACCAACGTCGCGTCGATTCATTTTTAAACTATGCGTCATTTGTAAGTTTATTTTATTAGATTTCAATTGACATATAGAAATAAATTTTGATATTATTTCAACTGTCAGATCGTTTGGTTAAAATGAAAATTGCTAATTTGTTCAAATGAGAACAGAATTGATATGTATTTTTGTAAATTCCTTCAAGATTATTGGATTTGGATTGAAAATTATGAACGAATTTGTTAAGACCTTTAAGACTAGAACATAAAAATCACAAATTTGTTTGACAATTAAAGACTGGAATGCAAAATGAAATGGTAACAAAATCCAGATTCGCATAGAAAATATATGGGGTTTTCACTATATCTTTGCAGGTAATGTCAGGTCCAATTAAGGGTTTGAACTTCAAAGAGGGAATGTTTATTCTGACAGTTTTCATTTTTAGTAGATACTTCTATTTACAGACCGATTCCTTAATAAAATCGATGACTTAATCTAAGCTGTCATTTTGAAGTGCGTAGCCGTTGAAACTTTTGACAAGCACTATAAGTTTTCAACAAAATGCAGTTTATAAAGGGTGTCCCAAAATTAACGCAAGATTTGAATTAAATAGAAAACGCCGTTTTTAGTCTTTTGATAGTTATATTTTTATTGACTCGTAAAGTACATAGGATAGGGTTATGTATGGAATAACATATCGGACAAATGGCCTCCACGGCTTTGAATGCACATGCGCACTCTTTTGTTGAAATTTTCCATGACCATTCTGCATAAATGTGGCTGAATTTCGTTGATGCAGCGTTGAATCTCCTCCTTTAATGCACGGGTGGTTGTGGGCTTGTTGACATAGACTTGTGATTTCAAATAACCCCATAAAAAGAAGTCTAATGGTGTTAAATCACACGATCTAGGAGGCCAATTTTGATCACCGAAACGAGAGAGTACACGACCTGGAAATGTCTCATGCAGTAATTGAATTGTTTCACGGGCTGTATGACATGTGGCACCGTCTTGTTGAAACCACATATTGGACACATCAATATCATCCAATTTTGGCAGAAAGAACTGTGTAATCATGTCGCGATATCGAGCACCAGTAACAGTCACTGCTTGACCAGCATCATTTTCAAAAAAATATGGCCCAATTATGCCACACCATACAGTCACGCGTTGTGGATGCATTTGTTTTTCGACAATCACATGTGGGTTCTCCGAACCCCAAATGCAGCAATTTTGGCGATTGACAAAGCCATCAAGATGAAAATGTGCTTCATCGCTTAGGATGATTTTGCTCGAAAAATCAGCCGCCAAGCTTTCACTATTTTTGAAATATTCTTTAATAATGAAGACACGTTGTTCTATCGTGTAACGCTCCATTTTTAATAACCCTATACTGTTAGCTGTCAAATTGCTTTTTTTTCAGGGTTTCCAACACTTCACTGCACAAATGGCGGCAAATTCAAATCTTGCGTTAATTTTGGGACACCCTTTACTTTAAAACATTCTTGTTGTCCAAAATTTGTTGGAAGCTTGATATTGAGATATTATCACAACATTATCATCAGATGTTAAAACTCTGGTGAAGTGTCAAAAAATATGATCCATATGGAGTTATAATTTCGTATAATTGTAAAACTAAAAGAACCAAATTTGAAAAAAAACTGAACGAAAGGCTGCAATTTGTAATTTTAGTCACATATTTTTATTCAACAAAAACAAATATTTTATCCAAGCTAGAACTTTTGCAGCACTCAAAATATTTATGAAAAAATATGATTTTGTTTTGTATTCTTACGTTTCGGCAACCCTAAAAACAAAACAATTTGAAAGTTAATCTGCCAAGTTGCAGCTGTCAATTAGACCTTTTCTATGTTGATGATTCACAACACTTTGTTTCTCAAATGTTGGGAATTTTAAATCTAGATACTCACTTAAAACCCATTCTTTAACCTTATTATTTTTATTCAAAAATTTAAAATTTTGTGAGTAGTTATCCAAAAATGTATTTAACGAAAACTAAACGTTCCCTTTATTTATACTAAAACCAAAAAAAGACGTTTTAATCGATACAAAAGGAAAAAACACCTGTTTGTTAAATAATTCAAAATAAATATTTTATTTAAACCAAAAAACTAAACAAATACAGTTTAAAGACTGAGAAAAATAAAACGTAAAATACAAAAAGAGAAAATATTTTAATCGATTTATGGCGCACAGCAGGACAAATAAAATTCTTTCGTTTAATTAAGCTTCATTAAGTTCTTCAAAATAAAAAAATAACCATCAGAAATTGAAGAGACCTTCGTTCATTAACAAATATTTTATATTTCTTTTATTTATGGTTTTGTGCAAATAAAAAAAAAAATACATTTTACACCTGTCAAAATTTTAGAGTCGAACATTTTCTGCAGGTGGTTTTTGGTTATATCAGGATTAAAGTGATTTTTAATTGCTTGCGATTAATTCACTTCTATCATATTTTTTGAAGATACGTACATATATTAATTTTTTTGAAACTATTTCAATAAAAAAGAAAGAAAACAAATACAGAAAATAAATAAAAGCGCTGAAGTGTTTCATCTAATGAGTGCTGCCAATCAAATTAAATTTGTATTTATTTAAAAACATCTATGTACCTAGTTTAAATTGAAAATAGATCGAAAAAGCTTTTATGTAACTTTATTCCTTATTTTTGAATCTAATGCAATTTTTGTTTTCCTTACAGGTAAGAAATCTGATGATGTGTCTTATACCATTTGTTAAAAAAGCAATAACTTGCGGTAAGAATGTCAGCTTTATTAAAAAAAAACACACCTTCATAAAAAACCTTATCCTGTCAAAATCGATTTCAATCAACCTCATTCTTACTTAATTCACTGCACCCATTGTAATGAACACAAAAAAAAAACACTTCGTTCAAAAAGCTCTTTTAATTGTCATCCTGCAACAAAACCCCAGGCCTTAAAAAATGAACAGAATCGAAAAGAAAAGTCTGCTTTGAAAATGTCAAAACGTCATTGGGACAATTTTAACAATACTCTTTACCAATTGCTCCATCATCTTCCACATTTTCATTATTTTCCTTGTTCAAATCGCACAAACCAAACTTTAACCTACTCGCACATAATAAACAGCAACAACGGTAGCTGTCAATCGTTAGCTAGCTGTCACTGTCAACTTAAGTTTATTTTTTTTTCTTCATAAAATGACAAGTTAACATCTCAGTTGTGACTTGTGACCCAAAAATATAAAAATGATTTACCAGAACCTTTTGTGCATTCTATCGGAAACAGCTCATTTATAATTCAAGCTTGTGTCACGTTGTTTATATATGTAGTAGATTGTGGGCTGTGGATTGCAGTGTAGTGCACTCCATCAGCCCACTCCAAATGTCCACAATGCTGATGGTCTTACCAAAAAGCCCCCAGTTAGTTATACGAGTAGGTATTTGCGCAAATAAATTAAATTCAATGTACTTCTTCAATTTGACATAATGCGGTAGCCCTTCCGTTTTGCACAATAATTTTGATTGATGCGGGGACAATGATTTCCTGTCACATTTTGCAGTTGACTCAATTACAATGTGACAGGTTCAAAATATTTGGTGCAACATTAAACTTCAATGTCATATTATGCTGACAAAGTAGGTTTCCCGTTATTAAAAACAACAAGTTGAAATTTGGGCTAAGAGGGCGAAGTTCCTGTTTGATGTCCAAATTTGTACAGCCCGATACCAGTTGGCCATCAACTGGTCAAAAACAAAAACAAGAAATCCCAAAACACAAAAAAGAAAAAGGACAGAAACTGGACTGTTGCCGTCGGTCGTCGTGAAAATAAACAGTTCCTGATGATTAATCAAATTCGTGGTCAGTTCACAGTGGTTTCTGGTTACACACATGACTGGAGAGTGCAATAGCAACCTTAAAAAAAAAATACAAAATCCAGTTCAAACTGAGCGTTGCGCTGGAGCTCCACTGCTATTATATGTGCGCTGCCTGATGTGTGATCACCTGAGCTCTTGCTCCGTAATTTAATCGGTATAAATGCATTTTACCTGTTTACAGTAAATGTGTCGAACAGTAGAAAATTATTTCAACATTTAGTTTCCTTTATTTTGCTATGGTCTTTTTTTTGGATTTTTGTGAATGGAATGTGAACGTGTGGAGACAAATTTTAAGACGCAAAACTTTTGTGCTAAATTCGAGTTTTTGGTTTGAGACTGTTAAAAATGTTTGCCTTAAGCTACAAAGTGGATTTGATTGTTTTTTAAGTCAGCCCAAACAATTGGTTTGAAGTTTTTTGTTCAATTTTGTTTTGTATAGGAGGAGAGTAATTTGAACTTACTCACGAATTTGGAGTTGGCAAAAATAATGTGCCCTTAAGCTGAACAAGCTGAAGTTGAGTGCTTTTTGTAATATGGAAATAGACATAATTTTGTGTTAGGAATTTGGTTGCAATGCAATTTTAATGTTGTTCGTAATCATTATGCCATATATAACTATATTTTACATGATAATGTTTTTTTTGGTAAAGTCAGCTTTAAAAATATATTTTCAATTGTGATTTTATAAAAGTGCATTAAGCACATTTGTATTTGTATTTTTTAAAAGCAAAATGCAGTTGTTATAGGAAGCAATACGAATACAAAATACAAAAACATCAAAATATTTGTCTTGAATCTTAATGTGCTGGTCCTAGTGTTATTTCACTGGACATATCAAATCATCTGTCAGCGGCCAAATATGTTGTCACTTAAAATAGTGTTACTGCCCTATTGTGTCATAATAATAGGTATGTCACATTTGACATTGATTCATGTATGTCAAAAAGGTTAATTAATGGACTATTTCAGATGCGTTTATTTAGGAAATTTTTTAAATGTGATACTAGCAAAGACAAAATTAAATTCAGGCAATGTTTAAACATGACATCTACCTTTTTTAAAATATAAAACTTAATAATAACTTTTTGGTTCTTTAAAATATATAGTATTGACTTGATACATTTTTTTCTTAAGACTTCTTTATGATTTCCTTGTAACTTGCACCCACTCTGATAAAATAATGAATTTCATTCAATTAGTTCTTATACTTTGAATTTTAAAAACTACATTTCAACATTAAAGTTGACAGTAAATTGTCTCATTTATTTTATATACAGGTAATAATTGCATACTTATTATGCATGCATTAAAATAACAAATCAAGATATTCATAATCTGGATGACAAGTTGTGGGATGATGCTGGATGTTGTTGAAATTAACATGATTTATTAAATATGTAGTTCTTTTTTAAGACTAAGGTTTGTCTAGATGTTTAACATTTCTTATGACTTAAAAAAAACTTTAAGACTCTGAGAACTGTGCTAAAAAAGAATTAAGGATTGTTTAAGAATAAATTTTGAGGGTGTTAAACAGTAGCTTTGCAAATTTAATGACTTCCGAAAAGTAGTGTAGGATTCTATAATTCTTACAATATTCATCAGGAAATTCAAAGAATAATAATTAAGGATGTTTTCTTTTCAGTCTTAAGATAAACAAATAGAGAACTTAAGAACTTTACAAATATGACATCAATGCATTATTTGAATGAATAGAACAAGCCTATCTATGTGTAGACTAAGGATGGGTTTGATAGGCTTGTTAATGATGTTGTATTATAACCTTGTGGAATATTATAAAACACTTTTATAGTTAACTCAAGTTCTTTAACTGGCATCTGGCTCTATATGACAGACACAATGTCTTAGATTTCAGTTTTTTGGTTTGACAGTTCGAAATGTCAAACGGTGTTTATGTTTTCGTTAAGAAAGATTTGCAATGCCATAAGAATCGTTAAGAGCCATGATTAAATCTGTTCGCGAAGTTCAAAGAGCACGTTGTCCATTTCGCGGAGTTTAATGATGAAGCTCGTTTTTGTTTAAACAGCTTCGTCAACTACCCTAAAATAAATGATTTTGTGTTTTTTTGTAAATTGTATTATGAACACAAATGTGCATAGAGTTGTCAAATTAGTTTTATCAAAGAAGTATAGATCCTGTTATGGAGCCTTGTGGGACGATGAATTGAAGAATTGCAAACGTTGTTGAACAGACTTTAGTTACAGGAGGTTTTTTTAATGATTGTTAAAAGTTTTTCATTTTTCGATATCGAAGGACAAATAAATAAATTTAAAAAATCAGTTCATTTGTTTAAAACATAACTATTGTTGATTTCCGCAATCTCAAAATACTTAAGGAAATTAATTGATCGATTGCTTTGTGAAATAATGTTAGATTCACTCTTACATAATTTCCTATGAAGAAATGTAAACAGACCCTCAAGAAACGTGATGTAGGTAAAGAATATCAGTTTAATTTTAATTTAACAACAAAAAAAAACTTATATAACAAATAAAAAAAAATCTGCCAAATTGTCTTCCGGACCCGATGGAAACAGTAAGAATAATAAATAATAAAATATCCATTACTCATTCAAAATTAATTTAAAGACATTTCATAGACATAACATAACATACTTCAGGCGGCAGACAGCTAAAAAAGTAAATAGTCAACAGAAAAGAAAATAATAAAACTTCAAATTTAAACCAAATTGTTTAAAAAACCCTGTGGTGTCAATATGTTTATTAGATATACTTATATGAGGAAATATAATATTGAATAATGAAATGGGTGACTTCATAAATTTAAAATTTTACGTCACGTAAAACATTTTAGATCTTTTATCGATATGAACATGCCTCAATAATATTTTTCTATTAATTTATCATGTCAATAAAAAAAACTTCAAAATAAAGGCAGGTCAAGAGATCTTTCGTAATAACTCACTTCGAAAAAATTATCTACATACTTCATTTTTTGAGAAATATGAACTGATGCGAAAGACGATTCTAATGCGTTTTGTTGATTTCTATTGACTATTTTTGAGTTTTTATAAACAGGCCGTATTTTATTTAAAAATAATCCTATTTTATCTTCAGAATATTAAAGTTCACTTATTTTTAAAAGTGAAGTGTGCATGAGGCAGCTGTCAAAGTCATATTAGCTTACAAATTATTTGACAGGTAGTGTCGATAAAATTGCAGTTGTAGTATTTTTCTGCAAATGGCTGCGAGCTTCACTTGGGAAAATGAATGGATCTGTTTCCTTACTTTTAATTTCTGTGCACTTCCTTGCTATGGAAGTCAGTCTTGTAAAATTTATAAGCAAAATCAAATTGACACAAAAGGTGACTTACAATGACAGATAATCACAGAACTGTCAAAGTATTATTCATCAATCATCAAGTACCTATGAACAAATAATTTATATTATCAAAATATACAAAATTACATTTATATTTGTTGCACGTATAGATATTGTTATACAACAAATTACTCTATTCAAAGACATTTTGAAATTAATACGCAATAATCATGAATTTTATATTGATTTATAGCCCTATAAAGTGAAAATATAACTCTAAATGCTTAAGTATCTCATAAAATTAAATCGAAAAATAATATTTTTTTCTTAAAGTGTTAAACCATAGCAATATCTACTTCTATACACATAATTATCTTTTGTTTTCAAGACCTGAATAAATTATTAAAATCAATTTTCTTTATACTTAAATAAATTATATTCATTAAAGACACAAAAAAATACAAAAGTTTTAATTTGTTTTCCAATGGAACGTTGACAAACTATGAATCAATTTAAATTAAAATCCCTACAAACAGAAGAGAACAACTGTCAAATTTAAATTTACGATCCAAAAACGAACTGACCTGTTAAATAAAAAATAAATAAAGACAAAAGATTACAACAAGTTGATCATTTTTTGTTGGTATTATGAATTTGGTTAACATAATAAAGTTAAGACAATAGTACCGTACCGTATTTCTTATTTTTCCACATTTTCATGTGAGAAAACCGTAAGCACAAGCACGTGAACAATAGGCCGTATCAATGAACAGGGTTTTGACGTCCAACCATTGATATTAAGCTATGCAAACTTGTAAGAATGGGGCTTAGAGTGACAGCTGTTAAGGCAAATATGTCCTTCCAACTGTCAAAAACACATATTGAACACAGGCTGTTTTCGAAAATGTTAATTAGTAAATCAAATTCAATCGTCGTTTAATATGCAGTTGTCGTTATTGCACAAAAACTGTTTAATAAACGTCCTCTAATTTTCTTGCAAGATCATTTGACGTTTACATACTGATTTCAAATGCGTTTACTTCAAAAGTTAGATATCCTTAGGCTCGTTTCACACTACACGGTTTTGACCGTACGGCAAAAAACCGGACGGCATAAACCGGATCAATGGCTAATAACACATTATACGGTTTTGACCGTATAATATGAAAGCGTATATGCTCTTCTTCGCGCCTCTGACAAAATGTCGCCGTCCAGTTTTTTTTCCGTACGGTCAAAACCGTGTAGTGTAAAACGAGCCTTACTAATTTTTTTTTAATTATCTTAAAGTGACATTAATGCAAATTTTCTTTGTGTCGACATTTTAAATAGTTGGTTTTTGTTTTCATGCAATTGCATTTTTGACTCAAATGACGTTATTGAAAACGAACTGTTGGTTGCTTTTAAAGTCAAACATTTAACTCAATAACCACCTCCCATCACTCTACGGCTTTGATTTGACACAAAACAAAAAATTAAAAATTCAGATTGTGTTGTTTTGTATGGCTTCGGGTTATAGTCCGAATAATTTTATGACTTTTATACAAAAATTGAATACCAACCAAAATAAAAATGTGTTCACAAATTAGCATTTTAAATAGAAACAAACGTGCTGTGCGCGCTGCCATGTTGAGGTGAATCTGAAGATATTGCATTTTTTGGGAAATTTATTTATCTTCGATAAGATAGAGGCTTAAAAATGTATATAATAAGTGTACGATTGAATAAACTTTTAAGTTTATTCCAATAGAGATTACATTTAACTAAAAGGGAGTATTGGCTTATGTTTTTTTTTTTTTATAAAGGTTTCGTTTAAAAAAAAAAACTTTCTATTGAAAATTCCTGTTGATAAAATATTTACCATTTAATTTTGAAATAGATTCATTTTTTTTTCTATCTGGAAAGAAAAAAATCAATTAATTTCTTCACGTAGATTAATCAAACTTAGAAGAGTGAAAAGATTCAAATTACGTGTAGGTAACAGGTTTTTTTTTCATTCACGGAAGTTACGATGCAAAGATTTGACGTTTCGGAAATTCTTATATGTATTTTCGAAATTTAAATATCTATTTTACTATTATATTAGTCAATGAAGAGCTTAAAACTGTCATGACAGAAGGTTTGGTCGGAGTTGGAAATTTATGTCTTAAGTCGATTAGACAAGGAAATCGATAGTACCGCACCCAATAACAATCGAAAAATGTAAAACAAATTTCGTTTCTTTCGAAAAATGTTTGTTTGCTGAATGGAGCCATCAAATTACTTAATTTTAACGCATACCAAAACTAACTTTAGGAAAAGCAATGACAGCTGTTACTTAATTGCGTCAAAAATGCATATCTAATAACCAACCGATTGTATTCTTGACGAAAGTCATATGTTCGTTAAAATTATTTATATCGAAATTTTCTACTTATGTATAATTTCGAGTTCAGAAATAATCGTCAAATGCTCATACAAGAATATTGACTACGTTAATCAAACTAATTTGTTAAACGATAAGAGTATTAAAAGGATTATCATTCAATTGTTCAATATGTTCAATAGACACTTTGACTTTGAACAAACTGTCAAAATGAACTCTCAAATGCCAAATCAATTTCTTATGGGTTAACAATACTTTAGTCACGTAATTCTTGTGTTTATTTAAGTATTTAAAATATTTATAGTTGATGCTGATCTTCATAATTTGAAATAGACTTTAAATTCTTTAAATATTGTAATCTATTGCCCTTGATCGTACGTTCAAAGAAAACAAAAAAAAAAACATAATATTTAGAGCCTCTGCTATGGTGTGCCAAGCCCCAACATAAACAACAACATTTAACCAGCCTTACAGCGCAATAACTTTTGATTTATAGTCTTTTAGGGAGGCAAATTTAAGTGTTTAGTATAATAATGTTTTGCTTTTGGCTAAGAGATTAGCCAGCAGCATCATAGGAAGGTTAGTACTTTCTTAAAAGTCTAAAATTCTAATGGCTTACAGTGAGGTATATTATTTTGGTTACAAAGTTGCTCGCTAACCATCGTTATAGCAAATGTTATTATATATAAGTCAACTTTTATAGTCCTATAATATTTTCTTTAACGACCATCACGGAACAGAATAATATATATTTTTAACGACATCAAAGAACAAACCTGTCTTATCTAACGATGGACTTACTTTTTTTTAATATTATTTTTTAACTTAAATCTGCTAATACATTGTAACAGCAAAAATGTAACAACAAACAGGCTTTTTCCTCTGAGAGTTTTTATAAACAGCCTGTGGTGAATTAGAAGACTAATAGAATTTGACATTTTCGCCTTAAACTATGTAGCTACAATGTTCAGCTGATATAAACCGATTATGACATTTACCATGCCAGAGAGTGTGGTGATATTTTCTTCTGGCAACAACTTTTTTACCATAACGTTACCTACAGAGTTGTGACTTAAGAAAATAAAAAATTAATTAAAACAGGATCGTGTGCATTTGGTATCCTTCCTTTTTTATCAACTAAGCTATAAGAAGAAAAAAATTACATCTACAAGTTCAATTTATGACTTGCGATAAAGTATCCACTTTGAGATGAGAAAAATTCCTTAACACAAAACCACAAGTTGTGTTTTCTTTTTTTTTCTCACCACAGAGCAGAGCCTGTTTATCTGTACCCTTTCTGACCACAGAATGAAAGAATGTGTGTTGTGTAAACCTAAGTCGTTTTATTTTGTAGTTCTGTACCTTTTTTTATGTGTAAACCCACAAGAGATAAGAACCAAAGTAAATAAGGTATTAACTTGCCCTTACCCACCATCATCTCCAGTTCGGTAGTTATCGCTTGTTTCTTTGGCCGTGCTCTCTGAAGGTCATTGCTAATTCATGGGATTCAATGTTGAAGAAATAAAGCTGTCCAATAAGTTTCATTGATTTACTCACTGAAAATAAGTGTAAAGAGGCTAAAAAGTGTTGGCAAAGCATAACAATCGAAGGCAAGGAAAAGCCCAATGAACTAAGCATTCAAAAGAGAGAAAGTACAAAAAGTACATTTAGACAATCTGTTACTGTTGACAGGTGCCAATGTAAAAAAAAACTGTTTAACATGAAATAGGGGTGTAATTTCAGTAAAGGTATTTAAAATGATAGTCGGTACCAACAGTGTGCATTTATTGACACATGAATGTCACTATGAAACATCTGACGTCAAAATCTAGTGGCAGATAATAGTGACAGTTATTTCTCTGAGAGGATTTTTTAATACTTCAGAAC
Source organism: Eupeodes latifasciatus (assembly GCA_920104205.1). Taxonomy (NCBI): domain Eukaryota; kingdom Metazoa; phylum Arthropoda; class Insecta; order Diptera; family Syrphidae; genus Eupeodes; species Eupeodes latifasciatus. Next base: position 7,291,287 of record OV049925.1, on the reverse strand, counting down.
AAATTATTTTGGGTAGAATGCGCATGAATCTTATCAAGATCTCTTGCGTATTTATCCAACGCACTTAAATTTCTTCAAAATGAACTTTGAAATCATGACATTAAAAATGAAAGTGTGTGAGAGGCATTGCAAAAAGTACATTTAGATAACTTTCCATGAAATGGGGTGTTATATCAAAGTCACTTTGAAACGTCAAACGTCAAAAAATGGAATAGTTAATTTTGACAACCAGTTCTCTGAGATAATTGGGCAATACATCTAATAATTCATTCACATGATTATAATCCCGATCTCTTCCAACGCAGTAACATAATGCCAAATAGAACTATATGAAACGTCAGATGTCAAATTTGAAAGACATACGGAACATACTATTAGGGTACTTATCCACGGCAAGAAGAAAAAGCACTAACTCAAAAACGGGTGCGTCATTGCAACATTTATTTTTCAAAACAGCTTAAAGTGTTTATTTGACATTCTGAAAGAGATCATCAATTCTTAAAAGAAATTCAAATATTCTGTGAATCCAATACTTGACCATTGATGAAAAAGTAAATGCACCCATGCCCACATCTCAGCTTAGGGATATGGAGTTCGAGATTACTCAAGAATTCTTATGTCTCCAACGCAAGAATCTAAAGTGTCTGCAGGCGTGAGTCTGTTTAGTGAAGAAGTTTTTTTTTTTTGTTAAACTTTTGTATGCCCCTCAACCCACATGCTCGGGTATTACTAAGCCGGCATATCAGAATTTGCTTCAGAGTTTTTTAACATAAAAATAAAAAAACATATAGTAGATGGTGATGGCCATACGAAAAACCACCAAACCACAATGCAGCAAAAGTGTGAAACTCATAACACGTTTCGACAACACGGCCCAAAACGAGCTGCACAGGTTCAAAAGGCCAACAATGTATCTCTTCACGTGGTGTGGTGCCATTCCAGTGCAGTCTCAGGGAACCTATTCCATAGTCTGATCTGCGGTGGTGAAGTGCACTATGCAGGCGAAGATGCATTCCATTGTCTCGTCGAGTCTCGATCTCGACTTTGGCATCCATTATAATATCTACGATACAGCTCTTGTCTAGTGTAAGGTATTTGAAGTTCAGGAAATTTATGATGCATACCTGAGGCGTTCTGAATTTGGACAGATGCATTAGGTGAGGGTAAGACCAGAAGTCACCTGACAGCTTTTTTTTGTTGTTGTTGTTCTTATGGTTGGTTTGCTCAAGGTTCTATTAAAAAAGTTGCAAATGCGTGCACACGTCGAGTTTTTCAGAGTCACCTTTGTAGCCAGCCAGGCAGGCAGTCAGTTAGTCAGCCAGAGCCAGCCAGTATCCTGTCCTTGTGGTTAAATTAACTCTTTTTTAGCATCACCTCAGCATCAGCATTCAGCATCCCATGATGGTCTTCCCTCTCATGATAATGATGCACTTACAATGTTGAGCATGGTCAGAGCCACACCCAGTTGGTTGCTTGCAACTTGCAACCAAATTATAAGATATACGAGATTTTTGTGCGTTTGGGTGTAAAAGGTATGCTTTTTTTTGGTTTTATTTTTAGTCTGCGTTTGTCGTCCCACGGAAATTCTTTTTCCAGAAACTTGCGATAAAAAATCAAAGTTTATTGGGCGGCTTTGACATATCTCGAGTCGAGTCGAGTCGAGACATCTCAGACATATTGGCTGTGTTCAAGTTTTTGGGTGTCCATGTCAGACAGGCACTGGGTCAGTTTGTATATAAATACACATATTTTTTGTTTTTCTTACGTTGGTTTAAAGGAGACGACTGAGAAAGTAATTAATGTCGAACATATATTTCAAAGTGAAAGGGAAATTTGGGCTTAAACGGTTAACAATTCGAATAAAGAGGCGTTGGTTTTCTTGTTGTTATATTTTTTTTTCTTATTTTAACCATTAAAATTTATTAACACCAGGAGGGGTTTTAATGGAATAATTTGTGTAGTAAATTGGATTTCTGTCGAATTCTTTTAAATGACATATGTTTTGTTGTGCAAAAACGAAAATGAAATTGATTTTTTTTGTTGCGTTGTTTATGAACTGTCATGGAGAAACTGGAACTTTATTTACGGGAACAATGAAACGGAAGACGCGGTGACGTAATTTTGGATATACCTTTACTCGAGAATACACACTGTTTTCATGTGTAGTTTTACTTAATCTAAACCGTCAGCTGTCAAATCAGGTCCAGCCCCAATTATAACCTGAAACTATTCATGTCACACAGGTGTACTATTTTGTGAACGCACCCATTTAAAGTAGTTTTTGCATTAAAATGTCACAATTCGGTGATTGCGATACTACTAAAGAAAGTGTTCACATCGCTAGATTTTGAGACGACTTATTTTGACGTCTCATCATTTTATCTCTATTACATGCATGCATTTTATTTGTTTGTATTGTACTCCCAGTAGGATAAAATGATAACAGTCAAAATGATATGATCTGTCAAATTATATTCAGATAAAAAAAGTTTTGTTATCATGTGTCAAGCTAAAGTTTTGACAGCAAATTACTAAGGGAAAAGGGTGAGTGTAGAGCAGCTAGAAAGTGATGAATAGAATAAATAAAACAGAGAAAAGAGTAGTACGCGATGTTCTACAAAAAATATTCTTAATTATGACATTTTTATGCGTGTTCACAACTCCAATTTAGAAAATAATATGATTCTTATAGATTAATTTCCAATAATTCAGAAAATGTTCATATTATAATTAATTTTAATCGAACTAACCGCCATGCAATTTTATCGCGTGTCACTGATCGCCTCCAAAGTGTTGTTTCTTTTTTTTTTTTTAATTGAATGTCGATGCCGGCAAAATTGTTCACTTCTGCTTTGAGCCGATGAATTCATTCAATGAACCAATCCATGACTGTAAATGTATACGTCTGCCCGTCGGTCGTTGCTTCGTCGTGTCATGATGGTGCAAAGTGAACGACGACGAGACGACCGACCGGCCGGCCGGCGGTAACTGCAGATTAGATGAAATCATCATAATTATCGTTAAATGATGACTTATGTTGCGGTGTGATGGACATTCATGTAAAGTCTTAACTCTCAATGCAATGTTGATTGCCCTGGCAAGTGAATGCAATTAACTTATCTATATCTTTGATATGAGTATAGATTTAAATATACATATGTACATATGTATGTAAATACGAGTATGTAAAATAGCTTACAATATTTGCATTTTCACTTACTAAGTGAACGCGTACTAAGTATGAGCGTACCACAACGATGATGATGCGCTAGTTAGTCACGATGACGTTAGTTGCAGCTGTCATTTTGATCCAGTAGACATACCAGTTGCGTGATGTTTTTTTTTTCTTTGAAATTGACGCAACTAGTTTATAATAAATGACTTTGGTATTTTAATTTGAAGCTTTTTATGTGGTGTATCTATGGTATTTATGTTGAGCAGTATTTTTCGAAATAATGACAGATAACAAGCATCATATTGTCTAACAAAGTGTCAAATTATAAAGAAATGTTAAAAGTTGGTTTTTTTTTTTCGTTTCAAACATTCAATGAAAAAGGGTTAACGACCATTCTTGTCACTCAAATTTATTCTGTTACTTTGTATACCTATGTTTAATGCAAATGAGCTGAGAAAAAATGTACATACGATTCTAAAGATTACGAGAATGTCTCTCGGTTCCCTGACACTTTATCCTCCATCAAGTGAATGATGGAAGAATCAAAACCAATTTTTAATCAATCAATTGAACACCGCTTTCTTCTCCCTCAACTTTCTCGTAATTATGGTTAAATTTTTGAAACTCGTTGTTTGTTTATATAAATTTAAATTTGGTGTAAATTAAAGAGAGTCCGAAATATGATATCATTTCGTGCAGAAGATGAGTGTTGATTAATTGATATTTGATTGGAGATCAAAATTTTCTGAAGTGAACAGAAACACAAACAAAAGTAAGCAGAAAATAAAGGCCCAAGGTGGTTTTAATAGAAAAAAGGGAAGAAGAAGAACGCGTGTTTGAATAAATTTGATTTTAAATACTTGTACCGAAAGAATTTTCAAATTCCTTTTCAATAATGCTTGATGAATATTTATATTTCAATTTGTGATATGATTTATTCCATCATTTTCAAATCATATGTGTTAAATAAAAATAAAAACAATACAACATTCTTTCATTGCATAAATCTGTTATTCAATTACTAACACTTTTCAATATCATAACAATTTTGATCTAAATTTGAAGAAAAAAAATCGATCAAGGTTAATCGAATATAAACGACATGGTCATTACAATGATTAGCAAAAAGAAACTACGTAACGGAATCATTGAAATTTAGGGGAATATGGGATGAATTGTACATGTAAATAGGCTTGGTCATAAGTTTACTTTATTTATACATAGAACGTTGTCCTTAAAACTTCCTTAAGTCGTTGAAATTCTTCACTGAGCAGTTATATTTTCCCGAAAACCTCTACTTAAAGTTTATCTGAAGATAAAACACAAACAGAACAAATGAATTATGCACACATTTTGAAATGTCACATTGACAGTTTCTGTCACAACCCCGAATTGACTTAGTAATAGGCGTTTTTCTTTTTAAGCTCAAAACCGAGCACTGTGCAGAGCCTAAGCAAGTCGAGTACGCTTTAAGCAGAGTTTGATCAGTCCTCCGATTTATTTATAAAACACTAAAAGAACTGAACTGTCAATGGCTTAAGAATCTGCCATCTGTCTCTTTCATTCCGCACGTAACATAGTGAAGTTAGCCACGCTCATCTATTTATTTCAGCTCATACAGTACGATCCTGATTGAAAAAAGAAACATAATCTAAACGCTCTGCTATGTTTGAGATACAAATGAAACACAGATCTTTTTTGACAGCTCAGTTCTCTGCTCTGAGCTTAAAATGAAAAACGCTTTATACTGAAGTTCCTTTCAAGATTCTGTTTCAAAAATAGTGCTGCCAAGTTTACATTAATTTGAATTCAATACATAAATGAATGTATTTTTTGACAGATGATATTTGGCTTGTTTGTAAACGACCTGTATCAGATATTGATCAAACATGTCAGAATTTTACAATAACTCTCACCAAAGTTGTTAAAATTATATAAAATGTTTATGGAAGCAACAAATATGACTTCTAAATTTAGGATATTTTGAAGGAATTTTACAATTGCATGGACTCCAATACAATACAAAACAAAATCGAGTGAAATTGCAACATCCTTTCCTTTTAGGTTCAATCAAGTTTTGTTGTTTTAAGACCCAGAAGGTAATAAACTATTTTCTCTTTTGTGTGACATTTAATGCATATTCCCCTATTTATTACAAAACTAAATTAAATGTTCAAAACAAAATTTAACGAAAAACCAAAACAAAACTCATCATCCTAAATTAAATAATTTGTGGGGAGTTAAGTTCCTAATTCGGTAAGACCGCACCATCATCATTGCCATGGCCGGCTGCTGCCTTCAGGCAATAATTTGAAGATTTTGCAATTCGCAAAATGATGATATGTTGCGGTATAGAAAATTCGAACTTCTGTTTTGGTTTTTTAACTTATAACTCAAAACAATATACTTTCCCTTATAATATAGTCTCTGATGAATTTATCGCTACTAAATTGAATCTTAATGACTTTGGCATGCGCAACATTTTATTTAAAACAAAATATATACATAAAGCTATATTGAAATATTGCATGATATGAATTAAATTGAATTGAATTTTTCAGATTTATGTTTCTAACATACATATGTAGATATTTTGACAAAACTACAGCAAGCTATTATGGTTTCGTGTGGAATTGAGATTAAAACAAGTTACGAAACAAACCCAAAAAGTGGGTGGATATCAATTCATGATCAGCATACATTTATTATTAAACATTTCTATGTTGAGTGCATAAAGTACATATAATAACAGAAAATAATAATTAGTTATAAACAAGGCACATACAGATATTCAAATTTAAAATAAAAAAGTGAATATTTTAAAATACTTTAATAAACAAATTTTGCATTCAAAGATGGCGTGTTCAACTTTTTATCTATAAATCAATTTAAACGATGAGTAGTTAGTAGCTATGGTAAATTGTTATGACTCTATATGATTTTTATTGAAAAGATAAATTGACCAAGGATTATGTATTTATTTGCTTTAAGTGAGAGTTGGAGATTCATTTCTTATTTTGCATGCACAATTTGTTGGTGTACTTTCACTCAATTATTCAGTTTTGCTGAAAGACATTCATGATAAATTTTTGTCTGTGTTTATTGTGTAATAACGAAATTGTCCTTCACAAACAAAAAATACAACATACTTAATTATATTCATATTTACTGATCTAAAGGCTTTTCAGAACATAGAATATAAAATCAGTTGTTTTCGGTATTGCCTACTTGTTTTAGTTATTCATGAGCTCAGTAAATAAAAGTTATTAGCATCACTTATACAGCCTCTTAAAATATTAATATGCTTTCTTTTGGCATCACTTGATCTATTGTGAACACCAAATTTTAAAGGACTGTTCACATGAGAGCTACCAACGACCTACGAATTATCGAATATTCGTCCATTATGACATTTCTTTCACATGGCTTGTTTTTACTTGCCATTACAGATTCCAAACAAAATCTAGAATGAAATGAATTATGACAAGCGCGAAAATTTTATTCTAAATTGACAAACCTTATTAAAGAGAAATTTCAACACAGTTTGACATTCTCAGCTGTTAAATTATACATATATGATTTATATATATATATATGTCTATAGACATCATCAACCATCAAAACTTCTTATGTAGGTTAAAAACATCCTAAAGATAAAAGTGGCAATTTCAACTTCAACTTCAGAATCTATTAGATCTGTTAAAAGTCAGTGTTCTATTGGTATTTTATGAAAAACTATTCTAAAGTTCAAAAAATCTCAAACGTCATTGTCAAACTAACTCTTGTTTAAAATTTTGTATGTTCCTTAAAAGAGGTTATGTTGTACATTTTTTTTAAACGATAAAGTACAGTAAAAAAGAATAAAGAACCAAAACTCAATTGTACACTACAAAAAAGCACCACATGATTTATTATCATCATTATTATTGGTTTGCGTTTCTTTCTAGATCCACCACCCCCTATCCCCCCTCGATGTATGCCATATGCCGCACTGTCATTTTGTACATTCAGAGACCCCAAATCAGGGTGTTTCTGATGAATTGTGTACAAGATTCATTAAAAAGCCAAACAAAGCCAACAACTGTCCGAACACGTGTCAGCATCACAGCACACTCTTTTTATTGTATCAAAAATAATAAAAGTGTAGGTACTTAACTTCAATTGAATTGAATTAAACAAACGTGCCGCTCCGGTCATGTCAATCCGTGTCAGATTGCACCGATTCTTAAAAAACATATACATACGTACTCGTACATAGTACTGTTTTACTTGCGGACATTACAGAAATGAATGATGATTGATCATGACCAAACTTCGGTATGTAATTATTTTTTAAATTCATTCTTGGAACTTGACGGTTAAGCAATCGTATTCGATACATAATCAAAAACACAAAAATAAATACCGTTATGTGTTCTGTTCAATCAAATTTATGTTGAGAGACAAACTCGATTAAATTAAGAACTTCTGTAAATCGTATATGCATGATTTTTTCTCCTTTTTTTTGGGTTTTTCTTTTATTCGTGGTCAGAAATTCAAAGAAGACGATGTTTGGAGGCCCTAAGCCATATACATATCTTTTTGCTTCTACAACAATAAAAAGAAATGACTTAATGTTCAGTCCAGTTGTAGTTTGACGTATATTCGTCCTCGAAGCACATTTTTTATTTGCTTGAAACTGACGCTAACCTCAACTGTCAAAGAATAAAACAGAAAAAGTTTTTCTTTTTTCTGAAACCGCGCACTTTACTTTACATGACATCATCCATTGTCAAAAAATTAAGCCTGACCGGCGCGGTGAACTTGTTATGCGAAAAATGTTTGCATGGTCAATAAAATCAATTTGCCGGTACCAGTACAGTGTACAGGTACACTGAACATTGTATATGAACGCCTCCTCTCAAACCGATCACTATATTACCGACTTTAACGTCTTGTATGATGGTGCATTGGAGAGAAGTATTGCTGAAAACGCCTGAGCTGAATTTTTAATTCAGCATACATTTCGCAGAATTTGTTTACGTTTTCTTGTTTGTGTTGTTAGTTTGCTAATATATATGTACATATGTATATATGTAAAAGGTGGAACGATTTGCGTGGTTTGTTTTTGATTTAACTGGGTTAACATCCTGCGGCAAGATTATGTAGATTGTAATATGCGTTTCGAATATTGAATGATTTCTTATCACGTGATGAAAATGGACGTATTTGTCGTTTCGTTTTGGCCAACCGACCTCAAGATCAAGATAACAATGGAATTGTAATGTTTGACAGCAAAGTGGGACACATTTTAAAATTTTATTTGTGTTATTTTTGAAGATTATTTTAGAGCGAATGATGGCCTTAAAGAGTAACGGAAATTGAAACAGAAGATGATAATATTTGACAGGTAAACTAATAAATTGTGGATTTTAAACTTCAAAATTAGGTTAAAGATGTTATGTGATAATGTGTTTAGAACACAATATAATGATATTGATTAATTAACATAGCTTAACTTGGTTGCAAAAGTTAAAATGTTTGTGTATGTGAAAATTGAAAATAACTTCAAATTTATAACCAACGGGTTTAATTTATTCCAATTTATCTGTCGTTATGCTTCAAATAACCGGATAGTTTTTTTTTAATAATCCGAATAAAGCCCGAGTCCAGGATTAAATATCCAAACTATCCGGATAATGTTAAAGGACTATTCACATTTCACATGTCTTTTTTTTATACGTCATTACAGATTTACAACAAAGACTCGAATGAAATTGTTAAGCATTATTCACATGAGCACGACCAACGACCACCGAATGAACGAATATTCGTCGATTTTGACATTTCTTTCACATGAGAGTTTTTAATTCGTCGCGAATGAAGTTTGACATTCACCACCGAAACCTAAACAAGAACGATTTTTTTAGGTTAAGTACGCGCGATTTTTTTATTCGTTGCGAGTGTGGATAATGTGGAACGCGAACAAAGTTTGACATATAATTTTGTTCGCGACGAATAAATTTGTTTTCTTAAATTTATTATTATATGATATTGAAAAGTAAAAGTATGCATCATAAATCAAATAGAAACTATATTGCTATCGTTTTGTTAAGAATTTGTGTGGAAATATGTCTTCAAACGTATATAAACTCACATTTTGTAATTCATTCGTCGTTCGTTGGTCGCGCTCATGTGAATGATGCTTTAGGCTATAACGCGTTAGATACTCAACCCCAAAGTAAAAATCCACAAAACAAAATTCCTTATTTTATTCGTTTCATTTTGGATCGTATGTGGAACGCGAATTGAGTTTGACAGTTCGTTACAATCAGATTACGACGAATAATTTGTTTCATTAAATTTCTTTTAATTTGGATCCAGATAGAGTTTGAAGCATTAATTATGTGTATAGTATTGTCTATGTTTTTAAAGATAACATTACATAATAAGACAAGAAATCAATATTGTTGAAATTAATTTAGCAGTAAATTGATGGTTAAGTGTGCTGAATCTTGTTTTAGCCAAATGTTATCAATATTTAGCTCATTCGTTTTTAGGGAAACATTCCGAAAGACTCGATAGTTCTTTCCATTCACTGTAACGGCTACTTCATCATCATTTCGAAAGAAATAAAAACATACAATACCGCTGACGTGTAAACAGCATCAAACTGTCATATTTAATGAGTGTCGTTATAAGTCGTTTATGGTTTGAGGATTTTCTTTGCTGCATATACGATAGGTAATTTTCCAAAATTTGAAAGCGATGTTCTGGATTGAAACGATTCACGATGAATAAACAAACCTTACTAAACAGAAATGTCATGACAGTTTAACGTTTCCAACTGTCAGTTCATAGCCACAACCAATGAAACTTTTCATGCAGCTACAGGAAAATACATGTAAATCGGAAATTAATTAAGGGCACGATTCATCATATCCGGATAGTGTCTGATTAGACTACAAGTTACTATGCATTTGAGTATATGAGTTTAAAGAGATTTGATACTATCCGTTTACCCCAATTAAAGTCTTAAACATCATGTTTTCTATTTTTGGTGCAAACTTCTCTCATACAAAATTTTTATTGATAAAACAACAAGTGAAAGTTCAAAATGGGAAATATTATTTAAACATAAATTATCTGGAGCTCTAGAGGCAATATACAAATAAAATACACGAGTTAACTCACCATTGTATATAATTACCTTTTAAATACTGTTTTACTAGTGTCTCTTAAAAGTTTAGTTTTATTTTCTTATAACAAAAATGATTAATTTAATGTATGGCATCACATGCAGGGTGCACAGCAATTAAGGTGGGCGTTACTGTATGCTTAAGGTATTATACGTATAAGAAACATGTTTTAAAGTAAGTAACCAAACCACAATGGAGCATACCCCAGACGCGTCTATAGGAGCACCTATTTATCTACCATACCCGTAGTTAGTGTTCCCACAAGAAAAAAAATAAAACATGACCACCATCGCCAACAATACCATTTACCATGTCTCTTTGGATTCGGACTGTAAAACTATTTTTCTGAAATCGTTTTTTATTTTTCTTCATTTTTTGAATCAAATCCACTTTGACACAAGGCGTGAGGCTTGTTAGATATTGCATAAGACGTCTACGTCTAGTGTAATGAATTAATCTTTCGAGTCGAGTTGGTTTTTAATGTTTTTTTTCCCTTTTTTTTTGCATTTTTTTGAAAGATCAAGACTTTTGCAAAGGTGCTATGGTTGTTGCTTGGTTTACCTACTTTAAATTTTTGTGTTTGGTTTTCTTTCAACAAAAACAATCTCAAGCAATTGGCTCAAACGAAGCATTTATTGATAATTTTTTAACAACTTTAACAATAATACGTTTTTATTGTGTGTTTTTTTTCTTTCTTTATTAACTTAACAACATTATAATTATAATATTGGTAAACTAACTTTTATTGATGATTGTTAAACAGCAAACAAATTAAGTAGTAATTATTGAAGATTAGCGGCAAGGTTAGATGTATTTTAAGATTTGTGTGGACTTGAAGCATAATTTGAAAAGAAAAAATGGATGACCTTGTGTACAGCTATATGAAGCATAACTAAGTTAGGCTTAAATGATTCATAACAAGACTACAAAATTGACTACTAGCACACTAAAACCATTAACTCATTAGTGAAAAGCAAAAATAAAAAGAATAGGTCCATATCTTAATCCCTAAGGTACTCCAAAGATAATTTCTTCTATGCAATATACCCTTGGTCCCTAAAAGAATTTGCAGCAATTTTGTCAACTGGTCATTTGATAGGACCTTGTGAGTTTTCATAGGAACCATTTAAACATTAATTGTGTCATGAGTTGTGTGACATGTTGCACGATCTTGTTGAAACCACACCTCCTGCACATAAAGACTTTTCTATTGATGACCGAAAACATCAATAATCATGGTTCTATACAGGTCACCATTGACTGTAACGTTCTGGCCAGCAAAGTTTTTAAATAAATACGGAGTAATTACTCCACCAACATATAAAGCACACCAAACAGTCAGTGTTTGTAGATGTAACAGTTCCTAAATATAGATACATTTGAGAATTATCATTTCAATTGGTAAATAAAATTCGCGCGATACGTATTTTGAATAGAATCATGATTTAACTTGACAGCTGACAAAATGGCCGCCAGTTAAAATAGTGTTACGTATCTCGAACAGAACTATGATTTTATTTGACAGCTGACAAAATGGCCGCCAGTTAAAATAGTGTTACCAACTTAAAGTTCTATACCTCTAAGAAAAACACCCGTTAATAAGGTGATGGAAAGTGTATTAAATTTAATCATCGTTAAAGCTTTCAAGAATAATAAAATATTTAAATTTTGGAATTTTTTTTTTAATTTTATCGCAACAATAAATTCCGACATTACAAAAATAAAAAGTCTTGTTCATCAGACATTAAAAAACCTACATAAAAATCGTTGTACGTGTTTTTTGTAAGTTAAAATAATTAAATTCATAATTAGCCAATTACAAGAAGTGTCCGTTAATGAACTTGCATGTTCGGCAGACTTTGCGGTTTTGGGAGTCTACCATCTCCAAAAACAAAATACCTTCAACTTTCTCAATATTGGCGGTTTAATTATACCTATTTTAAAGCCTCGCTCAATATCGTTTCATTTTTGAACTGATTTCTGCTTCGAATCTTCTTTAACCGCTTTCGGACATCGAGTACGATCGTCGTCGTCGTGTCGTGTTCTTCTTCTTATTCTGTCGATACTCTACTGACCCAAAAATAAAAAAAAAATAATATCCCAGTCCTGATCGAAGAACGAAGAGTGCATCGCGTATCATTTCTGCGGTCGCGTTTGCACATTGCACATAGCAACTCTCCTCACATCGGCAGCACTCCAGATAATTCGCCACACGTCCATCGCTTGCTGCATGAGTAACCGACAAAACTTTGACTTTTTAATCGAACAACCTCGATAGTCGAGATCATAGCCTGGAGTCACCATCAGCTCTAGGTATAGGTTTGGAACAGTCTTTTGTTTAAAGAGATCAAAATCCAGACCAAGAGGGTAGAATAAAAGAACATAGAAACAAGAAGATGAATTCCATTCCAATTGACCTAGTGGCCAGAGTATGGAGAAGCAAATGGGGTTGACACGCTATACACGTCTTCGTGGTCTTCACCGTCGTCGTCGTCGTCGTTGGCGATAACTTGGGGAGAGAGAGAAGTATCACTGCATGGACACGTCTCCTCGGCTGTGACTGGAGTGACCACCATCGAGCAAGACTGGGATTGGTTATCCGCCGGCAATGGTGGACTAGATCAATTGACAGCAATTATCATTGTGTGCTAGTTACGTTGCGCAAGCTCAAGCGCAACCAGAGACCCCAGATCCCCAGAAGAACATACAACATCTGTCACTGGATATACAATGTAGGTAAGGTAGGTAGGTAGATAGGTAAAGGCTTTAAAGACTGAGATTGCCACGGTAATCTTGAATAATGTGTCTCTAGCTGGGGGTAACCTTTTACTTATATCTACTTATAGGTAGGCGCAAGGCACGTTTCCGCATGCGCGCAGTTTGTCTAAAGCTCAATTGGACAGTACAATGGAAATTGCCGAGATTTGAGAATCGTGTGCAATGCTTTTTATTAGGGAAACGGTGTTGGTGCTGGTGCATTGACGCGCACAAGAGAGCGCAACAGAAATTGGACGTAGAAGTGTCGTAGTTAAATAGGAGATGTCAGTTCTGTAAGGAACTTAAGGCTATAGGATGAGATAATGGTGGACTCATGAGTAAATCAGTTTAAATTAGTCGTTCGAAAGTGGCTACATACAAATTTACCAACTATTTACGCTGAACGATATCTTTTAAATCTACAGACGTCGCGGTCCTCGTGGTCGCTCTGCAAGTAGTCTGCCTCTTTGGAAAGTGTTTGACCGTTTTTTTTTTATTGTAAATAGCCCGCCATCAAGAGCCATCTAACGAGAGGTAGGATAGGTATTTTTTTGCTAAATTATTCACACGAAACGGAAGAGGGCTCTATATCGTTTATATATTTATTGTAGTAGAAGGAAAAATAAATGCATCTAAAGAACCACTCACTTTAATCATGCGATGTTACAGTTTGAATTTGAGCAATTATTGCTCCAGGCTCTAGGTAATATATGAATTATATGGAGGTTATAATATCGACTTTAGTTTAGATAAAAAAAGGCCTTTCTAAAAATTCCTAAGTCATACCTCTATCTACTTCCATCTAGAAAGGAAGGATTTATCTTTCATTTGCATATTTTTATATGCGATGCATGCAAACGAATTTATTTTATAGAATAGAAAGGCTTGTAAATCATAATTTAATCATGAATTCCTGTGAGGAGTTTTTTTTTTCAAAGTTATTCCATGATTTTTTTTTCAAAGTTCGATAAAAAATGTTTTCTTGGGAGTAATTTTAACAAGACATTGTAAGGAAAAAGTTTCTTTCCTTTTTCTTTTAAGATGTTGAAACATTTATTACGAAACTAGTACAATTTTAGAAACTAAGTTTTAAAATATTTGTATCTTTAGTTCTTAAGCTTTTGTTTATGAATTTTGGAATCACAAAAATATGAAATGTTTGTTCAGAAATAAATGACAAGGAATATGCTACCAGGAAAAAAAAGTTCTTTTGTTTCGGTTTCAGAAGTCATAATACTTATTACAAATTTCCCCAAAACTAGTACAATTTTCCAAAATTATTTTTAAAGTCCCAAAATCAAAAAAAAAATCAGCTTAAGCCTAGTGCGCTGCTGATGCGAAACGAAATTTTTCGGCGGTCTCCAAGTGCAGAGCGAAATTAAAACAAAAACCACAGCGGCAAAATATTTGTGGAGAGTTCTGTCTGGAAGTTGAATTTCACTGCTTGTCTTCATCTATTCTTGCACATCACCAATAACATCCTGAGTTTCCGATTCAGAAATGCAATGTTGAAACACATTAGACAAATCCATTTTATTTTAAATTTTAAATCAAATATAAAACAAAGTCAAAACACCGAAAGTCACGAGTAAACTATTTTTTTTTCAATAAAAAAATTAAACGTCAAAATTTCGCAAGCAATTAATGTGCTGGGCAATTAAATTGAGAACGAAAAGAGTGGAGAATTGTACTAAGAAATTTAGTACAGCTATCCACTAAAATGTCACATTTCGTCGTTCAGCAGCGTACTGAAAAACGAAAAGCACAGCGAAATTTTTCGTTTATGATTTCGTCATGTCATTTTTGTATGGGAATTTTCGTTTCGCATCAGCAGCGTACTAGACTTTAGTCTCCCAAGTTTGCCTAACATTTCCTTCAAGAAATCATCATTATATCTGGTTAACACAGTTAACTGTCAATGCTTAGGAAATACTCAAGTTTTCTGTCAGCTATAATGTCAAAATTGACGTTTATTGCCATCATAAATCATAATTCTCAATATTTCTTACAAATTAACTTCATCCTTGCATAATCTTCTCTTTGCTTTATGATTAAAGAAATCGAAAATATTGTCCTCGAAAAATCCATCAAATATCATTTCAATCTTTTGGGCATATTACCCAACTGCATTGTGTTGAAATTATCATTAAAAAAAATCCTTACAAATTATGATTTATGATCTGAAATATTCCATCTGTTAAACAAAACCTACAAAATAACACAACAGTGGACAGGAAAAAAACAACGCAAAGTAACATAAACTTAACAAATTTGCGTTGTAATCCTTCTCATTACGGAAAATGAAAGTGAAAAATTTACAAATCTCAAGGCTGGATGCATTCATACATATAGTATATTGTCATCATACAACCACTTTTCTTCACTGATTGCTGCATATCGTCGTATCATAAGCGGCATGGTTGCCGTTATGAATACAAAATGTCAAATATTAAAACTTCATAAATGAAATTTAATTCAAAAATGATTTTGTTAAAAATTTATTAAAACTTAAATCTCAAAATGTCTACTTAAAATTTTAGTAATTTGCTTAATCCATATAACTTCTCAGATTTTGACATTTCAAATTAATAAGACAGTTCTGCAGATTTAGGTTTGTTTGTTTTGTTTTTGTTTTAAACTGTCACTCCTTAGACGTGTTCAAATTATTATTAGTAATCAAAACGAGAAAAATGGTTGAAATTTTTAAAAAGTTAGTAAATTTCTAAATATTCAAACAATAAAATGTTGGGGCAATAACCTTAAAAACTTTTTTTTACAAAAATATTACTTTTTGCGCTATAAAGATCTGTTTGAGTGCAATTTCTGCCAAAGTGGTAATCATGTGATCACCGGGTCAGGATTGCATGTTGCACACAATCCCACGATTTGTCGCATAAACGTTTTTGTTTTTTTTTTTGTTAACGCGCGCCAATACCACAGTCGTTGACGTTGCCGTTGACGCTGCTGCTGCCGCAGGCCTTATGCTGCATGCCGCCTTCTGCTTGACACCAGATTAACACTTACTGGCAGTTTTTCCGCTGACAGATTTTTCATAATTTCTGACAGAGCAGCTGCTCTTCGAGCATTATGCTCGTTGTCATCATCATCACCAGCGCATCATCATCGTTTGTAGTCGTACTGGATGTTGCTATGAACGTCATAACGCACGACTACGACGAGTCGACGACGCACTCCGAACTCCAGACTTCAGAAACTCCAGAGTATCAGTATATTCATCCATATGTCATATTAATCAAATTTATTGTGGCTGTTTTTTTGTTTCGTTTGTTTCTTAGTTTTTTGCGTGTGCTGATTTTATCTGTCAGATGGCCCGGCGCAAAAACAACCTTTTTACGTGTGTCCTCTGTGAGGTTGGTGATTGCGGGTAGCATCAACATTATGGTCGTGGGAACATGCAATCATGTGTCAGAGTTGGCGATCGTAAACATCTTCGCTTTGTCACTTTACAGCGGCTTAGCAGCGGTGGCGGCGGAAAATTGCCGACTACGTCCACACTTCATTGTCCGCTGCGAAGTTTTGTGGATTTTGTAATCGGTCTGCTAAAAGGATTTTTTTGTGGCGTTGTTGTTGTTGTGGTCGCTGATTGTTTCTCAAGGTTATGAGAATTTGATTGCGTTTTTATATATATATATGTATATGTATCTCTAAAGTTCGATTTTGACAGCTACAAAAGAGATACCAAAACCGAACTCTGGGGGAACTGACAGCAATCAGCAACTTTATTTAAATGGATAATAATTAAGAGCACAATATGTCTAGCTGCAATAAAACTAATTAGGGTATAGTTTGTGGAATAATGTTACATGATTACACAAATTAACACTCAACATTCAAAATATATTGTACTAGCGTTACGTGTGGGTTTTTGTTTATTCGTTATACATACATCTCAACTTTGACCATTTCAAAATATTATTTCAATAATGACATTGAAAAGGTCACAGTCATAGTCAAATGAATGCATTCAGTAGGAAAAGGCATCGCACGATTTGTAACTTCGGAACTACATATTTGCTAACCAAAATGCGTTCATTAACGCTTTATTGTTTTGATTGGATTTTGTTTTCCTCTACAAAAGTTGTATAGTAACGTTAATGAGAAGTATAGTTAGAGTATATCTATCGATTAGGAAGATAAAAGAAAAAAAGAACCACAAGGTTAAAGAGTAGCAAGCGCATTGTTACTTATGTAAGATGTGACGTTACCGAAGGAACACAAAATTAAAAGCTTTTAGTGTTTACAAAAGAATTGAGTGAGGTAAAAAGTTTTGAAATACTCGTAACATAATAATATGCTGTAGATCATTTTCAGAGTTTTTTGTTTGGATCGCTGAGGATGATTTAAAAGACATTTGTAGGGAAAATGTATCAAAAGTAGCACATGATCATGATCTTTGAGCACTATAGCAATTTTATTCTCATTGTGTTGATAATAAATAAAAGCTTCAAAGTGACATAAGGTTAAAGAGTTTTTGGTTGGTCATTTAAGAGTGATCCAATGTTCCAATGTAATATTATTTGCAATGTTCTTAAATTTAATATTACGAGTATGTTAACAGTAAAAAATATTTTTAATTACTTTTTGACAAGAACTGAAGAAGTACAATCTACCAAAGAGCCAACTATCGATTCAATTTCTATACCAGTTTTCAGTTTCAGTTACTTCAGAACCGATTGAGTCAGAAATTTAAATTTTTTTTAAATATAATAAGCTGTAGTTGACGGCATTCACACCTTATTAAGTATCAAATTTAAGAAACAAGTGCTTCCTGAAATACAGCAGTTCAGAAATCGAAGAAACCGAAAATCAATAACTGTCAAATGATGAAGATTATGAGAAGCACTCCATGTTATTTGCAACTCAAAAGAAACCGGGTTTTATTCAATTAAAATTTTGAATTTTAAGAAACCTTTAAGATTCTTAGACTATATCCTTTCTAAGATATATGTGTTTTTTTCCTTTAAGTAAAAACATGTTGGTGGCAACCCTCTCTAGATGTTATATTTTTTCAATTATAATATAATATTCCAAAATGCTATAAGCCTGATTTTGTAATTTTTCAACTCTTGTGTCAATAAAATATGGATTGTCTAATTGAACATATGGTTCTTTAATGGAATCAGGGTTGCGATTCCATTAACCGCTTTGTATTTCTTTCGTAAAAGATTTTTTTAACAATGATTTTCTTAATAAGTCCGTACTATCCACGACTTGCAATAAAAATTAAATTGCTAAAAAGAACACATTTTTTATTGAAAACTCTGAAATTCGTCGTATTTTAAGCTCGTTTTGACATTTACATAAGGTTGCCACCTACATCTGGATTCGTAGTGCTGTACTTTCTTGTGTTTCTTCTTTACTTATAACTTCATCCAAATAAAAGAGACAGCTGCATTTAAATTCTCTAATTGATACTTTTTGTTTGAGAATTAATGAAATATTATTGAATTATAGTTCCTTTTTGTTCGAAAATTTAAGACAAAATGTACAAATTTGTCTTAACTTTTCAAAAGACTATACCTTTTCGTAAGCGAAGTCATTTTCTTTCATAATCATTATTTTTGATAACTGCATGAGAAGTTACAATAGATTTTGTCTATGGTTTGACAGTTGAAAATGTCAAATACCAATATATTCCAATATATTTATTTGCAACAAGATGGCGCAACCTGCCAAAATTCAAGATTTTTTGGAAAAAGTAGTAGATTAATAGAATTGATCTAATAAACCCTGAAATCATATTCCCGGAATGAAGTCCATAACACCATAACATAACCACAAACAATTTCAGAATCATGTGAATACAAAACTGTGTCCACTTGAGTTGATTCCAGATTGGAAAACATATCCAAATCGCCAAATAAAAATGTTATAGGAAGTTCCTCCGCCAGACAAATTAGGTCTGTTCCCAACCTTTACCAAAGCTGCCAATTGTTGTCCAAATGATGTCAGAAGAGAGCGCTCACGAGAGAGTCAAATAATTTCCTCTCCTGACAAATTCTTCCCAAGAAATTCCTTTGGGCAGAAATTGGTAGTCTAGTCTGTCAAAATTCATATTGCGGTACGTAAATTGACTGTTTTTAACATCGTCCGTTCGGTTTGCTTCGCATTGACTAAGTGGCAGAAGATATTTGCCAGGAAACCGTTCCATACTTGTTTGGCAGTTTACCTCTATCTGATAGAATTTCCGCTCTTCAAAATTTGACAGAACAACAATTTGTGCCCAACAATCTTGGGAACAACCCTATTGTTTCTCCATTGTTTTATTTTAGATGTTCATCTGTCCGTCATCTTTGGTGCTTTGAGTTCATGTAGTTAATAAAGCAACAGTTAAACGTAGTTTAAATCATGCTTTATTATGTGCAACATTTTACTTTAAAACTATATATTTTTGTTTATGAAAAAGATTTATAACCCGGATAAAATAAAAACTGAGCATTCATACAAATGTAATAAAAATATTGTCCGTCAATATACAATTTTTATAACATAAACCTTCAGTTTTGCTTTGTTAAATTATAGGTAGGCTATAAAAATAAAACCCAACCCATAAACAAGGTATGCAGCACATGTGTATAGTTGCAACACCATTTTCTTCAACAAGGAAATATTATGAATTTTTAGTATTGTATTGAAATTCCAACCGGCATGATTTGTCACACCCATAACACTTTTCCCGTAAAGTTCAACCAACCAGCCAAACCAACGACCTTGTTTGCTGCATTCCATTTATCTAGAATAAAGTCAGGCCATAGAACTATCCATCCATCCATCCATCCATCATCATCATCATCATCATTGTGAGCTTCGTTATATTCGGAGCGGACTATGGACTGGACTGGATTGGACTTCTTGACTTGACCGACTAGAAATAGAAAACAGAATTTTATTTGTGCCTGATGGGTTCTTTACATTGGGCGCACATTTATCCAGGAACACATCTATCGCCATATACCTCAAAGCTGTACATACACTTTATCATGGCGTATACGCAACACAAACGCAGGGGCTTTCATGCTTCCACGCTTGTGCACATTTGATACTCTTCAAGTTAGTTAATCAAACAGCAACAACAAAAACAAAAACATAAAATCTAAGCCTGCAATCTTTTTGTATAATCGTGTCTGGAGCTGTAGCTAAAGAGTGTTGGCTAGAACCATAAAGATGCATCTATTGCTATTCCTCAACTTAACCATCAGCCACTGTTTAGCATGATTATGCGGAATTCCAAATCAGTTTTCCCATTCTACAGCTCATTACCCTTGGAAAATCACTCTCTGTGTGTACAAATCATTTCATCTAAAAGGAAGAGAATTGACCATCACATATCAAAACCCTGAAGAACAAGAAGACTAAGCAGCAGATGAAGACAGAAATGTTTCCCGTTTCGATAGCTTAGGCTTAGACATTATGGATAAATAAAAGTACATTATAAGACTATATTTTCTTCGAATGAGGAGGCCATAGCTTGAGCTGGAGTAGATGCATTTCCATTGAATCAAAAACAAGAAGAGTTGTTGGAACATCATCACGAGAAGATAATAGCTGAAGAAACAATAAAAATTCGAAATGCCTAGTTCACGATTGCACGAAGAGAAAGTGCCATACCTATACTGGAGGATTTTTGTGTTAAGATAAAGGTTGTAATGATGACGAAGATGATGATGATGGAAAGAAGGAGTTCTTTGTTTCGCAAAATTGATTCATTGCATCAAAGCCGTAGCCAGGAAAATATTTTTAGAGGGGGGAGGTAACTAAAAATTCAAAATTCTCAAAACTTAAGAGTTTTTGTAACCAGGACTTGATTTATGCCCCTATGACATATTTTATGATTTTCAAGCAACTAAAAACTTCTGATCGCATAATATGCCATAAGTGAGTCTTTAAAGTAGCTGTGACAGTTTGCAAATTTGTTATGCAATGTTTTCTATGTTTTTGTATAAACTTTGCTAACCAAGTGTGAACATAGCAAAACACTGACTAAAAACGAGCTCAAAACTTAAATCTATCTTGTATAATCTACTGTTAAAAAATGTATAGTTCAGAAGTCAAAGACATTTCATATTCATCATTCTATGTTTTCTATGTTAAAAAAAAATGCAAACAAATCAGTGAAAACTTCTTATATGATGACTTGATCTTACCTAAGTTTATTTTCGTTCATTAATTATGACATATAAAATTTCTATGTTTTCTATGATTTACGGTCTTTAACTCGAATTAAGTGCCATCTACATCTCTACATCTCAACATATTAACTATTTTAATTCATTATATATTCACTTTGATTGCTGACCAAATTATATTCACTGTTGATGTTCTTATTGTTTTCAATGTAGAATTTTGCCAATGTGGGTTTCACTCTTTTAAAAAACGCGGTTTTTAACCATGACGATACAACTCCAAAAACATATTAAAAATTAATTTTTTTTAATATGCGCAGCATTTGAGTAATTCGTAGAGAAATAACTCAAGTTCTTCATTAAATTAGTTATGTATTATTAATTTCTTTTACTTTTAAAATTATTTTAAATGTGTAGGAACCTTGTCATATTTCCTAAATATCATTTTCACCATTATCAGAATACCAATATTAATCATTCTATCTTAATTAACAGATATATATTGGTTTTATTGTGGAATACCATTAAGTAGCCACTTCGGTCCTTTTCTTTTTATTTCGTTTTTTAATCACTGATCTTCCGTTTTAGGACGCGGGTTTTTGAACAATACAAAAATAGATACATTTCCTTTAAAGATCGCTCCCACTTTTAACTTCTTTTGCTTCATTTTTATGCAAAGTTTTATAGAGACATCTCACGCCTAAACGTGCCAAAGCAGTCGCTCTATAATAAAGCTATGCACGCATAGAAATTAGTTTCCTGTCCTGTGTGTAACTTAATTACCCACGATACTCTCTTTTCTACTTTAAATATCTGATCGCAATCTTTTTAACTAAACTCATGACATAAGTTAAACCATATTTTACACGTAATATGCTCTTAACAAATATTATACCTCCTTGTCTAATATCTGACGTTCTTCAGCGTCGTCGGTCGTCGCCGCCCGCCGCCGCCGCCACACACCATCGCTATCATCGCCATCCTGACGGCCTCGTGGATCTATATACGACTAAGTAACAACTCATGCTTGAAAAATAAATCAAATTAACTTTCAGTTGACTTCATATGTCTTTTCTAAGCCACGGAGATGGAGATCTAGTCGTCCGTCCGAGTCTGCTTCGTCGACGCGACGACGCGACGTCGGAAAGTGCAAGAGTCCGAAATAAATCATGCAAACACGTGATCCAGCGATCATATCAAACTTTATGACGCCACAGGGCGTAAGGTCATTCTACGGCTCCGGCCAGCAAGGCGGCCGGCACTCCTCCGCATGCAAATCTATCTTAGGATTATAGGATTACTTAGTACCTATACTCCCGGACAACATGGCGATGGCGGGTGACGTGACGATGCGACGCTTGTCGGTCAGAGTCGGTTCGGTGGTGTATAAGTAAAGTAGCATGAATTCGCCCGGCTGGCGCTACGTGAGAGTGTGATTAGAAAATTAACCGCTTAACTTTTCACTTCACTAAATGCGGAAGTCTTAGCTCTGGCTCTGCTCTCTGGAATGATCTGGAGCAGATGGTTAATTCAAAACTTTGCCCATTAGTCCTCTTTACACAAAAATCCATAGAGCAATTTTGCTTAAAGAAGTGGAATAACAAATTCCTCATCCTCAATCTGTTATCGTATATCGAAGATCAGTGATCTTTGGTCGGGCTAACCTAATTGGAGTTGGTCTTCAATTAAATCCAACAAATGTCCCTTCTGCTCTAATCATGAAGATGATGATGAATCCCAAAGCCGGCGGGTATCAAATGTCGGAACAATCGGATCTTCATCGATCACCAAAATGATCATTTGTTGCGTCTTCTTATTCAATTGAAGAATATTGAATGGTGGAAGAGTTCGTCGAACTCCACTCACATTTCGCAACAAAGAGTGACCTTTTCCGTGAGAGAGTGTCCCCTGATGATGATGATGATGGCAATAGCATGCATGATGCTGATGTTGATGCTGGATGCCCATACATGGCTTGATCACTGATCGAGTTTAGATCCAAACTTCAATCCGAATGCGAATCCACATTGAGATGTTACAACATTAATGCGAGATCGCAATTAGCGCTGTTGCTGCATTTGCAGCAAAAGAAGAGAAGAAGACGATGATTTCTTCATTCGTTGTGTGTTGTGTCGTGTGATCTGATCATCATTGGTCAACTCAAGCGATGATTGGGGTCCTCTTGATGGTTAGGTTAGAAGAATCTTTTTCTTTCCCTATAACATTCCATAATTTTTTCATAAGTTTTTTCTATAACATGCGGTTTTTTTTATAAATGTATGTTTTATATTTTTGTTCTTCTTCTTTTTTAGGACGACAACATGAGTGATCAATGCAGCTTGACACAAGCTGGCCTAGAGGAATACAACAGCCGATCGTACTATGATCAAGCCGTCTTCCATCATCAGAAGCAATCATCGTATGCCCAATCGGAAGGCTATCACAGTTATGTGTCCAGCTCGGATTCAAGTTCAGCAACACCATTCTTGGATAGGTGAGTTTTTTTCTTGGTTCTTTTTTCTTCTTGTTGGTTTTTGTATATACGAGTACTATATATATTTCCTTCTTTATCTACTTGAAACTACTGCTGCTTTTCTGATTTTGAAATATGTCGTTTGGTTTCGCGCGATCCTATTTTGCCGATCGTACGACAAGTGCATGTGTGTTAGGTATTTTCTTTGAATCATTTTGTTTTTTTTGTTAGATTGTTGTTTTTATTTATTTGTCGACGGCAACGGACAACGGACGATGGCGACGACGGACAAACGATCTAAGCCACGACGGAAATGAAATCAATTAACAAGACAGCACAACTTGTCGCATTGCGACCAAACCAAACCAAGCCACAAGAAATGTTGATGTTGATGCCCGGATTTGGATTTCGACGATCAGGATCAAGGTGTGATCATGGTGATTATAAATTATTGATCAGAAAGGTGGGACTGGGATAGTGAATAGTGATTTCGACCACGAGAGGTACATGTATAAGCTTTTGGAGTTGGGTGTTGGTTCGGTATAGTTATTTTACCTACAACTAATTGAATTGGGATCGGCAATTGGTAATATAGCGTTTGTAAGACATCACATAAGTTTCAGAGGCGAAAAAAAGCAGCAGCAAAAAGTAAAACAAACATTTGATTTTGTAAAATTGTATGTGACTTGAGCTTTGTCACAATAGATTCTTATATTCATAACTGTCAAAGTTGAAAGCATGAATATTGAATATGTCAACCTTTGGTACATATCAAACCATAAAGCCCATTTGATTACATTGTTGTATTTGAAATATTGTCAAAAGGTATGGATTCCATCAACTATATTTTCACGTATACATATACAACTCCTGAGTTTTTCACTCATGTAAAGGTTGAACTTCTAAACCAGCTGTTAAAGTTTACTTGTAGGAAGCAAAACAAAATGGCTACCGAGGATTGGTATCAACATCCAGTGTTTTCGTTTGAAAGTTTAGAATTAAAAATGGATGCTCACTTGACCGCGAAATTGCACTTTAACAAAATCAACATCAATTTAAATATTCTATTTGAAGTGTACCCGTGGCATGATGGTTAGTGCGTTGAACTGTCATGCCATAGGTCCTGGGTTCGATCCCTGCCTATCCCATCTAAAGTATTTTTCACGGGTACTGCCTCTTGCGAGGAATTGACAAATTCTCCAAGAGTAATTCGTGTCATGAAAAGTGCTTTCTTTGCCGTTCGGATTCGGCTTAAAACTGTTGGTCCCCTCCATCCCTGACAACAGTACTCGCACACAGGAATGGTTAAGAGTTGTAAGTCACTAGGCCCTAGTTCTCAACGGACTGTTGAGCCACCGAATTTATTTATTTTATTTGAAGTGTCACTATACTCGTTATTTCCTCGATTTAGTATCTTGCGCATGATACTCAAATTTTGACATTGTTCCCACCAGGATGACACAAAATTATCCTATTTTGACATTTTTGTAGGATGGATTTTTTTTTTCGATGTGACATAAGACTAACCGGTAAGACAACAAAAGAAATTGCAATTATGCATTTAGTGACGTGTGAACAATTTGTTTTAAGGTAGGTATTTGGATGGTTTGTGGATCGTAAACACAGTTTGGCATTTCTATAATGAAGCACTTTGGTCGCTCTAAATAGTCCCTAAAGAGCTTTGCTTATGAAATACCTACATTAACATTTTATTCACTTTTGTGAAATCCGGCAGCTGTGATCTCTCGTTTACCTTATTCACGCGATAGTTTCAAATTTATGTAGGTTATATTAAAATTAGTTTTATTATTTCGATGGTCGCTCTGTAGTTTTGGATTGTGCATATATATTTGACAGTTGTTATCAGAACAAAATGTTTTTGGTTGCCTAGACCTATCCTAAAACGTTGTTGCAAGATATTTTTTTCGATGGTTGTTATCAAATTTGACAGTTAAGAATGTCAAACTGTTGCAGGATAAAACGTTGTTGCACGATATTTTTTTCGATGGTTTTTATCAGATTTGACAATTAAAAATGTCGAAGTGTGTTGACATTTCTGTTTAGTAATGTTTGGCAATTTATAAACTTATAGTAGGCCGAGTAAATATTGACAATTTAAAATAAAAATATATGCATGTACTACTAGACTAAAGTGTATAAGACATAAATTGCGAAGTTCGCTAAAAAGCTCCAAAATGGCAAAAAATTACACAAACAAATAATATAACACTTTTGTTGCAGTCAAACAAATTTCTTGCTCGATGGTTTGTGGAATGTATCTCCATGTTTTGTGGATTGTGATTTAATGACATTAACTACCGACAGTTTGTAGAGAGCATTTTTGCTATTCATTTGTATTGTTTTGAAAATTTAAAAAAAATGTCAAGATGTTTTGAAACACAAATACATTTTGGAGGGTTTGGAGAGTTGTTATTTCTTCAAAGAAAATTTCATATTTTTTTGAAATGTATGGATTTAAAGAAATTCAAACTGTTTTCAGCCAATTTCATCAAATTCAGTCTAGACAAAAATGTATGAGTCTAGAATGATCAGGAGTTAAGTTATTTTTTAAAATTTTACTCCTTCCGCAGTGACAATTTAAAATTAATAAAACAATGAGCACAGTTTTCAAGCAGAAAGTTTTACCTTTTTTTCATTTAATAGCGTTTCCTTATTAATTCTTTTTTTCGATTTTTATTTTCTAGACTGCGTCAAGAAAGTGAACTGCTATCCCGTCAATCACATCACTGGTCACAAAATGACCTTTCGACAGGATCAACCACAACAGCCCCAGTTACGGCAGTAACAACAAATGGCAATTTGAATGCCGGAACTGTTGGTGGCGGCAGCGGCGGCGAACAACAACAAAACAGCCATCCTCTTCTACATCGCCACCACCACCACCATCATCATCACCATCATCACAATTCGGCGTCTAACAGTTTAAGCAATGGCAGCGGCGGTGGTGGTGCTGGTGGCGGTGGCGGAGGCAATAACATCAGCAACAACGGCTCCACCACCAACAACAACAACAATAGCTCCGAAAGTCACTCGTCTACGGAAACGTTAAAGTGGCTTGGTTCAATGAGCGACGTTTCAGAGGCAAGTCATGCAACTGGCTATTCAGCGATTTCGGGATCAGGTAAGTTCACAAAATCCACACAAGAGGGCCTTTAGTTTCTTGCAACTTAAATAAAAGAAAAAACTTCAAAAAACAATTTGAACTAAACTAAACTACAAGAACTAACAACCCCAAAAAATTAGTGTTGTTCAAATGCAAAACTAACAAAATTTTTGATCTCGAATGTTTGTTATTGTTGTTGTGTTAAAGACCGAGGGCACAACCATGAGAAGAAGTGAAGTTTGTGGGCACCAAAAGGTGGCGCGGACTCTAAACTGCTCCTTCGAGACGACGACGTTCGTTTGTCGCTCGGTCGTGGGTCCATTTGAATTTTATTATTCGATTGTTCCGTAGCACGATTTGTGGAAATGTTTGTTTATTTTCGTTTTTATTTATTCTTCGTTTAAGTAGGTACTCTAATACTCCTAGTACTGTTACAATGGGTGGTTTGGATAAAATTATGCGCTCTGTGCATTGAGGTTTAAATACCTTCCGCCGCGCTCACCGCCGCATGGACCCAGAGCCGCCACACTCAATTCAACTTACCAAAAGTCGACTCTATTCGTCGATTCGAGTAAGCAACTGACTAAACTGATGCGGTATTGAAGCTTTTGGTCAAAATGTTGCAATACGGAAGATTTATGTTTTAATTGTATCGCGAAAAATTTATTTTATATTATTTTTTCCTATTCCATTTTTGTCGATGAACTATTTTTATATCTTATTGTGTTTATTTTTTAGTTTAGTTTTGTTTGTATTTTTATTTTGAATTTGATATCAGCAGTGTCCAATCGATCTTGTTTATTGAAGGGCCTCTGCGCCGCCGCCGCGCCGCGCCGTCACTCTGTAAAGTTGCTTGGAAAACACAAAAGTTAAGTAATACTTTTAAGTGGCAAACAAATTTGTTCGGTTTTTTTTTTTTCAATGGAATCTCAGAAAATGCTCCGAACATCTTGTATAGCATTAGGTACCTATACTATTTTCATGATTTCTGAAGAAATTGATTTTTTGAAATTATAGTAGGTAAGTAGGTACTTTCGTATACTACGAAAATCAATCCATCATTATAATCTTGATCAGAATCTTGAATGAAGTTTTGCAATATGATTAGTTTTTTTTTCAATAAAAGAGAAGATCTACCGCCGCCGCGCCGCCGCCGTAGTCGCCGCCGCCGTAGTCGCCGCCGCCATAGACCGTCTTTAATGTAATGGATTTTATAAAGTCTATAAACAAATTGCAAATTACTATTATTTTCGGTTTAGTAGGTCAGAAGTCAGATCATTTGACATTAATCACAATAAGTTTTGACATGATTATTTTATTATTACAGACAGTTTGCATAATATAGGAAGACGTTTTTAGTTCAAATTGTTGTTAATGTGTATCATAAATTTTCTTTTATTTTAGTATATTCTGTAATATTGATTTATTTTCTACAATTTTTTGATGTATTTCCAAATTCAAAAGATTTCAAACACAAACTTCAGTTCAGCATAATATGTTTGAGAGCTTTTCTCTTATACTATTTTTTAACCGTTTTGAGCTAACCAATAGTTGTCATAACTAGACTTCGATTAATATTGGAATATTTCTTGTTGTATTTAAAAATAATAATAATTTTGTTTGAAACATTGCTGAAAAGATTTAAAATACATTTCAGTTGTTAATAAATAGTTCCAAACATGATTTTCTTTTGAATTTCTGACATTTAAATTAATAGGTTCATTTTGCAGATTTAGGTTTGTTTGTTTTGTCTTCACGAACTTTCACAATGTTGACGTGCTCAGATGCTCGGTTTTCAATACATATTTATATTAATTACTATAGTTATCAAAGGACACAATTTGTTTTGGAATATGTTAATATTTATTAAATTCTTAACAAATGGTGTTCAAGTATAAGCTGATCTTAACCATCGCCCATATTGTTAACACCTTTAAGGTGGAGACTCAGAACATGATCGGCTTACAAGCTTATTTTCTGACGGCAGCTTCTCAGCAGTCAAATGTCATATAAATTTATCTCATTCTCAGTCTCGACTCGACATCGCCACCACCAAAGAGAAAAAACTAATCGAGAGAGTCAAATTTCCTCGTCTCCGTCCCTTTGAAACCTTTTACTCTCATTTTTTTATAGCGTGTTGAATTCGTATCGGTGTATACATGTTTTCACCTCGGCGACCAGAGAGAGAGAAAAAACTTCAGTTGAGAGATTGAGACATTTGACATTTCTCGCTCATTTTATTTCATTTCATGGCTCATTTTTATATAAGTATCACTTCACTGTACACTTTTTTAAATATATTTGTTTAAATAATTTAAAAAACCCGTAAATTTAACACTTTTACTCAAAAACGTTTTCACTAATTAATTCTAGCAAAAAAATTTCGTTTGTCAACAAATTACGGTAAACGTTATAACGGTAGATCGTGGTAAATTTGTGTTTTCCTTCTCTCTCTCTGAGTTACAGATAGGTGGCATTAACAACCAAAACAAGAAAGGATGTGTTCAGAAAGAGTGTAACAAGGTTAAGGTTTTTTAGACTAGACTTTATTTGTATATAATATGAACGAGTACATGTTTTTTATAAATGTATGTTATGTTTATTTCAATAATAACACCTTAACTAATAACTTAACTACTGTATTATCTAAAATATACTGCATTGAATTATTTTACATCGAATTATAAAAGGCGGAAATAATAAAGTTCTACAGTTTACCGGAAATATTTATGTATATAAAATATCCATATCTTCTGCAATTGTGGTATCAATCGATATTTTCTGCAACTTAGTGTTAACGTAACATTTATTTGTCATGAATTACTTTTTCAGCTTTTTTATACACCAAAAAAATCAATTATGAAATTTTGGCTGCGATAATAATTACTTGAACACAGCATTTTCTATGTTTATAGTTATTCAGGTTTAGCCCTTAACTTAGATTTGCATTTATTTATGAATAGCCTAAAAAGTTTAGTAAACATCTATGAATAAGCCACAATGCACTTTCAGAGAAACTGTAGTTAGAACTTTCCCTCACAGATTTTTCCTTGTCGCTATATAACTGAAAGATAAGATATAAATAGTTAGAACTGTAAAACTTATAAAAATGATGCATAAGACTTAAATTTTGGTGGAAGAACAAATTTGTATATTCTTTTCACAAAACCACTGACCCTAGCGAGAATACAAATATTTTTACTTTTGTACAAATGTACCTTTCGGCTTATGTAGTTAAGCCTTTAAAAACAACACACTAGCTTAGTGAAAATCAGTAAGAATAGCTTATCACCTATTCACAAATTGTATGCAATGAAAATTGGCAACAGAAGTAACAAGTTGACGGTCTTTTTATTTAGTTTCTACTAATATCACTTATTTTCAGCATTTTGAAAATTTCGTGATCGTAAGTAATGTAAAGAAAATAAACAACGAGAACACACAAATAAAATAGGAATGGAAAAAAGGTATGAGTATATAAAAATGATTTCTATGTTCCTGCGTTGTTTTATTTTCATGATCCATGTTAACAATCTGTAACTCTCGTCTTCAATGCTCCTGCAATTCTCGCATCGACAAAATTAAGTCTATAAACTCTGAAAATTGAAACAAATCTGATAAAAAAATAATAGTAGTAGTGCTTTCAGAGTTGTATGTTTCTAGGTCCTAATTCTCATTGGACTGTTACACCACCTAATTTTATTTTACTTACTTAATGATTAAAACTGGCTTCAAATAACTAACTAATATTTCTAAATCTTCATTGTTCTGGCACCTAACAAGAGTAATTAATTTCACTTCATATTCGAATGATATTACTCCCAAACGAACACAATGAGAGTACCAAAAAGTTGTTCATCCACAATTTTGAATTTTCTTTGAACACCTCTGAACGCTGACTACATCCGCCATTTTTGCAAAGGTGGTGAGTATGCACATCTTCTTGCATAAGTATTTGTCCCCACATTTTTTGTTTATGAAGTTAATACATATGCAAGTTGGTGTGCAAATCACAGATTGTAGGCAAAAAGAGAGCAACCGTTGAAGTTGGTTCTCTCGATTAGTTCTGTTCTCTCTGGCCACCAGCGTTGTGCTAAAGTGCCCAATTGGGCCATTTGGGCCCAAGATTTTTATTTTGGCCCCCTGCCCCGGGCCATCACGAAATGGCCCCAAAATCGTAAAATGTTGTTATGTTGCTTTTCATAAATAAAAATTGATTAAATAATTAAAAATACTAACTACAAATGCAAAAATATGAAATATAACCTAATGTTTTATTCGATTATTTTCATTTCATTTCATTTTCTTGTATTTCTTTTTTAATGTATCTACATACTTATACCTAACGTCTGACAATAAAAAAATATACCATTTGAATATTAATTAGAAGTCCTATAAGAAGAGTGTATTTGAATCGGTCGACATACATTATGTATGTAGGTGTAAAAATTTTCATTTGTGAAATTATATTTTGTCGCTCAGATGGTTGAATTTCGACCACACGCGATACTATAAATACGGACAAAATAAGTGGCCCCAAAAAAGTCAAAAAGGCCCCAAAAATGGCACCAACATTTTTTTCCAGGAACAACGCTGCTGGCCACCACCCAAACAACACTTAAAAAAATAGTATCAACACTTTAAGATTTTAAAATAAACTAGCAGAAATTTTAAATGTCATTTAGTTTCTTAAAAAAATCGAAAATTATTAGAGCAGTTTTTTTAAATTAAATTTTTCAATTTTATTGAGTGCCTATAAAGAAACGTTTTACGTTTGAATTTCGTAAAAAATATTGAATTTTGAAAACAAAATGAATATTTTTTAAAAATTCAAAGAAATTCATTACTTAATGAGAAGTTTTAAAAACAGATTAACGGTTTATGGCGGATATCCTTCAGGAGCAGCACAATCATTGATTATTTGTATTAAAAGAAGCTAAGTAACGAATAAAAATTGGAGACAATTTTTTAAAAATCGGTCTAGCCGCTTTTGAAAATTTCGATTTTGGACCAACAAATTTGAATGTTGTTTTTGGTCTTTAAAAACTCCAACAAAAGACTAAAGACAGCCAGCTTCGAATTTTAATTAAGTAATAGTTTGAGCTGTAGGGTCCAAAACAGACAGACGAACGTAATCGCCGGACTCACTTTTTCCGACTTCTCTATCATCCAAATGCCATGTTCAAATCTCGAGTTCAAATTTGTTTACGAATACAATACTTGCCATAAAGTTGTATTAAGCCCCTAATAAACCGGAACTCATAATGCCTACAGGATAATTTATGCAGAAAACGGATTTTGACATCTCCCAACATTTTTAGAAAAATCGAACATACAGATTCCGCCTGTACTTGAGAGCTTAATTGATTTTATATGACCAATCTTTTTTCGCACCCTTGCCGTAGCCAGAGTCCTAAAGGATCTCAACACACATAAATCCGCTGGCCCGGATGGCATCCCCGCTGTTGTTTTTCAATGCTGGAAAAACCATTGCGTAAGCTTTTTCCATCGTCCCTTCTGTCCAAGGTCATGATGGAAACGCTGCACTGATTAATTATCAGCTCAAGAAATATCTCGAAGACCGAAGGCTTCTTAATGAACGAAAGTACGGCTTTCGAAGCAATATTTCCACAGGTGATCTGATGATTTATATCACCGAACACCGTTTAGGAGAAAGTAAGATTATTGTATTTGATATTTTAAAAGCATTTGATAGAGCAACACAAAATAAAAGATGGTGTGCCCCAGGGCTCTATTCTGCCTCCGACACTCTTTCTCTTTTTTAAAATTGATCTCCTGTCTGAAACTTCTAATCCATATTAATCTTAAAATTCCCAACCATCCACTGTAGATCTTTAACAATCCATCAACAATGTATGGTAAGCTCATTAAATTCTGACCTTGACAGCATTGTTAAATGAGGAGTATCAAGACTCAAGTCCTTGCATCACGGATACTGAAAGCCTCGTATTTCACCTCTTAAGGCATCACATACGCCAACAAAATTCCTTAAGATGTTTGGGTTTCCTAAGTCGATGAAATAAGTTTTTATCCCCTCTGATCTGGTTGTTATCTATAAGACTTATGTATGTATGTACGTTCAAAGCCTGAGTATATTTCCCATCTTTGATCTGTTGCTCCTGCAAATGCTTTACCACACTCTGTCTTTCCCAGTAACTTTAACTGCCAGAAATTCAAAGTGCACCGAAATGTTTGTATTTAAAAATTTTAAATTTTTTTTTTTTGTCTTCACTAAGTTCATAAGTAAGTTTCAAAATTTCACGAAAACTATTTCATATTCATACATTTAAACAGATCATTTGGAAATTATGTTGAAATTTTATTAAAATAATAAATTTATTTGAAGTTAAGTCCAATCTAAGAATCTGAAAACAAATAAAAAAAGCACACCCTATTTCGCCTTGAGTCACAAATATAAAACTTTTGACACAACAATTCAATTTAATTTGAAATAAATCGTTTTTCAGATTAAAATCCAGATTTTCATTTGCTCTCGTGTTCGTATACTTATCAGAGGAACAAAACTTTGTATAAATGAAACTAGTAAATGTTGTCGTGTCTTATTCAAGGTTGCGACGAAATCTGATCCAGTCTCCCAAAACGAAAAACAAATTTAACGCTTCTAGCTAAATTTACAATTCCAATTCGAAATATGTAATAGACTTTAAGCTTTAGAGTGAGACTTGACCCATAGAAACGGCGCGCGGGGATAAAGTAATTATCTCAATAAAAAAATCGAACAGATCTTGGATTATTGTTAAACTCCTTACGTTAGCCATACATGCAATTGTTTATTTAAGCTGAATGCGTGATCGATGTCTTTGATCTTGTTAACACTTTTAAAAAAAGGAACAATGCATAGAAGTTGTTGCATTCTAAATTAGTCTTCAAGTGTTAGCCAAAATGGCCCTCTAGTCTAGTTATGTACATGCATGAGTAGTTCTTTAAACTTTATTTTTATGTCTGTTTGTAGACAATTATTGTTCTTGTCCAGGCAATTCAAAATCTCGGACAAGAGAACAATAATTTGGAAAAATTGCTGCTGCGATGCCCGCAGGTTAAGTTCCAAGGACTTTTAAAAGTAAAAGCCTTTAATGTTGCTTCTGTGTGCTGACGATCTGAATCTTTAACTCACTGGCCCTTATTCCTTTTAGACATGGAAGAGATACGTGCATGCGACTTGCGAAACTGCCACTAAATTGTTTTCTAGAGTCAGAGTGTATCTTTCAATTAAAATTCTTTACTATTAGCACTCTGAAACGATTAATCTGACGGATTCGAATTCAATTAGAGAGACAAGCTACTTGGTTGGATGGAGGCTTGGTATTTTAAGCCTGCATCTCCGCATTAAAGAACCTACATAGACTTACCTACCCATGCTATACATAAGACGAGTCCGGATAGAAAATCTTAACGAAAAGCTGCCAATTGCGGCCACTGGGCTGGTATGGCGATGGCGATGGCGCGGCGGCGGCTTCTTTAACATCTAACATCAAGTGAACGTTAATTCTTAATTCCGCCACCGCCCGTTCGGCGTTCATGGCTACTGCCGTTTAATTTTCTTTCCAATTCACTGATCAAAAAGGTGCAGAATTTCATGAGGCAGGCAGCCAGAGGTAGAGTTAAAGATATAGAGGCACACAAATTTGAGCTTGGGTAATTTGGTTTTAGATTGGATAATCCATGAAATAGTTTCGTTTTGCACAGAGTTAGTAGCTTGGTATAGCTAAGAAGACAACAAAAAAGAGATTGGACATTATTTTTTTTTCTACAAGAATCCCAGACGTTATGTCGTAGGTTTTGTTGCTTACTTTTTGTTTATATTTTCGTATTTTTTTTTCTTTCATCAATTTCAAGTAATTCTAAAAAATAAATATCAAGAGCAGTAGATAATTGCACAGAGGGTAATGATTAGGCTATTGTTGAGATTTCTGATTAGTTCTCATAGCATTTGTAATTCTAATTTAGAGCAAGGAATTTCATAAAATGTTTCTTTTAGCTGCTGATGGAAATTAAATATGGGTCTTAGGATCGTGACGATAAATATATATTTTTTAATCATTTAGAATTTTAGTAATTATAATAAATATAAAGTTTTTTGAATTCAATCAAATTTCATAACTTTCTAAAATAGTTAAAGTTTTGACATTCTGACACTGAACAGGCTCATTCAATTCAATTCAGTACCAACTACGCCCTCTATAATTTGTTTTAAGTTGCAGCTTTAAACTTTTAGTTCAAATCAAATGTTTTGACGGTCTATAAATTAATAGTCACTGTTAACTATAAAGCATAAATGAACCAGATGTAAACCTAGAAGGTTGTTGTAGACCAGAAGTTTTATGTTTAATAGTTCGGTGATATCGGTCTATTTTTTTATTTAACTACTTCAAACCTCTTAATGTTAGCTTTAAAAAACATATTTTAATGTTGTTATAGGGATCGTTACGAAAGTCACAAATATTTAGTGAAACTTAAAGAAATTTGTAATGTTTCTATTTCTAAGCTACCTCTGGCCATTTTACAGTAGAGTACC
This sequence comes from Eupeodes latifasciatus, assembly GCA_920104205.1. Classification (NCBI taxonomy): domain Eukaryota; kingdom Metazoa; phylum Arthropoda; class Insecta; order Diptera; family Syrphidae; genus Eupeodes; species Eupeodes latifasciatus. Next base: position 7,255,879 of record OV049925.1, on the reverse strand, counting down.
CTTTTTCAACTTTAAACAACTCTGACATTATTCAGCCAATTTTGACAGATAAACAAAGTACTGAAACGTCAAAACGAAAGCTCTAAAATCGTAGAACTCTGCATTAAAAACGATCGTTCAATTGTACAGAATAAAGGACTATTTAAATGAGAGTGGCCAACGACCGACAAATTAATTAATAAATGTGATTTTAAACAATTTACAAATCTGAATTCTGTGCAAATTGTAATTGACAGAAAAGTAGTTTATCTTAGGGTAGTAAAATTAGCATTTTCATTGTCAAAATAAGAGAAATTTAAGAAAGCAAATTGTTCATCGTGAATTGCAATCTGATTTTAACGAACTGTCAAACTCAATTCAAGTTCCACATACGATCCACACTTCAACGAATAAAATGTTCGCTCATGTGCATCTGTTAAGCAATATTCACATGAGCACGACCAACGACCAACGAATGAACGAATATTCGTCGATTTTGACATTTCTTTCACATGCGAGTTTTTTATTCGTCGCGAATGAAGTTTGACAGCCGAACACCATTCACCACCGAAACCAAAACAAGGATGATTTTTTTAGGTTAAGTACGCGCGATTATTTTATTCGTTGCGAGTGTGGATAATGTGGAATGCGAATAAAGTTTGACAGTTCGTATCAACTACAATTTTTTTCGCGACGAATAAATTTGTTTTCTTAAATTTATTAATATATGATATTAAAAAGTAAAAGTATGCATCATAAATCAAATAGAAACTATATTGCTATCGTTTTGTTAAGAATTTGTGTGGAAATATGTCTTCAAACGTATATAAACTCACATTTTGTAATTCATTCGTCGTTGGTTCGTCGCGCTCATGTGAATGCTGCTTTATGACGAATAAAAACAAGCCATGTGAAAGACATGTCATAAGGGACAAATAATAGTTTATTCATTGGTCGTTGTTGGGTATCATGTGAATAGTCCTTAAGTGAGTGTTTATCGTTGAAAATATTGAATGCTGATTTCAACATCTCAGTAACTGTTTAGGCTGGGCTTTTAAACCATCATCGGGCCTAGAGTTTTTGTTAGCATAGCCAGATAACATTAACCATCTCAAAGCTTATAAACGAGCTAAAATAGATGTAAAGGTTGAAATGCTGGCCCATGGTGTAAAAAATGGCCGCAAGGGCCATTTATATCTACTAAATCGGGTTGTTCATTTAATTGAGGTTGTATTTTAAACCTGGTTTGAAATACATATATGGCAAAGAATATATCTTAAAAAAATGATTTGATTTCATAAAAATAATAATCAAGGTCTCGCCAGTTAGGGTCTGTTTATTTCTTTTAAATCAGGTTTTCCAGGCGATTGTCAAGACAAGTTGTTCCGTTAAAAAAAGGTCTTTGTCAATATTTAAGTTATTTACTAATTTGTGAAATTTTTTCATAAACGCAATGTCACCAAAATTGCCCCAATATGGGTGTTCTGAGGGGAAGCACTGGACTTTTGGCCCAGTAACTTATAGTCAGCAAATAGGCAGAATTCAAATAAAAACCTCCAAAAGGATTGGTGATAAATACATTAATGGTTCATTAACGTCACTTGACCACCGTCGTAATATCTATCCTTTGTCTTACTTTTAACAGGTGCCTCCCCTTCAACAATTCCTCCTTATTCTAGCGCCTCTATAAATTCTCAATAATATGCTTTTGACAACTTTGGTCGTACTGTCAAGTAAAGAGATTCGTTCTTTTGCCGTACAAGGTGAATGTTGAACGGTTTACCACATTATGTCTTTCTCTGCAATTCCAGTGTTCACTTCCTATCGAACTATCTCTTTTATTTCAAATGTTTGCGCTGTGTCTCTCAATATTTATTTTCTAAGATATTCCAAAACTGATAAGATCTTGAGTGCAACGTTTCTTAAACAAAAAAAACATAAGAATCTTAGGCACTTAAATGTAAATAGACTTCAACTTCAAACTTCCAAAGTATGTTAATAAATGCCAAATTTCCAATTCTGGGAAACTTTCAAGTCAATTTGGTTTTCAAATTCAATTTGCAGTTAATTGGCCCACCACTATACACGTGAAATATGTCGTCGTGCCACTTCACTTTAGCTAACTCACTCAAACTCAATTATATATATACCAACCTTGAGCTACTTGAACACAAAATACCTACATTCGTTTTCCTATTATAAATTCAACACAATTCCACATTTGACACAAAAAGCCCAATTAAATGTTGTTTTCATTTTGTTATTGTTTTTTTCTTTTTCAATTGCAGCATCTTCGTCACAACTAATAGTGCACAGTTCGCGCGTACTTACCCCAAAACGGCACCAGAGTGAAAGTGTCCTCTACATGAACGATGATCAGCAGTTGAGTCCAACAGTCTCTGCCAGCAATTCCCCCACAAGAATGCCAGCCATTAGCACAAGCCCGAATGGAAGTGGTAGTGGAGCGATATATATGTCACATCATCCGAAACACTACCCCAATATGCCCCCCCAAACGGCGTCATCGGCTTCGACGTTGTCATTGTCACCAGCGAGTTGTGGTTCTTTGACAAAAGGTGCAGTGGCTGTGGCAGCGGCAACAGCAATCTCGTCATCCTCCCCAACACTGCTCTTTCCCAATCACGCTGCTGTTGATCAGATGAATAAATCAAGTCTATCGGTGACAATATCGGGAGCTGCATCGCCAAATGGTAGTGCGATTGGAATTGGAGCGAGTACAGCCATAAACGAGCAACAAACTCTGCATCAGTCGTTGCTGTCAATTGCTCCATTGTCACCATCACTGATGTCGTCCGCCACCGCACCATTGCAAAAGTCCTCATCTGCATCGCCGACCTTATCTATGGCATCTCTTGCGGTGGCCGTCACGTCTTCCAGCAATCTCACAGCATCCTCCTCGCCTTCGTCGAGTTCCAGTTCCTTCTCCTCGAACACATCCTCCGCCATGACGACCACATCCAGTTCGTCATATCGCAACAACCACCGGCTTTTTCCTGTTTCCACATACACAGAGCCTATCAGTGGGCCACAACAACCGAATGGACCAAAACACGTCCATTTGCAACACAGTCATCAGCAAGCTGCTGCACAGCAGCCCACTCCCCAGCAACTACCACTTCACTATCCGCAATCCAAGTAAGTAGGATGTGACATATTACATTGCAACAATCTTTTAACTGTAACTACTGTCTTCCTCTTGTTTTAGGCTAAGTTCGCCACAGCCAACGAGCTGGCAGTCAGTGGCTGATCGAATCAACGACTTTGAACGGCAACAGCAGCATTTGCATCATCACCACCATCATCAGGCGAACAGTGCGGCAATGCAGAAGTACACATTTATCGATCCCAGCAAAACTCATCGAGTTTCCAATCCAGCCTTGAAGGCGTTCCAAAAAAACGCCGTCCAGTCGTACTTCGAGCGACAGCAGCAACAATCCAAAGAAAACCTGAAGCACAGTGCCAGTGGCAACAACCTCCTGCGGCCGCATTCCTTGCAACCAACTGGTTCCCCCAAGGAAGTCCCCAACACTGCGGTGGCCAGGAGTTCGTTGCCAAATAATGTCGGTACAGTGGCTGTGCCATCACGCTACTCCAACCATAATCAGCTGTCGAATCCAATCAGCAGTGACATATCGTTTCCTGATTGCGGTAGTTCGCCACCGCCTCCTCCGCCACCGCGATCCAGATCGCTGATGCCAGTGCGTCGCTCCTCTTCTGCCTCCGAGTATGCAGAATTTCGAGATCAATATCATCGAGCGGCGACACAAGAGAATCTCCAAGCACAGTCGGTTAAGAATGTCACCGAACCGGAAAAGCTATCGTTCAATGATTGCGGTATGCCGCCACCACCTCCACCGCCTAGAGGCAAAGCTTCTCTCTCAGTGCGACGCACTTCATCCGCCTCCGAGTATGCGGCAATGCGGGAAAAAGCAATGCAACACGTTGCCAACCAGCAGCAATACATCCAGCGGCAACTATCGAGTCCCATGGGACTACCTCCTGTCTTCCTAACCGATGAGTGGGTGCCCGAGAGGCCCCCAAAGAATCCGAATTTACGCATCCCAAGTCCAGACCTACCACCTCCACCGGCATTGATAACCGTCGACACCGAGAGCAATCTGTCCAATCAGGACGAACCCCTGCCACCACCTCCCCCAGAAATTCTACGACAACCACCACCCCCGATAAATAAACCACTCTCACCAAATAGACGCAACAGTTTTGCTGGCTCACCATCCCGCAAAGCTTTCTTCAATGCCCTACCACCACCACCTTCAATACCCAAAAAGCCCTCGAACATGGATCTTATGCACTCGCGACCTGCTTCCAGTATGGCCCAACAATCCAACAAAGCACACAAAATAATCCTAAACGAGAAACTAATGAGTTCTCCCATGGCGGGTGATCATAAATCTGTGATGGTAGCTAGAAAACGTCCTCATAACAATCCGGCTGTGATTCCTCCGATTCAAGAAAATCCAGGAATGAATTTCAATAATATTGACACAAATAATTGTAGTTCGAATCATAAGAAATCACCCCCAATACGAAATGATGGATTAAAATCTTCACCACCACCACCACCGCTGAAGCCGAGAATGCCGATTAGCAGTCAGCCGATGCAACCAATTGCTATTAGCAGTAAATTAAGGTAAGTCTATTAATTAACAAATTTTAAATGGTTAGAAAGGGAGAAGATAAAATTTGTATTCAAGTATAGAACTAAGCTTTTAGGAATATCTAGAAAAATAAGGTTCATGAAATAGAAAGACGTAAAGATACCTTGTCTACATACATATATGAAAGTGCTGCAAACATGACTGAGGATTTGATTTCATGCTTCTTGAAGTCTGTTTGAAGCCTGTGATATAGCAAGATGAAAAAAGCACGATCAGGCCAAAATAAAAATTCATAAGGAAAGATTATCCGTTGGCTAGATAGAGTTGTATGCTCTTTTCTTTTCATATCGCAGATTAAAAAAAAAAGAACAGAAAATAGAACCCGCCAAAGAACACACTCTTGTGGTATTCCAAGTTAAATGTACTTTTAACTCAAATACATACATACCTACATATTTTTTTTTCAAAAGCTTAGAAAAGTAAATTTCTTTAAATATCTAAAATTTGTGGTATCTATTAGAAAATTAAGTCGCAGGCTCCATCAGAGCTCCTTAGCTGTTTCTTTATCTATACTTACTTATTTATAAATGAAGCACAACCTTGAACTGGAATTGAACCCAAACTAATTTCTCCAAAAGTTTATACCTATATTTTTCTCATCAGAAACCACGTGGATATAATTGCCTATCGATTCAATTGAACCGATAGAAAATTCAAAACAATTTGATTTGATTATACAAAACGTTTCAATATTAAAAAATTGAAGTTTAATTCCAAAGGGCAATGTTTCCAACGTGCGTCGATTAGTTCCTTGACCTAAGTTCAAAATAGCCTTAAGTTGTTGTTTTTTTCTACAATTATCTTGCTGTTCATCGAACTTTGTACTTAATGATTAACCATTGATTTTTAATTTTAGTGGATTTTATAAAAAACTTTTATTATTTTTGCAAAGTCTATAAGCCAAAGACTTAGGCGTCTTTTGTACATGAAATGTAAACAACGCCTACCTCAAAACAAACAAACAATTTTTCGTTTGCTCTTAAATAAAAAAATAATTTCAAGGCCTCGTATTTTAAAGTGATCTCAGCTTTAAAGAAACAATTAGTATTTCACATTCCAGACGCCACAGAAATAAAGTAACAAAAACAACAAACCTTTCAATTTCAACCCAGACAAAAGGTTGATAATCTCTGATTGAAAACAACAACCATTTTGTCCTCCATCATTAATCTGATTTGATTACTGAATTCTTTCTTATTCTTTAGATAAATTCCGGACAGCAAATCAATTAACCTGCTATTGTTTCCTCAATCATGATTAAGTTTATTTATTTAGTTTTTTTTTTGAGTGTAAACATTTTTGATTAAAATATAAACAAACAAAACTTACCTACATATCGAAATGTCAATGGTAACTTGAAGAGATACAATTTTTTTTTTTAAACCTATGAAGAAATAAAATTTCAAATTCTAAAAGTTAGCTTCTTAAGGGGCTAAAATTATAAGCTTGGTTAAGATACATTTTCTTAAACCTCTGACTACACTTCATTAAAAAAAAAAACTTGGCACTTAAAGATGCTACGTCAACGGCACTGACCGTGATGTTTGACTTTAATTTTGGTTTGAACGCGGTTTCAATTTCATTTCGTTGTTATTTTTGTTGCAGATCTGTTTGATTAAATTGGCATCCTACTAACAAACACCAACAACAAAATGAACAAATTGAATGTAATTTACCTATGGTATTGTAATCTTAACAACTTTACCTACATATATATGTATGTTGATATGAAAAGGCTTATTATTGTTATGTATATTTATTTAATTGGATTATGAAACATGATTTTCTCAGAATAAAAGGCTTTTGTTATTCAAGCTTCACATTAGTGCACCTTTTTCTTAAAAGCCTGACGACGACGACGAGACGGCTGACATTAATCGATGAAGCAAGTGAACTGTGAAAAGTAAGACTCAAAAGAGTTCCTTGCTTGAGTTTCATTCATTTGCATAAGAAGTGTAATTTATTTTTTTCACATCAGCTTTGCATTTATGAAAGGTTCTTAAAATTCCGCAACATGACGTGGTTAAACGGTCATATGATGGATTCTGTCAAACTAAAGAGGTTAGAGCTGTCAGAAAAAATTGTTAGTGAAGATAGAGTTTTGGATTGTGAAATATAGGGGGCAGTTAGGTGGTGTGAAAAATAAGCACAAATGTTATCAGATTTGAGGATGTGTTCATTGATATGTATTCTATTTTATGGTTCATCTGCTCAAGACTCAATGTATGATAAACAACACATTTTGTTTGTATTAGATAAAGAGACTTAATGAAATTAATTAATATTTTAAACTACCGTTGAAAACAAAGAGTCGCTTAAGTACTAATTCGGTAATGAGACGAGAAGAATTCTTAAATATTTCTGAACACACCTCTACAAGTATTGACATTTGAAGTAACATATATTTTTTTTGACAATGCCACTGACAGCTTTAAAAATTAAATTAAAAGTGTGTGTTTATTAGTGAATGTAGGATTTTACTGGTGCTTTTATTAATATATAGTGGATACTTATAAATCCCGCCATTAGTGGAAAGTAGGTGACTCATAACATTTCTTAAAAAATAAAGTACAACATGAAACCATATTTTTAAATTTTGGGCCTTCATGAAATTTTCCATCTTTCCTAATTTAACTTTTTTATATGTTTTATTATTTAAATACGCTAAGCTTGTTTAATTCAGAGCTTGTTAGTACACTCATGAAACTCAAATTGAAAACCCAAGTGTAAGCAAGGTGTAAACGAGCACATTCATTTTGAAACCTTTCTGACAAATAAGTACGATCGTATGCAGTCAAGTTTCAACTTCATTCTTTGAACTCAAATTTAAATAAAAGAAAAAATTATATTTTCCATAATGTCTTTAACTTTGGATTTGAATACGAGTATTTCCTTCAGAAACTTTTACATTAAGTTGATTAGAACAAAGTAAGGATATACTTTCTGCATAATTTATAAAATGTTCATTATTTGTAGCAATTTGTTTAGAAATAAAATGATTGCTTTATGATTCTTTACTTTTGTAAGCCTATTTGCTAGGAAATGAGTGAACAAACTGTATCAGCTGATATTTTGACAGAAGCTGTAATACTTTTTTTTACGCTAAGATCTGCTCTTTATGTTATAAAATTAATGAGTTTTCCATGGGTAAATCAATTTATTTTTGATCTAGATCTGTCAAAACGGAAATGTTTACTATTTTTACCTTCCATAGGGAAAAATAGAGCTTTTCATTTTTGATTTTAGATCAAATCTGGAGACTTAATCGTGTTCCATGCGCCACGAAAAAAAAAAACAATTTTTAATGGAAATTGTAATTTACCTATAGAAAACCACATGAATCTTATATTATAGAAATAGTTTGCCTCATTATTTTTTTCTTAAATATCGATTCGAAAGCAATAATACAAAAATTAATGTAAGCACATTTTGAAAGCTTAATTTCAGTTTAATTTTGATAGAAATAATGTTGACTTCTGTCACTTCGTTTCTGTAGTTTACTGGACTCAGTTTTAAGGAAAACTATTGTTTTGACAGCTGCCAAACGTCAAATTGACAGTTTACCCACATTAATTTTATTCAAATTCTTCCTGACGTGCTGCGTGAGAATTAAAATTTACCTAAGGGTTGGGGCTTCAAACTCGTCAGTCACTAATCATTCGACCTAAAAAAGACTGCAATCATTTTGACTCCAATAATTTGACTGGACTTCAAGTGAATGCAAAAAATGAATGGAGTCTTAAATGATTGCAATCATTTGAAACTAAATTATTGTCGTTTTTTTTTTTGGTCAAATGATTGGTGATTACAAAATTGTAAGTCCCTATCTTAAAATGATATCAATGAATGGAATCTTTAAGTTAAATTCAATAAATGGTTTATAATGAATGCATTTGCAAAAGATTGCATTCTTTTACAAACCTGGTGTGTTCCTTTGTATAGGAGGCCTGTTTAACGGGTACTGTATAGTGATTTTTGTCGCCAATTAGGAATTTAACGTCAACTCTTAAAAATTGTATTTTGATTTGAGTCTGCAAGCTTACTGCCACATTGAGTAAAAAGAATTCAACCCAATTACCAAACCTTACATCCAATATCCATCCATCTGGCTTCTATAGTCATTACCACTTTTCTGATTGATTAAAAATCACTACTTGGAATTTAAATTATTTATTCATCACTCAATCCAAATATGCAAACCATGAGACATGACCTAGTAAAATTCGCAATACACCACATTAACCCACACCCGGTTCTTAAAAAGTCATACTAGACAACAAAAAACCCAAACCGAAACTGAAACTGATGCTGATTACTTTTGTCGGTCTATCTAAACATACACACCGTGCATAGCGCATGCTAAATCTTTCATTTGTTATGCTCTCATAATTTTTAAAATTGACATTTTTATGCTAACCAAAAAAAAAAAACAAAAAAAATTATACCCATGTCCTATTCGACGTCTTGAAGTTTTCAAAATTGATTTGACTTCCATTGACCAAATACAGGTTAGACACAGCATGAAGCCACTTGATGCAAATTTGGCTTGAAGGTATTTTTTGGCAACAAAACAAAAATATAAAAACGCACGTCGACAGAATCGTGGTGTCGGTCTTACGGTTGGTCGGCTTATTGTTGTAGCTTCGAGTAAACGATATAGAAAGGCGATCATTGTTTGTCTTATAATGATCATACCTCTATAGAATCTAAGAATCAGATCAAGCATAGGAGTTTATACGATTTACCTGTCACGTTATAGGCCACTATTACTACTAAATAACATAAATTCTACATTATGCAAAAATTTACCTACTCTTGTATAAGAGGTGAATAAATTATATAGATTGACATTTCGGGGTCAAATGCATAGTGCATACTGCCTATATGGATAGACTCATGGTGCCGCATAATATATCATTTTTATTTAAGATCCTTAGGGCAAACCATAAAAGACTTAGTATTGACCTCGAGATTTTAAATTTTGTAAGACAATGTGATTAAGTAAGTTCTTGCACCCATCAAAAACTTTTTTACATCAAGTTATTAAAATTACTGGTCATTTTTCATATGTTTAGGATTTTAGGTGCAGTTTTAGTTTTTTTTACCCGGGCGCCATTTAAGGTAAAATCAAAGCTGCATAAAAACTGTGATCGCTTTTAAGTGTGCGGTTGGAAATTTCGAAGGATATTATTGTTTTTAAGCTCCTGCTCAAATTAAATTATTTAAAAATTAGTTGTTTGTAATTTGAGTTTTATACCCGGGCGCCATTTAAGTGAAATCGCATAAAAACATTAATCTATTTTAAGTGTATGTTTGGAAATTTGTATGAAAATTATTGTTTTTAGTCTTTTTCTTTATTAAAATTATTTAAAATTCCGTTATTTGTAGTTTGATTTTTTTTACCCGGGCGCCATTTAAGGTAAAATCAAAACAGTAATCGCTTTGAAGTATTATTGTTATTAGGCTCCTGCTTAAATTAAATTATCTAAAAATCAGTTGTTTGTAGTTTGATTTTTTTTACCCGGGCGCCATTTAAGGTAAAATCAAAATTGCATAAGAACTATGATCCCTTTTTATTGTATGGCTGTGAATTTCGAAGGAAATTATTGTTTTCAGGCTTCTTATTTATTTAAATTATTTAAATTTTTTTATTTGTAGAATTCTATTAATCTTCACACAACTAACGCCGCCGCCGCTGTCTTCCATGAAACATAAGAAGATTACTGCTATTCGTTTTGTCATATGTGCCTTTTGCAACATTCCTCTAATTGCTTAGTATATATTTTTAAGCAGTTTTTTTATAACATTGAGTCTTCAACCTACTTTCAATAAAAATGCAGAATTTTGTATCTATGTACAGTACACCAACATCCGCTAAGTAACAAAATTTTAATAAGAAGAATAAAAAAGTACTCGTATATAAAATAAAATGTTGTACAAAGTATAATGTGGCACTGTTGTGAGACCTCTGGTGCACGATTTATTGCACAACTTGTCTTGAACCGAAGCATTTTATCCGCTATGCGCTGCCGCTACCACCGTCACTAGCGACGCCGACGACGACGACGCGTCGATTCAGCCATACCGCTAAGTATAAGGGGGCTTTTTCTTCCACTATTTCTTTATAGGTACAACTTTTGCTATTTTTCTGTCCAAACCTCATTTAAACAACTCGCGTTGCTGCACCAGTGAATGTATTTTATTTTTTTATTGTCGGTGTTATAAGCTTGGTTCTGGAATATAAGTACCTAGGTATATAAATAAAAGGAGAACAAGCTTTGGTAAAAAAAAAAGAGAAAAACAAAAACAAAAAAAGTGTCGCGCGCACACCCCATCAACATCAGCTATATCTAAAAAGTGCAGCATGCCAGACGTGTGGCAGAGAAATCATAGTTCAATAGATTTGAGGTTAGCGATAACTTACAATCGTGTGGACTTATGTCCCATGTACAATAAGAGAAGTGGATGCTGCACTCAACTGGCTTCAGCTATATCATTTGTGAACTTAGGAAAAAATTATATAAGTCGATGGAGAGCGGTGGTTTTTCTTAAAAGCTGCCCCATATCTCACTATACACTCATTGTCGTATAGGTTACCAAAACCAAGCAAGTAAAAAAAGGCGTGTACTCGTGCCAGGTCAAAGTGAAACCGGCCTGGAACACCTCCTTGTGAGTGGCCACATCTAATTGTCACACGAATTTTTGACAAAATTTCTTGGTAAAGTGCATTTTGGGGTATTGGGGTAGGACTCTTTTGTAAAACAACAACAAAAACTATATGTGACTGTGGGTTATATTTTTTTTTTTTTTTTTGATAGCCTTTAGCCGCCTTTGAACCCCTAATTAAGCTTAAAACATGTCCACATGATTGTTCACATTCTATTTGCTATTATGTATGTATGTATAATGTATATGTTTATGGAGCGAACCGAGTTGAAGGTGATTTATTTCCTAAGGTGTGGGCTATTTTTGTTAACAATCGTGAGATGTGTTTTTTCTTAACAGTTTGGTTTGTTAATAGGTTTATAGGTGGAACCACCCATCAACTAATTGATTTCAGTTTAAGAAAAAAGAAGCTTTTATATTTTTACATGGAATGATTTGCCGCGGTCTTAAAATTGATATCAGAAGAATAAACAAACTTACAAAGAAGGAACATACATTAACATTTGATTTGGGTTTGGCGTTCTTAAAATAGATAGGTTTTTGAATTTTGCACAATTTAGGGAAAATCCAATGTTCACACGTAACTCAAAAAATATTATCGATTAATAAAAAAAAAGTTACGTATACGCCCGAGTATACATTCTACTTATTAAGAGTGAAAATACTTTACATCATAGATCTGTATTTTTTTTTAAGTGTTATGACAAAGACCAATATTTTTTAAAAAGAATGTCGAATCCAAAACAAAAATTTGACAGTTTGGATCATCAAAATATTATTAAAAAAATATTTAACTTTTCCAAAAAAAAATATTGAAATTTCATAAGATCCTGAAAAAATGTAAAAGCAAAATAACGGTTTTATTGGGCATCCTCTTATAGCCGTTTTTCAGAAATTTAGAATTTTCGAATACCGCCCCAAAAATTTGTTTAAAATCCAAGTTTCCACCTAAATGCAAGTTTGATCTCGGTCAACCCAATGGCTTAGGGAATGTTAGAGCGTGAAGACAGAAAGACAAACGGACGAAATCGCTGGGTCCGACTTTTTTGACTCCTTTACCATAATAATCTCGAGTTCGATTTTTTTCCGAATGCAATACCTGGCATAAGGTTCCTGTCAGTCGCAAGTAAAAATAATAGTTCAAAAAATAGGGGGACGAATAGATTTTCAGGTTTTTGTGAACATTTTTTTAAAAAGCTGTGTTTTGAAAAAACAAAAATACAGTATTATGAAAAATGTATAAGCATCTAAAAGATTGATTATTTGAGGAGTTTGATAGTTGTTGTCAATTATTTGACAATTGGCAAATAGAGTTGATATTTTTGTCCAGAAAGAGGTTGCAATTTATCATATGAATAGTGTAACGCCAGAATATGGCTTTTAAATTGTGGAAATTTACTTTCTCAAAAACTTTTCTGTTCGCTAGGTTTATAGTTAGGTTCTGTTTAAATGGCTTCGTCGATGAGCAAAACTCCCTTATTATTCCTCAAACCAAGCCATTGACGTATAATCATTCCACCATAAAAATTGACTGTTTGGTGTGACTTACATGTTGGCTGCATCATAGGCCCTTATATCTTTCGAAAATAATGAAGAAGCTGCCATTAAGATGCTTGGCTAGCACTATAGAGCAATTGACTACAACTTATCATACAGGGCGCTTAACCATCGAAAAATAAATGCCATGAATTACGCAAATATAAACTCATTGTAAAAATATTTCTGTCTTCTATTATTAAAAGAAGTTTTCAAGGTCTTTAAAAATCACCCAATATAATAAGGAAAACACAATTTTCACACAGAAAACCACCAATCCATAGAATAATGATTGTCAAACAAATTTAAACAATCTGAAAGCGTTGTTCAGAAATGTCAAAGCAAACTAAAAAAAAATCACTTGACAGCTCTCAAAATGGCTGCCGGGTAAAATAGTGTTGCCAATTTTAAGTTCTATTCCTCTAAGAAAAACAACACGTTATTTAAAGTTAAAATTTTTAAAGTAAGCCGAATCAAGGCCAAATTTTATAGAAAATGTCATGTTTTGATGTCAAATTATTTTAACGGTTTTGTTTACTGTCTTTTATTTGCAAACCCAATCAACCATCATTGTTATTATGGTAAGTTGTGTCTATTTCCTTTTCATTTAATCAAACATTGTTACAGTCTTCAACGATTAATGTCTGATGTCCATACATACTTTTATACACTACTCAGTGCCAGTTTATACACTATACGAGTACATACCTATATATTTCCAAATTGGCTGCCTTGACTTCAAATTAACACCCGCTATATGCCTGATAAATTAACAAATTAAACCCACTCTTCATTTAGGCGGCATGGCAGTGCAATTTTAAACCATCGCAAATTCATTTTGGCCAAACCAACAACACTGAGGTACCTGTATTTGGTAATTTATATAAATTTAGTAGGTTTACTGCACCTTTTTATCCACCGCACCGAATAAGCAACAAACCATAAGATCTAAAATTCGAATCCGAGAAAACCAATTTCATGCGCGTTGCACAAATCAAAGAACCTCTAAGGTCACACACTCACAGTGTACAATTGTTACGACCACGACCGGTCGTCGTCGTCGGTAAGGCAGGCAGCGGCTTCAACAAAAATAACCTCTTAAATGCTTATCACAAATTAAGAGCTTCGCCATCTGGCCGTTTAAGTCAAACAGTTGCGATCGCACAAAACACGATGCCTGTTTGATGGCTGGGATTAATTTATTGATATCCCACCACTCACCGCGTGCCGTCGCCGCCGCCGTGCCACTGCTACCAAACGATCCATTGTGTGTATGGTTTAAATGGCGCTAATTTCTTTTGCTATAAAGACTCTTGTCAATGCGTATCACTATCCAAATAGATATTATGCCTTAATCGACCGTTTTGGGCTCGAAAACAATGCCGTTCAGATAAAACAACACAATTCGCAAGAAGGCCTTTTAAGGACCCCTATAAACGATTATATTAGCCTCGAGAGTGTAAAATATTGCGGCATCAAAACTAACTTTCCCCTGGTTTATGTCTAAGTTTCATGGCCTATTGTCGGCCAATTGGTTTCTGCGTTCATTTTGTGCAATATAATTAAAACGTCAAGTTTATACAGAGTTATACAGCAATGCCATTGTCGGCCGCATCGCATCACATCAGCTACCGGGTACCGGACCGGACTGGGAAACAATATCATCAAGCCCAAAAGTATGCAGTACCAGTTCAATGGAATTTATTGTCAATTAATTGGTATCAGTGCTCGGCAATCAGAAATCGTAAATTCATCAGAGATGCAGATTGTTGCCGCTGCGCCGTTACGCCGCCACCGTCGAACCAGAGCTAACAATTTAATTTAGCGAGGGAGCTTTTACTACACAACTATACAAGTACGAGTATACTGGGCAAGCTGGTTCGATGGTTGATGGTTCCCACTTCTAGCAGTCCCAGGTCCAGAGGTACAATTTCAGTTTCTGTGGCAGCAAATACAGTGGGCATAAGTTTGTTATTGGCAATGATACTTGATGCCTATATAACTTGGTCAATAAAATCATTGAGAGCGAATGGATTTATGCCGCCTTGGGGGAGAGGTTGATTAGTTATTGTTATGGCCCCATAACATCAGAAGCGCAGTAGTGCAGTATATAGACGTACTATATGTAGATCCATGGAATTATTTTGATGGTTGCTTCTGTTGTTGTACATACGTCGATATGAAGTTGCGGTCGTGTCGCTTCAATTCGAGGAACACATTTTTTATGATTCTATCTTTGGAGGGAGAGAGCGAAAGTCAAACGTTATTTTATCTTAATTAAATGTATCTTTCCAATATACTTGTTTACGATGGTACCTATATAAATCGTAGGAAGCAAGTGGTTTTAAGAAGTTGTTTGAAGACACATCAAGGTGAATAGAAATAACTATTGAATGGAATTTATTTTGAGCTTTGCACTTGTATTTTTGTTGATTTATGTACATCGAAAACAGATTTTTTTAATAGCTCCAAAGATTCAGTTCTAGGGCTCTAGTCTGTACATTTCTGATGTACTGCTAAGTACTGAAATTTTATTGTTCGCCAATTTGACCTGAGTTGTCAGTGCCCATCGCTACCGCCACTGATCTGATCGAAAAAAGGCCTATCTTTCTGTTTTGTTTCCCACGAAAACTGCTTGGAGGCACTCAACTGTAAAGTGCTACAACATTTTGCTTATTCTCCAGACCTGTTCACAACCGACTACCACCTTTTTTGTCAATGGACAAAGATTTCGCCGATTAGCACTTTGATTCTTACGAAACGCCTAGATAACCATGCCATAAAACCGCTCGCTCAGAATATCGATTGTGCCTTGAGCTATATGGCACGTTAAAACCAAATGTCTTCGGTATCCATATCATCTAATTTAGCCTTAAAGAAATCGGTGATCATCGACCTATAGCGATCGCCGTTGATGGTGATGAAGTATGGACCGATCTCACCTTCAGCCTAAAATCCACACCAAACGGTATGCATTGGAACCTCGTAATTCTGTAGTGGATTGATGTCGGCCCAAATCTGGGAATTGTGCTGATGCAGAACGAAAGGTTGAATAGTCTTGGAAGGAAGACCATGTATCCCATTAAAAGTGCGCATCGTTCCTACTAGAGAACACCCATTTTGATAATATAGTTTCATAATTTGCACATGTTGCTCAACGCTGTAACTTGCCGTAATTATTTATGTCTAGTGACTAATTAAAAGAAGATATTCTGACAGATCTGTCAAAATCAATCCATCCTAATTGGAAAACCCTTTACTTTGAATTTGAAAATTTGTTAAAGTTAGGTTAGGTTAGGTTACTGTGGCTTTGGATACAAAAACCACACACTTAGGCCAGAAGAAAGGCCCATTGTGATATCACATGAATCTAGAGAATTACTTCCCACTAGTTGAACCATTTTGAGCTTTTTATAAAGCGAAAGAGATATCTGATATCCTTTTTAGCTAGTTCACTAGGATCATCAAAAGAGTATTCTCCCAGATGAAGTTTGCGTCTTCGTGAAAGAGCAGGGCAGGTGCAGAGGAGGTGAGAGATTGTTTCTTCTTCTTCCTCGTCCATACAGCTTCTGCAGAAGTCATTTGAGGCTACACCAATTCGTATTGCATGTCTGCCTATAAGACAGTGTCCCGTAAGGACACCTATTAGGGAGCTAATATAAAGTCTGCTTTGGGATAGCAAATCTTTAGAGCGCTTTAGGTCCAATGAAGGCCATATTAGTTTTGTGGCTGCGCATGTTGGTAAATTGTGCCACCTAGAGTTTGCTATCTCGAAAGATTTTTTTTTTAGCAGAAGTTTAAATGTAGTTATTGGTACACCTATCTTCTCCCTTTCAGGTGAAATAGGTATGACAGTTCCATTTTTAGCGAGTTCATCGGCTCTACAATTTCCTTTGATGTCTCTGCGGTTGTTTAAGGTAAGGCACTTACAAATTGGTAAAAGACCAATAATACTCTACCACAACATGACAGTAATTTTCAAATCATGGCTTAAAAGAAGTTTTTCAGGTGTTAACTTAAAAAAAAGTTCTCAACTAGGCTTGAATTTGTACGCATACAAAATTCATAAAATAAATTGTAACGGTTAAAAAATTGAAATATTAAATCAAACGTAACGATTTTTTCCCACCACCAAAAAGTATGCAACAAATACAAATCCATTACCGTCAAACATGATAACGATGATCATAATTTCTTTTTTTAAAACATACTCTTGGGCCAGAAAAATACCACATCCGCTTTTCACATTTCTATTCCAACAGAGATTAGCCATAAACTTTGATTGAGATCTTCCGTGAACTGTTTTGATGCTTCATCTTCAACCTCAATTCCTACTCCGCTCTCACTTCTCATCAATCAGTCAAAATGTCACTATACCGCTGCTCAGATTTCGAATAATTGTCCGTCACATAATATTTTTCGATGAAACAAAAAAATCGCATAAGAGGGAAAAAAAAGACTCCAATTTCCAAGCTGTCATCATAATTTCCAAAGGGAATGGTTTCTATACAGAAAAGGACCGAAAAAGTCTTTGATCACGCTGCTGGCGCTGATGGTTTCGGCCTGGTCAGAGGAGCTCATAATTGCTTTACAGTCAAGCACATATGAGTTGGTTTGCGTCGTCGTCGCGTCGTCATTGTGCGATGTAATAAAACTGCCAATTGCAACAATACTCTACAATTAATCAAGCCCAACCAGTAACCAGAGCTTTTGTTACATTATATTACTCGACTCGTATATTCGTCGCTATTATACCTCAGGGACACATTTTTAAAGATTTATTCATTCGTGCTCGCACTGAATGAATTGGCTAATTTATTTGTTTTATTTTGTTGTTGTTGTTTTTGTAAATTCGGACGACCGCCATCATCGCCGCCACCACCGCCACTGAGTGCAAAGTCCAAAAATAGCCAATTCATATAATATTGACTTGGGCAATCAATAAAATGCCGTGACCATATGGTTTTTTGCTTTGTTTATTGTTTTTCTTTCATACAACAAAAGGGATAACTTCTAATCGAAACGAAACGAAACTCAATTTCTATAGGGATAGGCCAATAAACAATGTGCTATGGTTACTATATTATGACACCGAGTTCTATTTTTGTCGATTATTAGGTCATGAATCAATAAAGTTCTATAAAACTAAATGTCTGACCCATAAGTTGGTAAGTTTGAAAAGAACATGTTTAAAAAAGCTGCTGATTTCTCATCGTATTCGTATCATCCGAGTTACAATTTTCATCTATTTTTTAAATCCGAAACGGATATCCGAACTTTTATGACAAAAACAATTCCACTAAGCAATCCAGACATTTGGAATTTTTTTAATAACCGGTAAGTCCTATTATCCTTATATAGATTCGGAATTGTTTTGATTATCCGGATAGCTAATACGAGACATTTTAGGTGCTACTTACAACTACTTCGTTTATGAGGATACTTTAAACATAAAGATGTTCGGATTCGGAAATTGGTATGAACAAGACAGTGTGCATCCGACTTAATCTAAAATCTGGATTCAGATTCACATCAGAATTATTTTTGAGAGGTATCGAACTGGATCCGGTCTAAATTTGGATTTGAGTATTTAATAATATCCGGATATCCAACAAATTTGAAGAGTTCTATGTAATAGAAAATAAGGCCCTATTTAATTTCTCATCGTATTCGTATCATCCGAGTTCATATCATTTGGAGTTCCAAAACATGTTTAGACACAGGATCGGATATCCGAGCTCTTACGACAATAACAGTTGAACTAAGCAATTCGGACATTTGTATATTAATTACCATCCGGTAAATCTGAATATCTTAACTTGGATTTCCAATTTTTTTGATTTTCCGGATTATTTTAGATGCTTCTTAAAACTACTTCGTTTATAAGGATACTTTACAAATCGAGATATCCAAATCATATACGAACTAATGACAAGGTATCTGAATAATCCGGATATTTGTATGAATAAAACATTGTAAATCCGTCTTAATCTGAAATCCAGATTCCGATTCAGATCCGAATTAAGTTTGACGGATTATTTTTGAGAGGCATCAAACTGGATTTTGATCTAAATTTGAATTTGAATACTCAATACTATCCGGATATTCAAACTATATTAAGAATTGGATATAAAATAAGGCCCCATAGCAAACTTAGTTTAAGAAGAAAAACTTCCATCATCATTCATTAAATCTAGGACCAATAAACTCTTCATCACCATCTCCCTATAAGAAATCCATCTTTAACGTATGATATGTATCATGGCGAAATCGTAAAAGACAGTAGCGCACGATCATGAAGTGTCGATGTTTAGCATTGCTTTACTGTGCTCTTCCAATCCACATTCATTTCCGTTGCTTCCGCAAAATAAATTTGTTATTTCTGCCACGATTTGTTTAGGTTTTTTTTCAAATTTTATTTTGATAGGAAAGTGGAAATCCTTGAAATGGTATTTTATACTTCTCTTGATTCACTTTCTAAATCAATATTAAATCCCTCTCCATTGTCTGATTCCAACAATCAACATAGATGGCGCTGGGTAGGACTGGGGTTGGTGGCACACGGGAGTTAAGTGTTAGCACTGTTTGATTTCACACGCGCAATATGGCAATGGCCATAATCATAAAAGCTATTTGATCATATTTTTGTTTATGTTTTTTATTGTGGCCGGAATGGAAAAAGTGAGACCACAAAAATTCCATCCATTGCGGGGATCATCGTCATCTTCATTGAAGAAAAGAAGAAGAAAAATATCGTGACTTAAGCTTATGGTGATCTTGTCTGATGCAAATTTTGTGTAAGCATTTCTTCGTTTTTGTTTTTTTTTTTCGTTACACCACAGGAACATGATTTTGATTAATACTGCGTAGTTGTTCGTATAATGCTACTTCCATTTCGATTTTTCATAACCACATTGCTATCAAATCACCATCTCTCTATCGCCAACCCAACCGCCAGCGCCACCGCCTTCATGCCACCCGTTATTATTTTTAAAACCTGGGAAAAGTCAATGCTTCCATAAAATCATTACGATCGATCTAGAGTCGTTGGCGTTGGTTGGTTATGATTTCTTTCTACTTTTTACGAGTATTTTGGATTTTCATGCAAGAAATCTGAAAATGGTATCAATTGTTGTTTCGTGCTATATGCAAATAATAATAAAATTATTGTTGTTGTTTTTTTTACAATTTTTGTTTTTGTTCATTTGATGATTTTTATGAGGTTGTCGTGTTTTTCGGAACAAATAAAATAAGATTCGGGCGTGCATTGGCAGCAACTGTGGCGGCTTTTGCACCGATTTTAGATATACTTTTAAAAAACCAGGATGTGATCTTTTCTTCAAACCCATTGATATTGTTTAGGTTAGGTCTTTTTTTAGTTTTGTTTGCTCTTGTAAAGCCATAATGGATACTGGACACGATAATAGGAATTTTCATTTCAGGAAGTTGTGTAGCGATTTAAGGTTAAAATAGATATTGGTATACGTATATGTATCTACTTCTATCAAGTGTTGTTGTTTTTTTTTAAGTTTGGTTATATTTTTGTATTGTTTGAGATTTTATACGATTTTAGGAATGAAATATTGCTCTTTTGAATGAATGAACTTTCACTCTTATTGTTCAAGGAATATCAAGAATTATAGACAGTAGCGCTTTAGAGGCACTTGTAGTACCCAGTCAAGCTTTTACACCCTTTTACAAAGTCGATTGAATTTTGAACTCCTTCTATAACTTCAATTCTAATTAAGTTAAAAAATTTAAAATTCGCAATATTTTTTTAGATAGTCTATTAGAAGATATGATATTCCTAAATGTAATTTAAATTTCGTAACACATTAAATATTCGACATTAAAAATTGAAAAAGTGCCGTTATTTTCTATTCTAAACATTTAAGAAAATGTACGTATCAATAAAACATGTTGTAGTTTAAAAAAACTGCATTTACAGTAACATTTTTAAGTAAAAATGATAGAAATGAAAATAAATCTAAATGGTACACTTTGGCGTATACTTGTTTTTTTTTTAAGTTTCATATGAGAAAAAAAACAGACTACTTAAAATTAATGCACTTATGTAATTTTAAAATATGTTTGTTAAACAATATTTGTACTTATATTAATAAGCACCATAGCATTTCGTTTAACTCTATGGAAGTTTTTGGCTACCCCGCCAAAAAATTTGTCTCTTTCGAAACAAATTAAACATATCAAGGTATTTTCGGGAGTCCATGTTGGATTAAAGTGCTGCTCGACGAGGTCCTGTACCCTAGACAAAAACAATTGGTAGCCGTAAGGGACTAGGTCCGGAGAAAAAGTGGGAGGAAGTACGAGTAGCGCACCTTCCATTTAAATTTATATCTATAAAAGTTTTGGAACATTTTCGATTAGTGTTTTGCAGTGTTTTCGTCACAATCCACAAACAACTTTCTTTTTTGTCTGACGAGCAAAAATTTGCATTCGTTAATTTGATTATTTAATTTGGAACCTATTTTTCTGGGTTTTGAACCTTTCCCATGACACGGAGATGCTTAGACATATCTGGTTAACTACATACTATACATACGAGTATGTTATTGTACAGCAAGTATTTTCGAATGCTCATCTTCATCGTCCAAAAGAGCCTAATTGATGGATTTTGTTCAACCTTCTTGGGTCGATTTTCACTCTTTTTGTAACGGAGCTAACATAATTGTCAAACTTTGAACCGATAATGGATCAATTCGTGTACGTCAGTAATTTCAGGATCAGGCACTGTTGCTATAAGCCTACACAACCATGCGATTCGATTTCATTCGAAAGCCAATTTCTTAAAAAACTCAAATCATGACATTTTTTAAAGGTGAACATCAATTTTTCATGTTTTACCAACTTAAATAATTAATAGATACAAAACATATTTAATCTTGCGTCAAAATATTTTGCAAAAAGAAAACTAATCACCATTTTAGATATTTTAGACCAACTCCAAAAATAGTGTCAATTTAATTTTAAGTTAAAGTTTTATCAACAAGCTTATAGGCCAAAGAAAGATAGGACTTACGACTTTTTTTTAAGTCTCTATCAACATAATATTCTTTTTGATTTATAACTTAAAAAAGAGGCTGAGATATCACCCATACTGATAATTTCCCATAAAAATTTAACAAAATTTAAATAACAATATTTTGTCTAAGATACAAAAATTTGTAGTCAATATCTTTCTTTGTGTTCATAACACCTGAGTTAAAAACCATTTCTTATTAGTTTCTTGTTGTTTTCGTAAGTTTTTATGTTTTGTAAAAAAAAGTTACCAGTTGAATTTTTCTAAAAAACATTTTGCATATGACAAAATAAGTTTGATTTCTGTTTTTCTTCCCGACATTTTTAGTCGAGATCCGATTTTTATCAATTTCAGCACCATTTTTTTAAAGTTTTTATTTCTCGTACAAAAATACGAATTCGATTTTTCTAAGAACATTTTATTATATTATATTAACAGCAAAATTTTACATAGAATGAAAACATTTTGAAGTCAATAACTTCATCTATTCTTGAAATATTCCATTCAAACATCAGTTCTTACCAATTTTGTGTAATTTTGTTTGTAGATTCTTATTTTTTTATTTAAACCACAAATTGGATTTTTTTAAAAATTTACCAAATACTAGTAAAAACAATATTTTCTATAAGATAAAACTAGTCTGAAGGCAACTTCTTTAATTGTTGCTAAGAGATTCGATTCCAAAAGAAATTTTTACCAACTTTTAATAGCGTTGTTTTAGGTTTTTATTTTTTGTAAAAAAAAACTGTTAGGTACTTATATTTTTCTCCAAATTTTGCCAGATGTCAAAAAATTATTCTTCATTGCAGGTGACAGATAATTGGTTCAGTTCTTTTTTAATAATTTTTAAAAAGTGAATTAATTTTTTTTTTTCAAAATTTTATTAGTTTGGTATCACTTCACATTATATAATATTACATCTAATTAAAGTCGCTAGCGTTATTGGTTCTTGAGATATTTTAGGTCAACCAAGATTTTTACCTTTTTCTAAATAGTATAAAAAAGACCGACTCAATTTTTTTGAAAGTCCTTTCTACATCTTTTGTTGGTTTTATCTATAAAATAAATTTTATTTTACGATATAGACGACGAAAAATGGTAACCCCAAAGTATTGACGTAAGTACAAACGCACACAAAGACATCTTTTTAAAAATCTTTTATTTAAATTCTAGGGACCTTTAAACGTCGACAAATATCAAATGAAATTTCAAAATTCGACAAATCTGACCAAGTACAATAATTTCGTATCGAAAGTTAAAAAGTATCAATTTTTAGTTAAACTGTTTCTATTGTTTAAGCTTTACCAACAAGCTCATAGACCAAAGAAAGATTAGGACTTTTTTTAAAAGTATCTATGTATATCACCATATTGTTCATTTTGATTTAAAACTAACATTCAAAAATTATAATAATAAAAAACTACCAAGAGATTTACAAGTTATAATTAAAATTATTAGTTATTCTCACCTCACTCAATCCGTTCTTTATTTGATTACACTTTCGCTCTCAATTTAATATTGTGCTTGTGCTCTCTTGACATTAAAATCTTCTTGAGCAAAGTTGATGCAAATAAAATTCACCACTTCACTCAAACCAACTACCAACTCTAACTCCCCATTCCCCAAACTCAATCGCCACCACAATTTGACTCTCTTAAATTCGCCGCAAAGTTAAAACTCACCTGACCACAATATTCCGGTTCGTTTGCGGGGCAAAATAGAGTTCATCGATGTCATAAATAAACCTGGAGGTGTATTAAACTTGTATTTCTGAGTTCTTCTTCTTTTTAACATTTGCAATTTGCAGAAGATACATAAAACAAAAACAACAAGAACAACTTCTACTTCGCCTTTGTTTTGAATACTCAAATTCTCAAATTCATTCACAAAATGAATTCCAAACCAACGAATGAATTCAAGAAAGCAAAAACAACAATAATTTCTTTCTTTCATTATTCATGTTCATTTGAAAAGGCGAATGAATTGAAATCCAAAATGTACCTATAGCTTCAAACGAGTGGCAACTGTTCGCGTGTCAGCACCGTGTTACGGCAATCCGTGATATGTTTTCTCGTATTCTTTCGGCGAATGTATCTCGTAGGTGTGCAGTGTGCAGTGCAGTATATAAAATAAAGCGTATTGTTGTAGTACATTTACTCGCCCCCTTTTTAAAAAGAAGCATCTCGTCTTGTTTTTCTGCGTCTTGAAATAATCATCATCGTCATTAAGATGATTAAAAATGTATTGTTAATTGTTTTATAAAAGAAAAAGAAAAGATATTTTATTGTAAAAAAAAAGAGAAGAAGTAAAAAACACTGCACTATCCTCATTTTTTGAATGAGAGTTAAAGTTAACAATTACAGTAAAATTATTGGCAAAGTGTTTATAATAAAATTTTCCTTTTTTTCGTCACATCTCGTAGGATTTTGATAGTAATACTTTG
Source organism: Eupeodes latifasciatus (assembly GCA_920104205.1). NCBI lineage: Eukaryota > Metazoa > Arthropoda > Insecta > Diptera > Syrphidae > Eupeodes > Eupeodes latifasciatus. The sequence goes on along the minus strand of OV049925.1, from coordinate 7,231,515 downwards.
AGGAGAGGTTATAATTTCTCTTCAGATATTTTCGCCGCATTTTCGTTGTTAATTTAACCGTACGTACGTTTATACGTTCCTACCTACCTACCTACCTATCTACCTGTTTTGTGTGTGATTTTTTAAATTATGCACCTTGCTGTCGTTGGCGCTGTTAGTGTTGCTGTTTGTTGGATTCGAAGAAACTTTCCCTTGTCTCGCACAGGTTAATGTGTCGTATGGTTTTTTTTTCGTAAATGTTGTTGTGTTTTTATTTTTTTGAAAGAAAACAACAACAAAGAATTAATAAAATTCTGTTTTTGTACGAAAATAAAAGTGAATTTGTGAAATTTTAAGAATTAAAATTAAAAAAATAAATTATGATAAAAAGTGTAAATTTTTAAGAAGAGGAAGAAGAAGAAGTGTGAAGTGAATAATTATAATTTCACTCACTTTACACAGGAAGTTTGGGGAATTAAGATCAGATCAAATTGATCTGTCACAGTGACGTTTCAGCCATCACCGTCAACATCATTACTCGGATTCAAAATGGTGTTCGGCGGAAAGTTTCGCATTAGAAGGTTTGTAACTAATTCTATTTATCACACACACACATCTCACACATCTCTCTGTGTCTTTGTTTCTAATTTATTTTGCTATGCCAAGCCTAATTGTCAGGTATGGCTCGGTTTGGGAGAATTTATAGCCCTGGGTCCAAATTTGGAGCCTGCAATCTCAATATAATATGTGTGTAGAGGCTGTAACTGTCACATTACTTGTAATGTGCTATTGTGAATTTTCTCTGTATCAAACGACCAACGAAGACGACGATGTGAACGATGCGAACGGAGCCTTTGACTTCTTTTCGATTTTGCTTCGTTTCGTTCAATCGATATGTTGCTTCGATATTCGTATTGAATGGATAGACCAATACGGACGAATCGAACGGTGGCAAAGAAAACAATTGATCGTAAAAAATCAATTTGCGTGCAATTATCACTAATCACCGTTACACATTCTTCCATCTTTTGCCCTTTTTTGGTAGGCGGGTTCGGTCCAGATCAGACCCCAGAGTCATAGTAGTCATAGTCAAAATCAGAAAGCCGTCCTCTTGAGCCTGAGATTGTGCGAAAAAATTGCACTACTGAATATCCTCTTAGTTTTTGCTTCATGCGCTGATCTGTGATCTTAGATCTCGCGTCACTTCTTTTGTAGCCTCATTTCGCCAATAGGGGGAGACACTTTATTTTATTGGTTAACTGGTTACTGGAGTCTTTTTATTTTTGCTTTTTTATTGTTTTTTTTTTCTTTTCTTTGTTGTTTGCGGATTTTCCGTGACCCGGAGTAAAGAAGCATACATATTGTATATCGAGGCAAAGTGTAGAGCGCGATGGAGATTTGTAATTTATAACGTTATTACAAATTAAAGCGTGGATTGGCAGTTGATTGTTGTTTCTTATTTCTTTTTATTTTCTGCTTTTTTTTGCTTTTAATTTGTTGCTTGTTGTTGTAGGTTACAATATGTTGGTTTGAATTAATTGAGTTTAATGAATTGGATATTAGATGTCGAAGGCTAACAAGGTTTTGCAATAGAGAGATACACTTTTTTCTCTGTTGCTACTGGACTATAGTTTGATATAGATATTTTCTGAATACTAATTAAAAGACATTTGCGAATTATGCAAAAATTAATGATGTATGTTAGACCATATAGAGGAAGAGAATGCAGTTTGGATCGCAACAAGATATTTTTTCTTTCGTTTGGAAATCAAATACAAAAGTTTTAACACCAATAAAATGACATTCTTTGATTCATAAAACTGTTTTAAGGTGTGAATTATTCACATTGGTTTTTGAGTTTTTGCTTTCTAAAATATGTAGGTCTTGAAAGTACTGGTGTCATTTATAAGTCATAGATTTTTTCATCACCTCATTTCTTAGATTAAAAATGGATCTTTACTAAGTTTTAAGCTTTATACTATCATAATATTAAGTTGTATAGTGTTGCATATCTTCGTCGGCTTAGAGACATCAAAATAAATATTTTAAAATCAGAAAATCTGTCATTTTGAAAACATTTTAATTATTTTTTTAAACTCATTTAATAGGTTTAAACTTTGAAGCAGCGTTTGTGGTGTGTAAAGTAAAAAATCACACTCAATTTTTGATTGAAGTTCATTATTAATGAGAGAATTTTTATTTAATTTTAGTTTCATAGGAAAAAAGGGATCAAATGGTATACTAGGGCGTATACATACTTTTTTTATTTTAGTCATTTTTAAACAAATTTTATTCCTTTCTGATAGCTTGTGGATCTTTTGTTGAATCATTTATGTCACACACCATCAGCGATCAGACAAAAAATTAGAGTACAATTATTTAAATTTTGATCGGTACAATTTTATCACAGCTTATAAAAATTTCATAAGGTTTGGCCAACAAATTTTTGTTAACAATTCTCTATCGAAAAACATCAATTGTTAACAGTTTGCATTTTGTGTTTCGGGGAGAACACGATAACTTTGGCGACAAAGTTTAATGACGGATTTGTATAGAACAGTTAAAAACAAGCATTTTTTACTATGGGAGGGGGGACTATCTCCCCCCGTTTAGGCGGTAGAGGCAATTTAAAAAATTACATTAAATGGAAAAAAATAATTAAAAAATAACGGTAATACTTACAACTAAGTATTATACCTTTTTTTTAAAGCCAACATTTTTGTCTATAAGCTTGTTTTTAAATCAATTCAAAACTTTGCATAGTTTTTGAAAAAAATTGTTTCAAACTAAAAATGTATGCAAACAAAATTAAAAAAAAAGGTTTACAGTGTAGTTTTTCAAAACTTTCAAACTATCTACTGTTTTTTTTAGAATTCATTGCTCTTATTTGTTTTTGATCAAAAACTGAAAACTAGATGACTTTATGTCTTCTAGTTCTTGAGAAAATTGAAAATTACCAAAAAAAATATTTTAATTAAATTACTTTTTCCTTGCTCAAGTATTAACGTAATCTTATTGAAGTATATTAAAAGAGATGTGTGCTGTTTGATTGCCGGTATAATACTGTTTCTTTTTCTTTCTCTCTTACTTAACACTAAATGACAGCTCTTTGTTAACTACATAAGGTTGGGTGCGTTCACTTTATTATAACATACAATTCAATGTGTGGTGTGTTTATGAATACATTACACTTATTTTGATAGTAATAATCGAATATGGATTAAGAATTACCTGGGGTAAATTAATTTCTCTTAAATCCAGCTTATTTAAATGCAAAAGAAACTTTGCATGCACCCCATCTTGCACCCACCAAACCGTGCCCCCTCCCCCCCTTGCACGCACTCCAACTTGCACCCACCCCAAATTCTAAAGTGTTGCCAAGCAGGGGGGTTACAGATCCCACTGTTGCATACACCCAAACTCGCACCTACCATTGTTACTATCAAAATAAGACCACTCAAGCAAAAAAAAAAAAGAATTAAATTAAAATAGTAGTTGTGGTTATTTTCAATTTTCTCAAAAACTAAAAGACATAAAATCATCTAGTTTTCAGTTTTTGATCAAAAACAAATAAGAGCAATAAATTCTGAAATAAACACAATGGTAGATAATCTTGAAGTATTGAAAAATTACACTTTAAACCTTTTTTGTTAACTTTTTTTACTCAAATTTTGAGTTTAAAACTTAAATTTTTCAAAAACTACACATAGTTTTGACTTGAATTAAAAACTGGCTAATAAAACAGAATGTTGGCTTTAAAAAAATGTTTAAAACTTCATTGTAAGTATCACCGTTATTTTTTTCCTTTTTAAATAATATTTTTTTTAAATTGCCCCTACCGCCTTAACGGGGGGAGATAGACCCCCCCTCCCATAGTAAAAAATGCTTGTATTAAGCCCCTCTACCAAAAACCGTTATTATATCTTGGCGCCAAACTTATCGTACTCGTGCCTGTGTTTCTTTTTACATGTTTTTTTTTTGGAAATTATCACAAAACTTTCCGATTCCAGCAGTTTTGGAATAAATTCGAAATTGTTTGCGTTTCAATAGACAACCCATATTTAAATACAATACAAATCCTGAGGATGTAAAAAGGTCAAACCAAACTTATTTTAAAACTGTGTATAAAATGCCTTGGAATCTTATTGATGTTTCAAAAATGTCCCTGTTACACCGGTTAATAAGGTTTTGTTCCTGGCAATAAATTTCCAATGGTTTTTGATGTCCTTAATTCAAGTTCGACTTAAAAATTACTCATTCACAAAAGGTTTTTGAAATATTACTTTTTAAAATTAAAAAAACAAAAAACACATACATATATATAGCTTTTAATTCATGAAGTGTCTTTTCTTCAATAAAACTCCTGATGGTTTTCCAAATCTATAATCCTTCTCTTCAATATTCAGTTAAAATATTTATAGTATTTTAAAAAAATGTTCGACAATCTTTACAAGTTGTTAGATTCCACGTGTCTCAAATTATTCTTTAAGAAACGCTGAAGCATTTTTGCTAAATCGATTTTCAAAAGAAAACGGCAAACGTATTAAAAGTAATTTATGTTCTTATAATGAACTTGTCGCCGGAACAATTCTATCATATCAAGTTTTTGACATATAGTAAAAAATATAATAAAAAGGTTGAAATCGTGGATTTTTAAAGTTTGTGCAGATATGTAAAGACCAAATTTGGATTTGAAATCGAAATTACAATTTTTTGTACTTGAAAAAGAAAATTCTGAGGAACAGTTCGCAATGCTTTTGTAATTGAATTCGTAAAGTATTTTCGTATATGTATATTCGATTATTTTAGTACTTTGATAACATTTTATACTTCTGTTCATAATGATTATCATTAGGGTATTCTTCTGTCAATTTCTCTTTGAAAGATTTGCTACAAAAAGGGGATCGAAGTGCTTAAGAGACTAAAATGTAATTTAAAGTACTTAAGTACTTATATTTAAAATATGTTCCAGTATTTACAAAATCAAGACCTTTGGCTGGGAAAACACATACATAAGTACTAGGTTCATGAATTTAATGTATTAAGGGTATGTCAAAATCAGTCAAGATTTACTAATACTCAAAACATGATTGACTTGATATTTTGAATATATATTGGAAAATGCATTCTCTTTTCCTTAGTATTCTTTTTATTTTGCATTGTAATCAAAACGTTCTTACGGTTTTTAAGAAATGTATGTTTCATAATCAAAAAAAAATCATTGGCTCATTATGATTTAGAAATTGCAAGAGTTTAAAATTAATCACTTCAACAAAATTAATACTACTCCGTTTCTCTAAACTCGTCCTTAAGTCTCGGGACTGCAAATTAATTTGTTTAAGAACGAGAAAGAGAATTGCATTGAAACTTTTATACTTTTGGGTTTTGGAAATTAAACTTATAGTTATTTTACAGAAATTATTAAAACACAACATAAGTTTAACGCTATAAATTTCAAAAATTTAATTAAACAAAAATTCAAAAAACGTGCATTTATAAAAATATTTTTTTTTCAAATTTCTCTTAAATTTTGTTTTAACCTTGAAAAAGTATTAAAATATACGTTTTCCAATTTAGTATATCTCTTTGAACGTTATCAACGATCTCAATTGTGTTTAAACAATATCTTCTATTTCCAGTTTCAAAATTTCCAACCATGACCAATCCATTGTATCTTTTCTTCAAAAAAAAAAAACAAAACAAATAAAAATGTCCAAATAAATTAATTTATGCTCAAATCAGAAACTATCATAACTTCATTTGACAATGGCAAATTACTTGATGTTAGTTTTTTTTTTTTTTTAAATTTGTTGCAATCATTATACAAACCGCCTCGCGCGCCGCTGCCGTCTAAAGATCAAATCAATCGGTCTTTATTTGATCTGTTAGATTTTTATGTAAATGATTCAAAACAACATTTAATTGCACTATTTATGGCTTTTGTCTAAATAACTGATTTCATTTTCAAGGTTTTTATCACCACATCATTCAGTCTGGCCCTTTTATCTATACAATATCTTTAAGTGAGGAAACTAGAGCTTACAGCTTTATATATGTAGGTTATGAGATGTAGGTAGGTTTGCGTGGATAAATACTATCAAGATACATTTTTATATTACATACATAGAAGCTATTTATTTGTATGACTTTCAAATAATGATGCTGGCTGGCCAATCAATCTTTTAATTAAGACTGGAGCCTATCCTAAACTCATTCAATTGAAAAGACTGGAAAAAAAAACTCAACACTCAAACACAACAATAACAAAATAATTGATAGTTCTGTAAATTGGTAAAAGGAAAATTATCAGATGAAATAATCTATGTAGAGTAGTTCAAGTTCTATATGTTAACGAGGTCATTATAGACGAAAAAGTTAAGCTGTTGATGGTTTTTGGGATTCAAAGAACAAAGGTTTCCTGAGGTTGAGAGCCCTTAATCTGCCTTCGATTTAAAATAATTTTATTCTTAAGCTGTTTTTGTGGAACTTTAATGAGAACTTTAATTTTCTAAATTGAAAATGTAGGCTTAGAAGATTCAAAATTTAATGTATGCAATTATGAAAAGCTTTAGCTTTCAAGATAAAAACACAACACAAAATTGATACTTAAGATGGACCTTAATTGAAGGATTGGAGTGTGAACCCAGAATAGACATAAATTTTCGGACTTAAATATTTTTTAGAAAGAACAAAATGTATTAAATTTAATTTAAAAAAAAGCTGAGTTGCGACCCACTCTAATAACTTCCCATCCGTGCCTATCTGACGATTTTTCTAAAAGTTTAACATTGTTTTCATAGCAACATTTCGTGTTAGAAATTTTAAATCAATATGTTCCTTTGTTCCTATAAAAATTTTCTAAAAAATTTTCGTAGCGTTTTTTAGGTTTTTAATTTTTTTTTTAAAACCGTTACTTCAATTTTTGTCAAAATTTTATCAAACCTGTCTGAATCTTTTGATGTTATTATCTGTAAAACAAACTTTATTTAAAGTCGATATCTCTACTGGCTATTGAGATAAGGATCCCGCACACTCACGCACATTTAGAACGATTACAAAAACATCCTTTTGAAGTAAAAAATTTCTTAAAAGCTAATTACATAAATGTAAATCAAAATAAATGTAATGATTACATTTTTCAGTAATCATTAGATAAAAATGTAAAAAAATATTATTTTTATCAATTACATATTACGCAATATAACAAAATTATATCCTGAAATGCTAAGGTCTTTTAAGTGAGTTTCTTTAAATTAATAATTTCAAAATGTCTTTTAAAAAATTGTTATACTTTGAGTTTTATTATGTTCTAAGACCGCATTTAGTGTTACTTTTCTATCTTGTTTTGGTTTTATTTTAAAATTTCCAAATATTATTCCAAATCTTTTTTCTTTCTCAAGAATTCTTATTGTTAAACCAATAAATTTATTCTCTAAAAGAAGGCCGCAAATTCCATAACAATCATACAAAATATAAACACTAAAATTTATTGATATTATTTTAAAGATATTTTTTATATATAATATTGAAGGTTTATTTAATCAAGTGCCGTCGTCGCTGTCGATGATTATGTGTTTCAAATGCAAAAACTACACATGAAAATTATTCTGTTTTGTTGTTGTTTTATTTTTCTTTTAACATTTATTGTTTTGTAATTATTTATTTAAGAATAACCTTGTAGGTAGAAGAATTAAGACGCTGTACTGTTTATAATGTTTAAATGTACATGTGTTAAATAAAAATGGAGTAAAATAATGAAAATTCTTCTTTTTATTTCTCCAATTCGTTGATTTGAATACTTTTATGTAGTTCATGATTTTTATTTTGTTTTCTTTAAAATTATTCACTAACAGTCTATTAATGAAATTCTTTATTCAAAAGAAATAAACATTATTATATTAAAAATTTCAGTGGAAAATTAACATGAAATTAGGATAAAATAATACAAAAATAAACTTTTGAGAATTTAAAAAGAAAATTAAAATGATCGGTTTGAATTTACAAAATTAATTACTCTATAAATTACATAGGACCTTGGATAAAATTTCTCTGTAAGAATTCGGTTCTATTTTAGTTTTCTTACCCACCTCCAATGTAATTAATTTTAGTATTCTGATTTGTGAGTTACATTTTACAAAATTATTCATCCAAATAAAAAAGCAAAAGATAAATATACACTTTTTTAATTTTAAAAGTCCAGACTTGTTAGTCATTTATGGAGGTGTTGAAAATAAAGCCGACAAAAATATAGCAACATGCAATTTGTTCAAAATTTGACTTTGAGTAAGTATAGAAATGTTGAAGAAATGGATTGTCATTATAGAATATATTAAAGAGTATCAGTTTCAATTTTTCATTTTGTTTTTAAAATAGGTTCAAAAAAGCGCTTTGTTACCTAGGAAACGTAATCAATAAACGAATTACAACGAAAAAAACTGATACAAAAAGAAAAGTTGTTTAGAGAATTTTTTAAACATTTCGAAAACCATGGTTTTCTTATATTTATTGAAAACATAATATTATTAAAAATACTTGCATCAGTTTTCATACCAAATATTCTTTTATTTGAAAAACAAATAACTAAATACAATTTTAAACCACTGCATAAGAACATTAAACCCGTTTTTAAGGTTTTGAATTCAAAACCTCAGAGCTAATTTCCAATATTTTGAAGTAGTTGGAAAACTGCATTTGTTCAGCTAATCCCAAAAAAGGCGAATCTTCTTCTCCCACAAATTACCGACCGATAGCACTAACGTCCCTTCTTTCTAAGGTCATGGAAACGCTGATTAATTATTATCAGCTTAAGAAATATCTTGAGGAACGGAAGCTTCTTAATGACCGGCAATACGGCTTTCGTAGCAATAGGTCCAATGGTGATCTCATGGTTCATCTGACCGAACAGTGAAACCAATCTTTACATCGTTTTGGAGAAAGTAAGATTATTGCACTTGATATTTTAAAGGCAATTAATAAAGTCTGGCATCTTGCTCTCTTATCGAAAATGCGTGCTTTCGGTATCGACAAATCTCTTCTTCGTTGGATTAGAAATTTTCTTTCGAACCGTTCAATACAAGTTGTTTTGGACGGATTCAAGTCTGAAACTCATAAAATAAATGCTGGTGTGCCCCAGGGCTCCGTTTTGTCTCCGACCCTCTTCCTAATTTTTATAAATGATCTCCTGTCTACCACTTCTAATCCAATACATTGTTTCGCTGACGATAGCACTCTTAGCTTTTCATATTCGTTTCCAGACTCACAACCCTCCTCTTCGGATGTGGAACTGCAACGGCAAAATATGATTAGCTCATTAAATTCTGACCTACACAGCATTGTACAATGGAGAATAAAAAATCGTGTGGAATTTAATGCTTCGAAAACGCAATGCTGTCTTGTATCGTTAAAGCGAGATAAACCCTCTTTTCCATTATCTTTGAGTGGCACTTGCATCAACGAAACGGAAAATCTTGACATCCTCGGAATGTGCATCAGCAACCACCTTTTGTGGAGCGATCACATTTGCGATGTTGCCAAAATGCCGCAAGATGTCTAATTTTTTTGAGACGTTGCAAGACATTTTTCTCTCCGTCTGATCTGGCTACAATCTACAAAACCTATATATGTACGTCCGAAACTTGAATATAACTCTCATCTCTGGGCTGGTGCTCCAGTAACTTATTTAAGCCTCTTGGACAGTATTCAAAAAAGAGCTTTTAAAATGATTGGTGACATTAACATCATCAACTCGTTTACGTCACTCGAAGGTTTCTTGCCTCACCCTTTTTTACCGTTCTTTTAACGGACTATGCTCTAGTGAAATAGCCAGTTGCATTCCTCCCTTTAAACAATTTAACCGTAATACCCGCGCTTCTAGGAATGCCCATCCGTTTACCCTTGAGCCGAACTTCGGCCGTACTATGAAGTACAGAGATTCATTTTTAGCCGTACTACGCGAATGTGGAACGCCTTGCCACGCTCTATCTTTCCCTGTCATTGCAATGTTCAGAAATTTAAAATCAATGTACACCGACACCTCCTATCCAACCCTTCCCTCTTTTCCTAATGCTCACACTGTGTCTTTGGCATATTAAAGGTATACAAAACCCTTTTAGTGTTCGCTAATTATAAAAAAAAAAAATTCTAATATAATATTAATTCCAGTCTTATAATTGATAATAGCCTTCCTCATTCAATGGGCTATCTAACACTGAAAGAATATTTCAAATCGGACCAGTGGTTCCTGAGATTTGCGCATTCAAACAAACAAACAAACAAACAAACTCTTTAGCTTTGTGATATTAGTACAGATTGAAACTATGGATAAATATGTATATTTGTATGACATCAGTATACTACATGCAACATTAAGACTTTTCAAGAACAAGTAGAATATCATTATCGAATATGTTAAAAAGTATCGGACCTAAGTGACTTCCTTGAGAAGCCACGGATAGTTTCAAAGCTCTTAATAGTTTTAAAAATAGATATATTCTATTTAAACCAAAAGTCAAATTAAAAAAAAGTACATGCTAAGTTCTAGTAGCATATCTATTTTTGAAAATAAGAAATAAAAATATTACAAAAAGGTGTAAGACCCATTCTCTTAGAGTTTGTTATACCCTTACAAAATTGTTAAATTAAATTATTAAATTTACGGAGCAAAATAATTATAACCATACCTTTAAAAAGGAAACGAAAAACATGCTTCAAATAATTCGCAAAATTTTAAACATTAAAGAAGTTCCATCAACTTAGATAATTTTAACGTAAAAAATAAAATTTTAAAATGTTTTTTTTTAAGTATTAGAATAAATTTGATCGATTTTTGTTTACAATATTGATATGCTGGTATTTTTTTTAATGAATAATTAAATAGACCTCACGGCAATACAAAAATAAGAACTAATATAATAATTTGATATGATTAAACTTTGACACTAACAGTGTGGTGAATATCAGCATTTACGGTTTAACGTAATGTGGTAAAATATTTGACATTTCTCAAGATGAATACATTTCTAGGATTTGTTTTTTTTTTTTTTTAAATAAACAAAATGTTAATATTGATGGCCATATTATAATTTTGCTTGTTCTTCAACCCTTTTGAAAACATCATATTCATTAATATTTACATATCATTTTTACCACATACGTCATTTACAAATTATATGTACAAAATTTCAGGAAATTCCATCAAAAACTGCATAACCATTAATTTAGTTGTTATTATTTTTTGTTTTCTCACAATTTATAAGTAATATAGGAAAATCCCCAAATATAACTCATAGAAAACGTTAAACAAAAGATCTCAATCTAAAATGGTAGAGAAAATTTTATATTACAATTACACATTTTTAATTAATTCCACAATCGATTTTGTGTCGTTGTATCATATAAAACAACTCTTAAACATTGCGTGTTTAAATAATAAAATTAAGCACATGATTTTCATCAAAAAACAGCAACAAAAAAATTATATAAAACAAAAGAAGGGTTACAATAGCGTGTTTCATATCCATTAGATCGCATTTCATTGCGAGAATAAAAGCAATAAAAAAAAATGCTTCAGCCCTAAAACAGTACAAAAGCCGTAAGGAAACATTATTTGCAACAATTTCATGACAATAACCCAAATTATATACTTCACATACGTAGCTACCTACAATTTTATAAAATGTCAAGGATACTTATAAAACATTAAGCCTAAAAGGGGACTGGCCTTTTCATTATACCCTATCCTTTGTTTCATTTTTTGATGATATCTTAAAGCTTTTGAAGATTTTCATCAAGTAGACAATTAAAGTCCAAAACACAAGTTATTCACAATACAAAAAATGATAAAATCACTTCTTTTTTATTTCACATTTTTTGTATATTTAAAAATAGATTCATCGATTGTGTATACATGTAATTGATTCGATAAATCACTTTTAATTTTTATCGACTTGAAGAATATTGATGTCATTCCATTCAAACTCAGGTACTTACCTATCTTCATATTGCAGTAAAAAAATAAAAACAAGTAACAATAATAAAAATGATTGTGAATCATTATGGTATATGTACACTTGTACATATTCGCAGTTGCTCTAAATTATGTTATCAAATTTCAAGGTAAGACTTTAATAAAAAGAAGAAAAGGAAAAACACAAATTTTGAATTCATTGAAATTTTTGCACTTGAAACAAACCAACCAACGAAGACAACGCAACGCAACTCGCAGCACACCATCATCATAAATGAGGTCTTATTGAATTAGGTTAGCAAATAAATAAATCGCCACATAAACAATTTGTTTCTTATATTTTTTATTTTTGCAATGTTTTTTTTTTACATATTTTGAACGTGCCTAACCTTTGTACACACGTTTAAAGATTGTGAATAATAATAAAATATAAAGCTCGGTAACATGACATGCCATGCCACAGCCAAACATTCACAATGGTATGGTAACATGTAACACAAATGAAATGTACATTTTGTCTGCAATCAAACAAAAATTATAACTTTATTGTCTTGATTATGTGCATTTCTATGGATATTTCTTTAGCCAATTAAGAATGTAGGTAAACACGATTGGGACAAGAACTGCAAGCTTAACTTAACAATGACAACTATCTACTATAAGTATTTAACTGTCAGAGGATTTTTTTATGGCACAGAAGTATTTGACAGCTTAAAGTCGAAAGTGTAATTATAAAACGAGAGAACAAGTGGAGTGACAAAGTGGTTTATAGAAAACTGGATTTATAGAAACCCGATCTGGTTTCAGGAGAGGATATGAGAGGGACATAAGGTAGCATTATTTTTATTTTAAAGCCCCAGTTCTTTCAAGTCAATAAGTATTCAATAATATAATTGAAAGGAGTGCTTATGGTTTGAATTTTTTTTCTTTTCGATTTCAGTAGCTTTTGTCAGCTTAGATACGGAAGAACTTTGATTGCTATAATTTCATAAGAATCGGTGAAGTAATTATTATGTTCTTTGATCTCTTGCGTTTAGTTGAGTGATTTTTATTCATATTTCTTTTTTAATTTACGATGTGAGTCAACAACAACTGTCAACACATTTTTTGTGTGTATGAGGAAGTTCAATGCTCTGATGCACGTTTTTTTGCGTATTTTTTGTTCAAATTAATTCAATTAAAATTTTTCTTGTGTTCTTTTTTTTTGTTTTATTTCGAGAGAAGGTGACATACATAAATATATTGTGTGCTTATATGGTTGAATGTCGAGAATGTTTTCTGAAATAATTTTTAATGTATTTGGGTTTTTAGTGAAAACAACTTCGGATGCATTTTTAAGGTGAGTTCGAGTTCCTTTTTTTTTTTGAAATAGCATCAGAAACAAATGATATTACATTGAGACAATGGAGCTAATATTTTTTTTTGAAATTTAATTTGACTGATTAAGCATTTGATAAGTATTTAAAAATAAATGTCAATGATAAAAACTAAACACAGAATCGCCTGAAACTATCTTTAAAACAAATAGTTTAACTATGGCTCAGTTTAAATTGGTTTCAAATTTGACATTTACGTTGATTCAGATTAATTTCTATTAAAACTCGCTTAATTTCGTAAAGAAGTAAACTTAAGCTCGGTTAAGTGAAGAAAATTTGCTAAATCGTAGAAATTGGAAACCGCAGCAATTCTTAATTTACAATTTCAGCATTTTTCGTGAAACTGTTACGGAACGTTTAATTCAATGTAAGCACAAGTTGTGTGACATCTTGCTCCACCGTCTTGTTGAAACCACAGCTCCTACACATCATGGTTGTTTAATTGATGAATTAAAATGTCAGTATAATCACTGAAACATTCAGCATCGTTTTTAAAGAAGTATACGGACCAATTATTCCACCAAACCATAATAATGTCTCATCACACATTTGAGGAACATCATCACATCAAATACCGCAGTTTTGATTTATTGACGTATTCATTCAACCAAGTGTGAGCTCCATCGCTTAGCAAAATTCGCATTTCGAACAGAACCATGATTTCACTTGACAGCTGAAAGTGTTACCAACTTAAAGTTATATATCTCTAAAAACAAAAGTTATATGGTTTTCAAGAAAGTTTCTTAACTATATTATAATATATAGATTTGCTTTCAATCTTTGTAAGTTTAAAAATAGGATTGATATATTGCTTTCTGTTTAAAAATGTAGACTAACAATGATGAAACACTAAATATTCAAATATACACAATAAAAATTACTCCACATTTAATTGATTTTTTATTAATGATTCTTCATTCACCGTACCATATTCAGTTCAGAATAATTAAATTCCTATTATCCGCATAGTAAACAAAACCCAATACCAATAATTTGTTCAATCAGCAATATTTTATTGCAAAATCAATTACCTTCAAACATTTCTAACATATTTGCAAATTATAACAATAATCATCATTATATCTGTATATATTACCCACATATACCTCAATTGTGCGTTATTAAAACTCATTTAAAAATCAAAGATTAATTGCCTTAAAATCTATTATATTTCAATAATCTTCTGTTTTAACATTAAATGAAAGGTTAAGGCCATTTTTTTGTTGATCAAAATAGCAAAAACAAAAAAAAAAACTCCGCCACAACAATACAGTCAATTAATTTATCTGACGACACCAATAAAATAAACATTTTAATCTCACATATTTTTTAAATGTCTCCAAACAAACAAAAAAAACACACAAAAATCAATAAAATAACTCACCTTTAACTGATCCACCTACTTTAAGTGGATATAAATTTAAATCACTTTAAATAATGCAAAACAAAAATCCAAATCAAGTTTCCTAAAATATATAACTCACCTTACCAATCCAGTGCCCTCGTGCATTTCCAATCAAAAAAGTCTCCAAAATTGCAATTTTATTTCTCTCCACCAAATTCACACAATTCCCAAATCGCACAAACAACAAAAACGAATAAATTGATGTTTGTTTTGACCCAGAAACCTTCATTATTAACTGATTGAAATTTAATAACATTAGCAATTCGATAGAGAAGATAAAAAAAAAACAACAACTGGTATTTTGACATAAACAAAACAACAACAAAATTAACAAAATCAACATCAAATTGTCTGTCAAAGTCTAGTTCTCCATATTTGTATCTGGTATTCGCATCAAACAGTCTGTTTTTTTTTCTTTTGAAGCTATCGCAAATCTTTTTAACTTGGCTTGTTGCTTTTATTTTGTACATATGTACCTAACAAAATTTCAATTAATTTACGTCATAATTTCGTCTTAATTTTTGGTGAAGTGGAATAATTATACTGTTCAAATGAATGTTACGACAAGGTAAATATTGCTGCTGTCTGTCATCATCATCATCATAAATACCTTTCTCTGCAAATTGAACTTTCTTCCGGGTTAATTAGAGTTTAATGGCCCACTGAACTGAACTGAATTGAACTACACCCAACGCATCAGAGATCGGAGAAATATATGTATATTCATTTTGCCATACTTTTAACTAACAGTAATTTTAAAGAAATGTCATTTTGTGGGAAGTCGCACTTCTAGTGTCTCTTTCTTTCTATTGCTGCCATTGTTTTAACCCAAAGTGTCAAATATGACATAGAGAAATGTCATTATACATACATCAGTTAGTGTGGGTTTTTGTGTATGTTAACTATCGAATTAGTTTTACAGTTATTTTGTTGATAGGCTTTGCAAATTACTATAGGTACCTTACGTATGCAACCCTCTAATGGTGCCTGAAACTGAAACACAGTTAAGTATGTTAAATGGCTTCAAGATACGAGACTATCAGTAAAGTTGAAAAATATGCAACAATAAAAACTGTAACTCTACAAAAACAAAGTTAAATAGGGATTATATGGAAGGTATAGATAGGTAGACTTTGTGTATCGGCTTAGGGAAGTGCTTGTGCTATTTGGCTCGCGACACGCTCTGATGGATACTCGTACACATTTACTGACAGGTTAATGTACTCGTCAAACGTCAACGTCTTGATGGCGGCGCAAAGCTGCTGTGGTATCGGTAGCGTAAAATCGTCGACGACTTTACAACACAACGCAACGGTCGGTCGGTCGGTTGGTTGTTTGGATTCGGTGGTGGTTGTGGAAGTGGCGGCAATTTGCTTCCAACAAACTCCATTGTGCGTCGCCTCACCACCGACCGCCCGGCTTGACTCGATGTGTACCTATAGTAAACCACATGCGAACATCGCCTCAACGTCACCATGCCATTTGCCACTTGAAATGTTCGCGTTCTGCTTCTGGTCGAACGAAGAAATCATAGACATATAGAGAGAGCTTTTCTAGATCGTCCATCCATCCATTGCGATGAGTTTTATCGTTAGCTATAGCCAGTGGCGGCTTCCATTGTTTTGTACCGTACATAAGCTAAGCAGAGTTAATTGCTTCTATTTTTAGAGGCCCCAAGATAAGGGTCGGTCTTTGGTGTTAAGAAACGACAACAAAGGCCACCTTACATATCTTCTTTCTATCTTTCTTCAATAGTACGCGAGTATAACAGAGCCTGTGGACAAATTCACAAAGATTTTTAAATTCATTGTTATTGAGTTCTGAAGAAATGATGAAATTGAAGAATGACGTGAAGATTCATTGCTAGAAGGCAAGATTCAAAGTCTAACGTTTGCAACAAAGAATAATAATAATTATTGTCTGGCAGAACGAATTTGGATAATTAAGCGTGATGATTGCAAGTGTAAGGAATATTATTATTAGGTATGTATTTAAATTTTTTTGTGAAATGAAATATTTAGATACGTTGAGTGGTTTGTTAATAAAAATAATTCCATGACCCATAGCAAATGAAAATCTATAACAAATGGAAAGTAATCAATGCGTTTTATCAATCAAATAATGTTTGAAAACAAAAATACAAGTGTTATTAATGAAAAGGGAGAGCCCATCAAGAATCAGTTTTCTTAATTAGATATTTGCTCCAATTAAGTAGAACTTGAAAGAGTATGTTTTTCTATTGAAATTTTTAATTAGAATTTGATTTTTGAATTAATCTTTATACTTCGAGCGAGATTTTTATAATTTAGGTTATCGAAGATGAAAGGCATCAAAATAATTATTTCTGTTATTGAATGAGAGGGTTTAGAAATATCAAAATGCACTTTTTTATTTTTATCTAAATCAAAAGAATTTTAATTGAAGTTTATTAGAAAATAGGTCAAGAATTAATGTTGAAACACACAAAATAATGCATAGATATCATAATTTACATTAGTATCTACATTTAAAGAACTGTTTTGAAAACAACTTTACCAATTTTTATTAAACGTAAAGTATGATGCTGGAGGAATTAAGATGGCTTGAGGAGTTTAATTTTGTTTAGGTTATTTAGAGTCTCTTTAAGATTTATTTGATATTATTTTTATTTACTTCGAAGGCTAAACTGTTTTTTTTTTGAAAAAAAAAAAAATCTTCTAAGAATGCTTTAGAAATAAAAAAAATCATAGAAAATATCATATAAGGGACTTAAGCGACCTAAACGAAGACAAATCTATTTATTGGATATTAAACAATTTACAGAAATTATAACGTTGGTCGAAGAACAGAAAATTCAACAGACTTAAATTATGAAAGCAAACAAATATGACCCAGATGTTAAAATAATTTTTTAATTTGTTTAAATTTTGTTTCCAAAATTTGTTGTTCACTTATTTTTAATTGTACAATAAGGCGTATGATTTTTTCTTTTTATTCCTATTCTTTGAACATGCGATAAGAATTATTTATGAATATTTCATTTAAATACGAAAATTTGGAAAATTCAATAATCTAGAATTGCATCCATTAGCAAGAGTCTATGGCTTATTATAAATTTTCGACTTTGTTCCATGATAAAATGAGGCATTTCCTCGAAATTTGTCAAACTGTTTAATTGGGTCTAATTACAATAAAACGAATTTGAAGATCAAAATATTTCTGGAAAAATCGTATTCTTTTAAAAACGAATACTTCATTCCGAGCGTCAATTACCAATTGGTAAATATCAAAGTTTAACCGTTAACCAGCAAATTGAAAATTAAGTTTTTAAAACTGAAAATGATTCAGATGGTTGTAAATAACAAGAAAATATATCAATGAAAAGTAAATAACATTCTTAAAAATTAAAGTTCTAAAAAGCTGAATTTTAATATTTATAAAATATCAATCAAACGTCGAAGTTTTTGGAGAAAAAAGATAAAAAGGGAAACATGTATAAAAGAGTATTATTTATGTATATAGAACATTCGACAACACTGTTTATTTTATTGTTAAAATTCAACACACCCACGTTAAATAGTTTAAGTAAAAGTTTTTGAACAAAATTTTGTATCTATTTATTTTTGTTTTATTTTCTTAGCAAAATAAATTTTGTTATTTATACCACGTATTTTCTATAGAATCATCATTTAGCATATCTTCTTTTTAACTAACTTTTTATTCTCTTTTTTTATCATTTCAGGTAAGAATTAAAATCTTTAACAAAACAAAACTAGTTCAGTTGCAAAATATTTTGTTTGGCAAGTTAACTCCGACAACAAGAAGATCAAGAAATTCAAAAGAGAAAAAGGTTAAGTAGCATCTATAATAATCTACCTATCAATGCCATTATAATTATGAATGCAAACAATACTTGTTCAATAAAAATAAAGAAAAAACTAAACTCAAACATTCGAATGAAACCAAATTTCGGTAAAAAAAAAATAAGAAGGCGTGGAGCTTTCATACTAACAAGAAAAATACGTATACATTGTGAATCATTGTTTTTTACAGTGGGGTTTTTAAATAGTTTCCTATTACTGTTTTTGATATCAAATATCATTGGAGACAGATATCACTGAATAACATAGGATACTACTTTAAACAATTTGAAAAATCTATTTAGGTAAAGTCTTAAACGTAATAATTTATGTAAGCATTACAGACTGAATTCTGACATTTCAAACGCCACTAAAATATCATCAAAGACAGTACATTTTTCCTAAATACCATTTTTAATGGAAGATACTATTTGATAAATCAAAATTTACTCAATGACGTTCTAAAACACAGCAAACTCTATTAAATTACAATACTAGAGAATATTAATTTCAGTTAATAATTGTCATTTAATTATATTACATATGTGCAATTAATGACATTTCACTAATAGTAAACATCACTGGTTTACATATCCTAAAGTTATAAAACGTCACAAATAGATATGACAGTTGTCATTCGATTTTATAATATCAAACAAGATTATGCCACTTAATCACTTTCACTTAAATTACCTTCTAATACTTCAAATGTCACTTAATTAAGTCTTGAGATAGTACACATCACTAATATGTGAGGTCGTAAATGTCAGCTTTGAGCATCATATCATTTAACCATTACAAACTAAAGTCTGACATTACAGACGTCACTAAATAACCATCACAAACATGCAATTTTTTCTTAAATACAGTTTTAAACCGAAAGTGTTATTTTATTACAGTCTGAGAAACAGAATAAATGTCATTAAATTATAGTCTCATAGAATCTTCCTCTCAGTTAATAACTGTCACACTTAAGCATATAATGTGACATTTGACGTCTTAAAATTCCAATTTCCAAGTAATGATGCCACTGAGTTGATGTCACTTGATTAAAATTTTCTTAAGTAAACGACACTGGTTTAAATTTCATGGAGATAGTTTAGATGTCACAACAATAACTAGCAGATGTCATTATTGACAGGATTATATCACAATAAAATCTTCAGATGTCACTAAACTAAAGCTTGAGGTAGTTCCCTGTTCTGGTAAACGTCAGTTATGAACATTTTCATTAGATAATAATATTTGAAAGCCTAACTTTATAGAAAATGACATCATTACCATTTCTATAATTATTTTCATAATTTTAATGGTGTGACAGTAAGTTAAGCTATTTATAGGTAAAAATTGTATTGTTTTTCTGCAATTATATAAAGAAAGAAGAAGAACAAAACGAATAGCTCATTATTATTTTTGATGAGCAATTATAACAGCATAAGATACTAAACGAAACAAAACCACAAGTTATTTTTAATTAACAACTTAGGTAATCATCATATAAGTTGCCACAAAATTAAAATGGGAATGTAGACAGTCAAACAGCAGCGAGTGAAACTACACAACAACACATCTTTCGCTCTCTCGGAGGCGTCTATAATCTTAGGTCATCCGCATGAAGATGCGATATAGTAGATGAGGAGATGCATCTTTTACTAAAACTATGATTAATCTTCTGACTTCTGAAATGCATCCATCCCCACATTTGCATAAAACTATATAGCTTCTGTTTTTGTGTATACATATTTTGAAATTCATCATATTCACTTCGGGGTCTTTGGGACAAAATCTTCATCAAAATGATTTCCAGTAGCCATCAAAGACGATTAAAGGTAGATGTTAATATTATTTTTATTAGGTATTGTTGGTTGATAAATTGAGAGCCCTCTGAGTATTATACGAGCATATGGTAAAGAAAAGATGAAGATACATCATCAAAAACTTGAATTTGAAATTAACGAAAAATCATTTGATTTTGGTCGTGACTTTGAATGGGCGGCTAGATGAAGGCTTTCTTTTTTATATTTTTGTTTTATTAGGTACTAACAAATCGTGATGCCATATTTTGGATTACCTCATGCAGACATCTATAATTTATTTTAAGTTCCTTTAGGCAGTTTTTTTAGTTTTAGTTTTTGTTTTATTTTTATAATTTTATTTTAAGTATCATCCAGATTTATGAGCTCTCTTATACTACATAATGTTGAATGCAGGTGAGAGGATTATTCATGCACAAACAAAAATGCAGGGGGAAATTTTTTAGAGGAAGTTGAAAAAGTGACATTGAAAAGTTACTTCGGAAATAATAAAACACCACGATTGATATCGAACATATGAAGCAAAAAAAAGACCATACCTTTCTCCGAATAAAGAAAGTTTATAAATGCAATAATTAAAAGAGGCTGGGATGCGACCCACACTGATAACTTCCAATCTCGTCTGTCGATTTGTCTTGCTTAAAAGTTTGTCTATATGTATCAATTTTTACCAAATTTGCGTACTACTTTTTGTAGATTTTATTTTTTTATAAAAAAACTAACTGTTGGATTTTTATATCGGATGATATATGAATATCGAAAACAATATTTTCTGTGAAATAAAATAGGTTTGAAGCCAATATTTGTAATTTTTGAGAATCTATTTGAGTCGAAAGTAAATTTTTACCAAGTTTTAGTATTGTTTTTTTAGGTTTTTATTTTTTGTAAAAAAAACTGTCAATTTGACTTTTCTTAAAATTTTATCGAATGTTGAAAACAATATTTCTTATAAGTTAAAATTAGTTAGAAGCCATTATCTCAAATTTTTGAAAAGATATTTGAGTCGAAAATCAATTTTTACCAACTTTTGTTAAATTTTGTTTAGGTTTTTAATTTTTTGTACAAAAGCTGTCTGAATCTTGACAACAATATTTTTTGAAAGATTAAAGTAGTTTAAAGGCAATATCTCCAAGTTTTGAAAAGACATTTGAGTCGAAAATCAATTTTTACCAATTTTTATTATTTTTTTTAAGGTTTTTATTTTTTTTTTTTGAAACTGTCAATTCGATTTTTCTCAACATTTTTCACAATGTTGAAAACAATATTTCTTATATAATATATATATAAAAAAAGTTTGAAGCCATAATCTCAAGTTTTTGAAAAGATATTTGAGTCGAAAATCAATTTTTACCAACTATGAGTAAATTCTTTTAAGGATTTTATTTTTTATAAAAAAAACTGTCAATTAGATTTTTCTCAAAATTTTATCAGATGTCAAAAACATTATTCTTCGTTGCACAAAATTGTTTTGGAGATGAAATCATATTTTGGTCGTAAAATTTTCGAGGTGACATTTTTTTCAGTTTTTTTTTGATTTATAAAAAAACCGTTAATTTATAAAAAAAAAAACCTATAATTGTTTTGTATCACGTTACAATATATATTATAAAATTTAATTCAAGTCTCTAGCATTATTAGTTCATGAGATATTTAGGTTTAACCAAAATTTTCACCTTTTTTTTAAACTGCTATGGTAAAAAAAAAACCACCCACGCAATTTTCTTTCTGCCTTATTATCTGTATAACAAAGTTTATTTTAAGTCGATATCTCTTCTGGTTACGTTTACACGCACGCACAGACATCTTTCTAAAAATCTTTTATTTCGCCTCTAGGGACCCTGAAACGTCGAGAAATGTCAAAATTTTCAAATTGACAAATCGGACCCATTACAATAACTTCCTATAGGAAGTTAATAATTTGATTTTAAGTTTATTTTTAATTTTTTTGAGCACAATTATGAGTTCGTAAAAATTTGGATTCAGTTAATAATATTGTACATTACGAGAAAAAATGTAATTAATATTTTTCCTGAAGTTTTTAATTTTATTTCAATTTTTGAACTTTTAAGAGAAAACTTATATTAAATTATGAAAACTTAAGCCGTTTTTAATTTATTTATAACAGAGTTTGAACCGAAATTACTTGGATTATTATTATTACCAAAAACATTTAAACAATGTACTTCAAAAAATTATATAAATAAAAATGGCCAAAGAATTGATCCTTCTGGGACGCCATTAAACAATTTAATAACAAGTTAATTACTTTTTAAACCCATTGAACAGTGTAGTTTCGATTTTTGAAAATGCATAAATGCAAACAACTGTTGTATAAATTGTTTTAAATTACTCTAGCAATGTTTAAACACAGTTTCGCTTGAAATTCTTATTAGGAATGGGTCAATAATTGGTATCTGCAGCACGTCAGAAAGCAGGTTAAGTGAATTTTAGATACATTTAAATTTTTTAAAATAAGCTTGAATAATAAAGGTCCAGGAATTGAACCCTCTGGCACATCATTTAACAAATTAAGTCTGCTTTAAACCTTACAAAAACAGTATAATTTTAAATATGAAAGATAAAAAAATGTATGTAGGCTATTACGTACTTTTTGAACTTCCTAAAATTCTTAAATTCTCTTAATATAAAAGTCCAAATTGGTCTCAGAAAATGGTCAAAAATATTTCCTTCTGGCACAGCATGAACAAAGTTTTTGGCTCTTACTCTTTGAAAAAAAGTTGTTCAATAAATTTCCATTAGATCTTAAAAAAATGGTTTTAATAGTTTTAAAAAAGAATGGCCTAAAAACAAATTACTTATAGGTTATCCTTAAAAAGAGCACTGCTCTAAGTTCTCATCAAAAGCTATTAATAATTATTAAAATATAATTCATCCTACATTACATCTTTTAAATGATTGATAATATTATAGGCCCAAGAAATGAACCTTTTGGTACATCATCTTTATTGTCTTTTAAAAATTGGAGGTTTAAGTCACAAATGTCAAATATTAAACTCACGTGATTTCAGGGCTGTAAAAATATCTATGATAAAATTGAAATAATTTTGAATAATCATGAAGCAAGGTAGAAAATTAAAAAAAAAATGAAGCTTTTTTGGTGAGGAATAATCTTATGTTCTTTTGTTTCACTGTATTCCATTTTACAATTTAAATCTGAATGAAATAAGAATTTAAAGTAAGGGGTTTGTTCGTAGATTATAGTCTAAGTAAAATAGTTCTTCAAAAAATGTTATAGATATGTTAAAATCGTAGACATGCATATCCAAAAAAGTTCAGACAAAAGTTGGTTAGTCAGCTCATTCTAAACACATAAAAGTTATTGAATTAACAAAAATAAATTGAAATACATTGCAAAGAAGATCTATCAATGTATCAAAGTCCATATTGAGCTAGGTCATATTGTTTTATGTTGTACATGGTAAATAATCTATGAACACATCCATGTAGTTTCCTAGAAACCTAGAAAATTGCTTTCAATACTCGAGTAATAGTCAAATCTCTATCCACAGCAGGATTTCATTTTTCTTGCATAAGAGCATATTCTTTATTATTACATATGACCTAAAAAAACACGGGATTAGTCTTCATGAATTGAGTGAAACACATCTGAAAAAAATAGAACTTGCATAAGTTCTCTAAAAAAATTGTTTCATTGGACTTTGAATAGAAAAGAGCCGAGAATTGATCCTTGTGGCATACCATAAAGCAAACTCATGGTTTTTGGGGAAATGCTACGATCCATTGATATTCTTAAATCAAATCAGCACATTTATTCGGCTTGATTATTTGAAAAAATAAAGTCAAATCCCCTGCCTGTGTGCCATCATAACAACATCATTCTAAGTAACTTAAAATATAAAATTGAATACCAAGTTCTTCCCACGCTCGTTCGTTGTAATAAGATTTTATCAACATATAGACAAACAAAATAATTCAGACAACAGGGTCTCTGATGCCAGACTTTACAAAAACAACAACAATAATTGCCTCTCCCTATTGAGTTCAAGGTGATGATGTTGTGCGCCAAAGAGAAAGCTAAGTTAAGCTAAGCTAAGCCATATCAACACTTCTGGCCAGGCCAACTCGATCACAAACCCACAGCAATTTATCTACATATGCCAAAAACGTCCCCACCAAAGCGTCCGTCGTCGGTCGGTCGCATATAATAAATATTTATTCCACATTTAGTTCGAGTCCGACATTGAATTTTGCGTAGACCTGCGCCTCTATATATACTTTATCATCTGTGCATTGCATAGATTTGCAAATTCTAGACCAAATTATCATAACAATAATACCTATGAGACACATTCTGACGGTTCGGTGCGTTCGTTAGCTTGTTTTGAAAATAGACCATTTTTGCTTTATGACGGGTGTTTTTTTTTAGAAATATAGAACTTTAAGTTGTTAGCACTATTTTAACTGGCGGCCATTTTGCCAGCTGTCATCGTTCGGTTCGAAATACGTTTGTGAAGAATTTTGTTTTGCCATGGAGCTCACTGGATATTTTAGCAGACAGAACTGCCATCATCTTTGTTTTGTTCAATTTCAAAGTTGTATACCTCTAAATAAAACACCCTTTAGTAATTTTTTAGCTTTTACAGGCTTAAAGGCAAACACCTGCAGCACAGGCAACTTGCGGCAGTAGCATTGCAGCAGGGAATCAGCACCAGCGGTCCTTGGCTCGATTCTATTTTGAATTGCTTTTGCGCTGCTCTGCCCTTTTGCTCGATGAGCCTGGTGTATGTCGGTGCATCCGTCTGTTTGTTCGTTTGTTTTCGTCATCATAGTCTTCTGGGAATATCTAGACCAAGTGCTTGAGCGGCAGTAAGCACGAGCATCTGTGTTATGCGCCTTTGTAGATTAACATTAAGTTCCCCCTAGCATGCGTTTGCATTAAACCACAATGGAATCAATTTAATGCCGAATGCCATTTTTGCTGCCTATAAATTCCAAAGCGTCCGTCGCGTCGTGGCGTTGTCGGTAGTGGATGCGCTCTGAACACCACCGCCTTCCAGAAATCCACCATTGATGTTCTCGAGATCGAGTTGTTGTGTAATGTGAATCGGAACCGAATAGACATATTTGCTGCTGCTGTTGGCGGAGGGAATGTAAAACGAGCATAGTTCTTCACCATTTTCATCATATCGTCGCGATCGGCAGCAATATAAATGCTGAAGGAGTAGCTATAGGTTAGGTACGTTCTCATCTAGACTGTGGCGGCATGAATGCGTTTAAATGCACTTTTATGGTTCTTTGGGATTCGATTACTTCTCTGAAACCCAACATATCTATAAAAGCCAGAATACAGATGGATTTGATTTTCTGGGATCCGATCGTTTCCATCCGATCATCATCGCATCGATCGGTGCGATTTACAATGTGATGCTGCACAACTTGATTGGCGAATGTTTGATCACTTGGCGTGTTTTGAACTTATATTTTTATGTATTAAAATGATTTCGTATTCTATGGTTTCATTGGCACTCAACAGCAATTAGGATGAAGAATTTTTACATTTTGTCAATTAGTGTTTGGTGCAGTTTTTCTATACTGTTGAACAATTGATTCTTAAAATCATCTTTGAAGAACTTTGATCATGAAAGACTCAAGATTTGGTCTTTGAATGGTGTCTTAATTATATTTATAAATGGCAAAGATATTTTAAGAATTTTTGTAATCGTTCTTCAATTGCTCAAAACCCCCACAATTTGAGAATGAGTTAAAATTAGTAATTAAGGATAATTTTTAGAAGCAAAAGTGTTTTGAAGGAAATTTGATCTCCTATGTGTGGGAAAATTCCAAATACAAAACCATTTGTGTAAATCGTCGAGGTGTAAACTGGTAGTAGGTCAGTTAAGAACATCTGAACAAATGTAACATTTTTGAACTTTTTAAAATAGTTCTTAATAATCGTTAATCGTTTTTAATAAAACCGGCCCAAGAATTGAACCCACATGCACTTCATAAAACAGTGTTTAGTGATGGAGGTCTGAATACAAATAGGCTGACAACTGATCCCTGTGGCATTTCAAGAGGAACTAATATCATTTCTTGGAATTTGAAGACAGTGATTTTCCCTCTCAATAAGCATATTCTAGGTATGTCATTAAATCAAGAAGAGCAACTGTCACAATGCCGTTGAACAGTTCTCTGCTAAAATCTTATAAATGATAAGTTTTAGATGTTTTTTCTTGGTTTGCAAGTATTTGTTGATTTTTTGATGATTTAGCATGTGGATCGGTGAAATCCCACGAAAACCCAAATGCTGAAATGATTTAGTTGACTATGCAAAAGAAATACATTCTAATCCAATTATTCACCTTAAATCTGTCACCAGAGCACATAGAGTGGTATCTGACAATAAAATAGTCTCCCATGTTCATCACAGTCGCTAACATAAAGCTTTTAAGCTAATTAACGCATGTTGATCTAGATTTCTTCTGATGCAGTAAAACACACTACCAAACAAAATGTTAAGATATTTTTTTTTTGTTGTTCTCTTTTCCTGGTGCAATATATTTAAATTTTATAGATATTTGGCAACAATTCAAAACATCAAAAAGAAAATACAATCTAGACAAATGAATGAATCAAAAAGAATGAACGCATTTGACATACATTCTTGCTAACTAAAATTTTGAATGATTTATAATAATTTTTTTTGGAGTTTTAAAATTATTATTTTGTTGATTTTATTTTTTAAAACATAATTTTTCAACCAAAGATATGAAGATTTATTTATTGGTATACTTATTTTTATTAATGCCAACGGAATTAAAAACATTAAATCTTTTGACCTGTTTTTTTTTTACTATAACACATAACTATGTATTAACATAAATTTTTCCAATACACAATATATACACATAAAACTAGCTTATAATTTGTTTTTCAAAAGCATTTTGCTAAAATTATATTAAACTTTTAACTTTCTTTAGTTGCATTCTAAATCAATCATCTTAATATACCTTAACTGAACGCCGCGAAGGCAGTTTGTAAACGAACCTTTTCTGGCAAAAAGAAACGTCAACGTGACATATGGCAGTCATTTTGTGATTTTAACTTTGTTAAATGTCAAAAAGATGTGCGATGTTAACTAAATCTTAAACTAGCAACGTGTCATCTATTACTATACTTATATTTTTCGCACACTAGAATTTTTAAGGGTAGTAAGTCACTAGGCCCTTAGTCTCTACGAGCTGTAGCGCCACTAAATTTATTTTAGTTTTAATTGATCACATACTCATAATTACGTAGGTATTGCATTTAAGGGTGTTGTCTTTTTGGAATCAAATTTTTAGAACAAAACATCAGTCAGCATGTTATGACAGCTTCTTCCATATTTCAAAAGAAACAAGGACCGATAATGCTGCCACACCAAAAAGTCAAACTGGTTAATATAGTAAATTGTCAATAGCTTGATTATTGTGTTTACAATTTTGCTTATTTAATAAGCTTTGTTACTAAACTCATTTTTTTTAAACCAAAGTTCTTTATAAACTTTACAAACAGATTTATTATTTCAAATAAATTTCCACAATTTGGAACCTTCAAGTGTTGAACGAATGATGGCATATTACCCAACCTTACTTAAAATAAATGTCAACACAATTTGGCATTTTAACTGTCAAACCAAACACAATGAGTGATGTCAAAACTTCTTATGTAGCTAGAAAAAAAGCAACATTTGGTGTTTTTCTTTTTAAGCTCAGAGCAGAGAACTGATCTGTCAAAAAAAAATTATATGTTTTTTTTCAGCTCTGACATATCACAGCCATCGGATTATGTTTCTTTTTGTCAATCAGAGCTATGTAACTTGGAGCGTGCTTTATAAACTCTGATTAAAATGACAGAGCAAATGCAGCTGAATGTGGCTAATTTCACGTTTATTTCATGTAATATGACAGTGACAGATGGAAAATTCTTAAACTTTTGACAGTTCTGCATTCTTTGACAGGTTCTGCTATCAGATTATATCAATAACTTGTCTTGATATCAAGAATTTGGTAATCGATCAATAAGTTTCAAAGAAGTTATTGGTTTATTTTACCCTAAGTACAATTTTTATGAAACTTGCAATACTTGATTCGTATTCTTATAACCTGTAGTGTTTTATTTTGTTTCCATTAAGCAAGAAAGGATAAAATATTAAAAGATAACACTTTTTGTACACTGTTAATCCAGTATTACTTGTTCCATAATTAGCATTGATTATTATTATTATTTGCTACATCTTCATTTTGTTCTATAAATAAAAAAGAATTTCTAATAAGAATGACTAATCCAAATGTATAAATAACAATATTTAAGTGAACTCAAAATGTCAGATATAAATATACATTAAAATTCTACAAATTCGCAAAACATCAAACTGTTTATAACTTAACTTTTTTATGTTCATACTAAAATTTGATTTTTAAATTTTATTCTGATAAAATTAACATTTTCGATTTTAAACAAAAAACAAAAAAAAAAACAACAACCAAAACATCTGATAACTTTATAAATTTATATATCCTCGAAACTTGCTTTACAGTTTAAAATGTTTATGTCACTCAAAATCAGTTAAAACAAAAAAAAAAACCTTTAACAAAATACCGTGAGAATAGCACACCAAAAATCACTTTCAAACTTTCTATATACCAACGAACAATCAAACAGAGGGTACCTTTTTGATGCTTAGCTTAGCGCACACATAAAATCAACAAAAAGTCATCAATGCCAAAGTCGAGAACTTAAATTTATGAATTCGCAGACATTAAATTTAAACTTTTCTTATCTTCATATTTTACTGACTCAATCTCTGGCTCTGCTGATCTTTCAACGTCAAGTCCGTTCTACACTTTGAGCTATTTTATATACAAAGCTGGACAAAAAATGAAAAAAAAAATGTCTCTTTGTATTAACCATTTGATTATCTACCCAAAGTTCTTTTTCCTGAAATCATATAAATTTAAATTTTATGAAATCTGAACAAGACAATATACACTTTTGGTCCAATTTTCTTCAATAAAATACCCCAATGTTCACTTATTGACGTTTACGTTGTCATCATCAGAATCGCACAATGACACTATACAATTTTGGTCCAATTTTCTTTAATAAAACACCCCAATGTTCTTTTATTGACGTTTACTTTTTCATCACCAGAATCACACAATGACACTTTACATTTTTGGTCCAATTTTGTTCAATAAAAAACCCCAATGTTCTTTTATTGACGTTTACGCTGTCATCATCAAAATCTGCACACCAAGTGATCACATGAATATAACACGACAAAAACCAAGAAACAAAAAGCTATTGAAACTCCCATAAGGAATCTTTTTTTCGACAAGCTTGAATCTCACCCACCAATCTTCTAGTAAGATCGTGATAAGTTTTATTTTCTTCATTTTGGTTTTTGGTTTTATTTTGTGTTTTTTAATTTTAAGTTTATCGAACTTAATTTTGTATTCATAAAGTGTGCCCTCGAATCTCGTTCTTACCATCATCATCATCAACGGTCGGTCCGTTGGTTGTCGTGTTTTCATTCTTGTAGTCTTAGAATGCCAAAAGGCTTTTATTTTGATTCTTTCGTGTAGATATGCTAATTTTTTGACAAAAAACAAAATATTTTTTGCGATAATTTCCACCAACCCACCAACTCTTCTTTTGATATTCAAACTTTAAAAGACAAAAAAGGAAGGCTGAGAGAGGCTTTACTAAATTTGGTAAAATTATTATATTGGTGCAATTCGTTTCGTTTACGAGCGACAGATGACGGACAAAAATAACGCGCTTGACGTTGTCATTATGCTCTTGTGATTGGTTGCTTTACTTGTTTGCTGCAATCGTCGCCGTCGCTCGCCGTTCGCCACCACTACTGCTGATCATATCGAATCGATTATAGCTAACGTAATTGTAAGACTTGTAACGGTAAATGTTTATGTTAAAGTAATTCAGAATTCAGTTGCATGTTGTACGTATAAGAGTTT
Organism: Eupeodes latifasciatus; assembly: GCA_920104205.1. Classification (NCBI taxonomy): domain Eukaryota; kingdom Metazoa; phylum Arthropoda; class Insecta; order Diptera; family Syrphidae; genus Eupeodes; species Eupeodes latifasciatus. The sequence continues at coordinate 7,201,136 of OV049925.1, read as the reverse complement.
AAAATGTTTGAAAGAGAACAAACAAAAGCAAAAATTAAAGATTGATTATTTCGAGCACGTTTCGGTAGCAACAATAATGATAATTATATGAGATCAGCAAAATAAAAAGGTTGTTGGCCAAAATGGAAAATGAAATGAAATGATTTTATTTTACTTCACGACTTATTTTTCATGTCATATTAAATTAGACCCACGATAAGTGGACATAATTATTTAAAAAACAAACGTATCTAACGAAATGTATCTTATATGGCTGCGTATGAATTTGTTTGATGTTTGATTATGGACAAAAATTACATCGAGTAAAGCACACAGTTGTTAAAAATGTAATTATTGTCAAATGCGTCTTGACCAAATTCTTTTCGTTTTGATTCTCTGTTAAAAATTAGTGATACGAATATTAATTTAGGTAAGAATCTTCTTCTCAGAAATTCTTTGATGGCTTAAAAGATGAATCACTGATAAGAAAGATTTCTCGGAATTTAAAAGTATGGTTTTATGAGTCGGGTTTGTTACTAAAATAAACAAATGATGATAGCATAGTTATAACTTTATTACAACATCAAAAGTACATTTTTACAAATAAAGAATTTTGTAAAAATGAAGATAATTATTATGATGCTTCAATTAGAGAAAAAAGAATAGAAAAATGACTTTAATGGCTTGACTCAAACAACACAAACAAAATTAAACTATTTTTCTTCTTCATCATCAAGCAAATGTTTGTACATAACTTAAACAAGAGTTAATGCAATAGTAAACTTTGAAGATCGTGACTTTCGGCGTGATCTGGAACTGGAACTTTATGGTGCAGCTGAGAGAAAACTGTCAAAAAGTGACGTTTCAATTAATCATACTGCTTTTTGACATTTCATGTGTTGTTTTCACTTGTTGGAATTAGCTTTTGAAGCGTTTGTTAGACAAGTTCCACAAAACATCACGCTCGCTAACCGCTGCAATATTTTTTTCATTTTGATCTATTATTATTCACCCACGAAATCACAAACCAAAAACTCAAATCAAAAACAATCACAAATACCATATTTTTCAATACATTTTCAAATGTCAAAATTATTTTACGAAAATTGCAGCCAATGCAGTTGTGTTGCGTTGTGTTCGTAACATTGAATTTGTGTGTATTCATTACTTTGACAGATGTTCCAGTTACAACTCCAGTTACAGCTACGTATCCATTGTGTTCAGAGAGTTTCAAAACAACAATATTTTTTTTTACATGAGTAATAGCTTATTAGTTAGCTGAGGTATTTTAATATCGGATATGTTTTTGAACGACCAAAAGCGGATAGGTAACATTATCTGTCAAAAAAAACTATCCTGAAAGCAATTTTGTGTTGCTACTTCATGTATTCAGAAAAGAACTAAGTTTCCCGAAACTTTACTTACGCGGAAGTTGTTCAAACAGAATTCAGTTGCTTGCAACTATGAGTTGGTTGTTGGTGTCAGTGTGACTTACTTTATTTAAGTCAAGTCAGTATTTTATTTAATACTACAAAAAGCTTAATTGTTATTTTTCTTATTTAAGTCTCCAAAAACTCCTTAACGCATTTAAAAAAATAAGAAATTATCTTAGTTGAAAAAGTAAGCTGTCAAAAAATCACAAAAAATGCAACTGTTTTAAATTGAATTCTTCTAACATAACTTTTTGGTGGACAAACTAAAAATTGAAATTCATCCGCAATATAAAGATGAGGTTCCTATATGATCTTACCTGCCTCAAAATCTCGTAACTGATTTGTTAAAAGTTTTATAATTCAGAAATAAATATAGATTGCGAATAAACGCATTCAACTTAAATTCCTATGAAATATAATATGTTTTATGTTATTGAATTAAAAACTGCATTTCTATTTATTCGATTCTCTTTTCCACTCCCTTTATAAATGTATGTACAAAGCATATTCCATTGTTATCCCTATATGTGGCTTCGCTAAGATAATAAAGATGCCTTTTTGTTAAAGCTCAAAACAATGATGGTTGTTATTTGTTCTTGTTACTGTGTTTTGTTGTTTTGAACGTCCGTCACAACTTCTAGACTCCTGCCGCCATCCACTGAGAAGATATCGTTGTAAGCCACACCTTGCCAGAACACAGTGTGTATAAAGGTACCTAACCTATACCTTCCAATGTATCTATGAAGCCATAGAAATGTATCTTTAGTAAGGAATATAAAATAAAGCCAATTGATATTGTAACCGGCAATGGAGACTGATGGCTATAACCGACCGAACGACGGAGCCACTCTCTAATCAAGAAAAATCAATTTATTTACCTTTAGTAAATGAAAATTTATATAAGTACAAATAATAATAATCATCATCATTTTCAACCAACAAACTAACTTCCAATAATCATTTGGAAGCAATTTAAAAAATATACTATATGAAGATCATTCTTTGAAGCCGCACCTATCTAAAAGTTTGACTTATTTTTTTCTTCCTTAAGGAACACATTAGACTCACTTAAACTGGAAAAAATGATAATATAGCAAAGCAATTTAAAATTTATTGCTACTAAAACTTCTGCACTCCATTAAAATAAACTTATCAAGGAAACGAAACAAACTGTTTTTCTGCGAGAAGGAAATCTTATGACTGCTATTAAATGTTTTTCGATTAACTGGTTACTACAAAATGACTTTTCATCTTTAATGATATATCTCCGAATAAACCCTTTGTCCAAATTTTAAGAAAGTTAATCTATAATTTAACGATTTTAAGATTAGAACAACTCAAACAGATCCACATCTTAATTATTTGGATAATGTCAGATAATCAAATATCTTGACAGTAGTATCGCAAAATAATGACTTAGTTCTACGATACTATTACGAGTAGTATAGTGCCTCAATAGTTTAATTTTAAGATCGGAAAAACTTTCCTAATAAGTTACGACCTTACCAAGTCATTAATTTGTCACAATAACACTACAACTGTCAAAATATCCGGATATCAGCCACTATCCAAGTAGTTCAGATCTCAGTCGTCTCATATAAATGTACTCGGTTTCAAGATTCTGAATTTGCTCCAAGAACTAGTCGAAAGTAAAAGTTATTTTTTATAAACTTGAAGGATTTTTGTCATAAGACGACCTGAAATTTGAAGTTGCAGTTCTGTAAAAGTGTTAGACTTTACAGAAATTATCTTCTTATTTATCTTCTAATACAAAATATAAAGTTCATTTTTGATGAAAACTTTTTAAAAATAAAATATTACGAGTTTATATTTATTATCTTCCATTTTTATGATCACTTCACAACTGATGCATAAATAGAAGAAGAAAAGGAACAAAACAAAGACCTGGAAGAGGATGTGGTTTTGAAAAGGTCGAACGAAAAGAAGATATCATGACTCTGGATTGGATGTCTCTCTCTCAACTTGGAAAGAAAAGATCATCAGAGACCAATTGATATGATCAATTTTATTCCTTTATTTTATCTTTCCACCATTTCAACTGCAAAACCGAACAGAAAGTGCCTATACATAGTAAAGTATAATAAATCTTGTGATTTCATTGATTTATCAAATCCAGGTGCAGTACGAATCGAATTGGTAGTAAACAGCAACATCATCATCATCATCAGATCACCTTTCGTTTCACCCAAATCATCATCATCTTCATCATCGTTACCATCTTTATCACGTTTCAAAACCACAAAAAAGATCGATATAAATAAATACGACAAACGACGCGGTGTACGACACCCCCCTGTTTCGTTCTTTTAAAGCTGAAAAACAAACTATACGACAATAGTACTTGACCCAAATCTTCCATTTAAGGAAATTATAACCATACAAATAACAATATTCCATCATGTGGGGTTTCTTCAAATAATTTCTTGGTGTCATTTTGAATGGTTTAAGTTTCTTCTTTTTTTTTCTTTTAAGTTCTGGTTGCACTTTACGTGATTCTTTTGGGTTTTTATTTGTGTGTTTTCTTTGATGGAATCAAACAAACCCATAATTCAAGGGATTTTAGGTATAGCTGTCAAATGAATTTAAAAATAAGGGAGAATAATCTGATGAATGACATATGTATATGCATATTCTATAATTCTTTTGACACATAAGGCAGTGTACACATAAATTCTTTTGACAACCTTGTAGACGCAGTTCAGGGAGAAAGAGTGAAAGTGATATTATTAATCCGATTTATTTATTCTATTGATTTTCTTTTGTTAATATTTAATTCAAAATTGAAATTATTTAAAAGAATTAGTCACATATGATCATGTCTATTATAATAAATCAAACAATTTATCAACAAAAAAACAGTAATGTCAAACCGGCTTCATGAACATAAAAGTTTATTTATATATTTTCTTTAACAAAAGATTCTCTTGATGATTTGCATTTATGCTCTTGAGTTATGAGTTTTTCTATTCTCATTTTATTAACTTAATAAGTGAAAATGTTTTTATTTTTTTTCTTTTGGCGAAAAATTTCAGAAAAATAAAGCAATACCTCTTATGTCATTCACAATAAAAACAATTGTATTTTTTATTTTAAATTGGTTTTCGCTCAAAGTATTTAATATTTCAATTCATGTGAATGTAAAAAAAGAAGTAAAAAATGTCTTTCAACATTTATTTGAAATAATTTATGTTATTTTTGACAACAGCTGTCAATCTGAAAATTGATCCAACTTATTTATTTTCAATTTTTGACAGTAGCTTGTAACCTAGATATTCATCCTCCCTACTAACTTTTTAAAGTCAGTTTGTCTATTTCTTTATTGTTGCACATTACCCAAAACTTAAATAAATTCCCAAACGTGCTTCAAGTATTTAGTTCATAAAGTAACTATTGCATTTTTTAATTTATTCAAATGTTTTAAAAAAGCAATACAATGTTAAATTAGCCTTTTTAGTTCAAAATGCTACTTTTTTAATATCTTACTTGGTTTTCAAATACATTTTCTTCAGTTACAAAAAGACAGATATTGGAGTTCGATAAATTTCTTAAAAATGTTTTTGAAGTTTTTGTGGTTTGTCAACTGTTATTAGAAATATCACGACGAATACAAGATACAAGATAAATTAAATTTAATATTGGTTTCCTTTCGTCATGAGAACAAATCAATTTCTCAAAGGAAATCCTGTTGCATTTATGCACATCTGTCAAATTTAATTAATTTTCTGGAAGTGATTTGAAGGCTGATAAACTATTTCTATAAAATATGGGAAATCTCAATTACATTGTTTCTCATCCTATAACAAATGCAGTCTTATTTGAAATATAAATACATACATTTTTTTTAACAAGAAATACTAATGATCCAGCTTCAAGGACCAGTTTTCTCATTATATGAACAAATTCGACATGCAAATGTCAAATTAAATTTGATTTCTTCCTTCTAAAATTGAAATCATTTCTTCCTTATGGCATATTTTTTGTTTTTTGTTTAAATTGTCATTGGTGTTAATAATTATATTTTTGCATCATATTAATAACAAAAGGAAGTCATTTTTTATGTTGCATGAAAATTGTATATTACTCGGTAATTATTTTATAATGAAAGGTGTTTCTAATGAGAAATAATATTAATAACTATAATGTCAGACATGTTTTTTGTTTGAGCATACTCACCAATCTCGTTATTGAATAAAAATAAAACTAATTGACAACAAAAAGAAATTAAACAACAATTAAATTTCACCTAAGCTGTACTGTAGCTAACTAGTTACAGAAACAGATATACCTACATGACAGAAAAGTCTGCTGCACATTTGTCTTAAAACAAATAAAACGAATACAGAAATACAAAATGACTACTAACGTCACCTCTTAAAGAGAACATTTTTTGACACATAAAATATTGGCTCCTGCTTCTGTCATTTGATGATGTCATCTTCTTCCGTTCGCGTCGCTGTCCACTGTTTCAACTGAGAGTTTTAATTGATGGATGTTTATAAAAATGATGTTATGGCTAATATTTATTTTTATTCGAGCAAATTATGTATTCACGCTAAAAATACAAATTAAAAAACACACAGATTTGCCGTCAGTACTTATATATTTTATCTTTATGCAAAAACTAAAAGAGATAAATAGTAAGAAATAATTTCCCTCAACTGCGACTGACTAGATTTTATACGTTATATTTAACTAGCTATATGTCAGTGTCAGTTTGAAAATGCGCATTGTGCGCGCGCTCTCTGGCGGCACAGCCCGGCGCTCTAAACTTTTCACATCACCTCAGGCTCAGGCTCAGGCATCAGGCACATAAGACTTTTGCGTGTGATTTCATCGTTTCTATTGAATCGAGTGGGAAAACTCATTAGATCTACACAGTTGTTGTTAAAAAAAATTTTATAAATAATTGTTCAAATGCGAAAGTATCTCTACATATTTGTACATACGTGTAAATAGTTAAATTTGTATTTATGTAGTCTTCGCTAAAGACCGCGTCTATCTGTCAATATAGTTAGTATAGGTAGGTTCCTCCCGATATAATAAAATTGTTGTCTATCGTTGCTCGATGGCGCATCGGTCTATCGGTCTGTCGTTCGAGTAAGACGTGATGCCAGAAAATTAAACGTGCACGCAGAGATCGCGTTAGATAGCTTTCCTATATATGTCTAGTAGCGTCTTTTGTTACAGTCTAGCCTAGACTCGAAGTGTGTTAAGCGACAACGCATCGGTCAGTTATGTCAAATTTGGATTTGTTTAATTGTTTCGACGAGCTGCGACGTAAATTGGGGTAGGTAATATATTATTATAATTATCATTGTGAATATGATTAACAAAAGCTTCATTGTGAACAAGGAAATATATGAAACATGCCGTTCAAGGATTTGCGATAAATTTTATTGGTTCTTTGTTACTTTTCTTGACAGTTAAAATGGCTTATGTAATTCTGCCCGGAATGACAGTTTCTCACACAATTTGTTCTAAAATGTGAGTTTGGTGTCGTTTTTCTCACAAAAAAGTCTTAAACAAAAGATATGAATAAATTAATTAAGTGTTAAATCTAAAGTTTAAAAAAAAAAGATACCTTACCTATACATAATAGTCTCATGCAAAACAAAACAAACAAAAATAAATACAAAAAACTGACTTTCACTTTGGTGTTTTTTTTTTGAGAATGAAACACATTCATAAAGGCAAAGTTATACATAATTCCAATTTATTAGACCGCAAATTAACTATAGACCATTTATATCTTCATATGGTTAAGATATACTCTGTTCTATTTTAAGTTTCTTTCATCGTTCATCATTGATATAATTTTATACGAACGCAATTGATTTTTATGATAATTTATTAGGTATATTTATATATTGGTTACGAATTAATATCTTAAGAAAAAAAATATGATAAAAAGGGAAAATATTCGCCATAATAAAATAAATCATTGTTTGATAAAGCTTGCCGACAGATATTGGTTCATTTTATATGTGACTTTCCCAAATGCGTTAAAGATTGGGCTTAAATATAAATTACGGCTTATATAAAACAGCGAGATGTTTTTGATGTTTTTTTGAAAGGTAGTTTTCCTAATTTGCTTCAATTGCATGGCTTCTAGTCGTATCGATGAATGGAATAAGTTATTTCAAATTTTGACAAGTTCTTGGCATTTATGGATTTGGATGCGTTTATCGTCTAGCCTATATAGGTTAATCTCTGCCTCTGAAAATAAAGCGATGCAGACTCAAATCATAAACATTTTATATAATTATCTTTTTCTTTTTTATATTTGTATAATTGTCAAATGTTTTCTGCCTCTTTTCTTTCAACTATCATACAATTCACACTACATACCATTTGTAAACTCAAAATAGGCATCTACAAACTATTAAAAAATGATGCAACTCATCACTCATTTATGTATATCTTCTGGAAAAATGGTGTAATAACTGCCGCAATTGGATCAATTCCTAAATTTTTCTCACTGGAATATCGAGTGCAAGTCGATAAATTGAACTGTCAATCTCTTGTCACAACAATATGCAAAAAAAGAAGAAACTTGAAAATTTCAAAATAGTTTGATAGTTACAGAACATGATTAAAATACGATGATCCAAATGGCATAGTTTTTAAGTAAAACACAGCTTGTCAAAAACACTTCATTTATCTGTAACACAATCTTTAATTAATATCAAAGTTGTCTTAGAGAAGTTTACGAATGTGTCAAAGCTAGAACTTTGTGAACAGGAATTTCAAGATTGGCTAGAAGAAATGGTTTGACATTTATAAGAAAAAATAAAATACAGTAAAGCTCAATTTATTTGATTCCCTTTTATATTTTAACTTTCCAATAGTAATGTTTATTCAACGAGAATCGGAAAGTTTGTTTTTAAATTATGATATTTTATTTTATTGACAGTGTTCACATTGAGAAGGCTCATTGTGATGATGATTTCATCTCATTCTAAAAAAGAGGCTGGGATGCGACCCACACTGACAACTTAACATCCCGTCTGTCGATTTGTCTTGCTTAAAAGTTTGTCTCTATGTATCAATTTTTATCAAATTTGCGTACTATTTTTTGTAGATGTTATTTGAAAAAACGGACTGTTGGATTTTTATAAAAAAAATTACTAAATATCGAAATCAATATTTTCTGTGAAATAAAATAAGTTTGAAGCCAATATTTGTAATTTTTGAAAAGCTATTTGAGTCAAAAGTAAATTTTTACCAAGTTTTAGTATTGTTTTTTGTTTTTAGGTTTTTATATTTTGTAAAGAAAAACTGTCAATTTGATTTTTCTCAAAATTTTATCGAATGTTGAAAACAATATTTCTAATAAGTTAAAATTAGTTAAAAGCCATTATCTCAAATTTTTGAAAAGATATTTGAGTCGAAAATCAATTTTTACCAACTTATGTTAAATTTTTTTTTCGGTTTTTAATTTTTTGTAAAAAAACTGTCAATTCGATTTTTTTCAAAATTTTACTGAATGTTGACAACAATATTTTTTCAAAGATAAAAGTAGTTTAAAGCCAATATCTCAATGTTTTGAAAAGATATTTGAGTCGAAAATAAATTTTTACCAACTTTTATTAATTTTTTTTTTGGTTTTTATTTTTTGTAAAAAACTGTCGATTCGATTTTTCTTAACATTTTTCCGAATGATGAAAACAATATTTCTTATTAGATAATTATTTAGTTTGAAGTCTTAATCTCAAGTTTTTGAAAAGATATTTGAGTCGAAAATCAATTTTTACCAACTTTGAGTAATGTTTTTTTTATGTTTTTATTTTTTATAAAAAAAACTGTCGATTAGATTTTTCCCAAAATTTTATCAGATGTCAAAAACATTATTCTTCGTTGCACAAAACTGTTTTGGAGATGAAATCATATTTTAGTCGTAAAATTTTCGAGGTGACAAATTTTTTTTCAGTTTTTTTTGATTTATAAAAAAACCGTTAATTAGATTTTTTTTCCAAAAATACAGTTGTTTTGTATTACGTTACAATCTATAATATAAAATTTAATTCAAGTCTCTAGCGTCATTGGTTCATGAGATATTTAGGTTTAACCAAAATTTTCACCTTTTTTTTTAACTGCTATGGTAAAAAAAACCACCCACGCAATTTTCTTGAGAGCCCTTTCTGCATCTCTCTGCCTTATTATCTGTTTAAAAAAATTTATTTGAAGTCGATATCTCTTCTGGTTCTTGAGCTATGGACGACGAAAAAAACGTCGCGAACGTACGGACGTACGTACACACGCACGCACAGACATCTTTCTAAAAATCTTTTATTTCGACTCTAGGGACCTTGAAACGTCGAGAAATGTCAAAATTTTTAATTTGACAAATCGGACCCATTACAATAAATTCCTATGGGAAGTTTATAATAAGTATGTTTATATTTTTTAAACATTTAAAATGTTTGTTATCTTTCTTGTCTCTTTCTTACCACAAATTGGGTGTGAGATAAACTGATCGTCTCAAAAAAGTGCTCCCACAAAATTTAAATTTTATTTAAAAAAGGTGGTGTTCACATTAGAAATTTTTTGAGATGACTTGATGAAACGTCAAATTGAGCCATCTTAAATAAATGCAAACGGTGTTGTGTCATCTTAATATTACATTTTTTTTTACAAACCCCAAACTTTCAACTATTGTCTGAATTTTATTTTAATGGGGGACAAATTGAAACTTGGAGATTTTGAGATAAAACTTCACACTGCATTATCGTGAAATAATATCCGAAATAACATATTGACTTTGACATCCTGCCAAAATCCAAAGAGAAACAAAAATATTATCTTCTTGCAACATTGTCTCCCACTTATAAAATGTTGCAATTACCCAAATTCGCGTGCCACTTAAATGGATTTGCATGCAATTCCTCTTTAAGATTTTTTTCTGACTCAAAAGAAACAAAAATTAAACTGGTATTGAGACCATTTTTAGAGATTAATCCGCGGTGCCCCTTCCCTTAAAAAAAAGCAAAACCAAACCAAAATGTATCCAGTTTAAATAAGAGTGAAAAAAACGTGCCAAATTGAAATACTATATAGTTATTTATAAACATTTAAATGACGACAAAATACACTACACTCTAGAGTGCGGCATTAACAATTTTACCAAATACTTACTCTTGTATAAATACACAAATCCACCAACGTTAGACGTCGAAATTATATATAGCCAACTATATCATGGCTTAAAAGCAAACTAATTTCTTGTAGAGTTTTTGTTTTTGGGGAGGGTAAACAAAAAAAAAATGTCTTACACGAATTTTGTTAGAGCTTGTGGGTAGTTATTCCCATGCTATAAACACTTAAACTAGCTGCAGCAAGTGAATGGTTTTTATGTTGATGGATTTTTGTTTTTGTAATTTATAAAGGCCGTGGCCGCGTTTCCAAGGAGTGGGATCGACCAACTATTTCTATTTACCTCACCTAACACCACTCTTAGTATATACCAAGTATTCTTCTGAATGATTTTATTAAATGTTAGTCCAAGCATAAGATGGCGGTTAACTTTAACAATGCCCATTCAAACGCTCGAGTACCACTCCACAAAACAATACTCCAAGTACGAGATATACGATACAAGTGGAGTATACAAATATGCAATTTGACGGCGCGACGGATAAACGGATCTACATATATAGTGTAGTCGCGTTGTATAGAAAAATAAAAACGGATAAACAATTCAGCAATTCAGCATCAGCAAATCGGGCACTTATCGTGCCCTCTCCCACACACATTATGTCGTTTCGGCAAAACCTTGATCTGCCTTAACTTAACTGTTATGTGTAATACCTTCTTACTAGATAGGTTCGGTACACTAAATGTGATATGCGAAAACCACTCCCAAAAACGCTTGTAATTTATTTCTCCCCCTTTTGAGGCCTTTTCAAAAAGCCCCTTCTGTTGATAAAAATAAAATTAGACGGAAACTGTTCTTTCTTGTGGTTTTGAGAGTGCATTTTGAGTCTATTTTTCTCTTTGTCTTTTTAAGGTTCCACTCTGATGCATTTTGCGTGATCTTGTAGAATAGATAAAAGCAAAAGCAAATGCAAATACGGTGTAAGTTAATACATACTGTACATGCAGTGTAAACCTTCTTTGAGACATTTTTCACGCCCAATGGACCCAACGAAGCTATCTGAGGGGGTGTTTACATCACGTCAAAACTTATCCACACACATAATTTAGCGGAATGTCAAAGTCAACGTAACAACGCAACTTAGGTACATAAGCATGGTTTCTGCACTTAACGCTTTGACAATTATTGCTGTCATTGTGTTTGGCTTGTCATTTACATTTTGAATGTTTCACCTGTGCATGATGCCGGTTGGTTTGTCATTTTTTGTTGTTTGTTTGTATAAATGTACGCTGCACTGCACAGCTTAAGCAAGAAGGGTATAATCCATGAACATGACAGAATATTGTCAATGGCGTTTTAAGTTTCATTTGAATTTTTTTATTTGCAAATAAGTATGAGTTATTGCTCGAATACGATCTAGACATGTATGTAAAAAGTATATGTATGCATACATTTTACGACAGGAAGAAAGGTCATTTATCTGAAGTTCACTTCATAGTAAGTTAGTATACTTATTGTTGTATAGGTATACATTTGAAAGGTGTCAGATACCCTTGCTGTCAAGTTTGTTTGGTATTATATAGAAATTTAATACTTCTTTGAAACTTGGAAGTCAAGCTAGATAGAGTAGGGTACTTACAATGTCAATATAGCTTCAGGCAGAAGGCTTAACGTACATAGTTTTTTTAATATATTTAATAGTATAACAGTGACTTTGAGAAGAAGACTTTGAGAAGAAGAAATAATCTTATACCATGCCTAAGAACTAGAATGAAACGAACGAAAAATTCTATGATTCTAAAGTTTAACTTTTATGAACACAAATTTTGTTATCACCTTTACAAAGAAAACTATTTTATAACTTAATACTCAGAAGGCTGAACATTTAAATAGGCCATTGTCAAAATTTCAAGTGTCAAAAATTATAAATGGCTGCGTTCACTGAATCTGTTTATCAACACAGCGCCAGCGCTTCCAGAATATCATAAAAGACACATGACAAATATAGTTAATAAAACCAAATATGACATATAACCTTTTTCAATTTTTAAAGATGGCAGATAAACAGTTTCAGATATCAATAGATATTAAATAAAATTAACTAAATTAACTATCAAGTGAAAGCGAGATAAAATGATTAAATTTCAAAATGAGTCAAAATGAGTTCAATTCGTGAACTTTTTAACTTTTTTAATAATTTTTAACTTTGTTTTGAGATTTCTTTAAATTCAATTATAAAATTCTTCTACAAATACAACAAAGTTGCAGCCCTACAAATAGCAGATGTCTGGTTTCTGAAAGAGTAAATCTAAAAGAAAAAGAAACAGATTAATCCCTCCAAGGAAAACGTGCAAAAATGTTCACAATTAAATTTAAATTTACCACAGAACAGAATCGAATAGAAGAGCAATAAGAATTTATCCAATATTTCCAACAGGTGTTTAAATGATGCAATAAAGTAGAAGAAAAGAAAAACTACTCATGCGGAAGCCGAAGCACAACATGGTTTGACCTCAAAAACTATTGATTACAAATTATGATGAGCAATTTTGCAATATAAAATCTTCCTTAAAGTAAAAAAGAAAAATCAAATAAATACTAACTCAAAGGTAAACATCATTCGCGAGGCAAAAACGAGTCTAAAAAAAAAAAACAAAATAAAATACAAATTACATGTCAAGATCAACCAGCAGCTATTTACTGCAACTACAAATAGTTGCGTTGCTTCGTCCCCATCATCAGGCCCAGGGTGAAATGAAACATTTTCAATGCAAATAAATTGCAATTAAACAAGATTTTTCAGACGTAATTTAGGAGTTTCAGCTATATTTTTCAAATGCAAACATAAATTACAAAATGGCCACCACTTAGTTTTTCCGTATGATAATGGTGGTTCTGGTTGGCGCAGTTAATATCCGCAGCGTTGAGCAATTCGCCATCGAACATTGCCCCCAGGACAAGAACGTTTAAGTATAAGATAGACATTTGTAGAGATAATCTGCTTCCCAAAAAGTTTGACTTCAAATCGCATAATCACTGTCAAGTTTTTCTTTGATGCAATTTTCGAAAGTCAATATTTTTTATATGCACCTTGTTGTTGCGCCACGTCTCTTCTATTGAACTAGGTTTAGCCAACTCAACTCCGTCGTCTCCGCCGATAAACTCACAACATTGGTCTGATATTTACAGACTGCAGAGCTACATAAGACATACTATCATATAGCAGTGGCGCTTAGAGTGCATTTTTTTTTGCAGCAAAAACTGGGTTACGTAAGATCTGACGTTTATTTACTTTATCGATGTTTTTTTTTTTGTATCCTTTAATCCAAGCATACTAATTGATTACCTGAATGAATTTTTAAGTATTTGTTTTATTCATTTTCATTTTGTTAGTTGATAAACGAGATTGCCAACTTTATTGCTGAAGGCGAAAAAGAAAAAAGTGGCTGAACGATGATGTCCAGTCTCAATGTGCAAGATATTGATTTTTTTTATTTTAAACAGCAGCGCTATAGCAGACTAAAACAGTTAAATCAGATCAAGTCAATTATTATTTTATTTGATTGCAGTGCAGTGCAGTGTAGTTAATTTAAATGTAACTTGAACTGGTTGAAAATAAAATATATAGAGGCCTATAACAATTTATACTTTGTCTATTTATTTTTTAATTATCAATTTATACGTTTAAGCAGTACCAAAATAAAATGTCTCCATTCTACCAATGCTGTTTGATTTACACAACTTATTTTGACAGATAACTGTCAACTTGTGAGTTATTTTTATGCTAAAGCAAAGCTATTATCAATGAACACAGCCATTTTGAAAAAATACCACACAATGGAATCTGAGTTTATTTATCACCAAATTTAAAGTGACCATCTTACCAGTTTGCGTTATTTTTAGTTTTTAAAGGAGAAGAAACACATAAAAATAATGAGAACAATTGTCGTTTACAGTACAGTACTTTTTGACAGTACTTGTCAAAATTCTTTTACCTTAAAACTTATACTTTTTAATTGCATTTGATCTAAAATTTCAAAGAGTATTGTTATTGGTTTGAGAAGTTGAATTTTGTTTAAAACTGATAAAAACTTTTATCACGTAATGAAACAATCTGTTGAATAGAAATACACACGTTGCATTAATTCTTCATTCTCATTCACCAATCAATCGAATTAATTTTTCTTTTTTTTTCCTTTTTATGTTGTTTTTTCTTCTCATCGTTGATGATACGCGTCTGCTATTTGAGTTTGACAGAAGAAACAAAATCGGTTTTAGAGTCCTCAAATAAGTTGAATGAATTATAAACTACTACATACTACCTTTTGCTTATGGCTTTTGCAAAATATGGTTGCGGTGGTAGCAGCAGCGACATCCTGTCCTGCTGAATCAAATATACACATACGCATACGTTACACATATTCATAGTCCAATCAGGCTTGCCATATTGAGCTATTTATCAGATATTGGGTTATCTTTTTAAAACAATTTGACAAAAAATATATTAGTATTAAACAGCTCATCATAATTTTGCGAAAATTAGTCCAAATCTTATCTTGGGTGATATTTTTCTCCAAATACACAAATATGTAAATAATAAACACAAACATTTTTCTATAGAAATATTAAACTTATGATTCCGCAACGGCACCCCGCCACGCCGGCCGTTTAGAAGAGAAATTTTCCTTACAATGACAACCAGAACTGCTTTTTGACAACTAAGTGTTAACTGTTTTAATATTGATCCCTTATCTATTTTTATAAACAAAAAATATATATCGTTGTTTTTAATTATAAATTAATTATAATTGATGATCCCAGATTTTTTATTCAAATTAGACTATTATTTGAGCTAATTTTTCGGCTGTGATTTTGGGCTATAAATATTTTTACATCAAGCTACGGAACTAGTTCATGACATGGCAACTCTGAGTCCAATGCAAAGTTTTGTGTTACCGCATTTACCACAGCCAGTCTGGTATGTCTTGTGGTGTTTGTGTTGCCACTTTATTACGATAAATTCAATGATGATGATGATGGTAATGCTATACGTCATGTGAAAGGGGAAAGTGCTTGCACTTCATCCTCATTATCAGCATGACGTTTTTGGGGGGATGAAGTGGAAGTCGTGGTTACTCGATTTGGCAAAGGAACTCTCATCGTTGTCGTCGTCGTCATCTTCGATCGTCTTGTCTTTATTGTCAAAACTATTTTTTATTCCGTCATTAATTGATGTTTGAAACCGGCATGCAGCCAGCATTTGTTACGTGCCAATACCACTTTTGCCGTTGTTGCAATTATAACCGGTATTTACTATTAGCTGTAATAGATGTTGCACACACAATCCGTTGGGCACAAATCATTTGTGTTTAGTAATAAATGGGATTTTTTTGTTTGTTTACATTCGATATATAATATTGTCAATTAAACATAGTTTCATGTTCACATCGTAAATATTAATGTGAAGTAAGAAATATTCTCCTTGGGGATTTCTTGACTAAAAAAAATAACATTTATATATTTTTTCATTTAACACCGGAAACAGGGTAATGCCACTATTTTAAGATAAAACCAGTGGGTGGACTACGAAAAAGACAGTGCTGGTTCCTGTTTTTGATCTGCAAAAGAAAAATTGACTGTGACTGAGTGAACTTCCAGTGTAATCGATCGATTAAAAGACGTCATTTTAGACATTGAAAAAAAAACAATATTCCTTAAATTTTAATGTCGCGTCTTAACCAAACTTATAGTTCAGTCAAAACTAGGTGCAATTCTGATTCATTTCTCCATGTAAACATAGTGATTCTCCAAGCTCAATCGTTATTGTATTGTGAGCGAACCCTCATTCAAACTGCAACGGCTGTGACTATTTTTTAAAAACCAATGCTTGTATTTATTTCTATCATTTATCACAAATTGGAACAGCGCTTAATGTTGCTGCGTTTACAAGCAGAATCGAAAGCTCGAGTTCAAATACGATCGGATTTTCGACCCAAGTTTTGAGCTGTGTCTGTTCGAATTAAAGTTTAGTTGAAATGATAGTTAACTGACATTTCACGTCGCATGTATAATTTCGTGTAATGCATTTGTATTCAAATAAGCAAAGGTCATTGTTTTAGGAATAAGTTTAAGTATAAACATAATATAATAATTATAATACAAGGCTCGACTAGAGGTATATCTGTCAAAATTCTACTTGACTCCGCTACCTTGGTGCGATCAAGTCAGTATCAAATCCCCTGGACGCTGACTTACAAAGAACTTTAAGTTTACTTTACACATAGACCATACATAAATTAATTAAAGAAAGCAAATATTCAATTTGTATTCATCTCAAGTGTCAAATTCAGTTTTTATTTGTCAAAACTAATTAAGTTATTAAACCATTTGTCACCATGCAATTCAAAAAGTGAATGTCGAGTTTGCCCTTTAAACTTTTATCCTATACAAAATTTAAGCATTAATGACAAGCCAAATGTTAATACCTACCAATATTTTAGGCAAACCTGATGAACCCCACTACCATTTACAAAACATCGTTAACTAAAAGACTTGAAAGGAAAACAAAATTAAGACACTCCTGAAGCTAGCTATGTATAAGCTTCCATCGGAACAATCAGTTATTTTCAATCTTTTATCGTAACAATATTTTTGATATATACATAGAGATGAAGAAAGAGAGTGAGAGAGTGAGATAGAGATATCAAAAAGACATTAAGATCACCAAATATCTGAATGCAAATTTATTATAATCCACAATGATTACTGTTATTATTTTCTTCTTTTTCTATTCCACCAGACTCTGTGCACAAAAACCATGAAATCTACAAAATTAAGCTGCCATTTCACTATGCAGTAATAAGCCAACCGTGGAATTGGTCATTTTTGTTGTTGTTTGTGTTGTCTGTCTATTGAACAGGTTGTTAGATCACTCTTGTGGGAGTGAAATGTCACTTTGGCAAGTAATATTGTGCAACAGAGATATATATACTATGTACAAGTAAATACACTTTTTGCACTGTGGGGAAGCTTTAATTAGTGTGAGCAGCATCGCAGTGTTTGTATCTGTCATTGAAAGTGAAGAAATATCAAAAACAAACTAGATACCTAGTAACGATATAACTGATCTTTTGAGATTTGCACTTTAGATAAGAATTGGATCGAAAACTAAGCTCAAACGCATCTGCGCCATTATACTTTATTTTTTGTAGAGTTTAACCACACCATCAGATATATGTATAACCTGTTAACGAGATCATGCACTTTAATAAAAACTAAAGGGGCTTGGTTTGGCCTTATAAATAGTTAACAAATAAATAAAAAAATAATAAATCCTTCTCGCTTCTCCACGCTCTACTGAGCAATAATTCGATCTCGAATGGCAATAGCAGCATAAGCACTATATTAATCTTTTAGATAGGTAAGGTTGGTTTTTATTTTTTTTTGCAAAATTTTGACTTCAAATCGTGTGCGGTTTAATGTTGCAATGTGGTTTTAAACAACCATCGAAGCGAAAGTAAGCTTTATACTAACGATACAAGTTGTACTCATAGTCATACTCTACTCATACATTCGACTAAAAATGACGCAATTTCATTAAGCTTATGCTATATTACAATGTGCATGTACTCAAAGTCTATTCTACTGATTTGCAGTAGTTGCTCAATTTTGCTAATGAAGTGAAAGATTTTCATGTGTAGATAATAATACTTAATTAAGTCACAAGTTTGGTTAGTTATATTTTGACCGCAACTACAACTTCTGCTCAATGGCCAGATTAATCGTGATCAGTGAGTTCTCTTTAATCCTAGAATATGTTAAGAAGGTATATACTCTGCGCCTGATTTCAAAGTAAAATAGATCACTGATCGTGTGATCTATCCGCTGGGAGATCACTATTCTTATGGTGTACTTTAACCTAGCAATGCCTTGAAAGAAGTTACTTGATTTCAATTAATTCTATGCCATATTATCATAATTATCCGATGAGGTCTAATTTAAACTAGTTATTGTGCTAACGATTTTATGTCGTGAGATTACTTTGCCACTGATGCACTAAATATAGTGCCATCGTTATTTCCAGGTATATCTCTCTTGATGCATCCAATGCGATCTCCATCCCAACTCAAGCAACAAAACGATTTGCAAACATTTATGGCCGACAAATTCTAAACACGATCTTGACTTCACTGCAATCTGCAACACCAGACAGCTTAATGAGATTTGTATTTTAAGATCATACAAGACGCTTGCTGCTCTGTGATGCTTGATGCTGTTCTAATGTGGTTGTGTTTTTAGAATTAACTTTTCCGCCATAACGGCCCATTGTTGCTGGCCCACATAATTTACAGCCCAGCTGCTGTTTTTTCTGTGATGTGAAAATAAAAACAGACCACAATTCTCTACCATACTTGATTTAGGCAATTTCGTTGGCTGTCATGATTTTTTTTACTCTTCCCGTCTTTATCTCTCAGTGTAGGATTTCATAACTGAAGAACTGTCATCATTACATCTTTCATTTAGCAGGATACGATTCAAGAAGGTATGACAGCGACTGTATAGTTTTTTTTGCTCTATGTAATTTATATTAAGAAATCTTCAATTAGTCAATTACCAGAGAGTCAGTAAAGTGATCGAATTTAAGGCCACAAGCTTTGGCAGCACAACACAAACTGTCAAAAGCTAATTTGATCATTTTTTTTTCGAGTGTTGTGTCTCTTCTTGTTTTAAACTAAAATGACATGAGCACGATTTTTGTAAACGAACGTCGTCGTCGAGTCACACTAGCAGCAAAGCGCGGCAATGTCATATTTTAAAATATGTGAGAGCAGCTGCTTTCATGGGGAATATGTTATTTTTGCTTAATGTCAATCAGAGATCGACTATATCAAAATTAATTTTCTTTGTGTTCACAAGTTCACACTATTTTTGTTTTGAGTTTTGTGAATTTGGAAATCGATAAGAATTTCACTTGTTTTTTAAATTTATCCAACTAAGTTTGGTGTTACATATATCCACCTTAATACTTGTTTTGAATTTGAAGAAAAATATAGAATAGTTCTTAAATATTTAATTGATGTAAAGATAAAATTGAACGACTTATGAGTTATGTACATATATTTCCCTACGAGATAATCAATAAGAAAGTGTAGAGTGCCTCAGGGTTAAGTTTTGTCTCCTATTACTTTTCTAAAAAAAACAATATTGTGACATTAATTACGTACAATTTATGATGAAATAGTCGCATTCATTGCAAACGATCGTTGTGAACTCAGATATTGAACTTATCTTCATTTAAAGCGGTCATATTTTTAGTAATTCTATTTTAATAATTTTTATGGTTAGTACCTTATTATCTTAGCTTACCATATGAAAAAAGCCACATATTATTGCATAGAAATGTTTACCTAAGATAACTCGTTTACCAAGGAAATGCATTTCTAGCAATCAATATTTAATAACAAAGCAATAAATTTGCAAATCCACCTTAGTATAATAAAGATAATAATATATTTTAAACTTATTGCTTATTGTGTTGAAATAATGAGGGGAATTTTCTACGAACCTACCTTTTTTCTATTTATGATTTAAGTATTGGTTAAGATTTTTTTTGTTTAAGAACGAAATACAATTAACTGCTGCTTATCATGTTTTCCTCTTTGTAATAAAACCGTTAATTCATCATCACCTGACCTAACGGACAAACGAGAAAATCTTATCACAAAGTTATAATTGAGGTAAATGAAGTACGAAGGTACTCAATGCATCGCCTAAGTGATAAAGTGGTGACACTTGAGAAGACACTTGTGATAAGATTTCCTATCGATAAATATTTATAGATATGTGTACATTTTCAAACTTCTGTGCTTTTTTGTAAGAAAAAGAAAATATCGTAGATATTTGTACTGATTTCAAAATACAACGCACATTGTTGTCAATTTCCGTTGAGTTTGATTACAGAGATAAGATATTTTGCAAAAACCTATAGTTGCAATATCAACAGTCTATGCGATTGTACAGCTGTTTAAGGTTTTGTTGTGCCGGGTGCTTCTTTACGGTATATTGTCAATTTAAATGAAAACAAAGAACTTACAAACAAAATATGACGGAAAAGTCTTTGATTAAAAATCTTAGTTGGTGCAAAATTACTTGGAGGAAAAAACTAAGGTAAAACCGTGAAAAAGGTGATTCCTTCTTTGTGATCGTGATATTCTCGTTGATAATTAGAAATTTCCTATAAATATGTTAAAATGTTCGTAATTTTCTGTCAAAATCCATGACAAACCAACTCGGTTTAAGAAAATGTTCAGGACACACACAACTAAAAGTTCGTTCAAATAAGAGTGTCAAATCTAGAACATTTTTGTTTAAAAATATGGTGAAATTAATTTTATTGTGATTCGTTTTTCGTGACCGTGTCCTCTCATCCACTCTCATTGATAATGGGAAATTTCCTGTGAATTTGTGAAAATGTTCGGAATTTTTTGACAAAACCCATTTATAAAAAACTCAGAGTAGCACACTTTTTCAGTACACACTAAATTGATAGTTCTTCCCAAATGATCTGACATCTGTCAAATCTAAAACATTTTAAAAATATGGTGAAATCAATTATAGTTTTATATGTAATTCAGTTTTATTCACCCTGATTACGGTTGTCGAATTATTAATACGACACTAGAACAAAACAGCTCTAGATTCGAAAGTTCATTCTAAATGTAATAGAATCTTTGGTGTTCTCTTCGTTCTTCACCCCTCTTTCCATTGTGGTGAAAATCATTTTACTGAGAAGTTACCTATCACCCCAGAGTGTTGTCTTCTTTCAGTGGTCTTGATTAAACGACAACCGTAAAAAGGTTAATTAATTATTGTGCACACATATGTATGTACATTAATTTGACGTGGTTTGTTGGCAATACTTCTTTATTTTGACTTCCCTAATTTTTTTGAGTTTTTAATTATCCATCTATTCTTGTCAAATGAAGCTCCCAAATACCTTCACCGTCATATTGTGAACTTTAAGTGATAGGGACTGAAATATACTACCGAGATCAATTTAAATCCTTTCTGATTTTGTTCGGAGAGGAAAAATCATGTATTTAATATTTATTTTACATTAAAATTCTTATCATGAAAATTGTAACAATTTTGATTCCTTTCAAATGAAGTATGGCTGCCATATATATACCTACATGATTAAGACAAAAGTCACTTTTTATAAGTGATTCCATTTTCAAACAAAACTCATGTCATTCCACCATAAATGATTCAGATTTAATTTTTATTTAAATCACGTATTCTCACCCTCACCTTTAAGTCTGGTAAGTCGTTCTTTTAAATAATCGATCTTGAATCAATTAAAATAGACAAAACACATTATACACTTCAACTTTGGTGCCAGAAAAATTAGAAAAAAGAAGTTGGGTGCGCTCACGTAATTTCAATACCTTTTTTACCGTTTTAGTTTATTTTATTTTATGGGCATTTAACTTTGATTTTAACAGGAATATATGTAGACAAAATGTAGATTCTTCCTTTTAAAATTAATTTATTATTGTCTATTTTACGATTGATTTGTCAAATTGAATTCTTGTTGTTGGTGGTTCTTGAAACATGAAATGCATTTGAATTGTTGTAGAAAAACAATGTCTAACTCTTTCATATCTTTTTGTTTATTTTCAGGTAAGAAATCAAAAATAATGCACACAATGAGTTTTTAATTCAATGACAGCACTGGACTTTACTGTGGGTAATTTTTATTGAGTACGTATATTAACACCTTTACACCACACCGTGAGAAACTGACAGATCAGGTGCCAACAACGCCATTTACCTTAACATGGAAATTCTGGTTCTCACCGAATTGGTTTTGATTACCACTTTTTGTTCTTTCTCAATTAGCATTAACTTTGGATTCAATTTATTACACTCTTAAGCTTATTGAATGCGAGGGGATTTTTCATAATGAATGACATTCCAAACGTAGAGGTACATACGTCTCTATGCCCATATTTTATTTTTTAATGCAAAATGAGTAATTAATTTTGTTGCTATTACATATTACAATTTGTTTAGAATAATACCGTTTTTATTTCTGACGGTTGGTTGAGACAAAAATGTCTGTAACCCAAAATGTCTTTGGACTTTTTAGTAAATGTCGTGAACTTGTTCTGAAGTGCCAAACCAGATAAATGTCAAAATGCAGTTGCCGTTTGTGACGCACTTTTATATTTTATATTAAATTCTAACTCTTTAAGTAACTGTTACATCTACTGAATTTTGTAAAGCAAATTAAGCTTAAACAAGTAGCTTTTTAATATGGCGTGCAATTTTGTCGCTCCTTTAATGAAAGGCTGTTGTGTTGGGAATAAAAGACGTGCATTCTTTGTTAGATTTTAAATCCATAGATCAAGATTAAAATCAGTAATAATACTGATTTACTATACTGCATCACGATATTGTTAATAACTAACTTGTCATTCATCATGTCATGGCACAAATAACTACTTTAGTGTGAATTAAAAATGCGTGCTTTTACTTTGTCTGCTCTTTTTGTTATTTTATTGTATAAATATAAACAATTAAAAGTCTAACCTCGGCCTTACTATAATAATTAACTAAATTCTCTAACTCTCCTTTAAGTCACGATTCGCACAGTTAAACGTCTACCAAGAGCATTATTATGAAAAAAAAAAAACCGTATATTTTCACTTTTTTAGTAAAGATAAATCATTTAAAACAATATTATTAGCATTTTTTCGAACCAGCTTATGCCTTCAGCTCATCTTTAATAATTTCTTAGATAGTTAATTGCTTTTGTTGGCTTATGGTCAATGGTGTGTTCTATGATGACTATATACATATGTATAAGGAGAGGGCGTTTAATTACACCAACATTATTTCAAACAAAAACTAAATTTGCGAAGTGAATCAAATTTGGATGTTATTTATTTTTATTCAACATTTGTGTTGATCATATAAGTGAAATTTTGAGCTTCATCGTGAAATAAGAAATTTGAATAGAAGTACTTTCATTATAACTTATGTAATTTCGATTGTTATAGGGTATGAGATTTCCGGCGTTTAATAAAGATAATTCCCATAGTTAGTTGATTTTAAAACCCAATGACTGGGCAATATTAAAACGCGTTTGACATTTATAAATCAAAGCTTCTGATACAAAATTAAAAAATACTATAACGCTTAAGAAATCTTAAAAAGAAAAACCATGTAATATTGGCAACGTTCAAGGCAACCACTTTTATTTCGGATTTTACAGACAAAGCAAATGTCACTTTTGTGACATTTAATTAGTCTGAGCTTCCGCAAATTCAAATATTTGAAAAAGCTAGTAAGCAAATTTTCAATATTATTGAACTTCAAATACTTTAATACTAGTATCTTAGTATACTTTTGTTTTACAAAGTAGTGTTAGCTGTCAATTTACCTGTATAAATTTATAAAAGGAGAACGCACCCAATTTCATGCATCTTACTTGAAAATTTTAAGAAATTAAAGGTTAAAATAACTCATCTGTCAAAATAAACTTCAACCTTGGCAATAATTAGCATAACCTATATTTCTTTATTCTTTTCTGTTTCTTTCTTCTAATGATACATAACTACTACTTTGGCTTTCTGAATTTATGTAGAACGGAACCTAAAGAATTACCCACAAAATTAAAATTTTTTGACATGAATACTAATTACTTAATTGGTTGATGACACAAAACAATCACGACTTGAATTTCAAAAAACGAAAAATCTGAACACACGCAATTTTAAAATTGGGTCAACATTAGAGAGTGTCCATTGGTGGAAACGAAATGTCCCTAATTATTATATTCAAGACAGAAAGAAAAACACTGAATTTTCAAAAAAAAGTTATATGAGAGGTTAAAGATATCGTGCTACATGTTCTATTCTACGAGTATTTAAGACCCAACTTTTATCAAAACAAAAAAAAGAAGCAACAATATACACAGAAAGTCATAATCTTTTTGACGCATAGATCACGATCTTTAACGCTTCTTGATTCAGTCATTGTTTTACTTTGGTGCTATTTAATATGCGTTTCGTATTTATTTATTTATAAGTCACAACACAATATTATGATTGATTGTGATACGATTGCCTTAAGGTGTTGTGAAGAAAAAAATAAGAAATACAATTTTTCGTATACTAAGGGGGTGGAGAAGTATGCAAAGACATTTCAAACCATGGTTTGAAATTGACAGGTCTGCTGATTATAAAGTTAAGCAAGAGATTATAAAATCGTATACAGCTTTTTATTGATTTATTTTTATTATAATGGTATTTGCAGAAGCGTCCATTATTTTGAATAGATTGCCTAAAGTTCAACTCATTTCGGACATGTAGCGAAATCGATTAATCAAATTTTCTTAAACGCAATCATTGAATTCACAGCGGTTAACCTTTACTCCCCGATTGCACTTGGTTAGTTAACGACTATTTACACAAATTTAAATCAAACAACCCTTTAAGGAGTTATTCACAATGGATAAAATAAATCAGCCGATTTTCATTGATAAATGTTATTTAATTAGAGCTAGACTTTTAGTGAGTTATTTCAAGTTTATTACACATTAAAAAAAAACTAGGCCTCAAGTATTTTTTTAGCAACAATAATTGCAGCCAGAGAATACCAGATTATATTTTATTGAAATAAAAGTAAGAGTGGAATCCACTCAAATTTATTAGTTTTATTAATCAACTTTAAAAACTGTATTCACAACGAATAAACAAGTTACATATATGTATGTTAGCTTTCTTTCTTTCTATTTCTCTCATCTGTCTTTTTCTTTCTTTTGAAATGTAGTACACCACACCAGTCGACTCCTTCTTTCCCATCATCCTAAAAACAGAGAGTTGCAAGGCAACCAAAAGCTACAAATCGTAATCGCATCGAATAAATGTCGTCATGTTCGTGATCATCGTGTGTAGACCCAGCTAGATTACTTTTTGGCGACAAAAACTGTTAAACCAATAACACGAGTCTTTTTACATAAATTTAAACAAAACAAAAAAACAACAACAAAAAGCTACTTACATCTCCTGATCTTGAAAAATCATATGTTTTTCTGTAAAAACAACCAAAATAAAAATAAATATACATCTACTAGTAAAAAAAAAAGATGGAAAGTTGTCATCTTCGAAATTATGTTCACCACATCGATGAACAAACATGCAACATGTGGCTTAGTTTGTATGGTATGTGTCTGGTCTCCCCAATGGCGTTAATGGCGCTGCCGGCAGCTCTATTAGACGTTGTTGTTGTCAATGTTGCACATTTTTAGCATAGGTAGCCGAGTTAAAGTATATATATATATATATATTCATATAAAAAAGTAGTTTGTTGTTTTTAAGGAGATTTTTTTTTTAGCTTCGCGTCTTGTTTTGTTCATTTGGATCAGGTGAATTTTGGTGTCTTTGACCAGCTGATTCATTTATTCCACCTGATTGCGCCAGAGTCAGTGCACAACGGACAACGCACATTTACTTCGAATTGGTCGCAAGTGGTCGTTTTTACGTAGCACTGAATATTTGAACAGTAAAAGTTGACATATGAATTGATTGGGGTGGCAACATCGATGTGGTATTGCGTTGTAGTTAAAGCTGCAGTTTCACTTGGTCATATTTATTTTTTTTTGATAAAATTCTCTTTATAGTTATAGACTGTAATAATGCTAGCTGTCATCATAAACAATAATTCATTAGAGCTTATGTACTTATTTGATCAGGTGAGAGGTAGATTTTTTTCTTTTCTTTAAATATTTCTCATAGTTACTTATAGATATCTTATAAATAATGCAACTTCTATGGTGTTTGACATTTTGAAACAGCGTGTCGGTCGTTTAGACAGTGCTCATTGTATTATGTTAATGTAAAACAAACCCATATACGTTAAATCAAGGGCATAAATTTACAATTATCATAAAGATTTATTATCCATGGATGAAAAATTTAATTGATCAGACTCATGGAGATATTTAAAATTGACAGTGCCGATTAGGTTTGTAATTAATTCCTAGTTAGAATATAAAAATGGTAATGAACTAGTTTAGAACATTGTTTTTAATTTAAACTGCTTGAATTATTTTGTAGTAAATCAAATATGGCAACCGATTTTAACAGGGTCATATCTAAAGGTTAGCCTATAGATAAGGTTAATATGAAAAGTATGCTTTACGCACTGACAATTAATATGACATTATGACGTCAGCTTTTGAAAGTTGTTCTTAACTATTAAATGAATGACATGAGCTGTAATTTGTTTTTGTAAATTTGCTTTGGTGCTTTGCGGAAGATAACATTGATGTCGTCATTTTTACATAGATGCATAAATTGTCCAGAATAAAGAGGCTGGTTGTCGAAAGTTTTGCACATGTTTTGACGTCGATTAAAATAGATGCCACCAACGCTTTTATATAGACGTCTTAACATTTTATCTCATTCTATCTTGATGATTGAAAAGAGATAGGGAAACGAGACAAACGTTTTTAATTTTTTTAATGATTAAAAGAGGGATAAAAAACGTCAAAATGAATCGCCTCAAAAGTCCAATGTGAACATCGTCGTAGATCCACATATATTTTAAACTTCATATGCAGAGCACGACACCACAATTTTATGCTAAATTCGAAATCACTTTTCTATAATATGAACTACTCTTCATAAATCATAAATTACATAATCTAAGGATTAAACCCAGAACATCCAATGATTTGTCTTCTGAATGTATTTATATCTCGAAAGTTAGGAATGAAACAGATTTAACCAGTGCCAGCAGATATATCGTCAAAAGCAAAACTTTTATAAAAACATAACGACCAGCAGTGACATTAAAAGTATTTATTTGACACTCGTAACGAGTAGGAAAAGGTCGATTACTGTCACGAGTAGATGCAAGATTATGAAGCTTTAAATTTGCGTTACACTTATTCTACTGAACGGAAACATACAAATTCCGTATAAAGTGTCAGATCATATGACAATCAGCTAAGTTACATCAAAAATGTTTAAACAAAATTATTCCTTAGAACAAATTCTAATTCTGTTTTTCTATTCTATTTGTATATTCATACCTTACCTTCACATCTGGTCATTTAAAAAATCAAACCGTTATCTAATTTTAGCATTCCAAATAAGAAATAATCAACTAACATTATCTTTAAATGCAAATGATCTAAGCTAATACTAAACGGTAAAAAAGCTCTTTAAATAAACGACCAAAATATTTTAGCAAACAAGAAATAAAACAACAGCATGAAACCTAGTTTCTCACATTATTTAAAATAAAAAAAAAATACCAAAATAGTTTCCCAGGCTAATTACGACTTCCTATCGGTCCCGCATTCATTTTGTTTAGCCGCACCAAAAAATACAACGTAACGTAAAACGGATGACTGATAGCCTAATGGTGGTTATGTTGGTACTTATTTTTTGTCTTTTTTTAACCACTATACCTACATATACCTTTTCTACTCTTACAATATACGATTTATGTGTTTTGCGTTTGATTTCCGGATAGATGGTTCGCTACTTGCAATGACATTGGCCAGCATGAAAACACAAAATAAAAACTCAAAATGAAAAAACATCAGAGGCATGCAAAAAAGAAATATAAAACATGGCTATTAAAAACGAAAAAAAAAACAATGGAGAACATGGTGGACGTTCGGATGAAATTGGATAGACTTAAAAGTGAAACAATCGCAAATCGTCACAACAAAACAACCGGATAGATACAACCGAGAAGATATACAATGAAAACATAGATTACAAGAAGTAGATATGTACCCGCGAAAGTGGTGAACCGCTTGAACGTTTTTGTTTTCGATTTTTTCTTATAAATTTTCCGCGAAACAATCTGAGGCAATTTAGATGGAGTATGTCTGACATATAAAACATAACACATTGGCTAAAGAGTGTAAGGGGGCCTTATGATGTTACACGTTGACATATCAATTAGAAGCGCGCACTCTCGAAGGGAAAACTATTTTAAATGCACGTGTTTACATGCTGATTTGGCTTTGTCTTCTCTCCTTTTAGCTGCGAAACACTGTCACGTTCGTGTAAGCCAGCTAACTGCACGCAAATAAATATACAAACGTACATATCTATTAACTATACGTTTTCTCTCCGTATATGAATGTTTAACAATTTTGTTTGTATTTTATATATTTTACTACAAATATTTGGATGACATTTAACAATCATGCAAACTCACTGAACGCACTCTTTCTTATAATAATTGGTGAATCTTTCTAATGGTTTTACGTGTCAAACTTAATAAATTTGTGGTGGATTTTCTCATGTTTATTTATATTTTATTTTGTTTCTGCAAATGTAAATTTATTTCAAATATTAAGATCTCAATAACTTCATCGAAAAATACAAACCATTTCTTTTTTTACTACGATATAAAACACGTCAGTTTTATTGTGCTGAGCTGCTAACAGTCAAGTCAATGACATTTCAGATGCCAAAGCATTTGACAGCTGAAGTTGATATAGTTTGTTCGATTTTAGATAGTTTTACTTAGATAAAAGAAAATAAAATTTACTGTTACCTTTGATGATTAAATTGAGTTAAAATTGGTGTGACAGCTGATTGATGGTCAAGACGAAATGTTTAAAAACTAAGTGATGAAATGAACATTTTAAACTGACACTCATGTTGTATTTCAATATGTAAAATTTTGTAACGAAATGAAAGAAAGAAAGCTAAAAAATAACAATAAATAATAAAAGCAGACAAGGAAAAAATTGCTGAAAATTTTGTACACTTACAAATTTCAACAAAAAATATTTTGTTTACTGCAATTGGTTCTTTGTTTGCATTTTGTGACAGTGACATACCTATATCTTATTTGAGTTCTATTGCTTTTTAAGAATATTTTTCTTATTATAGAAAACTGACTTTGGATATTTCAAATCTTTCATTCTTCATCTTTCACTTACAGATATTTACCTACCAAATAAATGTAATATCGCATATAAAAGTAAATTTCATCAATTTGCTG
Source organism: Eupeodes latifasciatus (assembly GCA_920104205.1). NCBI lineage: Eukaryota > Metazoa > Arthropoda > Insecta > Diptera > Syrphidae > Eupeodes > Eupeodes latifasciatus. Next base: position 7,171,565 of record OV049925.1, on the reverse strand, counting down.
CTATTGTTTCATTGTTTTGTTTTGCAGAATACATAAGTACAAAGGGTCGATCAAATTAGGCAAGTTATAGAGTGGCTTTCTAAAGAGTTCAGGAATAAACTATAAACTCGTTCCACGCTATATTACCTTTTTCTGTGCATAGTCTTATTGTTAGCTTATAAAACGGCTTTGGATGTTAAAATGTCAATTGGGGAGTAAAGTTTCATTGCGGGCCTTAGGACTGGAGAATATCAATTGGTGTTTTGGTAAATTAAGTTTCGTTTTATTATTTTGTTTAAAAATATAACAGTCATTTCAACAAATATAATTTCTTGATTATTAGTTGGGGATGTTATAATTTATGGTCTAATCCTTTGCTTACAAACTCATTATTTTGCTTTAACTTAATACTTTTTGTGAAATGAGTTAGTAAACGCTATTGGCTCTGTTTGTTTACTCTATGCAAGCCAAAGAGGAAATGGTTTAATTTGATAATTATGTCCTACAAATATGTTAAAGCATACTAAAAAGATGACATCAACTGATAAAATACGAAAACCAGAATATAAAATTAATCAAACCATCTGTCTACGTCTAATAAAAAATCTCTTTTTTTTTTCCTCATAAATAATTCTCTATTTGTGTCAAAAAGGCTTCTCTATTTGATGACATTTCCAATTGTAGTAATATCAGCACGCACTCAATCCCAGCCATATCATGAATATTCTACCTTCATTCAATCTTCTTTGTGATTTAGTCGTAAATCTTATTAAGAATATACTTAACGTCATCCACTGTCGCGAAGACATATCACAGGTGTTATTCGAATTAAGAAGCCGCACTGACGCCACAGCCGCGCCACACCGCACCACGCTCATACACAATGAGTTTCACTTTTCTAATCTCTACTTTATACCTACAGAGCAGTTTCCATTTTATATGTTATGCTGTTACTTTCGAATAATATTCCACACACTGATCTCCTCCTCCTACGATTGAATGATCGGCCATCAGACACTCTGGTAATACATAAAACGGAAATGACACTTCGGAACAATTCAGAAATCTGCATTCACGTGCCACCATCAACGCCACCGCCATATTCACTTCGACTGACAAGAACTGTCATTGTACGACGATGAATCGAATTGATTTCATTTTGAGTCCATAAAACACACGCCTTTACTTAAGTGTGCATAAAGTCTTAACAAAACAAAAAATAAAAACATAAACAAGATGTTTTCTCCGCACTTATGTCTGGCTTTGGCGTTTGGCCGGACAAATTTAAGTGAAAGAAACAGAAAGTAAAAAAATAACAAAAACAATTTGTAAAGAGATATTGGGGCATTAAGTTCAAACTTCAAACTTACGATGCGTGCGTATGCTATTTTTTATAAGGTGAATTTGATTGTGTGTGCGTTAGGGCGCGTCTTTTGCTTTTGCTTTTCCGCAAGTAGCATGTTTATGTTTTGCATAAAAATCGTAAATTCTGATCACGATAATGAAAGCGAAGCTTGTCATTTCTGATTCACAGCAAACCTTCTGCATTTTGTATTTTGAGAAAAAGGGAAAATTGACAAGAAGTGTCATCCATATCATTATCATGTCAAAATACGATAAACAAAATAAAAACAAAGATTCTCCTCTTAGATTTATATTTATTTCATTTGACCTCTTTTCACTTCTATTTTAGTTTATAGAGCCAAGTGTAATCATCGCCATTTGCAAACCCATTTACGTAGCTTCTACATCTGTCATATTTGTATTACAAATGTCAAACCGCAATAAGTAGGTAGCTACTTTAATTCTAATGTATGATTTGATTTCTGTAGCAAATTCTTTGTCTCTAGTTCTCACCCTAGTAGTCGAACACAAAGATTGAATTACAAAGTTTTGCAAAGAAAAAAAAAGTTAATTGGAGCCCAAAGAGCCATAATTAGCCTTGCTGTATAAAAAGCCGACAATCCATAAATAGCCAACCTAACCTACAACAAGTTTTGATGCTGGGTATGTTTGTTTTTATATTTTTATCTTCATAGTTAAACGTTTAGCTATTTAATAAGAAGAATGGAAAAAAATAGACTGATTTCTCAATAAGCTCGTAGGTAGACGCATTAGTAATTATCTGTCCAAATGAAAGCGAGACTCGAGCTAAATTAAAGCCTAACAATGCTTTTTGCTAATACACTCTTTTTTGCTTTGACATAATGGAACACCATCACTTGGTCATGGAAACTGGGTGGAATTTAATAATGTTTCGTATTTTTCTGCTTTTGAGACTTTGATCGGTTTGGATCAGGTCATTATGGACTTGTATATACTTTTTTACAAATAGCCGGTTTTATAGGTGTTTTTTTTTCTTAACGCCTTTAAGTTTGTTTTGCAGCAGTCACTGTGTTTTGTATAGACATTCGTAAAGTCTAAAGTATAATATAGGTTGTGACACTTTTGGCTGACATATATTTTTTAATTACATGACAAAATTGATATATTTAATTCTGCTCAAAATTTGTAAATGGATATTGAAGACCCCAGCTACAGCTATAAGAAGTTTATTCAATTCATTATTATTTGATCCAAGATGGAACGTTTTTGAGTCTTCAATAACTACCCAAAACCGCTAATTATTTTTGACAGAGCATAAAGGATATTGATGTCTTTGGCAGATTCATTTAAAATTCTCCTGTCACTTCATTTCGAATATTACTCCTTTATTCTTTATTAAATAATCTAGTACAATCGTGACCATGGATCAACATTTTCCATATTCATATTCACTTATCGTTCAAAATTACAAAATTAACATAATCATGCAACAAAATACTTGTCGAGATCATCAACACGTCAAATTCGTTTTTTTTTATAGCTTAGTTTGATTTGACATCTGACATTTAATTTTCACTATACTTTCATAGAGAGTGAAAATCGTATCGGATATTGTCTTTCATTATACCTCCCACTAGTTTTCGATTAACGAGGAAAATGATTGTACTTGTAAATTATATACATATGTATTTTGGCCACAAGACGGCACGACAGACCATCATCGCGGTGGCTGTAAAAAACATCCACTGATCAGCAATCAGTAACAGCTTCAGTCAGCATGCAACGATTATGTTGTGATTATTTACAAGTTTACCATAATAACATAGCGTGTGGTGAAGTCATCTGTTTATAGCTTGAGCTTCTCTTCCCCAATAGTTGCATCGCGTTTTTCTCAAAGCATTATATTTATTTGTTTTAAATAGTAATTTTATAATGCTGCAGAGATTGTGTTCACGTAATGATGGCTTATATGCTGTCAGTTTTATTATGATCGGCTGCTTGGTGATGCTGATATTTTTTTAATTACGGAAGAAAATAATGTCGCTATGTTTTAAGTTGCAAATCATAATGGATATATGTTTGGTTACTTTTCAAAACTGTCAAATTGCTCTTATTGTTGACAGTTTTAAAAGCTGCATGCTATTCTGGTTGTTTTCTTGTTTTCTTTTCCTGATAACAAAATTTAGTTTAGAAAGGAAGCACGGCGGATTTTTTTTAGGAATCCTGTCTCCCGAAGAAGAAATACAAATAGAACGCTTAACAGATCTTTACAGCTCTGAAGTTAACAGTTATACCAATTATATAAGAGAAATTTTATTTCAAATTTGACATTTAAGTTCATGTGTGTGATTCTGTCATTTTTCTGGTTTCTGGCTGAGACGCTTGAACGAAAATTATATTTTAAATGTCAGTCATAGTCTTATTGACTCATTCAAAAGTTGATGTTTAAATTAAAATTTGACACTTCTGACATCGCAATTCTTAATCCTATTAATATTTCTCTATTCACCTTTTTTCCTTCCCCGGTTCATTTGACTTTATAAAAACAAAAAAAAAAACAGGCCAAAACAAATGAACTTGCGAAATCAAATACATAAATAAATCAGAATATATATAAATGTCTTGCACAAAAAAAAGAAACTGAACAACGACTCTTTTTTTTATGCAATCACGTTCAAGTCACCCATTTTGATTTAGCCTTTATGCTCCTAACAAAAGAAATGTGCAAACAAATGAGATGTCATAAGAAGTATCTAGGGATTTTTTAGCATTGTTTAGGAACCAGGCTTGCCAGATTGGGCTATATTTTTCCAAAATTGCCGAAAAAAAAAATATATTTTGACAGCCCAACCATAATTGGGCTATAATTAGCCCGAATCATGGGACTATGTTAATATTGACGACTCTTCTATTATTATAAACACAAAATTTACATCTTAATTCCTAATATTTGTTTGTATAAAAATATAATTGAAGCTACCAGTTTTTTTTTTAAATTGAAATTGGGCTATTTTTTTGTCGCCGATTTGGGGCTAAAATTTATTTCAAATTGGACTATCGAGCTAGTTCTTTGGTTGCTAGGACATGGTAACCCTGGTAGGAATACGAAATGTTACCTTTAACAATATACATGTATACAGCTTCATTTTGAATTGCATAGATGTAGAATAATAATACCTACCCTAGTTACATAAAAAAGGAGCTTGCTTGTGACTTTTATTGCAATTGAAACACAAGTAAGCACATTGCATTCGTTGTTATGTTTTACACCTTTTTATGTCATGCCTGTCAGTTTGCGTGGAAAAAAAAAACTGAAAACGATCGTCAAGAAAAAGTTGTACGATGGACTTTTGTTTCTTTTATTTATCTTACCAGAAGTCTGGTTTTAGTTAAGTGGTAATTGAATGTTGATAGATACTTATTATAATACGTATTATGTCCTCAGAGATATTTTTTATTTAGGTAGTTCGGGAAAAAATTATAAAAGATCCAATTTTGACAGTCAGGCATTCGCATACATAACCACAATACAAACTGAGCCAAGTAATATTATAGGGTCTTTGACACCATCTATGTATAGGTATGTGTAATTGCTCATATTGCTCAAATATTGTTTATATACTCTCTCAAACCTTATATCGATAGGTGTAATCGTATAGACGTTGCATTTTTCACCACGACGACGCAATCAGTTTTTAGTTCGAAGTAAAAATATCAATACCAATCGAAATCGATATTTTATGAAAACAAAAGGCCAAGGGAAAGCACTTTCTGTATGTGGTTGGCATATTAAGAAAGTTATAAACAAAGTCAAGCGTTTTTATGCAAAGAAATTGAGACTTTTGAAGTACCAATTTTCTAGGTGAGGTTCAAAGCCACCCGGCTAACTGCTTGTTCGCTGTAAAATCTCACATCTAGAGCTTAATGACATTAGCTGCTTGGTGATTGACGTACGAAGATATGTGCTAGAATGTTTTTTGTTACACACCTCAAGTGATGTGATGCTTGGGTGATGGAAATCTCTTCCTTATTGCAGAAGACTTAATTGACACAAAAGAAGAAGAGTCATAAAAAAATCTAATTACATGCACAGGAAAATGTGTTTAGACAGCTGTAAGAAGGAAACATTCTAGATATATGGATATACGACAACGTACCTAATGCTTCATTCTTTCATTCTACTGCCCTTTTGATCTGCCTCTGGGTCTGGATATTAAGTTGATAGTGATCTGTTCTTTGCTCGATGTACAAATGTTTACCTTGGGTTAGTGACTTGATGGTTTTCTTTTTTATACCGCAATAAGCTGTAATTAAGAACGGTCCAAAGAACAACTTAGACTTTGCTTTGGAAAAGTTAAAGATTAAGAATTTAAGTGCGATAAAAGCAAGCTTCAAGAGCTTATAAGTTTTTTTAATTCCTGTGTCTACAGAACCTACATACATATGTACATGTAATTTAAAGTTTAAAGGTTCTTAAATAATTATTATAGGTGTATAATTATTTGTAAACTGTCAATGATGAATGTATGAAATATGATTAAAAAACTGTGTCAGATCAGAAGTCAAAAGAATGAGAACTCGGTTGCAGGCTTGGAGATATAAGAAGTCTTATAGAAGAATTCTTGGTTGGGAGGAAACTTTAAGAAATTAAAATTTGAGTCATTGATGTTAAATTCAACTGTTCTTCTTGCTTGATTTTCAAATCATTCAATATTAAATTCTTTACATAATTTAATTGAACTCTTTGTTTTTTTTTGTTTTGTTTCAGGTGTAACTCAAAAGCATCCTATCTGCCACGCCAGTCATTGGAAAAACTTAGTTCCACCGATCCTGATCATGGCAGCTATAAATTAACCCTAACTTCCAATGAAGATTGTGTTACGCAACACAACAACCCGAACAACAACAACAATAGCAGTAACAATAACACAAAATCAGACCTCATTAATGGCGGAAATAAGTGCAACAATCTGCCAGATGTACTGCCATTGGGTGCAAAGCTACAACCATCTTCACCGACTTCAGCAACTGGTGCATCCCAGAGATATGGTTCAAATAATAGCCTTTCACCAACATCTCCCGGAACACCAAACTATCCACCTCCCCCGTATCCGAATATGAAGATGTTCATAACGAAGCCATCTCTTCCGACCAACAGCCGGCATTCTTCACCACCAGTAACAGCTTATATGAATATGAATAACTCCTCAAATGCTGGCGGTGGATGTGGAGGTGGCAGTGGTTTTAATCGATCTCAATCTTATGATGCCAGCAGTCCTAAATATATGTCACAGTCAACAATTGATTTAAAGAAAACTCAAATACTTGAGACGCCTGAAGAACAGCCAAACTGCAATCACAACACAGACAAGGTCTTGTCTCCGGCACAGTCTGAGAGTAATATAAACTCGTTTACACCTCGCAAGGAATTCAAGGATTTCCATCGATCTGAAGTTGTTAGGAAACTAAGTCTCGAGGAACGTGATCCTGGTGAGGGCCGAATTGTGCGTGCCGAACTAGTGAACACAACTCTCTCAAACTCCGAACACAAGATTACCCGCAAAGATTCCCTTCGGGAAAACATCGAAAAAATCACTCAACTCCAATCGAAGTTAATGTCAGCACATACCCACGCATCCTCCGCAAAATCAGTCCAAAGTCCACCACCACCGCCTAAAACAGAAGTAGTTGAAATGCAAACTCAGACACCAGAACTACCCGAACCACCGGAGTCTCCTCCGCCGGCTCTGCCAAGTACACCTCTGCCTTGTGAAATGACCATCATCTCACAAATGGAACCCACCACAGACGGCTTGAAATTAATGCAACGAACCGAAGTAATCCTGCGTGTAAACCCAGTTACCAATGAAGTTGGTTCCCAAACCGACGAACTGCTTGAATTGGATGCAAATCGCATCAAACTCAACGATAGTCGGGATGACGCCTTACAGCGTACAACCCTACAGCCCCGTCAGAAACACCCCATCGAAGTCGAATGTGATAGAATGTTCAAGGAACTAGCCAGCCTTCTGCCTCAAAATGATAGACTTTTGGAGATCCTCGTCCCACAGAGTTGCAAAACCCCCACAGATTACATTGGCAAGCTATATAATCCCGATGTTCCACTGAGACCGGCAAAGCGAGACGTCGGCACATCTACACCCAGTGAAAGCAGTTCTAGTACACCAAAGTTCGAACTGGAATTAGCTGAAATCGAAGTTTCACTGACAAACGGTGCTAGTGAGACAAGCTGTGATCATCTTATAAGAAAGAAGGTACATATATACCGTCATACAAATGCGTAGGTCAGTTTTTTTATAGTTATTATATTGCATATTTTCAGGAGGAGCTCATAAATCAAATAACGCGAAAGCTAGAAGTCCTTAATTTAGAACAAACAGCAATCGCAGAAGAGACATCAACTAATGATGAACTTGGTAGCAGTTTGGCAGCTAAAGTTGCAGACAATATGCGTCCTATTGACGCCACAAAGTTCCGAACCTACATCGATGATGTTGGTCATATTACAAGTTTGCTACTTAGCCTATCAGGTCGTTTAGCCAAAACTGAGAACTCATTAACTGCCTTAGATAAACAATGCCCAGAGAGTGTAAGTATCCTCATACCGACTGACGACTGATTTACATTACATTCTTTTCTTTTTGACAGAAAATTCTCATTCTTAAACGCGACCGCCTTGTCGATCAGCTAGAAGAAGCCAAACGCCTTAAGGAAGACATCGATCGACGAGGGTCCAGTGTTGCCGCTGTTCTAGAAAAAAATCTAACCACAGATGAATTCGCTGACTATGACTATTTTATCAATATGAAGGCAAAATTAATTGCCGATTCGCGTGATATTGCTGATAAAATTTCATTCGCTAAAGAGCATTTAAACGCATTAAATGATGCGCTTATCCAAAGTGATTGTTGAGCGCGCCAGTAGATTCTCTTCACAGAGACACTGTGTGTGTGCCATAAGAAAATATAATAAAAATGGTTACCAAACTATGCCGCTGGTTAGCCTTATCGATGATGCAATTTCCGAGCCCTCAACAAGAGAAGTTGAGAGTAACGTGAGATCAGGAGCCATCTTTAAAAAATAAACTTATATGTTTGAAATAAAAAATATCCCAGGGCCTTATTGTGTAAAAATTAATTCTTTTCAGTTTTCTTCTCCTATTTATCAGTGATGGTGCTCTTTAAGAAAAAAAAAACTAAATAAAACAAAAAACGGTTTAGCCATTCAAATTTGTTGGTATTAAATTATAAACAAAATGCTACTACAAAATGCTTATTGTAGTAAAATTGCAAGGTGGCAACTCGATTCAAATGTCAAATTGACAACATTTCAAAACACGAGCTGTCATTTGATGTTTGAAAAGTTTCTGCAATATTTCATATAAATAACCGAAGAATGTATGTACAGAGCTTAGTGATGTTTGAAAAATAAACAACGTCTTATAATTTAAGAAAAAAATAATAATAATTAAAAAGAAAACTTATAAATACTACATATTATTTTTTAAATGTTGTTTTTGTGATTTTACCATACGAAACTTAAGTTAAGATAATTTTATTGTTAATTATATAGAGTTCTGTTATAGAGCACTTAAGAAATATTCTTCTATTAAAAACAAAAATAATTGTTTAATACCTAAACATGAAGATAGTTTTGTAGACCATCTTTAAAAAAAAAAATATAAAATATATACATAATTAATGAAAAATTCAATATAGGAACAACAACTACCCGTGTATATTATATGCAGACTCTTATGATAATGTATGTAATTGATAAAAATGCTATTTTTTAAAAATAAAATACTAAAATACAAACCATGAAAATTTGTCTCGAACTATTTTAATTGACTTAAAAAAAAGAACAAAGAACATCAAATCGACACCCTTTCATCGATTTCGAAATTTATATGACAGCATCTACAGAACCGAACTCTAAAAGTACATGTTTAATTTTGACATCTTAGCCAAACTCGTACGTCTGGGATGATAGTGGAGAAATTGCACTGCTTGAAAAATAACGTTGAAAATAACTTTTCGGAACCTTTTTTTTGTCAAAAAAGGGTTTTTAACAAGCTAAGTAATGTGTTGTAATGTGATTTCCTTAACATCGTGCTTGGAAGTATAACTCCCACGCTAAAACTTAATTCACTGGCGCCAAATTTAAAACAACCTATTGTTGAGGGTTAAACATTTTACTAATTAGCCATTTGATTAATATTTAGAAATTTACTTAGGGAGTTTAAAATTTTAAACCTTTCCTTTCGTTTTGCTAACTAGTAAATTGCTAAAAAATGACAGTTCGTGAAAATTAATAAAGCAAATACGCTTCAACGGACCTATTAATTGGAATTCCTAACTGTTGACTGGACCATTCCATCCACTGCTATTATAACAATAATAATTGTACAGATGTCATATGGATTTAGCAAATTGCTAAAAGTTAAAGTAGCCATTCCGTGGTTTTAACTTTAGCAAAATGTTAAGAAATAGTGATTTGTTAAAATCGTTAGCTTAATCACATTTTAAGGGAGGTAAATTGATAAAAATGGATTTATCAATTTACTAACTCATTTTTAAATTTGACACCACTATCTTTCAAAAGTATGTCCAATTACTTGCCTATGTTCACGATACTTGGCCATTTTGCTTAAATGTATTTCTAAGATCTCAGAGATTTTCGTATTCTCAGAAATATATGTAAATAAAATTTCTCATACAAATTTGTCACTTTTGCTGTCAGAAATCTGAGAACATAATTTTTATGATTTGATTTCTCAAGAATTTTTTAGTTGAGAATTCTGTTTAAATGTCATTCTCATGCTCAGTCAATCCGTCTGAGAAAATTCTAGGAAATCTTAGGCCAAATATATACAGTGAACCAAAAAAAAAGTTGTACAGTCGATTTTCTTTTGTTAAAATGCAATTATCTATGGAGTTAATTACAATAAAAAAAAAAACAAAATACTTTTGGTAAGTAGGGATTTTTTTTAACCTTTAGATTAAGTCAATTACTTTTTTTTATTAACTTATTTTAATACAAAAAACCATATTAAACAAAGAAAGTCTATTTTATAAAACAAAACAAAAAACTTGTACATTTGAAAAATTCAATTAAAAAACAGCAACATTTCGAAAACCCAAATGGTTTAATACTTTGTATAGTGTCCTTTTGCATCTAAGACCATTTGCAACCTCTTTGGTATTGAAAGGGCCAATTTGTTTGTAACATCTGGCATAATTTCAATCCATATCCTCTGTATTGCATCTTGTAACTGTTCTTTATTTTTTACTTTCCTTTCCCTCAACTTTTTTTCAACATGAGCCCAAAGATGTTCAATTAGATTTAAATCCGGACTTTGAGGTGGATGAGGGAGTACTTTTTTTCACGTTATATAACAACCATTCCTTTACTATCAACGAGGAATGTTTTGGGTCATTGTCATGAACGAAACTAAAATTATATCCAAGGTCCAATTTTGATGCAGTACATACTTCTTAAATTATTTTTCAAGATGTTCAGGTAATCAAACTTATTCATTGTTCCTTCCACAAATTGAAAATTTCCAACTCCATTTGCTCCCATCGCACCCCACACCATAACGCTGCCACCGTCATGTTTTACTTCGGATCTAACGCTGTACCCCTTTTTCTCCAAAAAAAAAAACGTCGCCCATCGGATCCAAAAATGTTGAATTTGGATTCGTCGGTATAAATAACGGAATTATAAAACTCTATGGGCTTATTTATATACTCTTTGGCATATTGTAGGCGCTTCTTTACATTTGTGGCGGATAAAAGTTGTTTGTTTCGAGGCGTAAAACCTCTAAACTCTTCCGAGTGTAAAAAATTTCTTACCGTCTTCTGTGGATGAAGTTGCACAATTTTGTTTCTATTTAGGTCTTCCGCTATTTCCACTACCGAAATTTTAGGGTTACTTTGTACAATCCTTACTATACGCCTCTTGGTTTGTTTAGTATCAATTTTTCTCGGTCTCCCACATCCACTTGGTCTTGTTAAAAATCCGTTTTTTTTTTTGTAAGAATTAATAACGTACTGACCTGTGGAATGTTGCTTTTTCACAATATCAGCGATTTGTCTTTGGCTTTTCTTTTCGTCCCACAACTTAACAATAAGTTTTTTTTCATATAAAGTGAACTTTGTTTGTTTTCCATTTTGTTTTAATTTCTCTTATAAATTTTTAAAAAATTATTACTCTGGCAACATGAAAAAACTAAAGCTTTCAAAAAAGAGATGATCTGGATAACGGTTCTATACAGTATTGTAACTACAAAGTGTCCAATTTTTTTTTGGGTTTCATAAAACGGACTTTATTCATTGAATTTGTTTTTTTTTTATTAAAATAATTTATTTAAAAAAATGTGTTTTACTTAATCTGGAGGTTAAAAAATCCCTATTTTTGATAAGTATTTTGTTTTTTTTGATTGCAATTAACTCCATAAATAATTGCATTTTAACAAAAGAAAATCGACTGTACAACTTTTTTTTGGTTCACTGTATGTGCTAGTTTCAGAGTTTAACTCGAGTTAACCCCTGGAACATGTTTTTCAGTATATTATATTCTTGTAGTCAACTCTGAGTTCACCCTTCAAACTTGTTGTTTTAACTCTGGTTAAAACAAAAATATGTTTTTGACAGATACTGAAATACTCGTAGCAAAGGAAATGTTATTTTTATTTCTCTTAGTGGAAAAATGAATGATTTTGTATCAGGTTCCAAAGGTTGTTTCTTCACGGAGCTTACAGTACAATACTGTCATTAGACGGTCAATGCAAAAGTTTCCACTCGTTGACTTTCGCTTTGACACAACAAATCTCGATTTGCGACGAAAAAATGCATATTTTCTTAGAAGTTTCTTAATCCTTTGAGATAAAGAGAATTTGGTAGCGTTTGATTTGATTTGCTATAATATGAAATAGAGATATTCCAGTAGAAAAATTAAGACTTTTCAGAAGTTTTTCAATCCAACGAGATATGAGATTTTATTACATACATACATACATACAAAAAAAACTCAGGTAGACATGAAAATTTATTCCCAAATGTTTTGACATAAATCAAATTTTTGAGAAAACAAATGCAAAATATTGTTCTCACTCGATGCCATCTGTACAATAAAACATATCGACCATTCTTACTCATTCTTTATTCACAATAATTCCTGATCAAATTATATTCACTCATCAAGTTTTTAATATTTGCAGGTAAAATTTTGCTAACTTTCCATTCTTTAAAAAAACATATCTTTTCTGAAAAAAAAAAATAAAACATTCCGAATTTTTTTAAAAACCTAGAATGAGAGATACCCTGAAATCGTATTTTTTTGATTTTTAACACAAATCGAAGTTAGAATTATGATTAATACTGAATTTCAACATTATAAATGTCAAAATAAACAGCAAAAGTGACACATTCGACAAACTAAAAGTGGATTTAAGTTTATCCGTTGCATAATGCAGAAAAGTAGAGCGAGACAGGTGTATGTGGAAACTGAGAGAGAAGACACAGGTGGTAATTCATTTTTACATCCCATAAAATACTATAACTTTTTGACAGTTGCAGCCAAAAATGCTAAAATAAAGATGAACCATGTTCGTCTTCACTGTAATGTTGTCTTCTGGATTGCTCCAATTTCCTATAATGCAGAAATTAATATCTTTAGCATTTTAGTCTCTTCTCTCTATCTGACAAACAGCAAAAATCAACCAAATGGGTGATTGTGTATGTATATTTTATATGTACATACAATTTTAAAATATAAAAGCTTACTTTTATTGAGTTATACAACTATTTAGATAATGCCTTGCAGTGTTCTAAGGAAAGCTAATAGCTAAAATTGTCATTTTTAAAAACTAAAACTAAACTTTATAAGACATTTAAGAAAATTGTTAAGCACTGTAGAAAAATTCGATTTCATGTCAAGTTTGTGACTAAAAGTCTGAATAGGCCCTTGATGTTGATATGGTTAATAATTTCAAAAAAAAAAGATTCAGTATATAGCTAAGTCATTTTTGAGTAATAAATTTCACAAATAAACATTTTGGGCTAAAATGATACGAGTAACAATATTAAATTAGTTTTTTATTTGGTAAACAGCAAAACAATTATTTCTCTAGAATTTGTTTAAATATCTCTGAACGGGTGTGTAAAGTTATTCTTTGTATAAGTGTTTAAAGTATATTTTCTAGTTAAACAATGGCAGAAAAATCTACTTCATTATTATGCAAAATTCGCAATCTAGATTCATGTAAAAAGAGAAACAAATTAATGTAATAAGAATGGTATGCAATTTCTGATTATATTTTAATTCATTCAACATTATTGAAAAAAGGAGGAATCAGTCTACTTAACATCGCTTACAAAATCTTCTCTGCCGTAATATGTGAACGTCTAAAGCCCATCGTCAACAACCTGATAGGTCCTTATCAGTGTGGTTTTAGACCAGGAAAGTCCACAGTCGATCAAATATTCACATTACGGCAGATCCTGGAAAAAACCCAAGAACACCAAATCGACACCCACCATCTTTTCATCGATTTCAAGGCCGCATATGACAGTATCTACAGGGACGAACTGTATAGAGCCATGTCTAGTTTTGGCATCCCTGCCAAACTCGTCTGTTTGTGCAGGATGACCATGGAGAATTCACGCTGCTTCATAAAGGTTGGAAACAACATAACAGAACCTTTAGATGTCAAAAAAGGTTTTAGACAAAGTGATGCGCTGTCATGTGATTTTTTTTAACATCGTACTTGAAAGAATAGTGCAAAGCTCAAACGTTAACACTAAAGGCACTATCTTTGAAAAGTCTGTCCAATTACTAGCATATGCTGATGACATTGACATAATCGGAAGAACTCAGCGTGATGTCAATGGGGCTTTTGTGAGTATTGAAATAGAGGTGGCAAAAATGGGTTTAACGGTTAATGAGGGCAAAACAAAGTACATGCTGTCGTCAAAAAAGGACCTACAACACCGATACGTCTTGGTCAAAACGTCACCATCGACAGACGTAACTTTGAGGTAGTCAAGGACTTCGTCTACCTAAGCTCCGCTGTAAACACAGAAAACAACACCAGCGCTGAGATCAAACGAAGAATAACTCTTGCTAACCGCTGTTTCTTTGGGCTAAGAAAGCAATTGAGTGGTAAAGTCCTCTCTCGAAAGACCAAAGTGTCGCTATATAAGACCCTTATCATCCCCGTCCTGCTATAGACTATGACAAAAGCGGATGAAAGCACCTTGGGTCGTTTCGAGAAAAATTCTTCATGTGATCTACGGTCCCGTATGCATCGAAGGGGAGTGGAGGAGAAGATGGAACGACGAGCTGTACGGGCTGTACAGCGACGTAGACTTAGCCAGAAGGGTAAAAGTCCAACGACTAAGATGGCTGGGTCACGTAGAGCGCATAGAAACCAATGCTCCGGCCCGGAAAGTCTTCGAGTCTACACCCACAAGACAGCGCAGTAGAGGAAGACTCCGGATCAGGTGGCGCACACAAGTGGAAATTAGCCTCACCCAACTTGGAGGGCGAAACTGGAGACATCTAGCTAGGGACCGAGCTAGATGTAAAAGTTTGTTGGTTGAGGCCCTAGTTTACACAGGACTGTAGCGCCACCTTAAGTAAGTAAGTAAGAATTATCCAAGTAATGAAAATATTGAAAAAAACATTGAACAAATTTTAAAAAATGTTGTAAATAAATAAAAAAAACACTTTATTTTTTAATAAACAAATAAAACATGTATAATATATTATTTTTATAAACAACTTTTATGTAACCATATACGCAAACTTCTTGCATGAAAAAATATTTCTTTTTTTTAAATTTACTTTTAGTAGATTTTAAAATCAGCATTTAATATAAATAAATACATTTGTTCACGTTTATGTAAAGTATTCTTAAAATATAAATGAATAAGAAAATCAACAAAATACTTTTTCTTTCAAATCTAATTTTCGTTAAACAGCCGTTTGAAGTTCTTATCCATTTCAAGATCAGCCTTAGTTTTTTGTTTTACTCATGAAATAATGATTGCAATGGACATAAATCATACAACACTGGCAATACTGCCAAAGGATCTTTTTTGACAACACCGTCAATAATGTCAACCATTTTATTCTATAGCGATTAAGAATTCATAACTATGTTTGATTGATATATGGTTTGAAACCATTAAGCAATATTCACATGAGCACGACCAACGAATGAACGAATATTCGTCGATTTTGACATTTCGTTCACATGAGAGTTTGTAATTCGTCGCGAATAAGGTTTGACATTCACCACCGAAACCAAAACAAAAACGATTTTTTTTAGGTTAAGTACGAGCGATTTTTTTATTCGTTGCGAGCGTGGATAATGTGGAACGCGAATAAAGTTTGACAGTTCGTATCAACTATAATTTTTTTCCGACGAATAAATTTGTTTTCTTAAATTTATTAATATAATGATATTGAAAAGTAAAAGTATGCATCATAAATCAAATAGCAACTATATTGCTATCGTTTTGTTAAGAATTTGTGTGGAAATATGCCTTCAAACGTATATAAACTCACATTTTGTAATTCATTCGTCGTTCGTTGGTCGCGCTCGTGTGAATGATGCTTTAGAAAAAACAAAAAATTGAAAACGTGTAAAATGCCCTCAACTATCTGCCGCACTCACGTAAACTATTTTTCAAAAATACTCACAAATAATATGGAAAACCATTGTACGTTTCACCCTTCAAAACACTTTTGTTTACATTGTTGTATTTGAAATTTTGACATACTGTTCATGAATGTATTAACCTTCAGGAAGGTATTGTCATGGCTCAGATTTGTCAAATTGAAAATGTTGACATTTCTCGAAGTGTCAAGTACGTTCAGGATACTTTTTTATATATGTAAATCAAAAAAACTGAAAAAAAAATATTTGTCACGAATACTTTCCGAACAAAAATAGTATATAACCTCGAAATAATTGTTCGTTTAAAATGAAAAATGGCGATGGCACGCTAAGGATCACCCACGGACTTAATAGTTCTGAGGACCTACATAATTAAGTAAGTAAAAAGAATATGTAATACTTAAAGTTGGTGAAAATTGATTTTCGGAAAGATTATCGTGTCAACAATTACTATATTGACTTTAAACTAGTTTTAAAAAATTATGTTCAAAAGTTTCACCATATTTCCGCTGAACTTACAGAAGAGCTAGAAGCGTTAAGGAGTTGATGACCAACCGAAATTGGCTACTAGCAGTCCATATTTATGAAAGGGGCCATGTCAATGAATAGCTGGAGTATTAAAGGGTTAACTAATCGGGTCACTCCTTTTTATAACCACCTAAATAGCATTTTCTTATTAGACATTATTGTGGTATATGCAATCTTCCCATAATACCACAAGACTTTTTTTTCATTCGTCCTATAAAAAAAAAACTTTTCGATACGCCTACGCCGCCGGCCGCCGCTCGAAACTTAGACCTATGTAGGTTAGGTTAGGTTAGGTTGTAAGGGGTGTGCACAGCAAGAAGCTGTTGCGTACACGGGGGCCTATTGGTCCATTGTGATCCCCTGTAAAAGTAAAAATTTAGCATCGATGCTCTCAGTTCAATTCAACTCTGTCGATTAGCGTAGACTGGCTCGTTAACGAACCAGCCTGTGCTATCTATAAATTTCCTCATGCTCGCCATTGAGACCTGTGCTAGATCATCCAGTTCTCCAACAAACCTGTTTCCGAAATGACGGAGTCGGCTGGTTTGGAGGTTCGGACAGTCGCAGAGCAGGTGTTTAATGGTTTCCATTTCCTCCTCATCCTGACAGCTCCTACAAAAATCGGGTTCAAATGCCCCTATTCTATTAGCCATTGTGCCAATGGCGCAATGACCTGTTAGTACACCTATCAAGATTTTAATGTTCTTTTTACTCAGCGATAGAATATACCGAGTTTCTTTTTCATTTGTGTTAGGCCATAAACTTCTAGAGATTGCACAATCGTTCCTGGATTTCCAGGAGATATTGGTTTTCTCTTTTAGTTTAAGGTCTATCTTCCTCTTGAGTACCCCAATCGGGACGAGTGGTCCCCTAACTGAATGGTCGCTACTACTTGTGTCTGCTTTTGACCCTTTCCTGGCTAGTTCGTCTACTATATCATTCCCTTCTATATTGCTATGTCCGGGAACCCAGCAGAGTTTTACCTGGTTAGTGTGGCAGATTTTGTTTAATTCCTTCCTACAGTTTAAAACTGCTTTTGATCTAATAGTCTCACTGGCTAAGGCTTTGATAGCAGCCTGGCTGTCCACGAAAAAAGTAATCTCCGAAGAGCTTAGCTTTTCGTGATGTGCCAATTCAGCTGCTTTTCCAATGGTAAAGACCTCGGCCTGAAAGACACTACAGTCAGCCGGGAGTGTATATGACGCTCTGATGTTGAGAGGTGGCAAAACACTCCAGCACCTGTTCCTGATTCCATTTTTGAACCGTCAGTGTAGAAAGGGATACCCTGTTTACTTATAAGTGAATTAGGATCCCAACCCTGTCTTTCTGGTATGGAAATAGAATATTTCCTGTCGAAATCTAGTAAAGGGGGGATGTAATCGGTGGTCTCTCTCAGTCCTGGGATCGTGTCATATCTTTGTAAGATTGACCCGTGGCCATAAGTGCTATGCCTCCAAAAACTCAGTTCTCTTAAACGAATTGCAGTTTTGGCTGCCGTGCACTTTATGAACTCATCCAGAGCCGGGAGGTCCAAGATCATTTCCAATCCCGCTTGTGGTGTGGATCTTTGAGCCCCTGTAATTCCTATACAGGCTAGTCTCTGTACCTTATTCAGGTTCTTGAGATAGCTTGATTTTTCCACCGCCTTCCACCATACAATAGAGCCATAGGTAAGAATGGGTCTGACAATCGCTGTGTACATCCATTGGATGACTTGCGGTCGCATACCCCAACGTACACCGAAGGTCTTTTTGCATGTGTAGAATGCACATAGTGCTTTTTTCATTCTTTCCTCAGTATTACGCTTCCATGTAAGCTTGGAGTCAATTATTACTCCTAGACATTTAGCTTCCTTAGAAGGTTTTAGAGGAATGCCATTTAGTTTGGGAGGGTTGAAGCCCTCCAGTTTCCTTTTCCTCGTGAACAAAACTAGCTCTGTCTTGGTGGGGTTGACCCCGAGACCGTTCTTAGTTGCCCAAGAAGATAAATCCTTTAATGCATTTTCCATAATGTTTTCGATGATGGTAAGAAACTTGCCTGTTATCAAAACCACTATGTCATCTGCATACGCAACTATTTTAATGCCCTGATCTTTGAACTTTGTGAGAATTTTGTTGACTACGAGGATCCAGAGCAGGGGTGAGATGACTCCTCCCTGTGGTGTGCTTCTAGTAACTGTTTTCTCAATAGTGCTAACTCCTATTTGAGAGTTGATAATTCTGCCATTTAACATGGTGAAGATCCAATCGACAATAACAGATTCAACCCCAACTTCAACTAAGGCAGTCTTGATCGAATCCGTTTTAACGTTATTAAACGCACCCTCGATATCAAGAAATGCTGCCAGGGTATATTCTTTATGTTCAAGACTTTTCTCAATATGTGAAACTACTTCATGCAAGGCAGTCTCCACCGATTTACCTTTAAGGTAGGCGTGTTGGTAGTTGCACAAGTTGTGTTCGTTGAGAAGTTCTCTAACATGTAGATCAATTATCCTCTCTAGTGTCTTAAGGAGAAACGAAGAGAGACTTATTGGTCTATAATCCTGAGCGGTCGAGTGAGTCGGTTTCCCTGCTTTTGGGATAAAGACTACCTTGACCTTTTTCCAGCTATTAGGGACGTATCTAAGTTTGATACAACTTATGAAGATTACCCTAAGCCACGGAGTTATTACTTTGAGAGCGTTTTGAAGGAGAGCTGGGAAAATCTCGTCCGGTCCCGCTGATTTATAGGGTTTGAACGAGTTTATTGCCCAGATAATCTTCTGCTCAGTAATAACCCGATTTAGTTCTAACTTTGATTCCGTGTGAGTAAAATCCAGCGTGTTCGATTGCAAGCAATCGGAACTTTCTGGGTTTTTACAACCGGGGAAATGAGTTTCCATGAAGAGTTCAAGCGTCTCTAGGCTCGAGTTCGACCATGTTCCATCAGGGTGTTTTATGTACCCCGGGATCGTGGGATTAAGGGCCAGGGTTCTACGGAGCATTGCCGCCTCGCTTGTTTTTTCAATGGATTCACAATGTTTAGCCCACGAATCCTTTTTGGCCTTCCTTAACTCTTTGGTGTAAGTGTTAAGTGCGGCTCTATAAGACTTTAAATCCTCTTCTAATTTACTCAGTTTAGCTTTATTGAAAAGTTTTCTGACCTCTGTTCTGCGTTTCTTTAGTACACCATTCCACCAGGGTGGTTTAGTGGAGTTATTGGAACGAGATAAAGGGCAGTGTTTTTCAAAAGACATTCTCATTTTGCTAGACAAGTTATGGACAACAGTGTCAATGGTTGAAGTACTTAGACTTGTATTGTCCTCTGGTGGATCAATACAGATATACAGATACTCTAATTTGCAGACCTATGTATCTTTTAATCGTCTTTAATCCTTTTTCCCAAAATTCTTAATTTACTACAGATATAAAGTTTTCTGCCATTTGAGCTCAATTACAAGCTTCAAATTCATATTTTAGGAAGTTCTAACAACGTATCCACTTTCTGCTAATTATTTTCGAGACTAGCACCTAAAACTTATTGAATATCCATCGTTATACTACGTTTCCACCGGGCACTAAACCAAGATTTAGCTAGATTTGTCACAAATCTCCTTGAAATCTCGAAGATTTACCATACAAATTTTAATCTCCTCAAATGAAGATTTCAAATAAAACTCATTGAAATCTACTTGGAAACATTAGTTTGTCAAATCAAACAAACTTTTTTTCGGAGAATAATTGTTGAACCGACCCATTTAAACGCCAATTTCGTTTATTGACAGATGGAAATGTCAACAAAAACTATCTGTCTCACTTCCATATGACTCAAATTCAAAACAATAAACAACTTTCAAGAAATCACAGACGAAATAAAATGTAAGTATACAAAAATAATAAATATGTACAAGAATATAATAAAACTAATTACTTACAGATGATGAGTGAACAAATACATATTTTTTTTCTTTTCGAAAGGAGAATAATTTGAAGTTTGGTTGTTATGACATTAACCAAACGTCAAATTAATCTCCTTTTCTTTGGTGGAAACACCTCATGATTTATTTTAAACCACTTGCCTTAAATCTCGGATTATTTGTTGGTGGAAACGTACTATTAGACTATCTGCAGAAAATCATTTCAACTCAAACAGCCAACGAACAGAAATCAAAGTTTTTCGATAGACATTAATTTGCCGGAAAAGAGAATTCGTTTCCGCTTTTTCGTTTCTTGTGATTTGAAGTAGTGCCATCTATATTTCAAGATTCTGCCAGCGAGTTCTTTATTCTTGTCACAATCAGCTGTTGTGTGTCAATCGATTAAATAACTTTTTCCTATTTTTTTTTGTTCATCAAATCCATTTCACGTGTAATATACTTTTGCTTCACGGTTTTCGGTTGCTATTTTTGAAAATATTATGAATAAAAGACTGGTCAGTAAAATATTACTGGTCTCATCAATTGCCAGTGGATCATATTTACTGGGTACGCGGATTGAACGACAACGCTTACAGGAGAATTTCGATAAAGCCACCGCAGCAGATCCCTATTTGTTTTGCAATAAAGACAGTTTATGGAAAGATGTGAGTTGGATTCTAGTTTATTTCCACCTTAACACTTAAGAACTTTCGTTTGTTTTTAGATTCAATCGAAACCTGGTTTGCCAGTATTTGCGACGGTGTCTGCAGCCGTTCCTGTGCCAGATACTGAAACAAAAAACCTAACTGCCACATCAAGTCGTGTGTCTCAGATTATGAAATATGGATTTCCTGGTCTGGATCACGTTCGTTCCTATTCTGACTATGTTCTCTCTTATGATCGACGCAATCGCGTCGCTCATTGGGTCTTCGAACACCTTACCAAAGAATCCATACAACCAAATGATGCTGTCGATCGTTCCAAGTGTGACTTTCGCCCCGACGAGAGTATCCATCCGTTCTTTCGATCTCAAAACACCGACTATAGAAAGTCGGGCTTCGATAGAGGTCACTTAGCAGCTGCTGGCAATCATCGTCTGCATCAGAAACATTGTGACGATACATTCTATTTAACAAACATGGCACCACAAGTGGGACAAGGTTTCAATAGAGATTCCTGGAATCGACTTGAAAGCTATGTTCGAAAGCTAACAAAAGAATATCCTAATGTTTATGTTTGCACCGGCCCACTTTACTTGCCCCATCGAGAGGACGATGGCAAAATGTACGTTAAATACCAGGTTATAGGAACAAACAATGTGGCAGTACCAACGCACTTCTATAAGGTCATTGTTGGTGAGACGGCTGATAATCATTTGGAAATGGAAGCCTATGTAATGCCAAATAAGGAAATCAACAACGAGACACCATTGCAAGTGTTTCAAGTTCCTCCAGAGACGATAGAACGAGCAGCGGGCTTATTGTTTTTCGATACAATCAATCGTAAACAATTGTCTAAGATCAATGGAAAGAAAGTTTAATCCAAATTAGTTAAATTTAGTAAATAAAATGTATTGTGTTTTTATACATTACAAAAAGTTGCAATACCTATGTACCTACCTAGTAAAATAAAATTTGTTTTAAAGTAAGTAGACTTTGAAAATGTATCTATATTTTTTTTTTAATACATATGTATGTAAGACCTTTTAAAACAATGGATTTCTTTGTTTGGTAGGATACTAAAGTTATGTATGTATGTATCAAACTTGCAAGGCACTTGTTGACGCTTTTGAAAAATGATAACATGATTTTAGGTATTCTGGTTCATGGTTTAGTGGTTTTCGAGAGTTATTATTTGTAATATAATTGTTGTATACATATGTATGTATACAGATTAGTGCGTCAGACAAGGCTCTTCACAAGTAAAATTCTTGTTTTTCGGACAAGAAGGTCGCTAGATAAAAAAAGTCACATCGCGAATTGCATCGTAATCAGAAAAACTTTAACAAACCTCGAAAAGAATTAGTACCAAATATTTTCGTAGTAAAAAATTTAATATAAGGTGCTTTTTTCTAAGCTGCATAAGCTGTTTCGATAGCTGTTGTCTTTGGTTTGACAGTGAAAATGGGCAGGTGCAGACGACATAAGGGGCTTGAAAGTAAGGCAAGCTTTTAGCATCTGATTGGCCAGCTGCCAAAAAATTGCCTCCCAATCAAGGCAACTTTATTGGAAAGTTAGTCAAGCCACATTTCACTAAATATCAAGTCAATTCCACTTACATATATCAAAGTGACAGCTAGGTAGTTGATCATATTTTTTATTCAACTGAAAGCTGAACTTCATTACTCTAGAATTAATTTAGATCCTGCACAGTTCTATTTAATATTTTGTGTAAAAGGGTTCCGTGTCAAATTGGGAAAAATATATTACCTATTTCTTTGCAATACAAAACAGAAACACAAATCGTAAAGGACTTATAGGTTTCCTTATGAGTCTTTTGTAGACAGTAAAGTTTTTGGTAGCTTTTGTACAATGAACTGAAGGTAGAAGATACATATGTACATAGGTGAAGTAAGGTTCTGAGCAAAAACACTCTAGTAAAGATATAAATCCTCGGTAGCTATATTGGTTTGCCTACAAGCTAAACCGGAAACGGACCTCATAAAGTATTTCTTATGGTGCGTGAAAACACGCACACTAAGACACAATTAATGAGGTCCGGTGCGTGGTGAGTTGTTGTTGGATTTCACATTTATTCATGGACATAATGTCAAAATTACAAATACAACAATGTAAACAAATGGGTTTTGGAGGGTGATACGTACGAAGGATTTATATCTTCATTAGTGTTTTTGGTTTTGAGTTTAAAATGTATTGCACTTCGAAAACAAACTATGTAGTTGTATTGTTCAAAATATACGTTCCAAAAATACAGTAGACTGCAAATGAGATCCCTTATGCTGTCTGAACCTGCCATTTTATTATGAATCGTTTTACGCCAGAAGCTTCTGAACTGGGGACATTTAAATTGAAAAAAAAAATCTGTTTGCGAATTTAATTTTAATGGCGACATCATCGGTTTTTATTGCCATCGAAATGATGCAGTAGATACCGTTTCGATAGATTGTAAATTTTAAATACACAAAATATCCAGCTAAATATCGACGACATTTTGTTCCAACAGAGCGGCGCAACTTGTCATACACGTTGTTTTAAATCGCATTTATTTTAAAATTAATTATATTGAAAACTTTTTTATTCAGCTGACCCTTTCATTCGTAGGAATTAACGCATCTTAATTTATTTGTATGCTATTTTATGTCATTGGTGTAGCCATAGAGGAAATATATTATCTAGAGTCGCGACTTAATGGGTTTGCTCTCTTTCGGCCTACAAACTAAATTGAGCGAATTTTGCCCATTAGCATAAGCATGTGTTAGTTGTCCCGTGCATTTCTAATGGGAAAATGCAGATTCTATGTAGTTGTTACGGGCTTTTAAGAGAGTTACCTCAAACAAAATTTGAGGGTGTTTCAGGCAAGACGGGTACCAGTCGGGACTCTAGATAATATATTTCCTCTATGGGTGTAGCCTAACAAACCAGCAACTTTTAAAGCATTGAATGACATAATACTCAAGCCACCATTGACGCCATACAGCTTGATTTACTGGAAAAAGTTGTAAAAAATTAAACAGCTCAAACGGACTTGATGTAACGTTCAATCTATTTCTGCTTTTTATTTTTATAACCTAAGCTCTTAAGAAAACACCATCTAAAATTTCTCAACGATTTACAACGGAAATTATTTTGAACAAAATTTTCCCCCTTAAGTTGAGATCTAAACATTCGCAGGGATCTTCCCGCGATATTTAGGAAAATTTTATTCACTATAGCCTCAAACTGTGATAATCAATATGATCATTGGCACGTCAAAACTCAAAAGCTCCTTCAAGAAGACTCTTCAATTATCCGGATGACTACAGGTCTGGCCAAACAATGAATTTTTTAGAATTTAAGTTTTTCGTAAGCAGCAACAGCATTGAAGATCAGGCCCTTCTTGTACTTTCCCTTGTTTCAAAATACTTTTCAAATTTATAAGGGTTTCCATGAGTAAAATAAATCAATTTATTTTGGATCTAGATCTGTCAAAACACAAATTTCCCGTTTTTGGATTCCATGGGGCAAAATAAATTGATCTATTTTTTATTTTAAGATTAAATCTGCTTATCTGAATATTTTAGGTATATTTACCCCTCTCGCACTAATACTTGTGAGGGTTTGCATGGGTAAATTCAGTTTTCCTTCAAAAATTGATTTTTCGTGGCGCAAGGAACACGATTGGAATAGTTTTTTTTTTTATTGAATTAGTGTAACTTTGTGTACGTGTCAACGAGTGCGGTAGAGCTGTCGAATTCCCAGCTAAACTTTTTTTTTTTAAATGTGTAAGTATTTGTGCAGAGGGGTAAATCTGCCGAAAAATCCAGTTCTCCAGATTTGATCTTAAATCAGATCTAGACCAAAAATAAATTGATTTATTTTACCCATGGAAAACCCCATAATACAATTATGAAATATGTTTACATGGAAATTTGACTGCTATATACCGCACTCGGTAACACCAAAACGCAAAGTTCCACCAATACAATGACACAAAAAAAAAAAACAATTCCATCGCGTTCTTTGTATAATTTTGCAACTTATTTTATTACCATTTCTGATTTCCATCTCACATTTATATTCGTAAACATTCAATGCAGGTCCAAACACGTTCAGTAGAATTGATGTCTTTTCATTATTACAATCAAGTAAAAAGACGATTTTCTAACACAGATTCTCGACACTTATGCAAACACATATGGTCTTCCTTGCTCCACTGTCGCAACACAGAATGTGATCTAAAGAAATTTCCTTGTCGATTCCTCTTCGCCCGTGCGATCTAGATAATCTGTCTTGCAGAGTTTACCAAGCTAAATTTTTTCCGCATCAAAATAGTTATCCCTTTTGAAACCCATGCGAAGTCGAACAGGTCAGCTAGTTTCACATAAATAAGTTTTTGAAGACTAGTACTCATTATCTTGTTTTGTTCGCACATCGTATCTTAAGAATCAACTTAACCAGCTGCGTGTCCAAGAGGATCTGTTGTTTCTTGAAATTCAGAGACTCAATAACATGATGGTTCTTCATGTAACTTCTCGGCAACCTGGCGGGATTTCAACACGGAGAGGGTCTCAATTGGATGAAGACCGCTGTTTTCGGCCAACGCCAATGGAATGTTTTTCAAGGCAATAGCAAACGAACGGAAAGCGTACTGCTCCAAGTTGATCGGCTTCCTTAGCCACAACTGATCTCAGCGGCACCTCATTCATATACAATACGAGAATCCTGCATTGAAAGAATTAAAAACCTTATCTAACCTTTGGTCGGCATCTTTCGAACTTACCTTGATTAATGAACGAACAACACAGATGGCATCGTGGATGGAACGTTTGGACTCGGCAATGATCATTTCATTGCCACCACGTAGGAAAATTGTAACCGCTTTTGAGTTGAGGCACTCCTCGATTACCAACATCTTGTCCTTGGATGTTCCGAATGCTACAAGCAGAAACAAACAAAAATTTAAACACATCTTCTTTAAAATTACGTATCAAAGATTCCAACTAACACATTTCGCTGACAAGACCAGCCTTGCCAAGTTTCTCGGCTGAGAGTTCTTCGAAACGCGGCACAATACGGCCACCGGTAGCAATGGCAATCAACTCAATTTCAGTTCCTCCCACCCAACGCACAGCAGGCAGATTATGTTGCAGAAGCAAGTGATTGGCTTCATCATCGAAACCCCACTGGCAGATGGCCAAAGTTGGCTCCGGCATCTTTGACCTTCTTCACTTCTCGGCTTCGTAGGCCCTCACCGCTTTGTAGTCCTCAGCTGAGGTCACATCCAACTTATGCTTGGTCTTGGGCTTTGGTGGTTCAAATGGACATGTGAGTATGGCCAATTTTACATCCTTCAATATTTTTGGCAACTGGGCGTGGCTCATGGTCTTGTCGACGACAACACCTTTCACCAACATCGAATCTTCCATCCTACCGCCGACCATCAACTGCCATCTCGGCCATTTGCCGATGGCACTTATTCACAATTTTACTGCCCAAAGTTGTCATCGCAACCTGGATGAGTGGTTCCTTGTTCTTGGGATCGATGGGAAAAGGCTCGGCAATCGATTCCAATTGCTTGACAGCGCACTGCGCAGCCAATTCAAAACCATCGGCAATACGAATTGGATGGATTCCACGATCGATTAGACTCTCCGCTTGTTCGAGCAAGGCCCCAGCCAAGACTACTACACCAGTGAGTGGTTCCATCGCCAATTTCATCAATTAAATAAGGAATTATGAAAGTAAAGCAAACAAAATTATTTAAACAAACAAAATAATATTATTGAAGTTAATTTCATCAAATATAACTAAAAAACATAGAAACATATAAAACAATATAACATACTTCTCAAAAAACGTTAAATCTAATAATTCCAACTAAAAACATATGAGCAGAAGATGAGCAGTTGCACTGTAGACAGACTATGGCGCCATTGCAAATAACAACAACTACATAGGTATTTATCAAAAAACGTTAAATCTAATAATTATGTACAGACGATGAATTTCTTAGGCGGTTGCTACCCCAACAGGAAAACCTAATAATTCCAACTAAAAACCTATGAGCAGAAGATGAGCAGTTGCACCTTTGTATACACATATAAACTATATAATACTCTTATGGAACATGAGTTTCTAGTTCATTGATGATAAGTACTGAAAATTTGTTGTGTAGATTACAGAAGTTAAATCGAAAACCAAGTTGAGGAAAAGAGGTGGTTGCATTATTTTGACTCTCGTAAGAAATCAAGAGAGTAAGGGCGGCAACCAAATAGGTAGTACATTTGCTTACGTTTTTTTTTGTGTGTCGTCATGGGGAGATATTCATATGTATTGAACTATGTATGTATGTAGGTTTTGGTTTTGTTGGATTTGATTTCAAATTTTCAAATTTATGAAATCTAAAATAATTCAAATTTATTTTCTCAATACCAACAATGTTGTCAAATTTTGAATATTCTACATAGTTGTATATTTAAATATAGGCAATAGATTTTTGTTGTTTTTTTTTTCATTTTTTGGAAAGAAACAATACGTTAGGTAGGGAAATTCAATTGTGAGTCAGTTATGCATGTAGGCTTTGTATATGAAATGGAAGTTTATACATACTTATATACATACAAAGATGTAGGGATGTAGGTACAATTTTTGTTACTCGTAAGTTGGATATGTAAGGTACCTACATATGTAGGTACAAATTTGAAAACACTAATTAGATAGTGTTTACAAATTTGTACCTATGCACATGTAGGTATAGGTGTAGCTACATTTTTATCCTAGGCTATTCGTATTTGGTATATTCTTGTAAGCATAATTATAAAGTATTACAGGTACATACATACATACATAGGTATATAGAAAAAACCTTTGTATATAAAACTGAATAGTACTATCATGAACGAGAAAATTGTGTTACGAAAGGCGGAGGATGAGGGCGCAGTGTGTACGGAAATTTGGTGTGGAATCTAAAAGCGACTGGAAAATAAAATTTTTAAAGCAAGAGTGGGAATGAAAGGAGTATATTATTTTGTCCTCATAAGTATTAGATGTGTGAGGGAGTCAGTTGAATCAGCTGTTTATTTAAAAAAAATGAGAAAATGTGTAAGCAAAAACACAAAAACAGTTCGTTGCCATAGATACCTTGGATTTTTTTGTGCCTCTGTCTACCTATCAATGTAAAGGAGCTATGCATATACATATCGTTATAGCTATGAATTGTATGCTTTTAGCAGTAGGTATTTTGCTTGAAGAAAATTATATTCATTTGATTTTAGATTTTCAGTTTTTGAGAAATTTGAAAATTTAAATGCAACGTTTGCAAATTTCATTCTCTGTAGGATTCATTGTTGCCATATTTTGAACATGGGGTATAGAAGTATGTGTATACATAGATTTTTTAATGTTTATATTTCTACAATGTAGGTATATGTAGGTAGAGGGTGGATATGTAAGTAGTATCTAAGGAGATTGGCATGTTGTGCTAGGCGGTGGAATAACTTTTTTTAAATACTGATTCTAAACAATGAAGCCAAAAATAATAAAATAAATAAATGAAACTTTATTTATTTATTAACTTCCCATAGGAAGATATTGTAATGGGTCCGATTTGTCGAATTGAAAATTTTGACATTTCTCGACGTCGAGAGTCGAAATAAAAGATTTTAGAAAGATGTCTGTGCGTGCGTATGTACGTACGTTTGTACGTCCGTACGTTCGCGACGTGTTTTTTCGTCGTCCATTGCTCAAAAACCAGTAGATATCGACTTCAAATAAATTTTTTTATAAAGGTAATAAAGCAGAAAGATGCAGAAAGGACTCTCAAAAAAATTGGGTGGGTGGTTTTTTTTACCATAGCAATTTAAAAAACAGTGGAAATGTTGGTTAACCCTCAATATCACACGAACCATTGACGCTAGAGACTTGAATTAAATTTTATATTATATATTGACACGTGATACAAAATTTGAGATTGTGGCTTCCAACTAATTTTATAAAAAATATTGTTTTCAACATTCGAACAAATTTTGAGAAAAATCGAATTGACAGTTTTCTTACAAGAAATGAAAACCTAATTTAATTTCATTCATCAAAATTAATTTCATTCATCAAAAAACGCTACAATTTGCATTCGAAAGAAATAGGACAGGGCTGCCACTTTTGAACGTAAGAACTATGTTAACAACTTCATATGGATATAGGTTAACTGCATTTTAAAAATAAAAAAGTTAATAAATTAATACTGTAATTTGTACCTACATAATTGCGTATTTACTATGCTTAAGAAATAGAAAACATTAATCTACATTTGTTCGTTATATTTCTAAAAATATCCAACATTGTAAAGGTGATAAAATATCTATCTACCTACCTATATTTATCCTTATAAAAAACAAACAATAAATATCTGACCATTATGAGCATTATATTAATTTTCTTATTCATTTCATTCATTGAATTTCTAATTGAATTTCTCATTCATTCTTATTCATACTTGAATTTAAAAAAAGAAGTACCTACCTAAAGTTTCAAATTGGGAACCGGAAACATTTTGTACTCATTCAATCCTTTTTTTGCCTTGTTGATATTTTTCAATATTCCTCAATACATACCAAGCAAAAAAAACACATTATACATATTTGTATAGAATATGCACTATCACCAAGTTTCCCGTCTGTGTAAACTGATTCAATTCAATTCGATTGAACAATTTCAGAATATAATTGTCACAATTCATTGTTGCTATGGTGAAATTTTAAAATGATTTCTATAAAATATCTAAATAAAAGTATTAAATTGTCTGTGTTTTAATAACATTCTTACTTTTCTTATGCTTTTTCGAATGTCGTAAGCTTTGTCCGTCACAAGAATGTGTTTTTGTACCTAAAATAGGCAACTGACAAAATGTTCCATTCGTTTTTTGTAAGCGTATGGCAGCTCTACTCAGAAACGACATATTTGCAGGAAAACGACTATCACATTTTCTTTTGACAGCTTTTTAGGTATCAATTTGACTATCACACAGATCAAATTCGATTTTTTTGACTGTCAACAATCACCTTAGCCGATTCGACCCCTAACTTTATGAATATGTCTAAAGCAGGTCTAAGTTAAGTCCTGGCCGAACAAATCGCGATTCCCTAGCGTTTCCTGTCTTCTATAGGCTATACGTTGTTGTCCAAACGCGATTAAAGCGAGCGATTGAAAATGAAACGCGACGGTCAAATTGAAGTTATAAAATTATACAAGGAACGCGATGGAATTTTTTTTTCATTGTATTGGTGTAACTTTGCGTAGGTGTTACCGAGTGCAGTATAGCAGTCAAATTTTTATATCGGGTGATTTTTTAAGAGCTTAAGAACTTTTTTTTAAAAAAAAACGCATAAAATTTGCAAAATCTCATCGATTCTTTATTTGAAACGTTAGATTGGTCCATGACATTTACTTTTTGAAGATAATTTCATTTAAATGTTGACCACGGCTGCGTCTTAGGTATTCCATTCGGAAAGTCCAATTTTGGGTAACTTTTTCGAGCATTTCGGCCGGAATAGCCCGAATTTCTTCGGAAATGTTGTCTTCCAAAGCTGGAATAGTTGCTGGCTTATTTGTGTAGACTTTGGACTTGACGTAGCCCCACAAAAAATAGTCTAAAGGCGTCAAATCGCATGATCTTGGTGGCCAACTTACCGGTCCATTCCTTGAGATGAATTGTTCTCCGAAGTTTTCCCTCAAAATGGCCATAGAATCGCGAGCTGTGTGGCATGTAGCGCCATCTTGTTGAAACCACATGTCAACCAAGTTCAGTTCTTCCATTTTTGGCAACCAAAAGTTTGTTAGCATTGAACGATAGCGATCGCCATTCACCGTAACGTTGCGTCCAACAGCATCTTTGAAAAAATACGGTCCAATGATTCCACCAGCGTACAAACCACACCAAACAGTGCATTTTTCGGGATGCATGGGCAGTTCTTGAACGGCTTCTGGTTGCTCTTCACTCCAAATGCGGCAATTTTGCTTATTTACGTAGCCATTCAACCAGAAATGAGCCTCATCGCTGAACAAAATAAATCGGACGTAAAGCGCGAAACACATTTCGAACCGAACACTGATTTTGGTAATAAAATTCAATGATTTGCAAGCGTTGCTCGTTAGTAAGTCTATTCATGATGAAATGTCAAAGCATACTGAGCATCTTTCTCTTTGACACCATGTCTGAAATCCCGCGTGATCTGTCAAATACTAATGCATGAAAATCCTAACCTCAAAAAAATCACCCATTATAAACATATTTCATAATTGTATTATGGGGTTTTCCATGGGTAAAATAAATCAATTTATTTTTGGTCTAGATCTGATTTAAGATCGAATTTGGAGATCTGGATTTTTCGGCAGATTTACCCCTTTGCACAAATACTAATACATTTTTTTTAAATGTTTAGCTGGAAATTTGACAGCTCTACCGCACTCCTTGACACGTACACCCATGGAAACCCCCACAAGTATTAGTGCAAGAGGGGTATAAATACACCGAAAATATTCAGATAAGCATTTTTTTTAATGTTTAGCTGGGAATTTGACAGTTACACTAATGCAATGAAAAAAAAAAAAACAATTCCAATCGTGTTCCATGCGACACGAAAAAAAATCACTTTTTGAAGATAAGCAGATTTAATCTTAAAATAAAAAATAGATCAATTTATTTTGCCCCATGGAATCCGAAAACAGGGGAAATTTGTATTTTGACAGATTTAGATCTATAATAAATTGATTTATTTTACTCATGGAAAACCATATAAATTTGAAAAGTATTTTGGTGCAAGGGAAATTATAAGAAGGGCCTCATCTTCAATGCTGTTGCTGCTTACGCAAAACATAAATTCTTCTAAAAAAATCATTGTTTGCCCAGGCTTGTAGTCTTCCGGACAGTTGGAGTCTTCTTGAAGGACCGGAAATCTGTGGAATTGAGTTTTGACGTGCCAATGATCATAATGATTATAACAGTTTGAGGTTATAGTGAATAAAATTTCCCTAAATAACGCGGAAAGATCCCTGCGAAGCGAATGTTTAGATGTCGACTTAAGAGGGGAAATTTTGTTCAACATAAATTCCGTTGTAAATCACGATTTGTCGTTAAGGGACTTATAAGTATAACGATTTCCCCCTTTTTATCTCAAGATGGTGTTTTCTTAAGAGCTTAGGTTATAAAAATAAAAGACAGAAATACATAGATTGAACGTTACATCAAGTCCTTTTGAGCAGTTTAATTTTTCACAACTTTTTCCAGTAAATCGAGTTGTATGGCGTCAATGGTGGCTTGAGTATAATGCTTTAAAAGTTGGGTTTGTTAGGATACACCAATGACATAAAATAGCATAAAAATGAATTAAGATGCATTAATTCCTACGAACGAAAGGGTCAGCTGAATAAAAAAGTTTTCAATATAATTAATTTTTAATAGATGACCTTAGTTTTTTATAAAACAAAAAAAAAAATAACACGAGGTTGCATTTAAGAATAAGTTATAATACAGAGTTGGCTTCACAAAACCATTCAGTTCTTTTGTCCATGGACTTAGAAAAGGCTTTCGAAAAAGTAACTTCATTAGTGGTAATTAACCAACTCCAAAACTGGGGAATAAATTCAAATCTATTAAATGTTATCTTATCTTTCATGTCAAACAGAACAATTAGGGTCGTAGTCAATGGCTATCATTCACTTGATCACAAAATCGAAAACGGTGTTCCCCAAGGATCACCTATATCAACAATGTTATATAATGCCTATATTAATTCTCTTTTAAACAAAATAAATACAGGTGACCGAACAATAAAATCTATCTTGCTGATTTTCATCCTTGGATCAGGCACTCTCACATGCTTGATGAGATTTTGACGCGTGTAGGTATATGCCGTTTAACTTTTTATGGCTTTTTAAACGGCATATACACGCGTCAAAATCTCATCAAGCATGTGAGAGTGTGTGTAAATTCTTTTTCGCGTTGAATATACACACATCAAGCATGAGTCATCAAGCATCATTTTTTCGTAGATTTTAGATGTGAATGGATGTGCGGATTCTTTGTTAGGAAAATATGAGTGACACGGACGATTGTTGCATAGCTCTGGGACTAGCGCTGTGGTTCAAAATGAAGAGGACAAATTTGAGGAAAAAACGGATCTGGAAGAAAGAGTGACTGAAAAAACGAAAGCAGATTACACATGAAAATCTTTTGAATGAACTGGAATTAAGTTCGCCAAATGACTTCAAAAATTTCGTTCGTCTGCTGTAACTTCGGTTTCTGGCTACAGGCAATACATTTGCAGACTTAAAATTCATCAGTGCTATTTCTGAACAGTCTATTGGCCGTATTGTCATGAAGTCCTAAACGATCATATCAAAGTAAACAAAACATTATTTTTTCAATGTAAATATTTTGTATTTGTATTATTTTCTCTGAACTTTAAATCAAAGTTAGAAAAGTAAATATTTAAATGACGAAAAATACCGAGAAACTTCAGTATTAAAGGGAAAAAACTCCACTGCCTCCTCTGCCAGCTCTGACGCTGATTCCCATATTTTCCAAATTTTTATCTTCCATCATACACATTAAAAAAAAATCCTTCCGAATGCTGTCTTGACACTAGCAACGCAAAAACAAGAAAGATGCTTAATCAAGCCATCAATCACGAATACACACTTTTCAAGCACTTGCCAAGCATAGACCCCTGATTGAAGAAAAATCAAAACATTTTGATTTCGCGTCAAGCATACACACATTCTATACGTGTTTCAATTTCACAAACACACTCTTACATGCTTGATGAGATTTTGATGCGTGTATATGCCGCTTAATACAACTTTGAAGCTCCTAACACACTTTGAACAAAACAAGCTTTTGAACTTGAAAAATCTGAACGCTTTATTAAAGGAACTGACAAATATCCTGCATGCAAATCAAAACATTTTGTTATTTTTCTTGTTTGACAAGAATATTTTAGAATATGAATGCAAGCTTAATCAGAGCACCGGTTATATGGACAAAGCAATATCTTGGATGCATTTTAGAGATTATTTATTTTTTCTTCACAATCGGAAACTGAAGAAATGTCTCTATCTTTTAAGGCTTCATTGATAACTATTCAATTCAGAGGGGTTGTAAATTGATAAAAATTCAAAGGTGACATTTGACAGCATGCTTGAGCAATATTCACGCTAATGGTTTCAAACCATATCAATCAAACATAGTTATGAATTTTGATGTCAAAAAAGATCCTTTGGCAGTATTGCCAGTGTTGTATGATTTATGTCCATTGCAATAATTATTTCGTGAGTAAAAAAAACTAAGGATAATCTTGAACTGGATAGGAACTTCAAACGGCTGTTTAACTAAAATTAGATTTGAAAGATAAAGTATTTTGTTAATATTTCTTATCCATTTATATTTTAAGAATACTTTACATAAACGTGAACAAATGTATTTATTTATATTAAATGCTGATTTTAAAATCTACTAAAAGTAAATTTAAAAAAAAAAGAAATATTTTTTCATGCAAGAAGTTTGCTTATCATTACATAAAAGTTGTTTATAAAAATAATATATTATACATGTTTTATTTGTTTATTGAAAAATAAAGTGTTTTTTTTTATTAATTTACAAATTTTTTTAAAATTTGTTCAATGTTTTTTTCAATATTTTCCAATCGAGTTTCATTACTTGGATTATTCACTTTATTTATTATTTTTGTTGCTTTTCTTACAATACACGGTTTCATTGTAGTACATTTTCTATTGACGGTATCCCAAAAGTGGTGTATAAAACGGTTGGTTAAAGATTTAAGGAAATGTTTGTTTGTTATTTTTTCAGTTCCGCTTTCACTAATATTACCGATTTTGCACGTATTGCAATCCGCTGGAAATTGTACTTTGTTTAGAAAATCTTCAGAATATGGTTGAACAATAATTGAAAGCTTGCAAAAGCATTTATCGGTAATAGACGATAGTTTTCCTAACAATTTGGTATCAAATTTACTTAAAAATTTAGCTTGACGAATTAATTCATTTAGTTTGGCATGGTCCTTGATGGCCTGTAAGGAAAATACAAATTGAAAGTAAATTTTTATTTTTTAATAATCCCACACAATATCTTCAATGCGTTTTCGAGGAAAATAAAATCTCGGAAATTTAGATCCGACAAAAGTTAGCAGGTGAATCAATCAACAATTGTGTTCAGCAAGGTGAAACCCTTCAGATCTTATTTTCTTGTTTTTTTTCGATTACGTTGAAAACTTTGTTTAAATATTTAGTTTGAATTCTTATAGTTTGTATATTTATTTATTCTTTAACTCACCTGAATATCGCTAACAGCTAAACTATTGAGCAGATTCATCAAAACAACGGGTATACATAAGACAAATCCATAGTATAAAATATAACTGGCAACACCTTGGAATTTAAAACCCCCATAGTCTAGCTCCCCAATAAACATTGCTAATGTTTTGCCCATTGATGAAGATATGTTTTCGAACTTGGGATTTTGTGTACAATTTAGTGTTTTATTTGCGAACTGGGCATTTTGTTTACTTCCGTTGTTCTTAATTTGACATCCGAAAAGAATATAAAAACAAAACCCAAACATTGTAATGGGGACCATATACAATATTAAACTTTTGAGGAAGGTCAAAATTACTTTTATCAGCATTAACATGTGCAGTGAAATAGAAAAGGCAGGCACATAATCAATAAGACTGCATAATTCAAAGCTCATTAGCAGTAACGTGCATACAGCAATTGTTTTTGTAGTGAACGATTCAAAATCCATCGTTATGGTCAAAACGGACAGAACTATCAATACGATTTCTAAAAGGTTCGTGACCGAATACATGTACTTTTTTGGACGCATACAAAACTGAATAACTTCCCGAATGATCAAATATGTTATTGTAAGTACTGGCCAAAGCCCGTATGATGAATTATTTCTCTTTAAGTAAATACAATTTATCATGGCATAAGAATGAATGCAATACAAAATAATATTTAAATAGAATAAATAACAAACATTAAACCATTTTAATGTCATAAAGCTTGTGATCAGTGGATGTTCAAGGAGTGGTAGTAGTTCTTTGTTTTTAATAATGCACTGGATTGGAACCATTTCGTTTTCATAATCGAAATTTTTATAACAGAAATTAATCTTGAAATCTCTAGATTTTATAGTTCCTTGTACTGGTGTTATGCATGAATCAAATATTTCTTCCAGCACTTCTCGGTCCATCTGGTCAATTAAATATACCTCATCATTGTTGGGACGTTTAACCTTAAACCCCAAATATGCTCCTGCCTTTAATAATTTTTCAATCACTTTATACTTTTCATTCCAAAAAGCCTCCTGCAACCATTCCTGTTTTATAGCACCACTATTTATATTGTAAATATAGTCAAAACATTTTTCAAAGGAGTCTTCATCTACTTTTTCTATTAAAGTTTCTATAATATCAATATTTGTACCAGAAGTAAGTGTGGAAATTTGGGAAAAAATAGTTTTGATAATTTCTTCGCTTTTTCGATGTTGTATTGCTTTAGTTAGCAGTTTGAATTGCTTTTCATAGTTATCTTTTAAAAAATTCGGTGAGTTTTTATATTTCCCGAGAAAATATTGATCGTTATCAGGTTTTTCGAAACAATTGAGAAGATCTTGGAAGTAATGGTCCTCATCCTTAGTATTGTTGGATTTTTTGTCAGGCACATTGTATGATATTAAAATTAATAATTTTGTTTTAGAATTCAGGCAAAATTAAATCAGCCAAATAGTTTACCTTAGTTTTCTCGTGGTTTGTTGTTACTTTATTTAGAGTTTGAGGCATCTTCTGAACTATCTGAAACAAGAAGTTAATATGTACTATTTCTGATTTCTGATCAAAAGAATTATGTTCCGAAATTTGTGTTTGTTTTTTAATGTTGAAGAAAATTTGTATGAAACATTTTTTTTGTGGTGATGTAGTTCTGTTTGACCTGCCATTTTGACTTTTTTCGACTAGCTGCATAAACAAATTTAAATGTCATAAATACGCAAGAATTCGAATATGAGTAAAAGGCGTTATTCTTTTTAAGGCAATATAAAAGTCAATCACGACTTGTATTTTGTATTCTAAAGAAATATTCCTTATTCCTTTTCTTATTTGATAAGGAATCCTCTTACACAAAACATAAAATGAAATTGTTCAAAAAACAAATACATATGTAAATAATAAAGTATATAGCTTTCAGTTGAATGTTAAAACATGTTCAGCTGTCATTTTGACATAAGTGGACTTGAATTGATAGTTAGGGAGATTTTTCTTGACTAACTTTCCAATCAACTTTCCAAAAATAAGGCCTGTACTGAAATTTTTTATCGGATCGAGTATGACATGACTTGAACAGAGTTAGTATTTTTTTACTACTTTATAGGTAATAAGATGAATTGACAGCTTTAACTTGGAAATGAAATTCATTAAGCTTAGAGCTTATATTAACCTAATATGTACGTAAAAAAGGCATTGTTCATATATTGGATGTCTAAAATTATGATTTACGAGTATATCTCGCTCCCTCTTGTTGATTTAAAAGAGATTGGGAAATGAGGCTGACATTTTTAAATTAAAAGAAAGCGATCATAATGAGACGTTAAAATGATTTGCCACTAAAAAGTCTAATATTATGAGCACCGTCCTTAGAAGAGACAAGATTCTTATGCAATTATAAAAATATTCATACAATGGCGGACGAACTCGTAGAAGTTTGCTTAGTTAGTTAAGCTCTCAAAAAAGAGCTGTCAAAAATTGTATGAGGAGTTTTTTCTGTGTAGTAGATTAATGCACTCTGGAATTTTTTTTTTGAATCTAATGTTACATTCAAGAAATAGTAAAAGTTAATTTAAAATATGGAAGAAGAAATAAAATCGAAACGTTTAACCTTTTTTTCCGTTTTAAAAATGTACAATAATTGTTATTTTCCGTCATTTTGAGATTATGTTAAACTTTCTGTTTCGTTAATTATGGCCTTCTTCTAATTTGGCATCCTAACTTTACTCTGGTATTACACTATAAAAGACTGGAATGAATATGAGTTAAAATTTG
Source organism: Eupeodes latifasciatus (assembly GCA_920104205.1). Taxonomy (NCBI): domain Eukaryota; kingdom Metazoa; phylum Arthropoda; class Insecta; order Diptera; family Syrphidae; genus Eupeodes; species Eupeodes latifasciatus. The sequence goes on along the minus strand of OV049925.1, from coordinate 7,133,354 downwards.
AATAGTTTTTTGTTAACATTTTCAAGTAATAATTAAAAGAATGCAAGCAGAAGAACTACATAACAAGGCTAATCTAAAGAAGCTAAAAAAAATGTATTATTATTTTTCTTACAAATTTCCGTGTTTAAAAAGAATTAAAGTCTAATTTATTGTTTTTTTTTTAAACTTCTACTTTATAAACTTAACAGCAAAAGAATTGAAACACAACTAAAATAATTGGAACGAAAATCATCTCTTATATATAAAAATGAATCGCAAAATGTGTTGGTAAGCGCATAACTCTACAACGCCTGGACCAATTTGGCCAATTCTTTTTTTAAAATGTTCGTTGCAGTTCAAGGATTGTTTTTACGGCGAGAAAAATAAGAATAATTGCCGAAAAAAAAATAAAAACAGCCCTTTACTTTTTCCCTATGTTTGATGATAATTTGTATCAAATATGGAATATATTGGGGTTGCTTACCGTTCAGATAGTGCTTTAAACCTTAGTGCCGAAATCAATCACGATGTTCATCTTCTTCGAATTTGGTTTTCTGAACACAAATTATTTGTGAGCAGGAAAACAAAACTAATATTCTTCAGCCATAGTAGTTCAGAAAGCTCTGGTGGCGAAATTTACTTTCTTGCCAACAACTGTATCAGGCAAAACTTGTTGAGTTGTTTGTGTACTTCTGATGCACCTGATAAAATGTTTAATGAACATGCAACTTGTGACATTAACTGCTTTAAAATTGAAATAGTATCAGAGTTTAAATACTTGGGTATAACTTTTGATAATAATATGAGATGACTCGAACATGTTTCAAATCTAAAAAATATTTACGTTATTGCATTCGTAGTTTTTTTCGACTCAGAAATTTCTGTGACAGTAAAACACTTAGAATGGTTTATTGTGGAATATTTCAATCAAGATTGCAGTATGGATTGAGTTGTTGGGGGGGTGCTTACGATACAATTCTCCAACCACTCCTTGTTTTACAAAAGTGCGCTATAAGAAAAATACTCAGAGCAAATCGTTTGGCTCATTCTATGGTTCTGTTCAGGACATTGGGAATTCTGCCACTAAAACACTTATATTATTTCAAAGTCTTAAAAATATTTTTCTTGAAAGGTGGTTATATGCAGAGTCCAATTTCTGACACTAGGTATTTGCGTAGCAATTCGGTTAATTCTGTTCTCACACCATCATTTCGAACTACACATTTCAGAAACTTTTTCTCCGTTGTATCATTTAAATTGTTCAATCGTCTACCTATGAACTTTCGGTTTATTAGATCTCTAATTATTTTCCTAAATAGAATAAAAAGTTGGCTTCTAGATTTCAATCACCATGAAATCAAAACTCTGCTGCTGTATATCACTTAATTAAGTTTTTCATTTATGTATATTCTTATGCACATTATTAAGTATAGCTTTAATATTTTTTTCCTTTTTGTTCTAAGCCTTCTGCTCATTAATAAAATTCTTTGCCTTTCATTTAATTTTTTATTTTAAATTGGTAATAAATTGTTGTACACCCCACATTTTGAAGGTAATTTTCAATGATGTGACATTAACACTATTTTATTTTCAAATACAAATGTCACTAGTTATTCTTTCTATATTTTTGAATTTGTTATATTATTATATAAGCACAAAGTTTGTAAGATAAGAATAATGAAATTAAAAAAAAAAAAAAAAAAAAAAAAAATGGGAAATCCAAGTATGCAAATCAGTGAAGAAATTTACAATGAAGCATTGATTCCAATTGAAGACATGTGCTTGATGATGTCAAACAAACTATTAATTCAATTAGGCCTGACCGCGCCCAATCGTCCAATGCATGATGCTTTTAACCAAGAGTTGCATCGATAAAAATTGTATGATCTCAACACTTTGAAAGAATTAATTCAAACAAAACTTCCACTGTTGAATGAACAACAGAAGTACATATGTATTTGATACTCTTATGAAAGTAACAAATTATGAAACTGGAGGGATTTACTTCTTAGAAAATTCGTTTTGATTTCATTAATATTAGCAACAATTCGCTCAAAATCGCAGCAACTTTGCTTAAAGGTGGCCGAACAGCCGCCACTAAAATTGCCATTAAATATGCAAAGCAATGAAACTCCAACCTGCAACATTTCGAAAGACTCTGCAATGGCAAAGGTTTTGGGATGAATGTACGATGGCACATACAAAATCTTTGGAAGCTATAGATAGAACCTTAAAAGATCTACGAAGCAATAACAACAGATTTGGTGGTGCAATGATTTTATTAGCAGGAGAATTTCGTCAAAAATTACTAGTGATTCAAAATCAAATCAATGCATGTCTAAAGTCTTCCAATTTGTGAAAACATTTCAAAATACTTCATTTAAGCAAGCATTTGCGTGTCGAGTTGTAAAATGACCAATCTGGAAACATATTCTCTAAAAAACTCATTGACATTGGTAATGGGAAATTTCCTATAGACATGTTGACTGGCTGCATTAACTTTCCTCAAAGTTTTTGGCAGTTAACGCAATCAAAAGATGAACTTATTCAGAAGGTATTTCCAGATGTTTCTCAAAATTACAGAAACCATAATTGGTTGAGCGAACGAGCTATATTGGTTGCAAAAACATAAACGTAAATGAATTAAATTTCAAAATTCAAGAACAAATTACAGGCGAATCGAGGATATATAAATCAGTTGATTCGGGTAATAACCAAGATGATGAATTCAACTGTCCACCGGATTTGCCATGATTGCTACCTCACAATCTTCAATTAAAGGTTGGATCAATAGTTATAATGTTGCGAAATATCAACCAACCGCGTCTTTGCGACGGTACATGGTTAGCGATAAAAAAATTACTAAACAACGTGATAGAAGCAACTATAATACTCAAAGGAAAGTATAAAGGAGAAGATGTTCTCATACCGCGCTTCCCAATGATTCCGACTGATGTGCCATTTAAGTTTAAACGACTACAGTTTCCAGTGCGGCTTGCTTTTGCTAGGACCATAAGCAAGTCCCAGGGGCAATCATTAAGTGTTTGTGGTATTAATCTAGAAAACCCATGTTTCTCACATGGTCAATTGTATGTTGCCCGTTCATGTGTTGGAAAACCATCAGATTTGTTTGTCTATGCGCCAAGTAATCAAACAAAGAACATCGTATATCACAAAGCACTATACTATATGATTCACACGATTAGGAACAAAAAACTGCCACATTACAAATCTTTATGACAGGACGAAGTCTGTCGGGTCCGCTAGTTTCTTATATAATTAAGTAGTTGTACGATATGGTCCACTTTATCAATCCTTTTCTTTTATCACAAATTATTCAAATGTGACGAATATTTATGACTTTGAAAATAATGTTGAATGACTCAAATAAAAATATAATCAGAAATTGCATACCATTCGTATTACATTAATTTGTTTCTGTTTTTACATGAATCTATATTGCGAAGTCTGCATAATAATGTAGTAGATTTTTCTTTTTGGTACTTTATCTGACATTGTTAAACTAGAAAACATATACTTTAAACACTTACACAAAGAATAACTTTATTCACCCGTTCAGAGATATTTAAACAAATTCTAGAAAAATAATTGTTTTGCTATTTACCAAATATAAAACTAATTTAATATTATTATTATTTTAGCCCAAAATGTTTATTTGAGAAATTTATTCCTCACAAATTACTTAGCCATATACTGAATATTTTTTCTTTGAAATTATTAATCATATCAACATCAAGAGCCTATTCAGACTTTTAGTCACAAACTTGACATAAAATCGGATTTTTCTACAGTGCTTAACAATTTTCTTGAATGCCTTATAAATTTTTGCTAAAAATGACAATTTAAGCTATTAGATTTCCTTAGAACACTATTAAAGCTTTTATGTCTTAAAATTGTACATATACAGTCTTATTTAATAGAATTCGCTAAACAGATGAATAGTTATACAGTGAATACCTAAGGATTTATGTAGGCTCTATGTAACGTTGCGAAAATTCCTATTTATAAAAAATTCTGCTATTTTAGTTATACAATGCTTACATCAAAAAAAGTACCAAAATGTCTATAAAATCAGCTTGTTGTCATAACAACTAAAATATAACAAAATAATTCCAATTATTTTTATGATATTCTCTTTCGAAAATCTATATTTTTTTTAAATTCTTCGTTTCTTCGGCTCACGAGCTAAACTGGAGAAGTGGAGAGGCATTATTGTTTTTATTTTAATTTCAAAAAGAGAGGAGAGAAATCAAAATGACATTTACGAAATAATAGGTCCGTTCGCCTTCGCGTACTTTCTGCACCAAAATTCGTAAAAAGAGATATTTTAAAGAGTGGGGGTAAAATTCTCTCACCAAAAAAAAAACTACAAAAAAGTAAGCGAACGGGAAAACAACAAATTTTTCACACAATGTTACTGTCCTGTTGCTGTTCTTTGAAAATTTGTTTTTAAATTTTATAACTGACAGCAAAAGCGAGCAATTTATTTAATTTATTTGAATTTCTATCAAATTTGAAATTTTCACAAATCAGCCCAAAGAAATTACTTGGGCTAAAATTCGTAGGTTGGGGAAATATTTTACTCTCTCGTGAGCGCTCTCTTTTACGAAAAACTACGAAATTTTTGAGTACGCGAACAGGATTTGGTTAAATTTCGTATTTTTTCGTTAAATTGGACTGTTTTAGGAGGGTACGCGAACGGACCTAATAATAACAATAATTTCCTTATGTAGGCTCTATTCAACCTCAAAACGCGTTTAGCTTAATATGGGACTATGCAACCTTGTATAAGTTTTATAAATAGCATTTTTGCGTTTAGAGGCATTATAGAGATTACATAACTTTATGTAGGCTCTATACAGCGTTTTTAAATAAGACTGATAAAATATACATACACAACCACCCATTTGGTTGATTTTTGCTGTTTGTAAGATAGAGAGAAGAGACTAAAATGGTAAAGATATGCATTATAGGAAATTGGATCAATCCAGAAGACAACATTATAGTGAAGACGAAGATGGGTTCATCTTTATTTTAGCATTTTTGTCTGCAACTGTCAAAAAGTTATATTTTATGGGATGTAAAAATAATTTACCACCTGTGTCTTCTCCCTCAGTTTCGCATTTCAACATACATCTGTCTCGCTCTACTTTTCTGCATTATGCAGCGGATACACTTAAATCCACTTTTAGTTTGTCGAATGTGTCACTTTAATTGTTTCTCTTGACATTTATAATGTTGAAATTCAGTATTCATTATAATTCTAACTCGGAATTGTGTTCAAAATTAAAAATTAAATTTTCAGGGTATACCGACGGTATCTCTTATTCTAGGTTTTTGAAAAAATTCGGAATGTTTTATCTTTTTTTTTCAGAAAAGATCTGTTTTTTGAAATAATCGAAAGTTAGCAAAATTTCACTTGGAAAACAATAAAACCATGTTAAGTGAATATAATTTGATCAGAAATCAATGTGAATATATAGCGAATAAAAATTGTTGATATGCTTTGATGTACAGATGGCAGTTAAATCGAGTGCAGAACAATATTTTGCATTTGTTTTCTCAAAAATTTGTTTTATGTCAAAACATTTGGGAATAAAGCTTCATGTCTACCTTAATTGATTTTTTGTATGTAATAAAATCTTATATCTCAATGGATTGAAAAACATTTATGAAAAGTCTTAATTTTTTTGCTGGAATCTCTCAATTTCATATTATAGCAAATTATGGTTTTTTTCTTACTTGTTAATCTAAACACTATCAAATTCTCTTTATCTCGAAGGATTAAGAAACTTCTAAGAAAATATGCATTTTTTCGTCGAAAATCGAGATTTGTCTTGCATTTTCTATACTTTGATTGAAATAATTGTAATATTAATATTCAACTAGATGGAATCTTTTGAATTGATCGTCTAATGACCGCACTGTATGTGTAAGCTCTGTGTAGAAACGACCTTTGGAACGCATCCAATCACTTATACAAAATTATTCATTTTTCCACTAAAAGAAATAAAAATAACATTTCCTTTGCTATTTCAGTATCTGTCGAAAACAATGGGTGATCTTAGAGTTAACTACAAGAATATAATATACTGAAAAACATGTTTCAGTATATCTCGCTCCCTCTTGTTGATTTAAAAGAGATTGGAAATGAGGCTGACATTTTTAAATTAAAAAAAAAACGATCATAATGAGACGTTAACTAACAGTCTAATATTATGAACACCGTCCTTAGAAGAGACAAGATTCTTATGCAATTATAAAAATATATAAATATATATATGTATATATAACTCGTAGAAGTTTGCTTAGTTAGTTAAGCTTTCAAAAAAGAGCTGTCAAAAATTGTATAAGGAGTTTTTTCTGTGTAGTAGATTAATGCACTCTGGAAATTTTTTTTTGAATCTAATGTTACATTCAAGAAATAGTAAAAGTTAATTTAAAATATGGAAGAAGAAATAAAATCGAAACGTTTAACCTTTTTTTCCGTTTTAAAAATGTACAATAATTGTTATTTTCCGTCATTTTGAGATTATGTTAAACTTTCTGTTTCGTTATATGCCCTTCTTCTAATTTGGCATCCTAACTTTACTCTGGTATTACATTATAAAAGACTGGAATGAATATGAGTTAAAATTTGAATAGTTTTTTCTTAAGATTTTCAAGTAATAATTAAAAGAATGCAAGCAGAAGAACTACATAACAAGGCTAACTTAAAAAACTAAAAAAAAAAATGTATTATTATTTTTCTTACAAATTTCCGTGTTTAAAATGAACTAAAGTCTAATTTAATGTTTTTTTTTAAACTTCTACTTTATAAACTTAACAGCAAAAGAATTGAAACACAACTAAAATAATTAGAACGAAAATCATTTCTTATATACAGCCATTGACAGTTAATTAGAAACGATTTCGTGTTCAAATAAAAACAGATTTTCTCATTCAATTCAATGTACTTTGGGTCAAGTTCCTTACATTTTGGGCGTCGGACGTACTTTCTGTCGTCGGGACCAATGCGATTTATCTTCGTCTCATCGCTCCACAACACAAATTTCCTTCGATTCACCGTCCAATCGGCATGTCTCTTGGCAAACTGGATGCGCCGCTGTCTTTGAACATTTGTGACCATCATTGGTTTCTTATGTGAAATCCGTCCATGAAGTCCAGCTTCAACCAAACAACGGGCAACAGTTCTTTTTGATATGCGGATATCAGAATCGTCCATTATTTCGCGCTGAATGACTGCTGCACTTCTTCTAGGATCTACTTTTGACAGGCGGACAATTTTTCTATCTGTGTGAAGTGATGTTTTCCGTGGTCTCTTTCGGCGCGCAACATTGTCAGTGGTTTTATTATTACGGAAATGGGCAACGGCACCGAACACCTTTTTGGAACAGTTAAGCTGGGTTGCAATTTGTTGGTATGATAAGCCAGCTTTATTAAGCTCAACAATAGTGCTTCGGAGGATTTTTGGCGTACAACTTCTGCCTTTTCCCATTGTTTCAGGGGTTAACTCGAGAAATACTTGGCCTAAGATTTCTTAGAATTAACTGAGCAAACAGAATTCTCAAATAAAAAATTCTTGAGAAATCAAATCATAAAAATTATGTTCACAGATTTCTGACAGCAAAAACAGTGACAAATTTGTATGAAAAATTTTGTTTACATTTCTGAGAATACGAAAATCTCTGAGATCTTAAAAATACATTTAAGCAAAATGACCAAGTATCGTGAACATAGGCAAGTAATTGGACAGACTTTTGAAAGATAGTGCTGTCAAATTTAAAAATGATTTAGTAAATTGATACATCCATTTTTATCGATTTTATTTGTGACTAGCGGCCCGTCCCGGTACAGATATTTAAGTTATAAGCATGCTACGACCTAACGTAACGACCATGAATCACTAAATTAGAAAACATTTTTTTGTCCTAACATTAATACTCTTCACAGCGTATGCGATGAAAGACATTTCATGGTTAATTTTTCTACACCTTCGGTTGGTTTTAATATGAATTTCAAAAGATTTCTATAGTAATCTAGTACTTAATATAGCCTATGTTACTCAGTGATAAGTTAGCTTTCTAATGAAAAAAGAATTATTAAAATCGGTCCAGTACTTTTTGAGTTCATTCGGAATGGCTACTTTAACTTTTAGCAATTTGCTACACCCATATGACATCTGTACAATTATTGTTATAATAGCAGTGGATGGAATGGTGCAGTCAATAGTAAAGAATTCCTATTCATTGGTCCGTTTAAGCGTATTTGCTTTGTTGATTTTCATGAACTGTAATTTTTTAGACATGTTTGGATTTTCGTTTTTAATAAGAGGTAATTAGCAATTTACTAGTTAGCAAAACGAAAAAGAAACGTTTAAAATTTTAAACTGTAAATTTCTAAATATTAATCAAATGGCTAATTAGTAATTAATAGGTTGTTTAAAATTTGGCGCCAGTGAATTTAGTTTTTTATACTTTCAAGGACGATGTTAAAGAAATCACATTACAACGCATTATACTAATCTTGTTTAAAGCCTTTTTTTGACATAAAAAGGTTTCGTAAAGTTGTTTGCAACGTTATTTTTCAAGCAGTGCAATTTCTCCACTGTCATCCCAGACGTGCGAGTTTGGCTAAGATGTCGAAATTAAACATGGACTTTTAAGCAATATTCACATGAGCACGACCAACGAATGAACGAATATTCGTCGATTTTGACATTTCTTTCACATGAGAGTTTTTAATTCGTCGCGAATGAAGTTTGACATTCACCACCGAAACCAAAACAAGAACGATTTTTTTAGGTTAAGTACGCGCGATTTTTTTATTCGTTGCGAGTGTGGATAATGTAAAACGCGAATAAAGTTTGACAGTTCGTATCAACTATAACTTTTTTCGCGACGAATAAATTTGTTTTCCTAAATTTATTAATATATGATATTGAAAAGTAGAAGTATGCATCATAAATCAAATAGAAACTTTATTGCTATCGTTTTGTTAAGAATTTGTGTGGAAATATGTCTTCAAACTCACATTTTGTAATTCATTCGTCGTTCGTTGGTCGCGCTCATGTGAATGATGCTTTAGAGTTCGTCCCTCTAGATGCTGTCATATAAAACTCGAAAACGATGAAAGGGTGTCGATTTGATTTGCTTTGTTTTTTTTTTTTAAAGTCAATTAAAATAATTCGAAACAAATTTTCATGGTTTTTATTTTAATATTTTATTTTTAAAAAATAGCATTTTGATCAATTACATACATTATCATTAGAGTCTGTATATAATATACACGTGTAGTTGTTGTTCTTAAATTGATTTTTTCATTAATTACAAATTGTATATATATTTTTTTTAAGATGGTCTACAAAACTATCTTCATGTTTAGGTATTAAACAATTATTTTTGTTTTTAATAGAAGAATATTTCTTAAGTGCTCTATAATAGAACTTTATATAATTAACAATAAAATTATCTTAACTTAAGTTTCGAATGGTAAAATCACAGAAACAACATTTAAAAAATAATATGTAGTATTTATAAGTTTTCGTTTTAATTATTATTATTTTTAACTTAAATTATAAGACGTTGACCCTCGACGATCGATGTCTTCCTTAAGGCGTTTGGCTTCTTCTAGCTGATCGACAAGTCGGTCGCGTTTAAAGACGAGAATTTTCTGTCAAAAAGAAAAGAAATCAATGTTAGAAGATCGGTAATGTAGATCAGTTGCTATTCAGTGTGAGGATACTTACACTCTCTGGGCATTGATTATCTAAGGCAGTTAATGAGTTCTCAGTTTTGGCTAAACGACCTGATAGGCTAAGTAGCAAACTTGTAATATGACCAACATCATCGATGTAGGTTCGGAACTTTGTGGCGTCAATAGGACGCATATTGTCTGCAACTTTAGCTGCCAAACTGCTACCAAGTTCATCATTAGTTGATGTCTCTTCTGCGATTGCCGTTTGTTCTAAATTAAGGACTTCTAGCTTTCGCGTTATTTGATTTATGAGCTCCTGCTGAAAATATGCAATATAATAACTATAAAAAAAAACTGACCTATGCATTTGTATGACGGTATATACCTTCTTTCTTATAAGATGATCACAGCTTGTCTCACTGGCACCGTTTGTCAGTGAAACTTCGATTTCAGCTAATTCCAGTTCGAACTTTGGTGTACTAGAACTGCTTTCACTGGGTGTAGATGTGCCGACGTCTCACTTTGCCGGTCTTATTTATTTCTTTATTTCATTTGAAAAATACTTAAAACTATATAAACTTCAATCCATAGTTATATAAAAATACATTAACTTTAAGATTATTTTCAAGAATGAAATAGTTAAGTACAATCTGTTGGCCGAAGACAAGAAGCGAAACTACTATACTATATAAAAGATAATTACAATTAATTTATCGATGGAGATGCGATAAAGATATGTATAAGAATTTAAATTAAATTAAAAGTTGGAAAAACAAATCTTAAATAATGAATTTAATATGAAGAAAAAAAAATAATTTAAAAAAAATAAGAGGAATAATTTCAAAAAATTAAACTAAGGGAATTATCAAGTTTTCAACAACATCAAAATTTGATAAAAAAGGCAATGTTTAATATTTTTCAGATATACTGATTTAACTCGCTCACTTTCTAAGACTAGTAGGTAATTTATTAAAAAGACGAGGCGCAGTGACATTGTAAAAGAGTGAAAAATGTGCTTTCTTGATTGTGGGTACTTTGACAAGATAACTGGAGTTCACGCGTAAATTACAGTTTTCGTAGATCCTCGAAGCATTGTAACCGCAATTTTCAAAATAAAACTTTTAAAACCTTGTAGAAATACAAATGCCTTAATGGTAGCATTTCCAGATTTTTAAAAAAACCCAAAGCTAGGAGTTAGACGATTAACCTTACACAGAATGCGAATTGCATGTTTTTGTTTTGTAAGTAAAGGTTCTAATTTATTAAAATGTGTTCCACCCCAACAAGTTATCCCGTACTGCAACTTAGATTTAAAAAGACCGTTGTAAACTAATTTTAAAACTAACAAACCACAGTATTGGCTGAGTAAAAAAATCTGTGTAATAACATTAGTTAAAAAATTCCTTACAGATAGTGTATGGCCTTTCCAACTAAACCTATAGTCTAAAGTTACACCCAAATACTTAAAACTGTCGACTCGCTCAGTTAAAAAACAATCCGTGGCGCAACACAGATTAGAATTAAAAGTTAGAAAATTATGATCAAAAAAACAGGAATGCATCAAACGGAATCTTTCGCAATTAGGAGAATGATATTTTAAAGGCATATCACTACAGATTTTACCCATAATATTGTAGATCATGAACTTCGTTTTTACACTAATGACCAGTTTATGAAGATTAAACCAATTACGCAACAGTTCTAAATCGTGGTTAACGTCCGAATAAAGGTTGAAGTAACATTTACTGTTGTACGTCAAAGCAGTGTCATCGGCAAACGCTGTTATTGTGCCCTTCAAAGGTTGCAAGAAAAGTGAATTAACAAAAATCAAAAACAAAACTGGTCCTAATACAGAGCCTTGTGGTACACCAACGTTAATGAAGTTTTTAGCACTTAAGATATTTTTAATTTTAACTCTTTGACTACGATTATGCAGATACGATACAAACCATTCATGTATATTACCTCTAAATCCAGCATTATATAATTTCATAAGCAAAATATCATGGTCAACCATGTCAAAAGCTTTGGTAATGTCTATAAATAGTGTAGCTGATATAACAGATTCATTAAAACTTTTATAAATTTAACTGCATAACTTAAACAAAGCGTCTTCAGTAGATCTACCACTTCTAAAGCCAAACTGTGAGTCACTGAAAAAATTCGTTTTGTCTAGAAAAGACAGCATCCTAGACTTGATCCCCTTTTCGAAAACTTTAGAAAAGACTGATAAAAGAGATATAGGTCGATAATTATTTAAGTTCGTAGTATTGCCTTTTTTATGTAAAGGGATAACGACTGCAGTTTTCAAAAAATCAGGAAAGATACCTTTTTGTATGCTTAAATTGAAAATGTGAGTTAAAACATCTGCAACTAGAAAAGATATTCTTTTCAGAATATTACTAGAAATATTATCGCACGACTTAGAATTTGAATTTTTTAGCGACTGTATAATTTTATTTATTTCAAAAGCAGAAAAAAATTCCATAAAAAAAGTTTGACTTTGAATGGGTTCAAAAGCATTGACATTGTCACATTGACAAGCAAAAGAATTATACATTGCTGTGGTACGAATAGTACTCGTAATATTTGAAAAATAATCATTAAATACAGTAGCAACTTCAAAAGGCTCAGAAAAGGACAAATTATTTTTACTAACTACGATATCAGAATTAATCACGTTTTTGTTCAGAATCTGCAACATTCTGCCATTCTTTTTTAGAACTAGGTACCCATATTATGGATAAACTTGTTCCTATAATAAGTATCTCTTTGAAAAGGTATATCATTTTTTAGTTCTTCACACAATTTTTCGTAACACTTTTTCAGTCTAGAGTTGTTGGGATGTTTTTTAGAGCACTTAAAAAAGTAATTTTTCTTTTGAATTTTTTTTAAAAGAGTATCTGACATCCACTGTTTTAGATGTTTGTTTTGCTGACGTTTTTTAATCCTCTTGCTAGATGACTCTATGTGAAATTGAAGTCTGTTAAGAAAAAACATAAAGGCAGTAGATGGAACATGTGCACCATAAACATCATCCCAAAACTCAAAAACTAAGGCCGATTTTAGTGCAGTGTAGTAAATTTTAGTTAATTCATTAGTAATAGGCGGCATTTCTCTGGACACACTGTGATCAAGCTGAATTGTTGTTAAAAAGTGATCATTTATATTAAGATCAAAGGTAGTCATTTTATAATTTGTAGAATTACTTCTATGTAATCTTATAAATATATGATCAAGACAAGAACTTCAATCTTGAATTACACGCGTTGGCACATTAAGCAAACTTACCAAACCAAAAGAAGACATAAGTGATAGATAACTATCACTTTCAGATGAGGTGGTGAGAAGGTCAATGTTCAAATCACCGACCACAATCAGATTTTTGCACTTCTGATTTTCTAAAAAGCCAGAGAATTCATCCAGAAAGGCATTTACAGAGCAAAACGTTAAATCTATAAGCACAGACAAAACAATAAATAAAACCAGAAATTTCGCATTTGACACTAATCAAGTCAGCACTGATCAAATTTGAACATTTAATAATTGTAATGTTAGATAAATTATTTCCATGAAACACTGCGAAGCCTCCAGCAGCATACATATGTATTATTACATGTTGCAACAAGATTAAAATTAGGTATAGAAAAATTCGAAACTTCATTATAAAAAATCCAGATTTCGGAAAGAAACATTAGATCTGGTAAGTGAACCAAAGAAGCGAGATGAGTTAAAAAAGTATCAAAGTTCTTACGAATGCTACGTATATTTTGATGGATTACAGAAAAACCAGAAAAAGACAATAAGTTTTGATGATTAATACAAAAACAATTCAAATTTACAGTTGAAGAGGAAATATTGTTATCAATTGAGTTAATATTAGGACTTAAAGAAACATTATTTAAATTCACACTACTCATAGCTTCACTATAAAGTCCGTAAAACTAACCACTTTGATAACATTCTCCTCTTCTTTTCTTCGAATGAGCACAGATGAATTTCTTATCCAAACTTATCCAGAAGAGAACGTGTATAGGCAGTAAGTGAGTCGTTTATAAAAATTCTGCTGTCATCAGAGAATACACCAACTCCCTCGCCACCGTCATTCCCAACACCACTGCTGCAACCGCTGCCACTGCGCCGCCGCGCGCCGCCGTCATTCACATTAGCATAAAAGTTGGTAGAGAGTTTGATTTTACCATCACGCATCTTGTTCATAATTTTCATCTTTGATGAAAGAGAAGAGAATTGAACTGTAACAATATGATTACCAGATTAGTTTTTTTTTTGTTTTTGCATTCGATTCAAGAGTTTTCTTAACGTAGCAAGTCACAATCTCATCAGGAACAATTGGAACACCAATACCAACAGTAAACAGCTTCATCACCTTCTCCTTCACATTTGCATTAGACACATCGGGAATTCCAATAATATCAACACAACAGCAATGTTGTGTTCAAGCAAATTGAAATTCACCTCCAAAGCATCAACTTTTTTTATTAGAATTTCATTGTTTTCCTCAAGAGTTTTAATTTTTAAGAGCGCTTTAGAATTAAGTTGTTGTAAGTTCATGATTTCTGCGTACAGTGTCTTAAAGTAATCGATTGATTGTTTTTGTTAGACTGCGATGAAAGAGATTTGACGCTCGCAATTATGTTACGACTGGAATTATGATCTGCATTCATGTGGGTAAGACTAACAGGGACAGGGGGACCATTCGATTTAGTGACGTTTAGGGGGGCTTTTGAGAGTGCAAGAGAATGATCATTCAATGCACTAACACAACTAGCACATTTGTAATCAATATCTGTTTTAATTAAATTGGCGCAATTTGCATGGAAAAATTCTTCACAAGTAGAGCACTTAATTTTTAGATAAGATTTATTAATCTTTATTTGGCAAATATTGCACTTCATTTTATAAAATGATTAAAAAACGTTAAATCTAATAATTCCAACTAAAAACATATGAGCAGAAGATGAGCAGTTGCACTGTAGACAGACTATGGCGCCATTGCAAATAACAACAACTACATAGGTATTTATCAAAAAACGTTAAATCTAATAATTATGTACAGACGATGAATTTCTTAGGCGGTTGCTACCCCAACAGGAAAACCTAATAATTCCAACTAAAAACCTATGAGCAGAAGATGAGCAGTTGCACCTTTGTATACACATATAAACTATATAATACTCTTATGGAACATGAGTTTCTAGTTCATTGATGATAAGTACTGAAAATTTGTTGTGTAGATTACAGAAGTTAAATCGAAAACCAAGTTGAGGAAAAGAGGTGGTTGCATTATTTTGACTCTCGTAAGAAATCAAGAGAGTAAGGGCGGCAACCAAATAGGTAGTACATTTGCTTACGTTTTTTTTTGTGTGTCGTCATGGGGAGATATTCATATGTATTGAACTATGTATGTATGTAGGTTTTGGTTTTGTTGGATTTGATTTCAAATTTTCAAATTTATGAAATCTAAAATAATTCAAATTTATTTTCTCAATACCAACAATGTTGTCAAATTTTGAATATTCTACATAGTTGTATATTTAAATATAGGCAATAGATTTTTGTTGTTTTTTTTTTCATTTTTTGGAAAGAAACAATACGTTAGGTAGGGAAATTCAATTGTGAGTCAGTTATGCATGTAGGCTTTGTATATGAAATGGAAGTTTATACATACTTATATACATACAAAGATGTAGGGATGTAGGTACAATTTTTGTTACTCGTAAGTTGGATATGTAAGGTACCTACATATGTAGGTACAAATTTGAAAACACTAATTAGATAGTGTTTACAAATTTGTACCTATGCACATGTAGGTATAGGTGTAGCTACATTTTTATCCTAGGTTATTCGTATTTGGTATATTCTTGTAAGCATAATTATAAAGTATTACAGGTACATACATACATACATAGGTATATAGAAAAAACCTTTGTATATAAAACTGAATAGTACTATCATGAACGAGAAAATTGTGTTACGAAAGGCGGAGGATGAGGGCGCAGTGTGTACGGAAATTTGGTGTGGAATCTAAAAGCGACTGGAAAATAAAATTTTTAAAGCAAGAGTGGGAATGAAAGGAGTATATTATTTTGTCCTCATAAGTATTAGATGTGTGAGGGAGTCAGTTGAATCAGCTGTTTATTTAAAAAAAATGAGAAAATGTGTAAGCAAAAACACAAAAACAGTTCGTTGCCATAGATACCTTGGATTTTTTTGTGCCTCTGTCTACCTATCAATGTAAAGGAGCTATGCATATACATATCGTTATAGCTATGAATTGTATGCTTTTAGCAGTAGGTATTTTGCTTGAAGAAAATTATATTCATTTGATTTTAGATTTTCAGTTTTTGAGAAATTTGAAAATTTAAATGCAACGTTTGCAAATTTCATTCTCTGTAGGATTCATTGTTGCCATATTTTGAACATGGGGTATAGAAGTATGTGTATACATAGATTTTTTAATGTTTATATTTCTACAATGTAGGTATATGTAGGTAGAGGGTGGATATGTAAGTAGTATCTAAGGAGATTGGCATGTTGTGCTAGGCGGTGGAATAACTTTTTTTAAATACTGATTCTAAACAATGAAGCCAAAAATAATAAAATAAATAAATGAAACTTTATTTATTTATTAACTTCCCATAGGAAGATATTGTAATGGGTCCGATTTGTCGAATTGAAAATTTTGACATTTCTCGACGTCGAGAGTCGAAATAAAAGATTTTAGAAAGATGTCTGTGCGTGCGTATGTACGTACGTTTGTACGTCCGTACGTTCGCGACGTGTTTTTTCGTCGTCCATTGCTCAAAAACCAGTAGATATCGACTTCAAATAAATTTTTTTATAAAGGTAATAAAGCAGAAAGATGCAGAAAGGACTCTCAAAAAAATTGGGTGGGTGGTTTTTTTTACCATAGCAATTTAAAAAACAGTGGAAATGTTGGTTAACCCTCAATATCACACGAACCATTGACGCTAGAGACTTGAATTAAATTTTATATTATATATTGACACGTGATACAAAATTTGAGATTGTGGCTTCCAACTAATTTTATAAAAAATATTGTTTTCAACATTCGAACAAATTTTGAGAAAAATCGAATTGACAGTTTTCTTACAAGAAATGAAAACCTAATTTAATTTCATTCATCAAAATTAATTTCATTCATCAAAAAACGCTACAATTTGCATTCGAAAGAAATAGGACAGGGCTGCCACTTTTGAACGTAAGAACTATGTTAACAACTTCATATGGATATAGGTTAACTGCATTTTAAAAATAAAAAAGTTAATAAATTAATACTGTAATTTGTACCTACATAATTGCGTATTTACTATGCTTAAGAAATAGAAAACATTAATCTACATTTGTTCGTTATATTTCTAAAAATATCCAACATTGTAAAGGTGATAAAATATCTATCTACCTACCTATATTTATCCTTATAAAAAACAAACAATAAATATCTGACCATTATGAGCATTATATTAATTTTCTTATTCATTTCATTCATTGAATTTCTAATTGAATTTCTCATTCATTCTTATTCATACTTGAATTTAAAAAAAGAAGTACCTACCTAAAGTTTCAAATTGGGAACCGGAAACATTTTGTACTCATTCAATCCTTTTTTTGCCTTGTTGATATTTTTCAATATTCCTCAATACATACCAAGCAAAAAAAACACATTATACATATTTGTATAGAATATGCACTATCACCAAGTTTCCCGTCTGTGTAAACTGATTCAATTCAATTCGATTGAACAATTTCAGAATATAATTGTCACAATTCATTGTTGCTATGGTGAAATTTTAAAATGATTTCTATAAAATATCTAAATAAAAGTATTAAATTGTCTGTGTTTTAATAACATTCTTACTTTTCTTATGCTTTTTCGAATGTCGTAAGCTTTGTCCGTCACAAGAATGTGTTTTTGTACCTAAAATAGGCAACTGACAAAATGTTCCATTCGTTTTTTGTAAGCGTATGGCAGCTCTACTCAGAAACGACATATTTGCAGGAAAACGACTATCACATTTTCTTTTGACAGCTTTTTAGGTATCAATTTGACTATCACACAGATCAAATTCGATTTTTTTGACTGTCAACAATCACCTTAGCCGATTCGACCCCTAACTTTATGAATATGTCTAAAGCAGGTCTAAGTTAAGTCCTGGCCGAACAAATCGCGATTCCCTAGCGTTTCCTGTCTTCTATAGGCTATACGTTGTTGTCCAAACGCGATTAAAGCGAGCGATTGAAAATGAAACGCGACGGTCAAATTGAAGTTATAAAATTATACAAGGAACGCGATGGAATTTTTTTTTCATTGTATTGGTGTAACTTTGCGTAGGTGTTACCGAGTGCAGTATAGCAGTCAAATTTTTATATCGGGTGATTTTTTAAGAGCTTAAGAACTTTTTTTTAAAAAAAAACGCATAAAATTTGCAAAATCTCATCGATTCTTTATTTGAAACGTTAGATTGGTCCATGACATTTACTTTTTGAAGATAATTTCATTTAAATGTTGACCACGGCTGCGTCTTAGGTATTCCATTCGGAAAGTCCAATTTTGGGTAACTTTTTCGAGCATTTCGGCCGGAATAGCCCGAATTTCTTCGGAAATGTTGTCTTCCAAAGCTGGAATAGTTGCTGGCTTATTTGTGTAGACTTTGGACTTGACGTAGCCCCACAAAAAATAGTCTAAAGGCGTCAAATCGCATGATCTTGGTGGCCAACTTACCGGTCCATTCCTTGAGATGAATTGTTCTCCGAAGTTTTCCCTCAAAATGGCCATAGAATCGCGAGCTGTGTGGCATGTAGCGCCATCTTGTTGAAACCACATGTCAACCAAGTTCAGTTCTTCCATTTTTGGCAACCAAAAGTTTGTTAGCATTGAACGATAGCGATCGCCATTCACCGTAACGTTGCGTCCAACAGCATCTTTGAAAAAATACGGTCCAATGATTCCACCAGCGTACAAACCACACCAAACAGTGCATTTTTCGGGATGCATGGGCAGTTCTTGAACGGCTTCTGGTTGCTCTTCACTCCAAATGCGGCAATTTTGCTTATTTACGTAGCCATTCAACCAGAAATGAGCCTCATCGCTGAACAAAATAAATCGGACGTAAAGCGCGAAACACATTTCGAACCGAACACTGATTTTGGTAATAAAATTCAATGATTTGCAAGCGTTGCTCGTTAGTAAGTCTATTCATGATGAAATGTCAAAGCATACTGAGCATCTTTCTCTTTGACACCATGTCTGAAATCCCGCGTGATCTGTCAAATACTAATGCATGAAAATCCTAACCTCAAAAAAATCACCCATTATAAACATATTTCATAATTGTATTATGGGGTTTTCCATGGGTAAAATAAATCAATTTATTTTTGGTCTAGATCTGATTTAAGATCGAATTTGGAGATCTGGATTTTTCGGCAGATTTACCCCTTTGCACAAATACTAATACATTTTTTTTAAATGTTTAGCTGGAAATTTGACAGCTCTACCGCACTCCTTGACACGTACACCCATGGAAACCCCCACAAGTATTAGTGCAAGAGGGGTATAAATACACCGAAAATATTCAGATAAGCATTTTTTTTAATGTTTAGCTGGGAATTTGACAGTTACACTAATGCAATGAAAAAAAAAAAAACAATTCCAATCGTGTTCCATGCGACACGAAAAAAAATCACTTTTTGAAGATAAGCAGATTTAATCTTAAAATAAAAAATAGATCAATTTATTTTGCCCCATGGAATCCGAAAACAGGGGAAATTTGTATTTTGACAGATTTAGATCTATAATAAATTGATTTATTTTACTCATGGAAAACCATATAAATTTGAAAAGTATTTTGGTGCAAGGGAAATTATAAGAAGGGCCTCATCTTCAATGCTGTTGCTGCTTACGCAAAACATAAATTCTTCTAAAAAAATCATTGTTTGCCCAGGCTTGTAGTCTTCCGGATAGTTGGAGTCTTCTTGAAGGACCGGAAATCTGTGGAATTGAGTTTTGACGTGCCAATGATCATAATGATTATAACAGTTTGAGGTTATAGTGAATAAAATTTCCCTAAATAACGCGGAAAGATCCCTGCGAAGCGAATGTTTAGATGTCGACTTAAGAGGGGAAATTTTGTTCAACATAAATTCCGTTGTAAATCACGATTTGTCGTTAAGGGACTTATAAGTATAACGATTTCCCCCTTTTTATCTCAAGATGGTGTTTTCTTAAGAGCTTAGGTTATAAAAATAAAAGACAGAAATACATAGATTGAACGTTACATCAAGTCCTTTTGAGCAGTTTAATTTTTCACAACTTTTTCCAGTAAATCGAGTTGTATGGCGTCAATGGTGGCTTGAGTATAATGCTTTAAAAGTTGGGTTTGTTAGGATACACCAATGACATAAAATAGCATAAAAATGAATTAAGATGCATTAATTCCTACGAACGAAAGGGTCAGCTGAATAAAAAAGTTTTCAATATAATTAATTTTTAATAGATGACCTTAGTTTTTTATAAAACAAAAAAAAAAAATAACACGAGGTTGCATTTAAGAATAAGTTATAATACAGAGTTGGCTTCACAAAACCATTCAGTTCTTTTGTCCATGGACTTAGAAAAGGCTTTCGAAAAAGTAACTTCATTAGTGGTAATTAACCAACTCCAAAACTGGGGAATAAATTCAAATCTATTAAATGTTATCTTATCTTTCATGTCAAACAGAACAATTAGGGTCGTAGTCAATGGCTATCATTCACTTGATCACAAAATCGAAAACGGTGTTCCCCAAGGATCACCTATATCAACAATGTTATATAATGCCTATATTAATTCTCTTTTAAACAAAATAAATACAGGTGACCGAACAATAAAATCTATCTTGCTGATTTTCATCCTTGGATCAGGCACTCTCACATGCTTGATGAGATTTTGACGCGTGTAGGTATATGCCGTTTAACTTTTTATGGCTTTTTAAACGGCATATACACGCGTCAAAATCTCATCAAGCATGTGAGAGTGTGTGTAAATTCTTTTTCGCGTTGAATATACACACATCAAGCATGAGTCATCAAGCATCATTTTTTCGTAGATTTTAGATGTGAATGGATGTGCGGATTCTTTGTTAGGAAAATATGAGTGACACGGACGATTGTTGCATAGCTCTGGGACTAGCGCTGTGGTTCAAAATGAAGAGGACAAATTTGAGGAAAAAACGGATCTGGAAGAAAGAGTGACTGAAAAAACGAAAGCAGATTACACATGAAAATCTTTTGAATGAACTGGAATTAAGTTCGCCAAATGACTTCAAAAATTTCGTTCGTCTGCTGTAACTTCGGTTTCTGGCTACAGGCAATACATTTGCAGACTTAAAATTCATCAGTGCTATTTCTGAACAGTCTATTGGCCGTATTGTCATGAAGTCCTAAACGATCATATCAAAGTAAACAAAACATTATTTTTTCAATGTAAATATTTTGTATTTGTATTATTTTCTCTGAACTTTAAATCAAAGTTAGAAAAGTAAATATTTAAATGACGAAAAATACCGAGAAACTTCAGTATTAAAGGGAAAAAACTCCACTGCCTCCTCTGCCAGCTCTGACGCTGATTCCCATATTTTCCAAATTTTTATCTTCCATCATACACATTAAAAAAAAATCCTTCCGAATGCTGTCTTGACACTAGCAACGCAAAAACAAGAAAGATGCTTAATCAAGCCATCAATCACGAATACACACTTTTCAAGCACTTGCCAAGCATAGACCCCTGATTGAAGAAAAATCAAAACATTTTGATTTCGCGTCAAGCATACACACATTCTATACGTGTTTCAATTTCACAAACACACTCTTACATGCTTGATGAGATTTTGATGCGTGTATATGCCGCTTAATACAACTTTGAAGCTCCTAACACACTTTGAACAAAACAAGCTTTTGAACTTGAAAAATCTGAACGCTTTATTAAAGGAACTGACAAATATCCTGCATGCAAATCAAAACATTTTGTTATTTTTCTTGTTTGACAAGAATATTTTAGAATATGAATGCAAGCTTAATCAGAGCACCGGTTATATGGACAAAGCAATATCTTGGATGCATTTTAGAGATTATTTATTTTTTCTTCACAATCGGAAACTGAAGAAATGTCTCTATCTTTTAAGGCTTCATTGATAACTATTCAATTCAGAGGGGTTGTAAATTGATAAAAATTCAAAGGTGACATTTGACAGCATGCTTGAGCAATATTCACGCTAATGGTTTCAAACCATATCAATCAAACATAGTTATGAATTTTGATGTCAAAAAAGATCCTTTGGCAGTATTGCCAGTGTTGTATGATTTATGTCCATTGCAATAATTATTTCGTGAGTAAAAAAAACTAAGGATAATCTTGAACTGGATAGGAACTTCAAACGGCTGTTTAACTAAAATTAGATTTGAAAGATAAAGTATTTTGTTAATATTTCTTATCCATTTATATTTTAAGAATACTTTACATAAACGTGAACAAATGTATTTATTTATATTAAATGCTGATTTTAAAATCTACTAAAAGTAAATTTAAAAAAAAAAGAAATATTTTTTCATGCAAGAAGTTTGCTTATCATTACATAAAAGTTGTTTATAAAAATAATATATTATACATGTTTTATTTGTTTATTGAAAAATAAAGTGTTTTTTTTTATTAATTTACAAATTTTTTTAAAATTTGTTCAATGTTTTTTTCAATATTTTCCAATCGAGTTTCATTACTTGGATTATTCACTTTATTTATTATTTTTGTTGCTTTTCTTACAATACACGGTTTCATTGTAGTACATTTTCTATTGACGGTATCCCAAAAGTGGTGTATAAAACGGTTGGTTAAAGATTTAAGGAAATGTTTGTTTGTTATTTTTTCAGTTCCGCTTTCACTAATATTACCGATTTTGCACGTATTGCAATCCGCTGGAAATTGTACTTTGTTTAGAAAATCTTCAGAATATGGTTGAACAATAATTGAAAGCTTGCAAAAGCATTTATCGGTAATAGACGATAGTTTTCCTAACAATTTGGAATCAAATTTACTTAAAAATTTAGCTTGACGAATTAATTCATTTAGTTTGGCATGGTCCTTGATGGCCTGTAAGGAAAATACAAATTGAAAGTAAATTTTTATTTTTTAATAATCCCACACAATATCTTCAATGCGTTTTCGAGGAAAATAAAATCTCGGAAATTTAGATCCGACAAAAGTTAGCAGGTGAATCAATCAACAATTGTGTTCAGCAAGGTGAAACCCTTCAGATCTTATTTTCTTGTTTTTTTTCGATTACGTTGAAAACTTTGTTTAAATATTTAGTTTGAATTCTTATAGTTTGTATATTTATTTATTCTTTAACTCACCTGAATATCGCTAACAGCTAAACTATTGAGCAGATTCATCAAAACAACGGGTATACATAAGACAAATCCATAGTATAAAATATAACTGGCAACACCTTGGAATTTAAAACCCCCATAGTCTAGCTCCCCAATAAACATTGCTAATGTTTTGCCCATTGATGAAGATATGTTTTCGAACTTGGGATTTTGTGTACAATTTAGTGTTTTATTTGCGAACTGGGCATTTTGTTTACTTCCGTTGTTCTTAATTTGACATCCGAAAAGAATATAAAAACAAAACCCAAACATTGTAATGGGGACCATATACAATATTAAACTTTTGAGGAAGGTCAAAATTACTTTTATCAGCATTAACATGTGCAGTGAAATAGAAAAGGCAGGCACATAATCAATAAGACTGCATAATTCAAAGCTCATTAGCAGTAACGTGCATACAGCAATTGTTTTTGTAGTGAACGATTCAAAATCCATCGTTATGGTCAAAACGGACAGAACTATCAATACGATTTCTAAAAGGTTCGTGACCGAATACATGTACTTTTTTGGACGCATACAAAACTGAATAACTTCCCGAATGATCAAATATGTTATTGTAAGTACTGGCCAAAGCCCGTATGATGAATTATTTCTCTTTAAGTAAATACAATTTATCATGGCATAAGAATGAATGCAATACAAAATAATATTTAAATAGAATAAATAACAAACATTAAACCATTTTAATGTCATAAAGCTTGTGATCAGTGGATGTTCAAGGAGTGGTAGTAGTTCTTTGTTTTTAATAATGCACTGGATTGGAACCATTTCGTTTTCATAATCGAAATTTTTATAACAGAAATTAATCTTGAAATCTCTAGATTTTATAGTTCCTTGTACTGGTGTTATGCATGAATCAAATATTTCTTCCAGTACTTCTCGGTCCATCTGGTCAATTAAATATACCTCATCATTGTTGGGACGTTTAACCTTAAACCCCAAATATGCTCCTGCCTTTAATAATTTTTCAATCACTTTATACTTTTCATTCCAAAAAGCCTCCTGCAACCATTCCTGTTTTATAACACCACTATTTATATTGTAAATATAGTCAAAACATTTTTCAAAGGAGTCTTCATCTACTTTTTCTATTAAAGTTTCTATAATATCAATATTTGTACCAGAAGTAAGTGTGGAAATTTGGGAAAAAATAGTTTTGATAATTTCTTCGCTTTTTCGATGTTGTATTGCTTTAGTTAGCAGTTTGAATTGCTTTTCATAGTTATCTTTTAAAAAATTCGGTGAGTTTTTATATTTCCCGAGAAAATATTGATCGTTATCAGGTTTTTCGAAACAGTTGAGAAGATCTTGGAAGTAATGGTCCTCATCCTTAGTATTGTTGGATTTTTTGTCAGGCACATTCTATGATATTAAAATTAATAATTTTGTTTTAGAATTCAGGCAAAATTAAATCAGCCAAATAGTTTACCTTAGTTTTCTCGTGGTTTGTTGTTACTTTATTTAGAGTTTGAGGCATCTTCTGAACTATCTGAAACAAGAAGTTAATATGTACTATTTCTGATTTCTGATCAAAAGAATTATGTTCCGAAATTTGTGTTTGTTTTTTAATGTTGAAGAAAATTTGTATGAAACATTTTTTTTGTGGTGATGTAGTTCTGTTTGACCTGCCATTTTGACTTTTTTCGACTAGCTGCATAAACAAATTTAAATGTCATAAATACGCAAGAATTCGAATATGAGTAAAAGGCGTTATTCTTTTTA
This sequence comes from Eupeodes latifasciatus, assembly GCA_920104205.1. Taxonomy (NCBI): domain Eukaryota; kingdom Metazoa; phylum Arthropoda; class Insecta; order Diptera; family Syrphidae; genus Eupeodes; species Eupeodes latifasciatus. The sequence goes on along the minus strand of OV049925.1, from coordinate 7,108,475 downwards.
AGGCAATATAAAAGTCAATCACGACTTGTATTTTGTATTCTAAAGAAATATTCCTTATTCCTTTTCTTATTTGATAAGGAATCCTCTTACACAAAACATAAAATGAAATTGTTCAAAAAACAAATACATATGTAAATAATAAAGTATATAGCTTTCAGTTGAATGTTAAAACATGTTCAGCTGTCATTTTGACATAAGTGGACTTGAATTGATAGTTAGGGAGATTTTTCTTGACTAACTTTCCAATCAACTTTCCAAAAATAAGGCCTGTACTGAAATTTTTTATCGGATCGAGTATGACATGACTTGAACAGAGTTAGTATTTTTTTACTACTTTATAGGTAATAAGATGAATTGACAGCTTTAACTTGGAAATGAAATTCATTAAGCTTAGAGCTTATATTAACCTAATATGTACGTAAAAAAGGCATTGTTCATATATTGGATGTCTAAAATTATGATTTACGAGTATATCTCGCTCCCTCTTGTTGATTTAAAAGAGATTGGGAAATGAGGCTGACATTTTTAAATTAAAAGAAAGCGATCATAATGAGACGTTAAAATGATTTGCCACTAAAAAGTCTAATATTATGAGCACCGTCCTTAGAAGAGACAAGATTCTTATGCAATTATAAAAATATTCATACAATGGCGGACGAACTCGTAGAAGTTTGCTTAGTTAGTTAAGCTCTCAAAAAAGAGCTGTCAAAAATTGTATGAGGAGTTTTTTCTGTGTAGTAGATTAATGCACTCTGGAATTTTTTTTTTGAATCTAATGTTACATTCAAGAAATAGTAAAAGTTAATTTAAAATATGGAAGAAGAAATAAAATCGAAACGTTTAACCTTTTTTTCCGTTTTAAAAATGTACAATAATTGTTATTTTCCGTCATTTTGAGATTATGTTAAACTTTCTGTTTCGTTAATTATGGCCTTCTTCTAATTTGGCATCCTAACTTTACTCTGGTATTACACTATAAAAGACTGGAATGAATATGAGTTAAAATTTGAATAGTTTTTTGTTAACATTTTCAAGTAATAATTAAAAGAATGCAAGCAGAAGAACTACATAACAAGGCTAATCTAAAGAAGCTAAAAAAAATGTATTATTATTTTTCTTACAAATTTCCGTGTTTAAAAAGAATTAAAGTCTAATTTATTGTTTTTTTTTTAAACTTCTACTTTATAAACTTAACAGCAAAAGAATTGAAACACAACTAAAATAATTGGAACGAAAATCATCTCTTATATATAAAAATGAATCGCAAAATGTGTTGGTAAGCGCATAACTCTACAACGCCTGGACCAATTTGGCCAATTCTTTTTTTAAAATGTTCGTTGCAGTTCAAGGATTGTTTTTACGGCGAGAAAAATAAGAATAATTGCCGAAAAAAAAATAAAAACAGCCCTTTACTTTTTCCCTATGTTTGATGATAATTTGTATCAAATATGGAATATATTGGGGTTGCTTACCGTTCAGATAGTGCTTTAAACCTTAGTGCCGAAATCAATCACGATGTTCATCTTCTTCGAATTTGGTTTTCTGAACACAAATTATTTGTGAGCAGGAAAACAAAACTAATATTCTTCAGCCATAGTAGTTCAGAAAGCTCTGGTGGCGAAATTTACTTTCTTGCCAACAACTGTATCAGGCAAAACTTGTTGAGTTGTTTGTGTACTTCTGATGCACCTGATAAAATGTTTAATGAACATGCAACTTGTGACATTAACTGCTTTAAAATTGAAATAGTATCAGAGTTTAAATACTTGGGTATAACTTTTGATAATAATATGAGATGACTCGAACATGTTTCAAATCTAAAAAATATTTACGTTATTGCATTCGTAGTTTTTTTCGACTCAGAAATTTCTGTGACAGTAAAACACTTAGAATGGTTTATTGTGGAATATTTCAATCAAGATTGCAGTATGGATTGAGTTGTTGGGGGGGTGCTTACGATACAATTCTCCAACCACTCCTTGTTTTACAAAAGTGCGCTATAAGAAAAATACTCAGAGCAAATCGTTTGGCTCATTCTATGGTTCTGTTCAGGACATTGGGAATTCTGCCACTAAAACACTTATATTATTTCAAAGTCTTAAAAATATTTTTCTTGAAAGGTGGTTATATGCAGAGTCCAATTTCTGACACTAGGTATTTGCGTAGCAATTCGGTTAATTCTGTTCTCACACCATCATTTCGAACTACACATTTCAGAAACTTTTTCTCCGTTGTATCATTTAAATTGTTCAATCGTCTACCTATGAACTTTCGGTTTATTAGATCTCTAATTATTTTCCTAAATAGAATAAAAAGTTGGCTTCTAGATTTCAATCACCATGAAATCAAAACTCTGCTGCTGTATATCACTTAATTAAGTTTTTCATTTATGTATATTCTTATGCACATTATTAAGTATAGCTTTAATATTTTTTTCCTTTTTGTTCTAAGCCTTCTGCTCATTAATAAAATTCTTTGCCTTTCATTTAATTTTTTATTTTAAATTGGTAATAAATTGTTGTACACCCCACATTTTGAAGGTAATTTTCAATGATGTGACATTAACACTATTTTATTTTCAAATACAAATGTCACTAGTTATTCTTTCTATATTTTTGAATTTGTTATATTATTATATAAGCACAAAGTTTGTAAGATAAGAATAATGAAATTAAAAAAAAAAAAAAAAAAAAAAAAAATGGGAAATCCAAGTATGCAAATCAGTGAAGAAATTTACAATGAAGCATTGATTCCAATTGAAGACATGTGCTTGATGATGTCAAACAAACTATTAATTCAATTAGGCCTGACCGCGCCCAATCGTCCAATGCATGATGCTTTTAACCAAGAGTTGCATCGATAAAAATTGTATGATCTCAACACTTTGAAAGAATTAATTCAAACAAAACTTCCACTGTTGAATGAACAACAGAAGTACATATGTATTTGATACTCTTATGAAAGTAACAAATTATGAAACTGGAGGGATTTACTTCTTAGAAAATTCGTTTTGATTTCATTAATATTAGCAACAATTCGCTCAAAATCGCAGCAACTTTGCTTAAAGGTGGCCGAACAGCCGCCACTAAAATTGCCATTAAATATGCAAAGCAATGAAACTCCAACCTGCAACATTTCGAAAGACTCTGCAATGGCAAAGGTTTTGGGATGAATGTACGATGGCACATACAAAATCTTTGGAAGCTATAGATAGAACCTTAAAAGATCTACGAAGCAATAACAACAGATTTGGTGGTGCAATGATTTTATTAGCAGGAGAATTTCGTCAAAAATTACTAGTGATTCAAAATCAAATCAATGCATGTCTAAAGTCTTCCAATTTGTGAAAACATTTCAAAATACTTCATTTAAGCAAGCATTTGCGTGTCGAGTTGTAAAATGACCAATCTGGAAACATATTCTCTAAAAAACTCATTGACATTGGTAATGGGAAATTTCCTATAGACATGTTGACTGGCTGCATTAACTTTCCTCAAAGTTTTTGGCAGTTAACGCAATCAAAAGATGAACTTATTCAGAAGGTATTTCCAGATGTTTCTCAAAATTACAGAAACCATAATTGGTTGAGCGAACGAGCTATATTGGTTGCAAAAACATAAACGTAAATGAATTAAATTTCAAAATTCAAGAACAAATTACAGGCGAATCGAGGATATATAAATCAGTTGATTCGGGTAATAACCAAGATGATGAATTCAACTGTCCACCGGATTTGCCATGATTGCTACCTCACAATCTTCAATTAAAGGTTGGATCAATAGTTATAATGTTGCGAAATATCAACCAACCGCGTCTTTGCGACGGTACATGGTTAGCGATAAAAAAATTACTAAACAACGTGATAGAAGCAACTATAATACTCAAAGGAAAGTATAAAGGAGAAGATGTTCTCATACCGCGCTTCCCAATGATTCCGACTGATGTGCCATTTAAGTTTAAACGACTACAGTTTCCAGTGCGGCTTGCTTTTGCTAGGACCATAAGCAAGTCCCAGGGGCAATCATTAAGTGTTTGTGGTATTAATCTAGAAAACCCATGTTTCTCACATGGTCAATTGTATGTTGCCCGTTCATGTGTTGGAAAACCATCAGATTTGTTTGTCTATGCGCCAAGTAATCAAACAAAGAACATCGTATATCACAAAGCACTATACTATATGATTCACACGATTAGGAACAAAAAACTGCCACATTACAAATCTTTATGACAGGACGAAGTCTGTCGGGTCCGCTAGTTTCTTATATAATTAAGTAGTTGTACGATATGGTCCACTTTATCAATCCTTTTCTTTTATCACAAATTATTCAAATGTGACGAATATTTATGACTTTGAAAATAATGTTGAATGACTCAAATAAAAATATAATCAGAAATTGCATACCATTCGTATTACATTAATTTGTTTCTGTTTTTACATGAATCTATATTGCGAAGTCTGCATAATAATGTAGTAGATTTTTCTTTTTGGTACTTTATCTGACATTGTTAAACTAGAAAACATATACTTTAAACACTTACACAAAGAATAACTTTATTCACCCGTTCAGAGATATTTAAACAAATTCTAGAAAAATAATTGTTTTGCTATTTACCAAATATAAAACTAATTTAATATTATTATTATTTTAGCCCAAAATGTTTATTTGAGAAATTTATTCCTCACAAATTACTTAGCCATATACTGAATATTTTTTCTTTGAAATTATTAATCATATCAACATCAAGAGCCTATTCAGACTTTTAGTCACAAACTTGACATAAAATCGGATTTTTCTACAGTGCTTAACAATTTTCTTGAATGCCTTATAAATTTTTGCTAAAAATGACAATTTAAGCTATTAGATTTCCTTAGAACACTATTAAAGCTTTTATGTCTTAAAATTGTACATATACAGTCTTATTTAATAGAATTCGCTAAACAGATGAATAGTTATACAGTGAATACCTAAGGATTTATGTAGGCTCTATGTAACGTTGCGAAAATTCCTATTTATAAAAAATTCTGCTATTTTAGTTATACAATGCTTATATCAAAAAAAGTACCAAAATGTCTATAAAATCAGCTTGTTGTCATAACAACTAAAATATAACAAAATAATTCCAATTATTTTTATGATATTCTCTTTCGAAAATCTATATTTTTTTTAAATTCTTCGTTTCTTCGGCTCACGAGCTAAACTGGAGAAGTGGAGAGGCATTATTGTTTTTATTTTAATTTCAAAAAGAGAGGAGAGAAATCAAAATGACATTTACGAAATAATAGGTCCGTTCGCCTTCGCGTACTTTCTGCACCAAAATTCGTAAAAAGAGATATTTTAAAGAGTGGGGGTAAAATTCTCTCACCAAAAAAAAAACTACAAAAAAGTAAGCGAACGGGAAAACAACAAATTTTTCACACAATGTTACTGTCCTGTTGCTGTTCTTTGAAAATTTGTTTTTAAATTTTATAACTGACAGCAAAAGCGAGCAATTTATTTAATTTATTTGAATTTCTATCAAATTTGAAATTTTCACAAATCAGCCCAAAGAAATTACTTGGGCTAAAATTCGTAGGTTGGGGAAATATTTTACTCTCTCGTGAGCGCTCTCTTTTACGAAAAACTACGAAATTTTTGAGTACGCGAACAGGATTTGGTTAAATTTCGTATTTTTTCGTTAAATTGGACTGTTTTAGGAGGGTACGCGAACGGACCTAATAATAACAATAATTTCCTTATGTAGGCTCTATTCAACCTCAAAACGCGTTTAGCTTAATATGGGACTATGCAACCTTGTATAAGTTTTATAAATAGCATTTTTGCGTTTAGAGGCATTATAGAGATTACATAACTTTATGTAGGCTCTATACAGCGTTTTTAAATAAGACTGATAAAATATACATACACAACCACCCATTTGGTTGATTTTTGCTGTTTGTAAGATAGAGAGAAGAGACTAAAATGGTAAAGATATGCATTATAGGAAATTGGATCAATCCAGAAGACAACATTATAGTGAAGACGAAGATGGGTTCATCTTTATTTTAGCATTTTTGTCTGCAACTGTCAAAAAGTTATATTTTATGGGATGTAAAAATAATTTACCACCTGTGTCTTCTCCCTCAGTTTCGCATTTCAACATACATCTGTCTCGCTCTACTTTTCTGCATTATGCAGCGGATACACTTAAATCCACTTTTAGTTTGTCGAATGTGTCACTTTAATTGTTTCTCTTGACATTTATAATGTTGAAATTCAGTATTCATTATAATTCTAACTCGGAATTGTGTTCAAAATTAAAAATTAAATTTTCAGGGTATACCGACGGTATCTCTTATTCTAGGTTTTTGAAAAAATTCGGAATGTTTTATCTTTTTTTTTCAGAAAAGATCTGTTTTTTGAAATAATCGAAAGTTAGCAAAATTTCACTTGGAAAACAATAAAACCATGTTAAGTGAATATAATTTGATCAGAAATCAATGTGAATATATAGCGAATAAAAATTGTTGATATGCTTTGATGTACAGATGGCAGTTAAATCGAGTGCAGAACAATATTTTGCATTTGTTTTCTCAAAAATTTGTTTTATGTCAAAACATTTGGGAATAAAGCTTCATGTCTACCTAAATTGATTTTTTGTATGTAATAAAATCTTATATCTCAATGGATTGAAAAACATTTATGAAAAGTCTTAATTTTTTTGCTGGAATCTCTCAATTTCATATTATAGCAAATTATGGTTTTTTTCTTACTTGTTAATCTAAACACTATCAAATTCTCTTTATCTCGAAGGATTAAGAAACTTCTAAGAAAATATGCATTTTTTCGTCGAAAATCGAGATTTGTCTTGCATTTTCTATACTTTGATTGAAATAATTGTAATATTAATATTCAACTAGATGGAATCTTTTGAATTGATCGTCTAATGACCGCACTGTATGTGTAAGCTCTGTGTAGAAACGACCTTTGGAACGCATCCAATCACTTATACAAAATTATTCATTTTTCCACTAAAAGAAATAAAAATAACATTTCCTTTGCTATTTCAGTATCTGTCGAAAACAATGGGTGATCTTAGAGTTAACTACAAGAATATAATATACTGAAAAACATGTTTCAGTATATCTCGCTCCCTCTTGTTGATTTAAAAGAGATTGGAAATGAGGCTGACATTTTTAAATTAAAAAAAAAACGATCATAATGAGACGTTAACTAACAGTCTAATATTATGAACACCGTCCTTAGAAGAGACAAGATTCTTATGCAATTATAAAAATATATAAATATATATATGTATATATAACTCGTAGAAGTTTGCTTAGTTAGTTAAGCTTTCAAAAAAGAGCTGTCAAAAATTGTATAAGGAGTTTTTTCTGTGTAGTAGATTAATGCACTCTGGAAATTTTTTTTTGAATCTAATGTTACATTCAAGAAATAGTAAAAGTTAATTTAAAATATGGAAGAAGAAATAAAATCGAAACGTTTAACCTTTTTTTCCGTTTTAAAAATGTACAATAATTGTTATTTTCCGTCATTTTGAGATTATGTTAAACTTTCTGTTTCGTTATATGCCCTTCTTCTAATTTGGCATCCTAACTTTACTCTGGTATTACATTATAAAAGACTGGAATGAATATGAGTTAAAATTTGAATAGTTTTTTCTTAAGATTTTCAAGTAATAATTAAAAGAATGCAAGCAGAAGAACTACATAACAAGGCTAACTTAAAAAACTAAAAAAAAAAATGTATTATTATTTTTCTTACAAATTTCCGTGTTTAAAATGAACTAAAGTCTAATTTAATGTTTTTTTTTAAACTTCTACTTTATAAACTTAACAGCAAAAGAATTGAAACACAACTAAAATAATTAGAACGAAAATCATTTCTTATATACAGCCATTGACAGTTAATTAGAAACGATTTCGTGTTCAAATAAAAACAGATTTTCTCATTCAATTCAATGTACTTTGGGTCAAGTTCCTTACATTTTGGGCGTCGGACGTACTTTCTGTCGTCGGGACCAATGCGATTTATCTTCGTCTCATCGCTCCACAACACAAATTTCCTTCGATTCACCGTCCAATCGGCATGTCTCTTGGCAAACTGGATGCGCCGCTGTCTTTGAACATTTGTGACCATCATTGGTTTCTTATGTGAAATCCGTCCATGAAGTCCAGCTTCAACCAAACAACGGGCAACAGTTCTTTTTGATATGCGGATATCAGAATCGTCCATTATTTCGCGCTGAATGACTGCTGCACTTCTTCTAGGATCTACTTTTGACAGGCGGACAATTTTTCTATCTGTGTGAAGTGATGTTTTCCGTGGTCTCTTTCGGCGCGCAACATTGTCAGTGGTTTTATTATTACGGAAATGGGCAACGGCACCGAACACCTTTTTGGAACAGTTAAGCTGGGTTGCAATTTGTTGGTATGATAAGCCAGCTTTATTAAGCTCAACAATAGTGCTTCGGAGGATTTTTGGCGTACAACTTCTGCCTTTTCCCATTGTTTCAGGGGTTAACTCGAGAAATACTTGGCCTAAGATTTCTTAGAATTAACTGAGCAAACAGAATTCTCAAATAAAAAATTCTTGAGAAATCAAATCATAAAAATTATGTTCACAGATTTCTGACAGCAAAAACAGTGACAAATTTGTATGAAAAATTTTGTTTACATTTCTGAGAATACGAAAATCTCTGAGATCTTAAAAATACATTTAAGCAAAATGACCAAGTATCGTGAACATAGGCAAGTAATTGGACAGACTTTTGAAAGATAGTGCTGTCAAATTTAAAAATGATTTAGTAAATTGATACATCCATTTTTATCGATTTTATTTGTGACTAGCGGCCCGTCCCGGTACAGATATTTAAGTTATAAGCATGCTACGACCTAACGTAACGACCATGAATCAGTAAATTAGAAAACATTTTTTTGTCCTAACATTAATACTCTTCACAGCGTATGCGATGAAAGACATTTCATGGTTAATTTTTCTACACCTTCGGTTGGTTTTAATATGAATTTCAAAAGATTTCTATAGTAATCTAGTACTTAATATAGCCTATGTTACTCAGTGATAAGTTAGCTTTCTAATGAAAAAAGAATTATTAAAATCGGTCCAGTACTTTTTGAGTTCATTCGGAATGGCTACTTTAACTTTTAGCAATTTGCTACACCCATATGACATCTGTACAATTATTGTTATAATAGCAGTGGATGGAATGGTGCAGTCAATAGTAAAGAATTCCTATTCATTGGTCCGTTTAAGCGTATTTGCTTTGTTGATTTTCATGAACTGTAATTTTTTAGACATGTTTGGATTTTCGTTTTTAATAAGAGGTAATTAGCAATTTACTAGTTAGCAAAACGAAAAAGAAACGTTTAAAATTTTAAACTGTAAATTTCTAAATATTAATCAAATGGCTAATTAGTAATTAATAGGTTGTTTAAAATTTGGCGCCAGTGAATTTAGTTTTTTATACTTTCAAGGACGATGTTAAAGAAATCACATTACAACGCATTATACTAATCTTGTTTAAAGCCTTTTTTTGACATAAAAAGGTTTCGTAAAGTTGTTTGCAACGTTATTTTTCAAGCAGTGCAATTTCTCCACTGTCATCCCAGACGTGCGAGTTTGGCTAAGATGTCGAAATTAAACATGGACTTTTAAGCAATATTCACATGAGCACGACCAACGAATGAACGAATATTCGTCGATTTTGACATTTCTTTCACATGAGAGTTTTTAATTCGTCGCGAATGAAGTTTGACATTCACCACCGAAACCAAAACAAGAACGATTTTTTTAGGTTAAGTACGCGCGATTTTTTTATTCGTTGCGAGTGTGGATAATGTAAAACGCGAATAAAGTTTGACAGTTCGTATCAACTATAACTTTTTTCGCGACGAATAAATTTGTTTTCCTAAATTTATTAATATATGATATTGAAAAGTAGAAGTATGCATCATAAATCAAATAGAAACTTTATTGCTATCGTTTTGTTAAGAATTTGTGTGGAAATATGTCTTCAAACTCACATTTTGTAATTCATTCGTCGTTCGTTGGTCGCGCTCATGTGAATGATGCTTTAGAGTTCGTCCCTCTAGATGCTGTCATATAAAACTCGAAAACGATGAAAGGGTGTCGATTTGATTTGCTTTGTTTTTTTTTTTTAAAGTCAATTAAAATAATTCGAAACAAATTTTCATGGTTTTTATTTTAATATTTTATTTTTAAAAAATAGCATTTTGATCAATTACATACATTATCATTAGAGTCTGTATATAATATACACGTGTAGTTGTTGTTCTTAAATTGATTTTTTCATTAATTACAAATTGTATATATATTTTTTTTAAGATGGTCTACAAAACTATCTTCATGTTTAGGTATTAAACAATTATTTTTGTTTTTAATAGAAGAATATTTCTTAAGTGCTCTATAATAGAACTTTATATAATTAACAATAAAATTATCTTAACTTAAGTTTCGAATGGTAAAATCACAGAAACAACATTTAAAAAATAATATGTAGTATTTATAAGTTTTCGTTTTAATTATTATTATTTTTAACTTAAATTATAAGACGTTGACCCTCGACGATCGATGTCTTCCTTAAGGCGTTTGGCTTCTTCTAGCTGATCGACAAGTCGGTCGCGTTTAAAGACGAGAATTTTCTGTCAAAAAGAAAAGAAATCAATGTTAGAAGATCGGTAATGTAGATCAGTTGCTATTCAGTGTGAGGATACTTACACTCTCTGGGCATTGATTATCTAAGGCAGTTAATGAGTTCTCAGTTTTGGCTAAACGACCTGATAGGCTAAGTAGCAAACTTGTAATATGACCAACATCATCGATGTAGGTTCGGAACTTTGTGGCGTCAATAGGACGCATATTGTCTGCAACTTTAGCTGCCAAACTGCTACCAAGTTCATCATTAGTTGATGTCTCTTCTGCGATTGCCGTTTGTTCTAAATTAAGGACTTCTAGCTTTCGCGTTATTTGATTTATGAGCTCCTGCTGAAAATATGCAATATAATAACTATAAAAAAAAACTGACCTATGCATTTGTATGACGGTATATACCTTCTTTCTTATAAGATGATCACAGCTTGTCTCACTGGCACCGTTTGTCAGTGAAACTTCGATTTCAGCTAATTCCAGTTCGAACTTTGGTGTACTAGAACTGCTTTCACTGGGTGTAGATGTGCCGACGCACAGTGGCCCGTTTTGACTTTTTTGGTTGCAAAAATCATATCTCCTAAACGAATAAAGATATTGCTTTAATTTTTTTTTTATCTTGAAGGAAATTTCTAAGGCTATAAAAATTGTGACTTTCAAAAAAAACTGTTCACAGGGTGTTTCAGAAATTTGTGTTAAAATAAGAAGTTTTAGCAAAGGTCATAAACATAGCGGTATTTTAATATGCAATCGTCAAAATCATTTTTTTTAAGTAATCTGAGTGAATTGAAACAGTAGAGCAAAAAAAAAAACTGTTTACAGGGTGTTTCAGAAATTTGTGTTAAAATAAGAAGTTTTAACAAAGGTCATAAACATAGCGTTATTTTAATATGCAATCGTCAAAATCATTTTTTTAAGTAATCTGAGTGAATTGAAACAGTAGAGCAAAAAAAACTGTTTACAGGGTGTTTCAGAAATTTGTGTTAAAATTAAAAGTTTTAACAAAGGTGATAAACGTAGCGGTATTTTAATATGCAATCATCAAAATCAATTTTTTAAGTAATTTAGTGAATTGAAACAGTGGAGCAAAGAGAAAAAGAACCAATTCGAGTGAAACAGTGGGGAAAGAAGTATTTTTTTTTAATTTTAAGGCATTTTTTTTTATTTTCCAGTATTCAAGAGTACATAATGTATTTTGGTTATACATATATCAAAAGTCAGTGTAAAAAGAAATAAAGACAAAACAAATTAATATATAAACACTAAATTTCTTGAAAACTGTCATCTAAGTCCGGGGAAATGTGTAATAAACTCATCATTTCTGGAGAGTATCGTTCTTTCAGATCTTTTTGGCTTCTCACCATGCTTTAATGAAGAAATAAGTGGATCCGAAGAGGTTGCAAGCATGTTAAATAGGTCCTCATTCTGCCGAATCCTTGAAACTTTACACGTATTCTGATATCGATATTTCTTGTAGTCTTTATTTTTGCATTCCTGGGCTTCTTCTAACAGTTCTCCAAGTGGTAGTGATTGATATTCAATGATATTTTGACTATGAACCAATATTTTGTGTAGTGTAGGTGTGAGTAATTTTTCAGGATACTTTTGTTTTAAAAGCTCTGCAGTTTTTTTTTGTATACTCCCCAAATTTAACTGCATTCACTACTTCTCTGCAATTTAAAACGTTCAATATTACTTTGAGCCTCATTATAACTTCTCCATTGACTCCAGTTATTCGAGCGGTTGCATCTGACTGTTCAAAAAATCTTCTTGCAGTGTTTCCGTCATTAGTGTTTCCAAACCCTTGCTTTGGTTTATCCACATCAAGGCCAAGCTCATTGCGAAAACGCCTTTGGATCTCTTGTTTTCTTCTTTTTTCCGCCTCCTTGGTCCCAACCGATTCATCAGTACGCAAGCTTCAAAATAAATTCCATGCATCTGTTTCTAGCGTGCAGTGGAGAGATTCCATATTCGTAATTATGTTCGTCCTCAATTGATTCATCTTTATTGAAATTCTTTTGTGTCCTTTTGCATATCGGACATGACCGCGTAGACTTTGTTTCCGTTAATTCGTTTAATACTCTTCCGTCTATCATAGTTAAAAAGAACTCGTGATTCACAGTAATAGTTGTTCCTTCATTAACTTTATATATTGTTGGTTGAATATCTGCTATTTGACTTTTAATATTATTGACTGTGGTATTTATGATGTCACTAGTCTCTTTAACATATTGGAACATAATGGGCCGACAGAAATGAACTGATGATGGGCGAGGGTTCCTCCAATGTTCACCATTTGTACTATTGAGTCGAAGTGGGACAACTGATGCCATGAACACGTGTGCGTCTGTTTCACCATCTGTTGTATTTATTTTTTGCTTGTAGGCACTTTGTCCAGATGATCCATCGCAGCCCCATTTACTCTGTAACGTTAGACTTCTTGGAAGTGCAATTATTTGACTCTCCGTTTTGCTTTCTATTAGCCGCATTGCTGTGTGATCCATCATGCTTTGAAGTTTCACTCTAGCTAATATTTCCGTGACTTCGCAGTTGTCGGGAACTGCTTCTTTTTTCGCAACTGTAATCATATTGTAGGATGGCAAGACATCTATGTTGTGATGTCTTAACGAAGTTCTCAGGATTTTATATTTTTCTTTTGAGAGTCCCAAATCCATAAACAAAGCTAATGCGTTCTCATTGGTGTATTTTATGGGATTGTGTTGGGGAGTGTGAATGCTTTCCTTGACTCTTTTGACACGAAGTGGACTTGCAGAAGATATTGCCTGAATTACATCACTCTTCCCCTTTTCATGGGCCTTATTGTATCTTATACTCAAAGCTTCAGAGAGATGTTCTGTACATATCTCCTTTGTAGCTTTGATTATTTTTTGTTTTTTAGTAAATGTTGCGCACTCATTGACTGTCTTTCTTGGTCTTCCTCTTGATGTAGTTGGGAAATCACCCGCTTCTTCTGTTTGTCCGGTATTGATATGCAGAGATAAGGAAAGCCATTCTGCATTCTTTTTAAAGTTATTTCTCGATCTTTTGGCTGCTATCCATTTTCTATCAAGGTTGTAATAGAATTGTTTTAATATCTGTTTGATTGCATTTGCATCTGGTAGTTGGTATTCAATTTCCACGGCAGATATAAACTCATTGCAAGTGGTAACATTGACAAAAAGTTCAAACAAATCCTTATTCGGAATATCCATTTTAAATTGTTTTGAAAAATAAAAGCAACTGCTCGAACTCTCGTTTGAATTCTAAATGATTATTTTAGTCAAATGTTTCATCTTTTTATACCTTAGAGTAAATACCTGCACTCAAGTCGCTTTAATCCTTATATTAATTATATTTAAAGACACCCCAATAAAACTACCTGTCTGTCTACCTGTATACTAACATATTCCAAAATCGTTTTATCCTTAAATCTTATCAATAAATTCTTAATCTTAATCCTTATCAATAAAAGTACCTGATCAAAATTCAATCGTACCCGAAAACAAATGCGTTATTTAAAATTTTATAACAGGATTAAAAAAATTAGTTCTAAAACTCTTGAAAATCTTATGTAATAAACAAAAAATAAAAATGATTTACCTTTTTAAAATCAAATCATCTTTTGTAAATCCACCACACACAAAACAAAGAAAACCATAAAAAAAAAATTCCATAAAAAAAGAGGGGAAAAAAATGACTGACTTCATCACTTCAAATCTCCCTAGCTCAGTTCGATGCAAAATGACGCAGTTGATCTTTTGGATTTATGTAAAGGAATATATAAGGATTCTGAATCAGTTGAGATCTTAGCACCACTCGTTGAACCTTTTTTTTCTATCCAATTTGAAGTCGAAAAAGTGTGCAAAAAGTAGTGTTTCCAAAAAAATTAAATTAAACAATTAAAAAATTTTTTTTGTTTTTTTTTTGTTTTAACTACCGATCTAAATAATGGCAAAGCATATCATAAAAACAAAAACGAAAAGCGTTTGGAAGCCCTTTTTCTAGTTTTTTCATTCAAAGTTAAGAAAAAAAATAAAAAAATAAAAAAAAATGATCATCATAAAAAATGTTCAACTTTGGCCTGCTCTATAAGGCACACCAATAACCCAAATTGAATATTTTTTTCGATTACTCAAGCTCCAAATATTTGTGAGTCCAGTGAACTAAAAAGTTTTGCATTATAGACCCACTCGAAAAATGAATATTGCAAGCAGTTTTGCATAAACGGGCCACTGTGCGACGTCTCACTTTGCCGGTCTTATTTATTTCTTTATTTCATTTGAAAAATACTTAAAACTATATAAACTTCAATCCATAGTTATATAAAAATACATTAACTTTAAGATTATTTTCAAGAATGAAATAGTTAAGTACAATCTGTTGGCCGAAGACAAGAAGCGAAACTACTATACTATATAAAAGATAATTACAATTAATTTATCGATGGAGATGCGATAAAGATATGTATAAGAATTTAAATTAAATTAAAAGTTGGAAAAACAAATCTTAAATAATGAATTTAATATGAAGAAAAAAAAATAATTTAAAAAAAATAAGAGGAATAATTTCAAAAAATTAAACTAAGGGAATTATCAAGTTTTCAACAACATCAAAATTTGATAAAAAAGGCAATGTTTAATATTTTTCAGATATACTGATTTAACTCGCTCACTTTCTAAGACTAGTAGGTAATTTATTAAAAAGACGAGGCGCAGTGACATTGTAAAAGAGTGAAAAATGTGCTTTCTTGATTGTGGGTACTTTGACAAGATAACTGGAGTTCACGCGTAAATTACAGTTTTCGTAGATCCTCGAAGCATTGTAACCGCAATTTTCAAAATAAAACTTTTAAAACCTTGTAGAAATACAAATGCCTTAATGGTAGCATTTCCAGATTTTTAAAAAAACCCAAAGCTAGGAGTTAGACGATTAACCTTACACAGAATGCGAATTGCATGTTTTTGTTTTGTAAGTAAAGGTTCTAATTTATTAAAATGTGTTCCACCCCAACAAGTTATCCCGTACTGCAACTTAGATTTAAAAAGACCGTTGTAAACTAATTTTAAAACTAACAAACCACAGTATTGGCTGAGTAAAAAAATCTGTGTAATAACATTAGTTAAAAAATTCCTTACAGATAGTGTATGGCCTTTCCAACTAAACCTATAGTCTAAAGTTACACCCAAATACTTAAAACTGTCGACTCGCTCAGTTAAAAAACAATCCGTGGCGCAACACAGATTAGAATTAAAAGTTAGAAAATTATGATCAAAAAAACAGGAATGCATCAAACGGAATCTTTCGCAATTAGGAGAATGATATTTTAAAGGCATATCACTACAGATTTTACCCATAATATTGTAGATCATGAACTTCGTTTTTACACTAATGACCAGTTTATGAAGATTAAACCAATTACGCAACAGTTCTAAATCGTGGTTAACGTCCGAATAAAGGTTGAAGTAACATTTACTGTTGTACGTCAAAGCAGTGTCATCGGCAAACGCTGTTATTGTGCCCTTCAAAGGTTGCAAGAAAAGTGAATTAACAAAAATCAAAAACAAAACTGGTCCTAATACAGAGCCTTGTGGTACACCAACGTTAATGAAGTTTTTAGCACTTAAGATATTTTTAATTTTAACTCTTTGACTACGATTATGCAGATACGATACAAACCATTCATGTATATTACCTCTAAATCCAGCATTATATAATTTCATAAGCAAAATATCATGGTCAACCATGTCAAAAGCTTTGGTAATGTCTATAAATAGTGTAGCTGATATAACAGATTCATTAAAACTTTTATAAATTTAACTGCATAACTTAAACAAAGCGTCTTCAGTAGATCTACCACTTCTAAAGCCAAACTGTGAGTCACTGAAAAAATTCGTTTTGTCTAGAAAAGACAGCATCCTAGACTTGATCCCCTTTTCGAAAACTTTAGAAAAGACTGATAAAAGAGATATAGGTCGATAATTATTTAAGTTCGTAGTATTGCCTTTTTTATGTAAAGGGATAACGACTGCAGTTTTCAAAAAATCAGGAAAGATACCTTTTTGTATGCTTAAATTGAAAATGTGAGTTAAAACATCTGCAACTAGAAAAGATATTCTTTTCAGAATATTACTAGAAATATTATCGCACGACTTAGAATTTGAATTTTTTAGCGACTGTATAATTTTATTTATTTCAAAAGCAGAAAAAAATTCCATAAAAAAAGTTTGACTTTGAATGGGTTCAAAAGCATTGACATTGTCACATTGACAAGCAAAAGAATTATACATTGCTGTGGTACGAATAGTACTCGTAATATTTGAAAAATAATCATTAAATACAGTAGCAACTTCAAAAGGCTCAGAAAAGGACAAATTATTTTTACTAACTACGATATCAGAATTAATCACGTTTTTGTTCAGAATCTGCAACATTCTGCCATTCTTTTTTAGAACTAGGTACCCATATTATGGATAAACTTGTTCCTATAATAAGTATCTCTTTGAAAAGGTATATCATTTTTTAGTTCTTCACACAATTTTTCGTAACACTTTTTCAGTCTAGAGTTGTTGGGATGTTTTTTAGAGCACTTAAAAAAGTAATTTTTCTTTTGAATTTTTTTTAAAAGAGTATCTGACATCCACTGTTTTAGATGTTTGTTTTGCTGACGTTTTTTAATCCTCTTGCTAGATGACTCTATGTGAAATTGAAGTCTGTTAAGAAAAAACATAAAGGCAGTAGATGGAACATGTGCACCATAAACATCATCCCAAAACTCAAAAACTAAGGCCGATTTTAGTGCAGTGTAGTAAATTTTAGTTAATTCATTAGTAATAGGCGGCATTTCTCTGGACACACTGTGATCAAGCTGAATTGTTGTTAAAAAGTGATCATTTATATTAAGATCAAAGGTAGTCATTTTATAATTTGTAGAATTACTTCTATGTAATCTTATAAATATATGATCAAGACAAGAACTTCAATCTTGAATTACACGCGTTGGCACATTAAGCAAACTTACCAAACCAAAAGAAGACATAAGTGATAGATAACTATCACTTTCAGATGAGGTGGTGAGAAGGTCAATGTTCAAATCACCGACCACAATCAGATTTTTGCACTTCTGATTTTCTAAAAAGCCAGAGAATTCATCCAGAAAGGCATTTACAGAGCAAAACGTTAAATCTATAAGCACAGACAAAACAATAAATAAAACCAGAAATTTCGCATTTGACACTAATCAAGTCAGCACTGATCAAATTTGAACATTTAATAATTGTAATGTTAGATAAATTATTTCCATGAAACACTGCGAAGCCTCCAGCAGCATACATATGTATTATTACATGTTGCAACAAGATTAAAATTAGGTATAGAAAAATTCGAAACTTCATTATAAAAAATCCAGATTTCGGAAAGAAACATTAGATCTGGTAAGTGAACCAAAGAAGCGAGATGAGTTAAAAAAGTATCAAAGTTCTTACGAATGCTACGTATATTTTGATGGATTACAGAAAAACCAGAAAAAGACAATAAGTTTTGATGATTAATACAAAAACAATTCAAATTTACAGTTGAAGAGGAAATATTGTTATCAATTGAGTTAATATTAGGACTTAAAGAAACATTATTTAAATTCACACTACTCATAGCTTCACTATAAAGTCCGTAAAACTAACCACTTTGATAACATTCTCCTCTTCTTTTCTTCGAATGAGCACAGATGAATTTCTTATCCAAACTTATCCAGAAGAGAACGTGTATAGGCAGTAAGTGAGTCGTTTATAAAAATTCTGCTGTCATCAGAGAATACACCAACTCCCTCGCCACCGTCATTCCCAACACCACTGCTGCAACCGCTGCCACTGCGCCGCCGCGCGCCGCCGTCATTCACATTAGCATAAAAGTTGGTAGAGAGTTTGATTTTACCATCACGCATCTTGTTCATAATTTTCATCTTTGATGAAAGAGAAGAGAATTGAACTGTAACAATATGATTACCAGATTAGTTTTTTTTTGTTTTTGCATTCGATTCAAGAGTTTTCTTAACGTAGCAAGTCACAATCTCATCAGGAACAATTGGAACACCAATACCAACAGTAAACAGCTTCATCACCTTCTCCTTCACATTTGCATTAGACACATCGGGAATTCCAATAATATCAACACAACAGCAATGTTGTGTTCAAGCAAATTGAAATTCACCTCCAAAGCATCAACTTTTTTTATTAGAATTTCATTGTTTTCCTCAAGAGTTTTAATTTTTAAGAGCGCTTTAGAATTAAGTTGTTGTAAGTTCATGATTTCTGCGTACAGTGTCTTAAAGTAATCGATTGATTGTTTTTGTTAGACTGCGATGAAAGAGATTTGACGCTCGCAATTATGTTACGACTGGAATTATGATCTGCATTCATGTGGGTAAGACTAACAGGGACAGGGGGACCATTCGATTTAGTGACGTTTAGGGGGGCTTTTGAGAGTGCAAGAGAATGATCATTCAATGCACTAACACAACTAGCACATTTGTAATCAATATCTGTTTTAATTAAATTGGCGCAATTTGCATGGAAAAATTCTTCACAAGTAGAGCACTTAATTTTTAGATAAGATTTATTAATCTTTATTTGGCAAATATTGCACTTCATTTTATAAAATGATTAAAAAACGTTAAATCTAATAATTCCAACTAAAAACATATGAGCAGAAGATGAGCAGTTGCACTGTAGACAGACTATGGCGCCATTGCAAATAACAACAACTACATAGGTATTTATCAAAAAACGTTAAATCTAATAATTATGTACAGACGATGAATTTCTTAGGCGGTTGCTACCCCAACAGGAAAACCTAATAATTCCAACTAAAAACCTATGAGCAGAAGATGAGCAGTTGCACCTTTGTATACACATATAAACTATATAATACTCTTATGGAACATGAGTTTCTAGTTCATTGATGATAAGTACTGAAAATTTGTTGTGTAGATTACAGAAGTTAAATCGAAAACCAAGTTGAGGAAAAGAGGTGGTTGCATTATTTTGACTCTCGTAAGAAATCAAGAGAGTAAGGGCGGCAACCAAATAGGTAGTACATTTGCTTACGTTTTTTTTTGTGTGTCGTCATGGGGAGATATTCATATGTATTGAACTATGTATGTATGTAGGTTTTGGTTTTGTTGGATTTGATTTCAAATTTTCAAATTTATGAAATCTAAAATAATTCAAATTTATTTTCTCAATACCAACAATGTTGTCAAATTTTGAATATTCTACATAGTTGTATATTTAAATATAGGCAATAGATTTTTGTTGTTTTTTTTCATTTTTTGGAAAGAAACAATACGTTAGGTAGGGAAATTCAATTGTGAGTCAGTTATGCATGTAGGCTTTGTATATGAAATGGAAGTTTATACATACTTATATACATACAAAGATGTAGGGAGGTAGGTACAATTTTTGTTACTCGTAAGTTGGATATGTAGGTACCTACATATGTAGGTACAAATTTGAAAACACTAATTAGATAGTGTTTACAAATTTGTACCTATGCACATGTAGGTATAAGCTTTGTATATATAACTATATATATATATATATATAACAATATATAACAAAGGTATTATCATGAAGGTGAAACGTCGGCAATAAAACTACTTGCCGACTTCCCAAACGTTAGTTCCACGTGTTTGACGTGTGGAATGTATTGCGGTGAGGGGAGAATGAGCGAGAATTGCAAAATTAAATAATAATTTTCCAGATAATTGAAGAAAAGAAGATAGAGAAGAATGTATACAAATTTAGCGATAGTTGGAGGGACTCACTGAAAAGACATTTTTGTTATTATTTTTCAATGCATATTCTATACAAATATGTATAATGTGTTTTTTTTGCTTGGTATGTATTGAGGAATATTGAAAAATATCAACAAGGCAAAAAAAGGATTGAATGAGTACAAAATGTTTCCGGTTCCCAATTTGAAACTTTAGGTAGGTACTTCTTTTTTTAAATTCAAGTATGAATAAGAATGAATGAGAAATTCAATTAGAAATTCAATGAATGAAATGAATAAGAAAATTAATATAATGCTCATAATGGTCAGATATTTATTGTTTGTTTTTTATAAGGATAAATATAGGTAGGTAGATAGATATTTTATCACCTTTACAATGTTGGATATTTTTAGAAATATAACGAACAAATGTAGATTAATGTTTTCTATTTCTTAAGCATAGTAAATACGCAATTATGTAGGTACAAATTACAGTATTAATTTATTAACTTTTTTATTTTTAAAATGCAGTTAACCTATATCCATATGAAGTTGTTAACATAGTTCTTACGTTCAAAAGTGGCAGCCCTGTCCTATTTCTTTCGAATGCAAATTGTAGCGTTTTTTGATGAATGAAATTAATTTTGATGAATGAAATTAAATTAGGTTTTCATTTCTTGTAAGAAAACTGTCAATTCGATTTTTCTCAAAATTTGTTCGAATGTTGAAAACAATATTTTTTATAAAATTAGTTGGAAGCCACAATCTCAAATTTTGTATCACGTGTCAATATATAATATAAAATTTAATTCAAGTCTCTAGCGTCAATGGTTCGTGTGATATTGAGGGTTAACCAACATTTCCACTGTTTTTTAAATTGCTATGGTAAAAAAAACCACCCACCCAATTTTTTTGAGAGTCCTTTCTGCATCTTTCTGCTTTATTACCTTTATAAAAAAATTTATTTGAAGTCGATATCTACTGGTTTTTGAGCAATGGACGACGAAAAAACACGTCGCGAACGTACGGACGTACAAACGTACGTACATACGCACGCACAGACATCTTTCTAAAATCTTTTATTTCGACTCTCGACGTCGAGAAATGTCAAAATTTTCAATTCGACAAATCGGACCCATTACAATATCTTCCTATGGGAAGTTAATAAATAAATAAAGTTTCATTTATTTATTTTATTATTTTTGGCTTCATTGTTTAGAATCAGTATTTAAAAAAAGTTATTCCACCGCCTAGCACAACATGCCAATCTCCTTAGATACTACTTACATATCCACCCTCTACCTACATATACCTACATTGTAGAAATATAAACATTAAAAAATCTATGTATACACATACTTCTATACCCCATGTTCAAAATATGGCAACAATGAATCCTACAGAGAATGAAATTTGCAAACGTTGCATTTAAATTTTCAAATTTCTCAAAAACTGAAAATCTAAAATCAAATGAATATAATTTTCTTCAAGCAAAATACCTACTGCTAAAAGCATACAATTCATAGCTATAACGATATGTATATGCATAGCTCCTTTACATTGATAGGTAGACAGAGGCACAAAAAAATCCAAGGTATCTATGGCAACGAACTGTTTTTGTGTTTTTGCTTACACATTTTCTCATTTTTTTTAAATAAACAGCTGATTCAACTGACTCCCTCACACATCTAATACTTATGAGGACAAAATAATATACTCCTTTCATTCCCACTCTTGCTTTAAAAATTTTATTTTCCAGTCGCTTTTAGATTCCACACCAAATTTCCGTACACACTGCGCCCTCATCCTCCGCCTTTCGTAACACAATTTTCTCGTTCATGATAGTACTATTCAGTTTTATATACAAAGGTTTTTTCTATATACCTATGTATGTATGTATGTACCTGTAATACTTTATAATTATGCTTACAAGAATATACCAAATACGAATAACCTAGGATAAAAATGTAGCTACACCTATACCTACATGTGCATAGGTACAAATTTGTAAACACTATCTAATTAGTGTTTTCAAATTTGTACCTACATATGTAGGTACCTTACATATCCAACTTACGAGTAACAAAAATTGTACCTACATCCCTACATCTTTGTATGTATATAAGTATGTATAAACTTCCATTTCATATACAAAGCCTACATGCATAACTGACTCACAATTGAATTTCCCTACCTAACGTATTGTTTCTTTCCAAAAAATGAAAAAAAAAACAACAAAAATCTATTGCCTATATTTAAATATACAACTATGTAGAATATTCAAAATTTGACAACATTGTTGGTATTGAGAAAATAAATTTGAATTATTTTAGATTTCATAAATTTGAAAATTTGAAATCAAATCCAACAAAACCAAAACCTACATACATACATAGTTCAATACATATGAATATCTCCCCATGACGACACACAAAAAAAAACGTAAGCAAATGTACTACCTATTTGGTTGCCGCCCTTACTCTCTTGATTTCTTACGAGAGTCAAAATAATGCAACCACCTCTTTTCCTCAACTTGGTTTTCGATTTAACTTCTGTAATCTACACAACAAATTTTCAGTACTTATCATCAATGAACTAGAAACTCATGTTCCATAAGAGTATTATATAGTTTATATGTGTATACAAAGGTGCAACTGCTCATCTTCTGCTCATAGGTTTTTAGTTGGAATTATTAGGTTTTCCTGTTGGGGTAGCAACCGCCTAAGAAATTCATCGTCTGTACATAATTATTAGATTTAACGTTTTTTGATAAATACCTATGTAGTTGTTGTTATTTGCAATGGCGCCATAGTCTGTCTACAGTGCAACTGCTCATCTTCTGCTCATATGTTTTTAGTTGGAATTATTAGATTTAACGTTTTTTAATCATTTTATAAAATGAAGTGCAATATTTGCCAAATAAAGATTAATAAATCTTATCTAAAAATTAAGTGCTCTACTTGTGAAGAATTTTTCCATGCAAATTGCGCCAATTTAATTAAAACAGATATTGATTACAAATGTGCTAGTTGTGTTAGTGCATTGAATGATCATTCTCTTGCACTCTCAAAAGCCCCCCTAAACGTCACTAAATCGAATGGTCCCCCTGTCCCTGTTAGTCTTACCCACATGAATGCAGATCATAATTCCAGTCGTAACATAATTGCGAGCGTCAAATCTCTTTCATCGCAGTCTAACAAAAACAATCAATCGATTACTTTAAGACACTGTACGCAGAAATCATGAACTTACAACAACTTAATTCTAAAGCGCTCTTAAAAATTAAAACTCTTGAGGAAAACAATGAAATTCTAATAAAAAAAGTTGATGCTTTGGAGGTGAATTTCAATTTGCTTGAACACAACATTGCTGTTGTGTTGATATTATTGGAATTCCCGATGTGTCTAATGCAAATGTGAAGGAGAAGGTGATGAAGCTGTTTACTGTTGGTATTGGTGTTCCAATTGTTCCTGATGAGATTGTGACTTGCTACGTTAAGAAAACTCTTGAATCGAATGCAAAAACAAAAAAAAAACTAATCTGGTAATCATATTGTTACAGTTCAATTCTCTTCTCTTTCATCAAAGATGAAAATTATGAACAAGATGCGTGATGGTAAAATCAAACTCTCTACCAACTTTTATGCTAATGTGAATGACGGCGGCGCGCGGCGGCGCAGTGGCAGCGGTTGCAGCAGTGGTGTTGGGAATGACGGTGGCGAGGGAGTTGGTGTATTCTCTGATGACAGCAGAATTTTTATAAACGACTCACTTACTGCCTATACACGTTCTCTTCTGGATAAGTTTGGATAAGAAATTCATCTGTGCTCATTCGAAGAAAAGAAGAGGAGAATGTTATCAAAGTGGTTAGTTTTACGGACTTTATAGTGAAGCTATGAGTAGTGTGAATTTAAATAATGTTTCTTTAAGTCCTAATATTAACTCAATTGATAACAATATTTCCTCTTCAACTGTAAATTTGAATTGTTTTTGTATTAATCATCAAAACTTATTGTCTTTTTCTGGTTTTTCTGTAATCCATCAAAATATACGTAGCATTCGTAAGAACTTTGATACTTTTTTAACTCATCTCGCTTCTTTGGTTCACTTACCAGATCTAATGTTTCTTTCCGAAATCTGGATTTTTTATAATGAAGTTTCGAATTTTTCTATACCTAATTTTAATCTTGTTGCAACATGTAATAATACATATGTATGCTGCTGGAGGCTTCGCAGTGTTTCATGGAAATAATTTATCTAACATTACAATTATTAAATGTTCAAATTTGATCAGTGCTGACTTGATTAGTGTCAAATGCGAAATTTCTGGTTTTATTTATTGTTTTGTCTGTGCTTATAGATTTAACGTTTTGCTCTGTAAATGCCTTTCTGGATGAATTCTCTGGCTTTTTAGAAAATCAGAAGTGCAAAAATCTGATTGTGGTCGGTGATTTGAACATTGACCTTCTCACCACCTCATCTGAAAGTGATAGTTATCTATCACTTATGTCTTCTTTTGGTTTGGTAAGTTTGCTTAATGTGCCAACGCGTGTAATTCAAGATTGAAGTTCTTGTCTTGATCATATATTTATAAGATTACATAGAAGTAATTCTACAAATTATAAAATGACTACCTTTGATCTTAATATAAATGATCACTTTTTAACAACAATTCAGCTTGATCACAGTGTGTCCAGAGAAATGCCGCCTATTACTAATGAATTAACTAAAATTTACTACACTGCACTAAAATCGGCCTTAGTTTTTGAGTTTTGGGATGATGTTTATGGTGCACATGTTCCATCTACTGCCTTTATGTTTTTTCTTAACAGACTTCAATTTCACATAGAGTCATCTAGCAAGAGGATTAAAAAACGTCAGCAAAACAAACATCTAAAACAGTGGATGTCAGATACTCTTTTAAAAAAAATTCAAAAGAAAAATTACTTTTTTAAGTGCTCTAAAAAACATCCCAACAACTCTAGACTGAAAAAGTGTTACGAAAAATTGTGTGAAGAACTAAAAAATGATATACCTTTTCAAAGAGATACTTATTATAGGAACAAGTTTATCCATAATATGGGTACCTAGTTCTAAAAAAGAATGGCAGAATGTTGCAGATTCTGAACAAAAACGTGATTAATTCTGATATCGTAGTTAGTAAAAATAATTTGTCCTTTTCTGAGCCTTTTGAAGTTGCTACTGTATTTAATGATTATTTTTCAAATATTACGAGTACTATTCGTACCACAGCAATGTATAATTCTTTTGCTTGTCAATGTGACAATGTCAATGCTTTTGAACCCATTCAAAGTCAAACTTTTTTTATGGAATTTTTTTCTGCTTTTGAAATAAATAAAATTATACAGTCGCTAAAAAATTCAAATTCTAAGTCGTGCGATAATATTTCTAGTAATATTCTGAAAAGAATATCTTTTCTAGTTGCAGATGTTTTAACTCACATTTTCAATTTAAGCATACAAAAAGGTATCTTTCCTGATTTTTTGAAAACTGCAGTCGTTATCCCTTTACATAAAAAAGGCAATACTACGAACTTAAATAATTATCGACCTATATCTCTTTTATCAGTCTTTTCTAAAGTTTTCGAAAAGGGGATCAAGTCTAGGATGCTGTCTTTTCTAGACAAAACGAATTTTTTCAGTGACTCACAGTTTGGCTTTAGAAGTGGTAGATCTACTGAAGACGCTTTGTTTAAGTTATACAGTTAAATTTATAAAAGTTTTAATGAATCTGTTATATCAGCTACACTATTTATAGACATTACCAAAGCTTTTGACATGGTTGACCATGATATTTTGCTTATGAAATTATATAATGCTGGATTTAGAGGTAATATACATGAATGGTTTGTATCGTATCTGCATAATCGTAGTCAAAGAGTTAAAATTAAAAATATCTTAAGTGCTAAAAACTTCATTAACGTTGGTGTACCACAAGGCTCTGTATTAGGACCAGTTTTGTTTTTGATTTTTGTTAATTCACTTTTCTTGCAACCTTTGAAGGGCACAATAACAGCGTTTGCCGATGACACTGCTTTGACGTACAACAGTAAATGTTACTTCAACCTTTATTCGGACGTTAACCACGATTTAGAACTGTTGCGTAATTGGTTTAATCTTCATAAACTGGTCATTAGTGTAAAAACGAAGTTCATGATCTACAATATTATGGGTAAAATCTGTAGTGATATGCCTTTAAAATATCATTCTCCTAATTGCGAAAGATTCCGTTTGATGCATTCCTGTTTTTTTGATCATAATTTTCTAACTTTTAATTCTAATCTGTGTTGCGCCACGGATTGTTTTTTAACTGAGCGAGTCGACAGTTTTAAGTATTTGGGTGTAACTTTAGACTATAGGTTTAGTTGGAAAGGCCATACACTATCTGTAAGGAATTTTTTAACTAATGTTATTACACAGATTTTTTTACTCAGCCAATACTGTGGTTTGTTAGTTTTAAAATTAGTTTACAACGGTCTTTTTAAATCTAAGTTGCAGTACGGGATAACTTGTTGGGGTGGAACACATTTTAATAAATTAGAACCTTTACTTACAAAACAAAAACATGCAATTCGCATTCTGTGTAAGGTTAATCGTCTAACTCCTAGCTTTGGGTTTTTTTAAAAATCTGGAAATGCTACCATTAAGGCATTTGTATTTCTACAAGGTTTTAAAAGTTTTATTTTGAAAATTGCGGTTACAATGCTTCGAGGATCTACGAAAACTGTAATTTACGCGTGAACTCCAGTTATCTTGTCAAAGTACCCACAATCAAGAAAGCACATTTTTCACTCTTTTACAATGTCACTGCGCCTCGTCTTTTTAATAAATTACCTACTAGTCTTAGAAAGTGAGCGAGTTAAATCAGTATATCTGAAAAATATTAAACATTGCCTTTTTTATCAAATTTTGATGTTGTTGAAAACTTGATAATTCCCTTAGTTTAATTTTTTGAAATTATTCCTCTTATTTTTTTTAAATTATTTTTTTTTCTTCATATTAAATTCATTATTTAAGATTTGTTTTTCCAACTTTTAATTTAATTTAAATTCTTATACATATCTTTATCGCATCTCCATCGATAAATTAATTGTAATTATCTTTTATATAGTATAGTAGTTTCGCTTCTTGTCTTCGGCCAACAGATTGTACTTAACTATTTCATTCTTGAAAATAATCTTAAAGTTAATGTATTTTTATATAACTATGGATTGAAGTTTATATAGTTTTAAGTATTTTTCAAATGAAATAAAGAAATAAATAAGACCGGCAAAGTGAGACGTCGGCACATCTACACCCAGTGAAAGCAGTTCTAGTACACCAAAGTTCGAACTGGAATTAGCTGAAATCGAAGTTTCACTGACAAACGGTGCCAGTGAGACAAGCTGTGATCATCTTATAAGAAAGAAGGTATATACCGTCATACAAATGCATAGGTCAGTTTTTTTTTATAGTTATTATATTGCATATTTTCAGCAGGAGCTCATAAATCAAATAACGCGAAAGCTAGAAGTCCTTAATTTAGAACAAACGGCAATCGCAGAAGAGACATCAACTAATGATGAACTTGGTAGCAGTTTGGCAGCTAAAGTTGCAGACAATATGCGTCCTATTGACGCCACAAAGTTCCGAACCTACATCGATGATGTTGGTCATATTACAAGTTTGCTACTTAGCCTATCAGGTCGTTTAGCCAAAACTGAGAACTCATTAACTGCCTTAGATAATCAATGCCCAGAGAGTGTAAGTATCCTCACACTGAATAGCAACTGATCTACATTACCGATCTTCTAACATTGATTTCTTTTCTTTTTGACAGAAAATTCTCGTCTTTAAACGCGACCGACTTGTCGATCAGCTAGAAGAAGCCAAACGCCTTAAGGAAGACATCTATCGTCGAGGGTCAACGTCTTATAATTTAAGTTAAAAATAATAATAATTAAAACGAAAACTTATAAATACTACATATTATTTTTTAAATGTTGTTTCTGTGATTTTACCATTCGAAACTTAAGTTAAGATAATTTTATTGTTAATTATATAAAGTTCTATTATAGAGCACTTAAGAAATATTCTTCTATTAAAAACAAAAATAATTGTTTAATACCTAAACATGAAGATAGTTTTGTAGACCATCTTAAAAAAAATATATATACAATTTGTAATTAATGAAAAAATCAATTTAAGAACAACAACTACACGTGTATATTATATACAGACTCTAATGATAATGTATGTAATTGATCAAAATGCTATTTTTTAAAAATAAAATATTAAAATAAAAACCATGAAAATTTGTTTCGAATTATTTTAATTGACTTTAAAAAAAAAAAACAAAGCAAATCAAATCGACACCCTTTCATCGTTTTCGAGTTTTATATGACAGCATCTAGAGGGACGAACTCTAAAGCATCATTCACATGAGCGCGACCAACGAACGACGAATGAATTACAAAATGTGAGTTTGAAGACATATTTCCACACAAATTCTTAACAAAACGATAGCAATAAAGTTTCTATTTGATTTATGATGCATACTTCTACTTTTCAATATCATATATTAATAAATTTAGGAAAACAAATTTATTCGTCGCGAAAAAAGTTATAGTTGATACGAACTGTCAAACTTTATTCGCGTTTTACATTATCCACACTCGCAACGAATAAAAAAATCGCGCGTACTTAACCTAAAAAAATCGTTCTTGTTTTGGTTTCGGTGGTGAATGTCAAACTTCATTCGCGACGAATTAAAAACTCTCATGTGAAAGAAATGTCAAAATCGCCGAATATTCGTTCATTCGTTGGTCGTGCTCATGTGAATATTGCTTAAAAGTCCATGTTTAATTTCGACATCTTAGCCAAACTCGCACGTCTGGGATGACAGTGGAGAAATTGCACTGCTTGAAAAATAACGTTGCAAACAACTTTACGAAACCTTTTTATGTCAAAAAAAAGGCTTTAAACAAGATTAGTATAATGCGTTGTAATGTGATTTCTTTAACATCGTCCTTGAAAGTATAAAAAACTAAATTCACTGGCGCCAAATTTTAAACAACCTATTAATTACTAATTAGCCATTTGATTAATATTTAGAAATTTACAGTTTAAAATTTTAAACGTTTCTTTTTCGTTTTGCTAACTAGTAAATTGCTAATTACCTCTTATTAAAAACGAAAATCCAAACATGTCTAAAAAATTACAGTTCATGAAAATCAACAAAGCAAATACGCTTAAACGGACCAATGAATAGGAATTCTTTACTATTGACTGCACCATTCCATCCACTGCTATTATAACAATAATTGTACAGATGTCATATGGGTGTAGCAAATTGCTAAAAGTTAAAGTAGCCATTCCGAATGAACTCAAAAAGTACTGGACCGATTTTAATAATTCTTTTTTCATTAGAAAGCTAACTTATCACTGAGTAACATAGGCTATATTAAGTACCAGATTACTATAGAAATCTTTTGAAATTCATATTAAAACCAACCGAAGGTGTAGAAAAATTAACCATGAAATGTCTTTCATCGCATACGCTGTGAAGAGTATTAATGTTAGGACAAAAAAATGTTTTCTAATTTAGTGATTCATGGTCGTTACGTTAGGTCGTAGCATGCTTATAACTTAAATATCTGTACCGGGACGGGCCGCTAGTCACAAATAAAATCGATAAAAATGGATGTATCAATTTACTAAATCATTTTTAAATTTGACAGCACTATCTTTCAAAAGTCTGTCCAATTACTTGCCTATGTTCACGATACTTGGTCATTTTGCTTAAATGTATTTCTAAGATCTCAGAGATTTTCGTATTCTCAGAAATGTAAACAAAATTTTTCATACAAATTTGTCACTGTTTTTGCTGTCAGAAATCTGTGAACATAATTTTTATGATTTGATTTCTCAAGAATTTTTTATTTGAGAATTCTGTTTGCTCAGTTAATCCGTCTGAGAAAATTCTAAGAAATCTTAGGCCAAGTATTTCTCGAGTTAACCCCTGAAACAATGGGAAAAGGCAGAAGTTGTACGCCAAAAATCCTCCGAAGCGCTATTGTTGAGCTTAATAAAGCTGGCTTATCATACCAACAAATTGCAACCCAGCTTAACTGTTCCAAAAAGGTGTTCGGTGCCGTTGCCCATTTCCGTAATAATAAAACCACTGACAATGTTGCGCGCCGAAAGAGACCACGGAAAACATCACTTCACACAGATAGAAAAATTGTCCGCCTGTCAAAAGTAGATCCTAGAAGAAGTGCAGCAGTCATTCAGCGCGAAATAATGGACGATTCTGATATCCGCATATCAAAAAGAACTGTTGCCCGTTGTTTGGTTGAAGCTGGACTTCATGGACGGATTTCACATAAGAAACCAATGATGGTCACAAATGTTCAAAGACAGCGGCGCATCCAGTTTGCCAAGAGACATGCCGATTGGACGGTGAATCGAAGGAAATTTGTGTTGTGGAGCGATGAGACGAAGATAAATCGCATTGGTCCCGACGACAGAAAGTACGTCCGACGCCCAAAATGTAAGGAACTTGACCCAAAGTACATTGAATTGAATGAGAAAATCTGTTTTTATTTGAACACGAAATCGTTTCTAATTAACTGTCAATGGCTGTATATAAGAAATGATTTTCGTTCTAATTATTTTAGTTGTGTTTCAATTCTTTTGCTGTTAAGTTTATAAAGTAGAAGTTTAAAAAAAAACATTAAATTAGACTTTAGTTCATTTTAAACACGGAAATTTGTAAGAAAAATAATAATACATTTTTTTTTTTAGTTTTTTAAGTTAGCCTTGTTATGTAGTTCTTCTGCTTGCATTCTTTTAATTATTACTTGAAAATCTTAAGAAAAAACTATTCAAATTTTAACTCATATTCATTCCAGTCTTTTATAATGTAATACCAGAGTAAAGTTAGGATGCCAAATTAGAAGAAGGGCATATAACGAAACAGAAAGTTTAACATAATCTCAAAATGACGGAAAATAACAATTATTGTACATTTTTAAAACGGAAAAAAAGGTTAAACGTTTCGATTTTATTTCTTCTTCCATATTTTAAATTAACTTTTACTATTTCTTGAATGTAACATTAGATTCAAAAAAAAATTTCCAGAGTGCATTAATCTACTACACAGAAAAAACTCCTTATACAATTTTTGACAGCTCTTTTTTGAAAGCTTAACTAACTAAGCAAACTTCTACGAGTTATATATATATATATATATTTATATATTTTTTTATAATTGCATAAGAATCTTGTCTCTTCTAAGGACGGTGTTCATAATATTAGACTGTTAGTTAACGTCTCATTATGATCGTTTTTTTTTTAATTTAAAAATGTCAGCCTCATTTCCAATCTCTATTAAATCAACAAGAGGGAGCGAGATATACTGAAACATGTTTTTCAGTATATTATATTCTTGTAGTTAACTCTGAGATCACCCATTGTTTTCGACAGATACTGAAATAGCAAAGGAAATGTTATTTTTATTTCTTTTAGTGGAAAAATGAATAATTTTGTATAAGTGATTGGATGCGTTCCAAAGGTCGTTTCTACACAGAGCTTACACATACAGTGCGGTCATTAGACGATCAATTCAAAAGATTCCATCTAGTTGAATATTAATATTACAATTATTTCAATCAAAGTATAGAAAATGCAAGACAAATCTCGATTTTCGACGAAAAAATGCATATTTTCTTAGAAGTTTCTTAATCCTTCGAGATAAAGAGAATATGATAGTGTTTAGATTAACAAGTAAGAAAAAAACCATAATTTGCTATAATATGAAATTGAGAGATTCCAGCAAAAAAATTAAGACTTTTCATAAATGTTTTTCAATCCATTGAGATATAAGATTTTATTACATACAAAAAATCAATTTAGGTAGACATGAAGCTTTATTCCCAAATGTTTTGACATAAAACAAATTTTTGAGAAAACAAATGCAAAATATTGTTCTGCACTCGATTTAACTGCCATCTGTACATCAAAGCATATCAACAATTTTTATTCGCTATATATTCACATTGATTTCTGATCAAATTATATTCACTTAACATGGTTTTATTGTTTTCCAAGTGAAATTTTGCTAACTTTCGATTATTTCAAAAAACAGATCTTTTCTGAAAAAAAAAGATAAAACATTCCGAATTTTTTCAAAAACCTAGAATAAGAGATACCGTCGGTATACCCTGAAAATTTAATTTTTAATTTTGAACACAATTCCGAGTTAGAATTATAATGAATACTGAATTTCAACATTATAAATGTCAAGAGAAACAATTAAAGTGACACATTCGACAAACTAAAAGTGGATTTAAGTGTATCCGCTGCATAATGCAGAAAAGTAGAGCGAGACAGATGTATGTTGAAATGCGAAACTGAGGGAGAAGACACAGGTGGTAAATTATTTTTACATCCCATAAAATATAACTTTTTGACAGTTGCAGACAAAAATGCTAAAATAAAGATGAACCCATCTTCGTCTTCACTATAATGTTGTCTTCTGGATTGATCCAATTTCCTATAATGCATATCTTTACCATTTTAGTCTCTTCTCTCTATCTTACAAACAGCAAAAATCAACCAAATGGGTGGTTGTGTATGTATATTTTATCAGTCTTATTTAAAAACGCTGTATAGAGCGTACATAAAGTTATGTAATCTCTATAATGCCTCTAAACGCAAAAATGCTATTTATAAAACTTATACAAGGTTGCATAGTCCCATATTAAGCTAAACGCGTTTTGAGGTTGAATAGAGCCTACATAAGGAAATTATTGTTATTATTAGGTCCGTTCGCGTACCCTCCTAAAACAGTCCAATTTAACGAAAAAATACGAAATTTAACCAAATCCTGTTCGCGTACTCAAAAATTTCGTAGTTTTTCGTAAAAGAGAGCGCTCACGAGAGAGTAAAATATTTCCCCAACCTACGAATTTTAGCCCAAGTAATTTCTTTGGGCTGATTTGTGAAAATTTCAAATTTGATAGAAATTCAAATAAATTAAATAAATTGCTCGCTTTTGCTGTCAGTTATAAAATTTAAAAACAAATTTTCAAAGAACAGCAACAGGACAGTAACATTGTGTGAAAAATTTGTTGTTTTCCCGTTCGCTTACTTTTTTGTAGTTTTTTTTTTGGTGAGAGAATTTTACCCCCACTCTTTAAAATATCTCTTTTTACGAATTTTGGCGCAGAAAGTACGCGAAGGCGAACGGACCTATTATTTCGTAAATGTCATTTTGATTTCTCTCCTCTCTTTTTGAAATTAAAATAAAAACAATAATGCCTCTCCACTTCTCCAGTTTAGCTCGTGAGCCGAAGAAACGAAGAATTTAAAAAAAATATAGATTTTCGAAAGAGAATATCATAAAAATAATTGGAATTATTTTGTTATATTTTAGTTGTTATGACAACAAGCTGATTTTATAGACATTTTGGTACTTTTTTTGATATAAGCATTGTATAACTAAAATAGCAGAATTTTTTATAAATAGGAATTTTCGCAACGTTACATAGAGCCTACATAAATCCTTAGGTATTCACTGTATAACTATTCATCTGTTTAGCGAATTCTATTAAATAAGACTGTATATGTACAATTTTAAGACATAAAAGCTTTAATAGTGTTCTAAGGAAATCTAATAGCTTAAATTGTCATTTTTAGCAAAAATTTATAAGGCATTCAAGAAAATTGTTAAGCACTGTAGAAAAATCCGATTTTATGTCAAGTTTGTGACTAAAAGTCTGAATAGGCTCTTGATGTTGATATGATTAATAATTTCAAAGAAAAAATATTCAGTATATGGCTAAGTAATTTGTGAGGAATAAATTTCTCAAATAAACATTTTGGGCTAAAATAATAATAATATTAAATTAGTTTTATATTTGGTAAATAGCAAAACAATTATTTTTCTAGAATTTGTTTAAATATCTCTGAACGGGTGAATAAAGTTATTCTTTGTGTAAGTGTTTAAAGTATATGTTTTCTAGTTTAACAATGTCAGATAAAGTACCAAAAAGAAAAATCTACTACATTATTATGCAGACTTCGCAATATAGATTCATGTAAAAACAGAAACAAATTAATGTAATACGAATGGTATGCAATTTCTGATTATATTTTTATTTGAGTCATTCAACATTATTTTCAAAGTCATAAATATTCGTCACATTTGAATAATTTGTGATAAAAGAAAAGGATTGATAAAGTGGACCATATCGTACAACTACTTAATTATATAAGAAACTAGCGGACCCGACAGACTTCGTCCTGTCATAAAGATTTGTAATGTGGCAGTTTTTTGTTCCTAATCGTGTGAATCATATAGTATAGTGCTTTGTGATATACGATGTTCTTTGTTTGATTACTTGGCGCATAGACAAACAAATCTGATGGTTTTCCAACACATGAACGGGCAACATACAATTGACCATGTGAGAAACATGGGTTTTCTAGATTAATACCACAAACACTTAATGATTGCCCCTGGGACTTGCTTATGGTCCTAGCAAAAGCAAGCCGCACTGGAAACTGTAGTCGTTTAAACTTAAATGGCACATCAGTCGGAATCATTGGGAAGCGCGGTATGAGAACATCTTCTCCTTTATACTTTCCTTTGAGTATTATAGTTGCTTCTATCACGTTGTTTAGTAATTTTTTTATCGCTAACCATGTACCGTCGCAAAGACGCGGTTGGTTGATATTTCGCAACATTATAACTATTGATCCAACCTTTAATTGAAGATTGTGAGGTAGCAATCATGGCAAATCCGGTGGACAGTTGAATTCATCATCTTGGTTATTACCCGAATCAACTGATTTATATATCCTCGATTCGCCTGTAATTTGTTCTTGAATTTTGAAATTTAATTCATTTACGTTTATGTTTTTGCAACCAATATAGCTCGTTCGCTCAACCAATTATGGTTTCTGTAATTTTGAGAAACATCTGGAAATACCTTCTGAATAAGTTCATCTTTTGATTGCGTTAACTGCCAAAAACTTTGAGGAAAGTTAATGCAGCCAGTCAACATGTCTATAGGAAATTTCCCATTACCAATGTCAATGAGTTTTTTAGAGAATATGTTTCCAGATTGGTCATTTTACAACTCGACACGCAAATGCTTGCTTAAATGAAGTATTTTGAAATGTTTTCACAAATTGGAAGACTTTAGACATGCATTGATTTGATTTTGAATCACTAGTAATTTTTGACGAAATTCTCCTGCTAATAAAATCATTGCACCACCAAATCTGTTGTTATTGCTTCGTAGATCTTTTAAGGTTCTATCTATAGCTTCCAAAGATTTTGTATGTGCCATCGTACATTCATCCCAAAACCTTTGCCATTGCAGAGTCTTTCGAAATGTTGCAGGTTGGAGTTTCATTGCTTTGCATATTTAATGGCAATTTTAGTGGCGGCTGTTCGGCCACCTTTAAGCAAAGTTGCTGCGATTTTGAGCGAATTGTTGCTAATATTAATGAAATCAAAACGAATTTTCTAAGAAGTAAATCCCTCCAGTTTCATAATTTGTTACTTTCATAAGAGTATCAAATACATATGTACTTCTGTTGTTCATTCAACAGTGGAAGTTTTGTTTGAATTAATTCTTTCAAAGTGTTGAGATCATACAATTTTTATCGATGCAACTCTTGGTTAAAAGCATCATGCATTGGACGATTGGGCGCGGTCAGGCCTAATTGAATTAATAGTTTGTTTGACATCATCAAGCACATGTCTTCAATTGGAATCAATGCTTCATTGTAAATTTCTTCACTGATTTGCATACTTGGATTTCCCATTTTTTTTTTTTTTTTTTTTTTTTTTAATTTCATTATTCTTATCTTACAAACTTTGTGCTTATATAATAATATAACAAATTCAAAAATATAGAAAGAATAACTAGTGACATTTGTATTTGAAAATAAAATAGTGTTAATGTCACATCATTGAAAATTACCTTCAAAATGTGGGGTGTACAACAATTTATTACCAATTTAAAATAAAAAATTAAATGAAAGGCAAAGAATTTTATTAATGAGCAGAAGGCTTAGAACAAAAAGGAAAAAAATATTAAAGCTATACTTAATAATGTGCATAAGAATATACATAAATGAAAAACTTAATTAAGTGATATACAGCAGCAGAGTTTTGATTTCATGGTGATTGAAATCTAGAAGCCAACTTTTTATTCTATTTAGGAAAATAATTAGAGATCTAATAAACCGAAAGTTCATAGGTAGACGATTGAACAATTTAAATGATACAACGGAGAAAAAGTTTCTGAAATGTGTAGTTCGAAATGATGGTGTGAGAACAGAATTAACCGAATTGCTACGCAAATACCTAGTGTCAGAAATTGGACTCTGCATATAACCACCTTTCAAGAAAAATATTTTTAAGACTTTGAAATAATATAAGTGTTTTAGTGGCAGAATTCCCAATGTCCTGAACAGAACCATAGAATGAGCCAAACGATTTGCTCTGAGTATTTTTCTTATAGCGCACTTTTGTAAAACAAGGAGTGGTTGGAGAATTGTATCGTAAGCACCCCCCCAACAACTCAATCCATACTGCAATCTTGATTGAAATATTCCACAATAAACCATTCTAAGTGTTTTACTGTCACAGAAATTTCTGAGTCGAAAAAAACTACGAATGCAATAACGTAAATATTTTTTAGATTTGAAACATGTTCGAGTCATCTCATATTATTATCAAAAGTTATACCCAAGTATTTAAACTCTGATACTATTTCAATTTTAAAGCAGTTAATGTCACAAGTTGCATGTTCATTAAACATTTTATCAGGTGCATCAGAAGTACACAAACAACTCAACAAGTTTTGCCTGATACAGTTGTTGGCAAGAAAGTAAATTTCGCCACCAGAGCTTTCTGAACTACTATGGCTGAAGAATATTAGTTTTGTTTTCCTGCTCACAAATAATTTGTGTTCAGAAAACCAAATTCGAAGAAGATGAACATCGTGATTGATTTCGGCACTAAGGTTTAAAGCACTATCTGAACGGTAAGCAACCCCAATATATTCCATATTTGATACAAATTATCATCAAACATAGGGAAAAAGTAAAGGGCTGTTTTTATTTTTTTTTCGGCAATTATTCTTATTTTTCTCGCCGTAAAAACAATCCTTGAACTGCAACGAACATTTTAAAAAAAGAATTGGCCAAATTGGTCCAGGCGTTGTAGAGTTATGCGCTTACCAACACATTTTGCGATTCATTTTTATATATAAGAGATGATTTTCGTTCCAATTATTTTAGTTGTGTTTCAATTCTTTTGCTGTTAAGTTTATAAAGTAGAAGTTTAAAAAAAAAACAATAAATTAGACTTTAATTCTTTTTAAACACGGAAATTTGTAAGAAAAATAATAATACATTTTTTTTAGCTTCTTTAGATTAGCCTTGTTATGTAGTTCTTCTGCTTGCATTCTTTTAATTATTACTTGAAAATGTTAACAAAAAACTATTCAAATTTTAACTCATATTCATTCCAGTCTTTTATAGTGTAATACCAGAGTAAAGTTAGGATGCCAAATTAGAAGAAGGCCATAATTAACGAAACAGAAAGTTTAACATAATCTCAAAATGACGGAAAATAACAATTATTGTACATTTTTAAAACGGAAAAAAAGGTTAAACGTTTCGATTTTATTTCTTCTTCCATATTTTAAATTAACTTTTACTATTTCTTGAATGTAACATTAGATTCAAAAAAAAAATTCCAGAGTGCATTAATCTACTACACAGAAAAAACTCCTCATACAATTTTTGACAGCTCTTTTTTGAGAGCTTAACTAACTAAGCAAACTTCTAAGAGTTCGTCCGCCATTGTATGAATATTTTTATAATTGCATAAGAATCTTGTCTCTTCTAAGGACGGTGCTCATAATATTAGACTTTTTAGTGGCAAATCATTTTAACGTCTCATTATGATCGCTTTCTTTTAATTTAAAAATGTCAGCCTCATTTCCCAATCTCTTTTAAATCAACAAGAGGGAGCGAGATATACTCGTAAATCATAATTTTAGACATCCATTATATGAACAATGCCTTTTTTACGTACATATTAGGTTAACATAAGCTCTAAGCTTAATGAATTTCATTTCCAAGTTAAAGCTGTCAATTCATCTTATTTATTACCTATAAAGTAGTAAGAAAATACTAACTCTGTTCAAGTCATGTCATACTCGATCCGATAAAAAATTTCAGTACAGGCCTTATTTTTGGAAAGTTGATTGGAAAGTTAGTCAAGAAAAATCTCCCTAACTATCAATTCAAGTCCACTTATGTCAAAATGACAACTGAACATGTTTTAACATTCAACTGAAAGCTATATACTTTATTATTTACATATGTATTTGTTTTTTGAACAATTTCATTTTATGTTTTGTGTAAGAGGATTCCTTATCAAATTAGAAAAGGAATAAGGAATATTTCTTTAGAATACAAAATACAAGTCGTGATTGACTTTTATATTGCCTTAAAAAGAATAACGCCTTTTACTCATATTCGAATTCTTGCGTATTTATGACATTTAAATTTGTTTATGCAGCTAGTCGAAAAAAGTCAAAATGGCAGGTCAAACAGAACTACATCACCACAAAAAAAATGTTTCATACAAATTTTCTTCAACATTAAAAAACAAACACAAATTTCGGAACATAATTCTTTTGATCAGAAATCAGAAATAGTACATATTAACTTCTTGTTTCAGATAGTTCAGAAGATGCCTCAAACTCTAAATAAAGTAACAACAAACCACGAGAAAACTAAGGTAAACTATTTGGCTGATTTAATTTTGCCTGAATTCTAAAACAAAATTATTAATTTTAATATCATAGAATGTGCCTGACAAAAAATCCAACAATACTAAGGATGAGGACCATTACTTCCAAGATCTTCTCAATTGTTTCGAAAAACCTGATAACGATCAATATTTTCTCGGGAAATATAAAAACTCACCGAATTTTTTAAAAGATAACTATGAAAAGCAATTCAAACTGCTAACTAAAGCAATACAACATCGAAAAAGCGAAGAAATTATCAAAACTATTTTTTCCCAAATTTCCACACTTACTTCTGGTACAAATATTGATATTATAGAAACTTTAATAGAAAAAGTAGATGAAGACTCCTTTGAAAAATGTTTTGACTATATTTACAATATAAATAGTGGTGCTATAAAACAGGAATGGTTGCAGGAGGCTTTTTGGAATGAAAAGTATAAAGTGATTGAAAAATTATTAAAGGCAGGAGCATATTTGGGGTTTAAGGTTAAACGTCCCAACAATGATGAGGTATATTTAATTGACCAGATGGACCGAGAAGTGCTGGAAGAAATATTTGATTCATGCATAACACCAGTACAAGGAACTATAAAATCTAGAGATTTCAAGATTAATTTCTGTTATAAAAATTTCGATTATGAAAACGAAATGGTTCCAATCCAGTGCATTATTAAAAACAAAGAACTACTACCACTCCTTGAACATCCACTGATCACAAGCTTTATGACATTAAAATGGTTTAATGTTTGTTATTTATTCTATTTAAATATTATTTTGTATTGCATTCATTCTTATGCCATGATAAATTGTATTTACTTAAAGAGAAATAATTCATCATACGGGCTTTGGCCAGTACTTACAATAACATATTTGATCATTCGGGAAGTTATTCAGTTTTGTATGCGTCCAAAAAAGTACATGTATTCGGTCACGAACCTTTTAGAAATCGTATTGATAGTTCTGTCCGTTTTGACCATAACGATGGATTTTGAATCGTTCACTACAAAAACAATTGCTGTATGCACGTTACTGCTAATGAGCTTTGAATTATGCAGTCTTATTGATTATGTGCCTGCCTTTTCTATTTCACTGCACATGTTAATGCTGATAAAAGTAATTTTGACCTTCCTCAAAAGTTTAATATTGTATATGGTCCCCATTACAATGTTTGGGTTTTGTTTTTATATTCTTTTCGGATGTCAAATTAAGAACAACGGAAGTAAACAAAATGCCCAGTTCGCAAATAAAACACTAAATTGTACACAAAATCCCAAGTTCGAAAACATATCTTCATCAATGGGCAAAACATTAGCAATGTTTATTGGGGAGCTAGACTATGGGGGTTTTAAATTCCAAGGTGTTGCCAGTTATATTTTATACTATGGATTTGTCTTATGTATACCCGTTGTTTTGATGAATCTGCTCAATAGTTTAGCTGTTAGCGATATTCAGGTGAGTTAAAGAATAAATAAATATACAAACTATAAGAATTCAAACTAAATATTTAAACAAAGTTTTCAACGTAATCGAAAAAAAACAAGAAAATAAGATCTGAAGGGTTTCACCTTGCTGAACACAATTGTTGATTGATTCACCTGCTAACTTTTGTCGGATCTAAATTTCCGAGATTTTATTTTCCTCGAAAACGCATTGAAGATATTGTGTGGGATTATTAAAAAATAAAAATTTACTTTCAATTTGTATTTTCCTTACAGGCCATCAAGGACCATGCCAAACTAAATGAATTAATTCGTCAAGCTAAATTTTTAAGTAAATTTGATTCCAAATTGTTAGGAAAACTATCGTCTATTACCGATAAATGCTTTTGCAAGCTTTCAATTATTGTTCAACCATATTCTGAAGATTTTCTAAACAAAGTACAATTTCCAGCGGATTGCAATACGTGCAAAATCGGTAATATTAGTGAAAGCGGAACTGAAAAAATAACAAACAAACATTTCCTTAAATCTTTAACCAACCGTTTTATACACCACTTTTGGGATACCGTCAATAGAAAATGTACTACAATGAAACCGTGTATTGTAAGAAAAGCAACAAAAATAATAAATAAAGTGAATAATCCAAGTAATGAAACTCGATTGGAAAATATTGAAAAAAACATTGAACAAATTTTAAAAAAATTTGTAAATTAATAAAAAAAAACACTTTATTTTTCAATAAACAAATAAAACATGTATAATATATTATTTTTATAAACAACTTTTATGTAATGATAAGCAAACTTCTTGCATGAAAAAATATTTCTTTTTTTTTTAAATTTACTTTTAGTAGATTTTAAAATCAGCATTTAATATAAATAAATACATTTGTTCACGTTTATGTAAAGTATTCTTAAAATATAAATGGATAAGAAATATTAACAAAATACTTTATCTTTCAAATCTAATTTTAGTTAAACAGCCGTTTGAAGTTCCTATCCAGTTCAAGATTATCCTTAGTTTTTTTTACTCACGAAATAATTATTGCAATGGACATAAATCATACAACACTGGCAATACTGCCAAAGGATCTTTTTTGACATCAAAATTCATAACTATGTTTGATTGATATGGTTTGAAACCATTAGCGTGAATATTGCTCAAGCATGCTGTCAAATGTCACCTTTGAATTTTTATCAATTTACAACCCCTCTGAATTGAATAGTTATCAATGAAGCCTTAAAAGATAGAGACATTTCTTCAGTTTCCGATTGTGAAGAAAAAATAAATAATCTCTAAAATGCATCCAAGATATTGCTTTGTCCATATAACCGGTGCTCTGATTAAGCTTGCATTCATATTCTAAAATATTCTTGTCAAACAAGAAAAATAACAAAATGTTTTGATTTGCATGCAGGATATTTGTCAGTTCCTTTAATAAAGCGTTCAGATTTTTCAAGTTCAAAAGCTTGTTTTGTTCAAAGTGTGTTAGGAGCTTCAAAGTTGTATTAAGCGGCATATACACGCATCAAAATCTCATCAAGCATGTAAGAGTGTGTTTGTGAAATTGAAACACGTATAGAATGTGTGTATGCTTGACGCGAAATCAAAATGTTTTGATTTTTCTTCAATCAGGGGTCTATGCTTGGCAAGTGCTTGAAAAGTGTGTATTCGTGATTGATGGCTTGATTAAGCATCTTTCTTGTTTTTGCGTTGCTAGTGTCAAGACAGCATTCGGAAGGATTTTTTTTTAATGTGTATGATGGAAGATAAAAATTTGGAAAATATGGGAATCAGCGTCAGAGCTGGCAGAGGAGGCAGTGGAGTTTTTTCCCTTTAATACTGAAGTTTCTCGGTATTTTTCGTCATTTAAATATTTACTTTTCTAACTTTGATTTAAAGTTCAGAGAAAATAATACAAATACAAAATATTTACATTGAAAAAATAATGTTTTGTTTACTTTGATATGATCGTTTAGGACTTCATGACAATACGGCCAATAGACTGTTCAGAAATAGCACTGATGAATTTTAAGTCTGCAAATGTATTGCCTGTAGCCAGAAACCGAAGTTACAGCAGACGAACGAAATTTTTGAAGTCATTTGGCGAACTTAATTCCAGTTCATTCAAAAGATTTTCATGTGTAAACTGCTTTCGTTTTTTCAGTCACTCTTTCTTCCAGATCCGTTTTTTCCTCAAATTTGTCCTCTTCATTTTGAACCACAGCGCTAGTCCCAGAGCTATGCAACAATCGTCCGTGTCACTCATATTTTTCTAACAAAGAATCCGCACATCCATTCACATCCAAAATCTACGAAAAAATGATGCTTGATGACTCATGCTTGATGTGTGTATATTCAACGCGAAAAAGAATTTACACACACTCTCACATGCTTGATGAGATTTTGACGCGTGTATATGCCGTTTAAAAAGCCGTAAAAAGTTAAACGGCATATACCTACACGCGTCAAAATCTCATCAAGCATGTGAGAGTGCCTGATCCAAGGATGAAAATCAGCAAATGTCAAGATAGATTTTATTGTTCGGTCACCTGTATTTATTTTGTTTAAAATAAAATTAATATAGGCATTATATAACATTGTTGATATAGGTGATCCTTGGGGAACACCGTTTTCGATTTTGTGATCAAGTGAATGATAGCCATTGACTACGACCCTAATTGTTCTGTTTGACATGAAAGATAAGATAACATTTAATAGATTTGAATTTATTCCCCAGTTTTGGAGTTGGTTAATTACCACTAATGAAGTTACTTTTTCGAAAGCCTTTTCTAAGTCCATGGACAAAAGAACTGAATGGTTTTGTGAAGCCAACTCTGTATTATAACTTATTCTTAAATGCAACCTCGTGTTATTTTTTTTTTTTGTTTTATAAAAAACTAAGGTCATCTATTAAAAATTAATTATATTGAAAACTTTTTTATTCAGCTGACCCTTTCGTTCGTAGGAATTAATGCATCTTAATTCATTTTTATGCTATTTTATGTCATTGGTGTATCCTAACAAACCCAACTTTTAAAGCATTATACTCAAGCCACCATTGACGCCATACAACTCGATTTACTGGAAAAAGTTGTGAAAAATTAAACTGCTCAAAAGGACTTGATGTAACGTTCAATCTATGTATTTCTGTCTTTTATTTTTATAACCTAAGCTCTTAAGAAAACACCATCTTGAGATAAAAAGGGGGAAATCGTTATACTTATAAGTCCCTTAACGACAAATCGTGATTTACAACGGAATTTATGTTGAACAAAATTTCCCCTCTTAAGTCGACATCTAAACATTCGCAGGGATCTTTCCGCGTTATTTAGGGAAATTTTATTCACTATAACCTCAAACTGTTATAATCATTATGATCATTGGCACGTCAAAACTCAATTCCACAGATTTCCGGTCCTTCAAGAAGACTCCAACTATCCGGAAGACTACAAGCCTGGGCAAACAATGATTTTTTTAGAAGAATTTATGTTTTGCGTAAGCAGCAACAGCATTGAAGATGAGGCCCTTCTTATAATTTCCCTTGCACCAAAATACTTTTCAAATTTATATGGTTTTCCATGAGTAAAATAAATCAATT
This sequence comes from Eupeodes latifasciatus, assembly GCA_920104205.1. NCBI lineage: Eukaryota > Metazoa > Arthropoda > Insecta > Diptera > Syrphidae > Eupeodes > Eupeodes latifasciatus. The sequence goes on along the minus strand of OV049925.1, from coordinate 7,064,139 downwards.
TATTATAGATCTAGATCTGTCAAAATACAAATTTCCCCTGTTTTCGGATTCCATGGGGCAAAATAAATTGATCTATTTTTATTTTAAGATTAAATCTGCTTATCTTCAAAAATTGATTTTTTTTCGTGTCGCATGGAACACGATTGGAATTGTTTTTTTTTTCATTGCATTAGTGTAACTGTCAAATTCCCAGCTAAACATTAAAAAAAATGCTTATCTGAATATTTTCGGTGTATTTATACCCCTCTTGCACTAATACTTGTGGGGGTTTCCATGGGTGTACGTGTCAAGGAGTGCGGTAGAGCTGTCAAATTTCCAGCTAAACATTTAAAAAAAATGTATTAGTATTTGTGCAAAGGGGTAAATCTGCCGAAAAATCCAGATCTCCAGATTTGATCTTAAATCAGATCTAGACCAAAAATAAATTGATTTATTTTACCCATGGAAAACCCCATAATACAATTATGAAATATGTTTATAATGGGTGATTTTTTTGAGGTTAGGATTTTCATGCATTAGTATTTGACAGATCAAGCGGGATTTCAGACATGGTGTCAAAGAGAAAGATGCTCAGTATGCTTTGACATTTCATCATGAATAGACTTACTAACGAGCAACGCTTGCAAATCATTGAATTTTATTACCAAAATCAGTGTTCGGTTCGAAATGTGTTTCGCGCTTTACGTCCGATTTATTTTGTTCAGCGATGAGGCTCATTTCTGGTTGAATGGCTACGTAAATAAGCAAAATTGCCGCATTTGGAGTGAAGAGCAACCAGAAGCCGTTCAAGAACTGCCCATGCATCCCGAAAAATGCACTGTTTGGTGTGGTTTGTACGCTGGTGGAATCATTGGACCGTATTTTTTCAAAGATGCTGTTGGACGCAACGTTACGGTGAATGGCGATCGCTATCGTTCAATGCTAACAAACTTTTTGTTGCCAAAAATGGAAGAACTGAACTTGGTTGACATGTGGTTTCAACAAGATGGCGCTACATGCCACACAGCTCGCGATTCTATGGCCATTTTGAGGGAAAACTTCGGAGAACAATTCATCTCAAGGAATGGACCGGTAAGTTGGCCACCAAGATCATGCGATTTGACGCATTTAGACTATTTTTTGTGGGGCTACGTCAAGTCTAAAGTCTACACAAATAAGCCAGCAACTATTTCAGCTTTGGAAGACAACATTTCCGTAGAAATTCGGGCTATTCCGGCCGAAATGCTCGAAAAAGTTACCCAAAATTGGACTTTCCGAATGGACCACCTAAGACGCAGCCGTGGTCAACATTTAAATGAAATTATCTTCAAAAAGTAAATGTCATGGACCAATCTAACGTTTCAAATAAAGAATCGATGAGATTTTGCAAATTTTATGCGTTTTTTTTTTAAAAAAAGTTCTTAAGCTCTTAAAAAATCACCCGATATAAAAATTTGACTGCTATACTGCACTCGGTAACACCTACGCAAAGTTACACCAATACAATGAAAAAAAAATTCCATCGCGTTCCTTGTATAATTTTATAACTTCAATTTGACCGTCGCGTTTCATTTTCAATCGCTCGCTTTAATCGCGTTTGGACAACAACGTATAGCCTATAGAAGACAGGAAACGCTAGGGAATCGCGATTTGTTCGGCCAGGACTTAACTTAGACCTGCTTTAGACATATTCATAAAGTTAGGGGTCGAATCGGCTAAGGTGATTGTTGACAGTCAAAAAAATCGAATTTGATCTGTGTGATAGTCAAATTGATACCTAAAAAGCTGTCAAAAGAAAATGTGATAGTCGTTTTCCTGCAAATATGTCGTTTCTGAGTAGAGCTGCCATACGCTTACAAAAAACGAATGGAAAATTTTGTCAGTTGCCTATTTTAGGTACAAAAACACATTCTTGTGACGGACAAAGCTTACGACATTCGAAAAAGCATAAGAAAAGTAAGAATGTTATTAAAACACAGACAATTTAATACTTTTATTTAGATATTTTATAGAAATCATTTTAAAATTTCACCATAGCAACAATGAATTGTGACAATTATATTCTGAAATTGTTCAATCGAATTGAATTGAATCAGTTTACACAGACGGGAAACTTGGTGATAGTAGATTTCAAAAACACTCTATATAGTGTTTTTGGTAGATTTGACTATCAAAAATTTGATACTCAATTATCACCTTATACTACGTTTCCACCGGGCACTAAACCGAGATTTAGCTAGATTTGTCACAAATCTCCTTGAAATCTCGAAGATTTACCATACAAATTTTAATCTCCTCAAATGAAGATTTCAAATAAAACTCATTGAAATCTACTTGGAAACATTAGTTTGTCAAATCAAACAAACTTTTTTTTCGGAGAATAATTGTTGAACCGACCCATTTAAACGCCAATTTCGTTTATTGACAGATGGAAATGTCAACAAAAACTATCTGTCTCACTTCCATATGACTCAAATTCAAAACAATAAACAACTTTCAAGAAATCACAGACGAAATAAAATGTAAGTATACAAAAATAATAAATATTTACAAGAATATAATAAAACTAATTACTTAGATGATGAGTGAACAAATACATATTTTTTTTTTCTTTTCGAAAGGAGAATAATTTGAAGTTTGGTTGTTATGACATTAACCAAACGTCAAATTAATCTCCTTTTCTTTGGTGGAAACACCTCATGATTTATTTTAAATCACTTGCCTTAAATCTCGGATTATTTGTTGGTGGAAACGTACTATTAGCCGATTCCAAACCAGATCTGCTATCGAAAATAATAGGTCCGTTCGCGTACCCTCCTAAAACAGTCCAATTTTACGAAAAAATACGAAATTTAACCAAATCCTGTTCGCGTACTCAAAAATTTCGTAGTTTTTCGTAAAAGAGAGCGCTCACGAGAGAGTAAAATATTTCCCCAACCTACGAATTTTAGCCCAAGAAATTTCTTTGGGCTGATTTGTGAAAATTTCAAATTTGATAGAAATTCAAATAAATTAAATAAACTGCTCGCTTTTGCTGTCAGTTATAAAATTTAAGAACAAATTTTCAAAGAACAGCAACAAGGCAGTAATATTGTGTGAAAAATTTGTTGTTTTCCCGTTCGCTTACTTTTTTTGTAGTTTTTTTTTTTTGGTGAGAGAATTTTACCCCCACTCTTTAAAATATTTCTTTTTTCGAATTTTAGTGCAGAAAGTACGCGAACGGACCTAATGTTCATAAACCTTGTGCCTGGTTACACGAGCGCAAAAAAGAATTACTTTTGTGGATACACACAGAAAAATAAATTAAGTGGGCATGCAAGAAATAGAGGAACAGTCGGAAATTAAAACACAAAAAACTTCGTTGGATACTCAGCCGCAGGTACAGCACGAGCAAAACAAAAGCAAATTTGCTGTACATTCTTCTTCGCCGGCAAATTAGAAATGAAAATGTCTGTCAAAAGGAGAACGTTTGAGAAAGAAACATGATTTTTAACGCAAAACTCATATCTGAAGATGAGGAAAAAGACGAAACTTGGCATTTTTTTCCAGGGGCGACTTTCCATTACGACAGCACGAATTTCGGTCTGATTTTTTTTTTACAGTTAGGTAGGGGTCTCAATAGAACATGTTAAATATTAAGGCGAGGAAACACCTTTAAGTCATAGAAAAAAATATTTTCTTTTTCGGACTTAACCCTCCTTTTTTTATATTTCATTTTTTGAGCCTAAAACAAGTTTTTTTTTGAATTGAAAGCACGGTGTACTAACAGCTAGGTATGTAAGGGGGGCATGCTGCCCCCCTGCAACCCCCCTGCCTGGGATCACTATAGGATTTGGGGTGGGTGCGAGTTTGGGTATATGCAAAGTACTTTTTGCATTTGAGCACTAAAATCAAAGAAATTCCCAACAAAAAAAAGCAAGTATGGCAAAACTGAACAAAAAACAGGGAAGAAATGTCAAAATCAACCATTTTTGCGTGTTTTGTATGTAAAAAAGTGAACTTTAAAAATTAATTTAAAATAGAAATAAATGTTTCCTCGCTCTAAAATTGCTATAGTTATTATTTTATTTGTTATTATTATTTACGTGCTGTCGTAAAGGAAAGTTGAGCCCTCGAAAAAAGGAAAACAATGCATTTTGGACGACGCACGGTTCTCTTTGAAATTAAGAACATCAAACAAACAAAATTCTTTGTGGCGGCCATTTCTGATTTTCGTCTGACGTTTATACTCGCAACCGTTCAATGATTTTTTAAAATTGTACTTAAGCAGGCCCGACGACGTTCAGTAGAATTTATGGTTTCATTAATGCAACCAAGCAAAAAGACGATTTTACCAACACAGATTCTCGACATTATGCATCAATTTAAAATTCTACCAAGGCAACAATGAATTTAGACAATTTGAATCTGAAATTGTTTAACCGAATTGAATTGAGTTGAATCATCTTACACAGACAGACGGAATGAAAATGACAGTCAATTTGACTATTAAAAAAATGATAGTCAACTATCACCTTAGCCGACTCCACCCCTGTCCTCCAGAGTTTATCAAGCTAAATTTTGTCTGCATCAAAATAGTTATCCTTTTTGAAACCGACGCGAAGTCGAACAGGTCAGCTAGTTTCACATAAATAACTTTCCCAAAAAAATAAAAAAGAAACTACTTTTTTATTTTTAGTATTTTTTATTAGTTCTTCTTTGTTTTGTTTAATGTGAATGTTTAATAATGATTTAAAAAGAAAGGAGAAATAATTTGCGAGCTCATTTAAAAGATGATTACAAAATTGTTAGCATTATGTGTGGTCTTTTTCAAGTTCTTTATTTCCTCGAGCATAAGAAAAACAAAAAAAAAGAACACCTTGAAAAATATTAATGAATGAAGTGAAGAGTACACAAAAATGAGAACAAGAACAGGACGAGTCTAATATGAAGACTAATACTCATTATCTTGTTTTGTTCGTACATCGTCAATCTTAAGAATCATCTTAACCAGCTGCGTGGCCAAGAGGATCTGTTGTTTCTTGGAATTCAGAGACTCAATAACATGATGGTTCTTCATGTCAGAATCGCCTGTCAGCATGCAATCCACACCCAGACTGGGTAACTTCTCGGCAACCTGGCGGGATTTCAACACGGATAACGTCTCAATTGGATGAAGACCGCTGTTTTCGGCCAACGCCAATGGAATGTTTTCCAAGGCAATAGCAAACGAACGGAAAGCGTACTGCTCCAAGGTTGAAAGTTGATCGGCTTCCTTAGCCACAGCCAAGGAGCAACTAATCTCAGCGGCACCTCCTCCATAAACAATACGAGAATCCTGCATTGAAAGAATTAAAAACTGTATCTAACCTTTGGTCGGCATCTTTCGAACTTACCTTGATCAATGAACGAACGACACAGATGGCATCGTGGATGGAACGTTTGGACTCGGCAATGATCATTTCATTGCCACCACGTAGGAAAATTGTAACCGCTTTTGAGTTTAGGCACTCCTCAATTACCAACATCTTGTCCTTGGATGTTCCGAATGCTACAAGTAGAAAAAAACAAAAATTAAGGAACATCTTCTCTAAAATTATGTACCAAAGATTCCAACTTACACATTTCCCTGACAAGACCAGCCTTGCCAAGTTTCTCGGCTGAGAGTTCTTCGAAACGCGGTACAATACGGCCACCGGTAGCAATGGCAATCAACTCTATTTCGGGTCCTCCGACCCAACGCACAGCAGGCAGATTGTGTTGCAGAAGCAAGTGATTGGCTTCATCATCGAAACCCCACTGGCAGATGGCCAAAGTTGCTCCGGCATCTTTGACCTTCTTCACCATATCGGCGAACTTCTCGGCTTCGTAGGCCCTCAGCGCTTTGTAGTCCTCAGCTGAGGTGACATCCAACTTATGCTTGGTCTTGGGCTTTGGTGGTTCAAATGGACATGTGAGGATGGCCAATTTTACATCCTTCAATATTTTTGGCATCTGGGCGTGGCTCATGGTCTTGTCGATGACAACACCTTTCACCAACATCGAATCTTCCATCCTACCGCCGACCTTAGTCTCGATCTTGATCAATTCAAAGTTCACGTCCTTGGCTTCGATGTCAGCCACATTGAGGACGGCATCAACTGCCATCTCGGCCATTTGCCGATGGCACTTATTCACAATCTTACTGCCCAAAGTTGTCATCGCAACCTGGATGAGTGGTTCCTTGTTCTTGGGATCGATGGGAAAAGGCTCGGCAATCGATTCCAATTGCTTGACAGCGCACTGCGCAGCCAATTCAAAACCATCGGCAATACGAATTGGATGGATTCCACGATCGATTAGACTCTCCGCTTGTTCGAGCAAGGCCCCAGCCAAGACTACTACACCAGTGGTTCCATCGCCAATTTCATCGTCCTGCGATTGACTCAACTGAACCATCAATTTACCAATCTCATGCTCGACATCCATCAGCTTCAGAATCGTAGCACCGTCATTCGTTACTGTGACATCACCATCTGGACTAACCATAATCTTGTCCAGACCTTTGGGCCCTAAGGATGTCTTCAGAGTCGATGCTATTTGACGGGCAGCCAAAATGTGCGTCTAAGAGGAATAAGAAAGTTTTTTTTGGAAATAAGTCATCAAATCAAATGTGAGAATATTGAACGCAGTTAATAAATCTTCTGTGGACTCTTCGTGGGAGTCTCTTTGGACTTCAGATAAAACTTAAATAAACCCAGAAGATGACAGGCAGAAGAAAGAAAAGATTCTTCACCCAGCACATGTTTTCAGATTGTTCTAGACGTTTCTGTTTACTCTCGTAGAGGGGGCAGGGGGTTGTTTTGGGTGTTTATCAAACCGAAAGAAAAATATGACTCAGAAACAAAACTAATGAAACATAACCTCGAACCGGTTGGTTGCAAACAAAAAAGTAGATAGCTTCTTTCGTTTAAGACAATTTTTATGAATTAAAAAAGAAATTTGGGGATTTCATTATTTAAATAAATTATTAAAGACCATATGAATAAAAGTACACAGGGGGAAAAGGATACATTACATACTTAATTGCTTTCAGGAGGAAAAATAGAAACATCTGGATGGAAATTTTGCTTTTGTATGATTTTGTGTGGGTTTTAAACAAAGGCGAGTCTTTTTTCTGTGTCAATTTCACTGAAAATTAGGTTTTATCTTTCATGTTCATCGGTTTCAACACTTTTTCTTTGTAAAATATTTGGCTCAACTTTCCATTACCGCAGCACGAATTTCGACACGCGGTTTTTTTTATTTGATAGATATGCACAAATAAATAATAATTATAGCAATTTTAGAGCGAGGAAACATTTATTTCTATTTTAAATTAATTTTCAAAGTTCACTTTTTTACATACAAAACACGCAAAAATGGTTGATTTTGACATTTCTTCCCTGTTTTTTGTTCAGTGTTGCCATACTTGTTTTTTTTTTCGTTGGGGATTTCTTTGTTTTTAGTGCTTAAATGCGAAAAGTACTTTGCAATACCCAAACTCGCACCCACCCCAAATCCTATAGTGATTCCAAGCAGGGGGGTTGCAGGGGGGCAGCATGCCCCCCTTACATACCTAGCTCTTAGTATACTGTAGTATCAATTAAAAAAAACTTGTTTTAGGCTCAAAAAACGCAATACAAAAAAGTAGGGTTAAGCCCGAAAAAGAAAATATTTTTTTTTATGACTTAACGGTGTTTCCTCGCCTTAAAATTTAAAACATGTTCTATTGAGACCCCTACCTAACTGTACAAAAAAAATCAGAACGAAATTCGTGCTGCGGTAATCGAAAGTCGCCCCAAATATTTAATTTAAAAATATAGACAAAAAATTATTCACCTTAATTGCATCGGTGCCTGTTATGCGTTTTTGATTCTCTTGATCACGCAAAATTATAAAAGGTCTGCCATATTCGTCGAAAGCGAATGTCCCCGGAAATCCACTCATTTTTTAATAATTAAAATCACAAAGGATTATTTAAATATTCACGGATTTTATTCACTGATATTTTACAACAATCTATCTCGAACGAATAAACTCGGCAGAACACAAGAGACAAGAAAATTCATAAGAGAGACAAGCGAAAAAAATTAAACGGTGGTGGGAGGGGAGCTTGTCAAAATTTTGACAGCAACTGTCATGTGAGATGTGATAAAAGGGAACTAAACGAAACTAGCGGTTCAGGTGAGCATTCTGAGAAACAAAAAAAGGGATATTTTAAGTGTGGTATATTCAAAATGGACTAACAAAATTGTTAAGGTAAGTCTTCATGGATAATTTGTGTTCAAGACTTTTAAGATCCAACGAATATATGCAGATAAGAAAAAGATAAGGATAAAAACTGTCAAAAATATATTTAATGTTCCGAATTTTCATAGTTCAACATAAGGTAGCTCATGATTTATTACAATTTTTTTTTCAAATAATGAAGCCTTATCTAACTACGATAGTATAAGGGTATTCATGTTATGATACATTTACATTTATTTCTTTATAATGGAACTGTCAAAATATGTATGTAAGTTTATTTTTCTGCAGCGTAAATAAATTTATCTGGAGAATTTGATATGTAAAGCGAAAAGCCATTGTTGACTTAAATTGACATTTTTTAATGGAAAATGAAAAGCAATTTTTGACTTAAATTGACATTTTTTAATAAAGAAAAATCTAATCTTAAATTAAGTTGCTCGTTGGCAATTGTGACTAAGGAGAACTTTAAGTTGTTAGCTGCATGCTGGGGCTTACTTCTTACTTTTGTTTTCTTATAATTAGTTGTTTGTCAAAGTAGTTGTTAATTTACAAAAATAATTGTCACAAAACAAACATTTCTTTTTTTTTTTCAGAATAATAATACCACATTTTTGGTCGCTGGAAACTTCAAAACATTTAACAATACAGCAGAATGAAGAAAAACAAAATACATTTTTAAGTGCAACTAAATTGAGTTATGGTGTTTCAATATTTAATCCGTGGTTCAGTTGTAATTTAAATCTTCTAAGTCTGTTGTTTAAGTTGCTAGAGTATTGTAATTGACTTTTGAATTGAAAAATCGATGAAAAAGTGCTGAAATCCCTATTAAATATTGAACGAAGATTGTTAAGTGGATTGCATTTGAGAACTGTAAAAGTCAGCTGTCATTTGAGGTCTTATAATCAAAACTACACAGGAATTGGAAGATACGTGGTATCAACAAGATGGGGCAACAAGCCACACACGGACCTTAATGTAACTTTATTGTGTTAGAACGTTAGAAGCATATTTCCTAGTCATAGACAGCTTTCAATTCAATTCAATATATGTTTCATTCATTATTTTATTTCATTAAATTTTAATATTTTATTTTTTTAGTTTACAGCAACAAAATCGATGTTGGTGGTATATTTGTCTCTGGTTTGGAAGTCGAAAATTGATTTCATGATCATATTGTTCGCATTTGTTTAATTCTAGAATTTAGAACTAAATTACTTTTTCTGATTGGTTTAAATTAAATTTGACGATTTAATTTAATTTTTTTCAGCTTCACCTTCAAAAAAACTGGTGTCCTTAAAGAATTAATAACATCGAGGTGAAGTTGCCTCATAGCAATCCATATCTAGGATTTCAAGGATGCAAATATTTCATTTTCCTGAACACGTCTGATATAACAACAACTGTCAAAGTATAAATCTGTGAGTCTCAATTCTACAAACGTTGTCTCACACATTTTAGTGCCAAACAAAAATTTCAGTTACTTCGTTTTTAAGAAAAGAATTTAATAATCTCAATATAAAACCCATCTAAAGAAGTTAAGTGTGAATAGTACTTAACTAATTATCAAAGTGCTATCACACCCTTAACAGAAAATGACTAATTAACCACCATTGTGAATTTATGCCTTCTCTGTTTATTCCCATCTCTTTTTGGCACAACATAAAAAAAAAATAAAACTAAGCCGACCCGACACTCGACAGTGTCCAGAAGAGAAACAACGAAAAACCAAGCGCAAGCGAGTCCAACGCCCTTTTGTCAGTTTAATTTTTCTTTTCTATTTTTGTTTAAATTAAAATGCAAAAATCATAATGTAATTATTTAAAAAAGAAAAACCAAACAGTAAACAACAATATAAAAGAAAATTAGTAAATTATATATAAAAAAAAAAACTTGAATAAATTGCAAGGAATTGTTAAAACATTGAATTTTGTTAAATTACCGAAGAACGTTGCGTCTAAATTTTTGCAAAAATTAAAAAACATTCAACCAAGTTAAAAATTGTTTATTAATAAGAAAACTGTTGATTTAGCATAATTGAGTGAAAAGAGGCGGCCATATTTTTTCTCTTTGTCTATAAAGTTACATAAGCGATCTCAACCTGAATCGACAAGTCTAAACGTGTTTTTTAATTGCTCCAAACACTACGAAATGGCTGAAACTTCATCTTTCGAGGACGAAATTCTCGCCCTTAATCCGGAATATGATTTGGTTTTCAGTAAATACAATGAAAATAATAATTCGGGAAGCAACTCACCCAACGCCCTGGAACCCAACACGCGATGGAGTTCTCAACATAAAATGAAGATCATATCAAAAATGAACGAAATTATCAATGCCAAACCAATCGGAGAGTTGCCAACCCAACACGACTGGGATGACCAACAATCTGCCGAAAAGGAAACAATCACTTTGATGCGAAAACTCGGCCTCGAACAGAGTGTCGATAAGCCGCCAGACGAGAAGCGTACTATCGCCACAGTTCCTACGAGCGAAGATGTTATCTTCATGAAGAACGGCAGAAAAAAGATGTCCATATTCATGGCCGATGCCTATTTCGAATTGAAACCAAGATCGGAGCCGTCGTTTGATTTGGACGAGAATGTCGATGTTGCACCAAACGAAGAATCCACCACATCCGATTTTTCGGAAGATGTGAATTTTTATCAACCCATATTCGAGTCCAGTGTGGAGACTGAATGCACGTCGTTGTCTGAAGCCGAGCCAGACGATAGAATTCAATCTAGATTGGGATGCGATCATCTAAATGAAAGGAATTTGGACTCGGCCAGACTAAAAACGCAACGAAAATCTTCCGGAAACAAATGCGTCGTCAACGACAATCGTAGATCATACTCACGGGATGGTAGCAACAAAAGATTCAACGACTCTAAATCCAACAACAGCAGCAGCAGCAGTAATCGAAGCAGTAAAAGCTGGCGCAGTCTCAACGGAAGCTTCTCCGATGTGCGCGATGAGAAAAACTGGCGTCTAAATGTTTCCCAAGTTAAAGAACCACAAAAAGACGAAGAAAAAAAACAACTAAACTCAGAGGAAATGAAGGAGGATCTGATTCTAAATCAAACAGTTACTCTCAGCAAAGAAACACCGAAGTCCGATGTCGTGAGCAGTTGCGGGAGGACGCTATACAAACCAAAGGATCTGTTTATGAAAAAGAAGGCGATGATGATACAACAGGTGCTTGCCGAATATCAATCTTGATTTTTATATATATACTATTATTCTCTTTAGAAAATTGCACAGACACAGTTTAGGGATTATTTTGTATTAATTAAAAAACTTAGCTTTATCTCTCATTCAATTTGTATGAAAAAAAAAATATTCGAATCTTCGCGTAAAATCACTTCTTCCTCGGTATAACAAATATCAATTTTTAATGTAATTTTTTGGGCTGTGACTGAAATCCGTTTTTAAACTTTTTTAATTGAATTCCATTAAACTTGTGTCTGTGCTTCTTTTTTATGAAATTTGTTTAGTAATTTAAGCCAAAAAGCATGCATCTTTGATTTTGAATCTAGAAAATTCCTTACAACTTAAATTTTTTTTAAGCACAACATGAATATGACACTCTGTAGGTTATTGGTATGAAAAGTAGGTACTTAAAAATATTTAAAAAGTTAAGTTAATCAGTTATACGGTTTCTCATTGACCCGGCACCATGCACTCTTTGGATCTTGACATAGTTTCGAGTGTATAGTTTTAAATTAAAGAAGTTATGTTATATCGGTCGATCTACATATACCACCAAAAATTTTCATCAAATCCTCATTACAATGCAAATTATGTTGAATTGCTCTTAATTTTAACGGCTCATCTAGATTGTCTTTAAACAGTGCTTTTTTGTTAGCGTCTGTAATTCCCAAATCCCAGCTTATAAGATAAATAGATTTTCAGAAGTCTGGAAAAATGTAAAACAATTTTGAACCTTTAAAAAGCAAAACCACAAAAACTCGTATTTGGTACTGAAGAATCTGTAGATTTTGCGATTTCAACTGTTTTTCTATTTGTTATCTTTATTTCTTAAAGACTTGTCGTCAATTACATGGCGCAAATTATGTAGTTAATTTTCTGAATAGACTCGACACTGCTTGTGATGGTTAGAGTCATATTGTTGAAATTTATTTCCGCGTTTAAAAATTTAAGTCCTTATCATCCCAATATCATATAAAAAACTAAATATCCTCTGGTGGATTTTATACATCGAGTTTGTACTGATTCCAATTTTTTCGCTGTGCATGTACATTGTACAATTTGTTTCGAGTTAACCTCCATCGGCTGTGGTCCGTCATTTCTCTTGAATGGGCTTAGGCGTGGTCCTTGATTGTGTTGCTGCATATTATCGTACTGATTCTGAGGTTAACAATTCGTTGTTTGGCTCGAATTATTTCGTCTTCTCTCGTTTCTGCGCTCATGTGGCATATGTTTGTGTTGTTTTTCTCCACATATACACTTTCACTTATTTATTTTGCTGCTTCGTACGAAGAAGCTTTATTTGTACCTGCTATGCTAGGTAGTTCTTGAACTTGGTAACGCGGGTGTTCCGTTTATACGAGATTTCACTACTTGTTCCCGAGGTCCGCTCAATTAAAGTTAAAAAAGTATATTTTTTATTTAACCTCTTGGCAGTACTTTTAAAATTAAAAGAATATTTTTTGGAACTATGTCCTTTATTTTCTAATATTTTACATTAATCTTAAAAGGAGCTTAAGGCCAATATATAGTTACTAAAAGACTGCCGATCCACTCATCATACAGTCGTATTTATATTCTTCATTAATGTAGCTTTAAGTCGGCAAAATAAAAACTAGTTTGTCTTTTGTTTAAGTTAATTTTTTTGGACTGGTTTAAAAATTTGTAATTTTACAACTTATGACTCGCTATTGCGACTTCCACTTGCATAAACCAGAGTAAAGGGTTTTCTCGCCAAAAGAGTGGAAGTTTTATCACTCTTATCGCGTTTTAATCAGGCTTCGCGGCAGCTATTCCTTCTTGCATTTTGTACGAACTTTTGTGTCATCGTGGGGAGTTGTGCAAAATATAACAGAGCTGCATGCCGTGCGTCGTTTATATTAATACAATAGAGAAATCTATGACAATTATGTGTGAAAAAAAATATTGGCTAAATAACATATGTATATTCATTTGTTGTATTGTTACATTCCTGCCGTGCTTCGTTTTTGTTATAAGAGAAGAGCAGGTGACGGAGAGTCAAATAAGAAGATATTAATTTGCAGCTTCACGAATTTAAGTTCGTATGCTGTTCACCGCTTTTTTCTTGATATATCTGCATATCAACAACATAATATAAGAATTAATGTTTTTAAAAAAATAAATTTTGTATTATATTATAAACTAGAAATTTTATTAATATAAAATTACAAATTTTATTTAATATAGTGCACTTAAAGCACTTTTTTTTTTGACAAAAGAGCCCACGTTGGGTGTCAATTGTTGTAAAATTATCAAACAAACGCAAATTTATTAAGGTCTCGTCTTTAAACATACCTAAAGCTTTGTTATTCATCCTAGGAATATTATGTTGATTATTGGGATCAAAGTCCAAAATATCAGAATAAAAGTCTTCACATTTGATATTATAAATAAAGGAATCAGTATCCATATAATTAAGAAGAGCATTTTCATGATATTTTGGTTTCACATACATAGTTATAGTGGAATTCATACATAAGAATTTTTGAGAGCTCAAATACTATGAAACCTAGATAAATAGGTTTGTTGAGTGTAACATTACATTTACTCATTTGTATAGCCAACAATGGGTTAGATATTTCATCATCTTCATGGGCAAATTGTAAAGAACTATGGAATTTTGGTCTCGCAATCCAACCTCTAGCACCCAGTGATTTTTTTTTATTTTCCCATCGTGTAACAATTTTAATATCAGTACGCTTTTCAATATTTTCAATTTTATGGCCAACTGATAATCTTCAATTGAACATTCCTCATTCGTGAGTTGTTGAAAAACTTCACTCTTTCAGGAAGGAATGGCTCAGACATTATTTGCCAAGAATCCATAAAATCATATAGAAATACACCCTTTCTCTTCACTAATTCCAGACTTTGCTCTGTTTCAAAGCATTTTCGGGTTATAATGAAGTCTGAAGGAACTAAATTTCTAGCTAAACTATCTATGCTATCACCCAAAAAGCGAAAATAGTCTAAGAATCTAAGTTCTATTGAATGTTTTTCATCAATAGAAATTTTCTTTGAATAAGAAATATATTTTTCTTTGTTAAGTGGTATCGCTTTAATTTCACCACCGATTTCTCGAAGCGATTTGAAAAACAAATGTGCATCATAACCAGATAAATTATGAAACAAAATCGGAAAAAAAGTTGGCATCTTATATTTAAGGTTACAAAGATTATGGGCTGCCCCCCTATATTCACCTGTTAAGTGACAATGATCCCTTACCTTAATTTCTCCTAAAAATCGGCCGTAAACATCAACTAAAAGTCGGAAGAAACTCAAAAAATCTGCTCCCACTATTGAGTGTGGAATCGTTGCACGGGTGAAGGCCCAACGGAAAATGCGCCCTAAACCGTAGTCTAAAGCACCCGTCCTGCACGCGTCATGCTTAACGACGAGCTTTTAATCAATGTACTGCTCGGTATAGGATCGTATCGCATAATTGGCATTAAGATCTCTTCAGCTAATTTCGATCTAATGAAACTTTCTTTTGTTAAACCATCGAATATTCCCTGCATACTGAATGGATTGTATGAAGGAAAAGCTAGCTCAAATTTAGGTTGCCGTGTGTTCTCTTCCCGGTCAGTTGGCGGCTGATCGGGGATTGATGAAAATCCGATTGCACCTTTGCTGGTACAGCTCCGCGTTGGCCATTTCTAGAAATATGCCATGTAGATCTCATATATCTTTGGGTTTTAGATCCGCTCTTAACTTCCATTAGTTGATATTCTCCTATGATCATTTCGGCATATGTGTGCGCGGTGTGTTTACAATAGTATTTCATGGGCATTATGATCATACTCTGATAGCTGAACGAGCTGATTCCATCTTGCGAAACTGTCGCAAGGGTCGGTACCTTTGTCCAGTATGTCAGTGGTTTGTTGAGGAAGCGGTTACACGACTGATGTTTGTGTGTAACTTAAAGTCCTCTTGTAATCTTACGTTCGCGACCTGCGACAGATAATTATCCTTTAACAATTTTTGAGCAGGCATAAGCGTCTTTGAAAAAGTAACTAAATTACTCATTGCATTTAATACTCCCTCATCTCCAATCGCGTTTACCCATGAGGTCTCGACATCGATAGGAGATGGAGCACATTGCTGTTCTATCCTTTTCCTAAATTCATTTTCTGAAGCTGAATCAACCAATAATCCCTCCACGGGATAACCTAATGCAACATGATCTATTACTCTACTATTTAGCAAAAAGATGGTTTGCGGTTCCCTCAAAACATAAGTTGCTCTTAATATTCTCGCATCCATTAAATCTAACATTTTGCTGAAAAATTCCGAAAGCTTATCCCAAACTATGAAATTAGACTCGTCCCTCATTATGTAATGCTCAAGATTCGGCTCATCGTACCAAACTTTATAAATACTGTCCAGCCGATCAATTGTATTTAATTCTATTTCATCATTCTTATTTAATGTTTTATACATTCTTCACTTAATAGCAATGGAACTTCCCTAGCTCCAGATAAATTATGAAATCAAATTTCACAAACTCATTAATGATTTTAATGATACTACTCTTCTCTTGATTTGACGCCGGAATGTCCGAACGCGCGTTGACAGAATCCTCTCCCTTTAATGGAGTAGCTGTACTTGGTAATACATTCACATCTGAATTTGATATCTCATCCCGAGAAGCAGTTTTCTCCTCGGCACGCACAACCTGCTTAACACTTTCAATCTCTGGTACCTTCTTCTTCTCTTGAAGTCTCGGTTTTCTCAATTGCAACTTTCGACATTATGATTTTTAATTCGATACTGAAGTATGTACACTTTGTGCTTATACCCCTGCGAATTTAACCTATTTTAACTAGAAAAAATTTAATTATGTCGGTTATATGTCCTTAAGGCTTTCTATATATGTCAGAGAAAAATCTTGTGGGTTCTGCCATTCAAAACTTTCCCAAGGAAGATTCTGAGACAGCCCATCCAAATAAATGATTGGCATCTAAATAAAATAAGTATGAAGATGGTTTTTCAGAGTCATAGGACTCAGTAAATTTATTATTGGCTCTGGAATATCTATGACTGCATTGGCTAAGACCACCTCTTATCCCTTTTTGAAAGAAATTGTACATTTCAATGTCAGGCAAGAGTTCCAGTTCCACTTTTGTCACTTTTAACATAACATCCCAAGATAAACCAGGAGCTGTATAGTAGTGACAAGGATCTAAAGAGTATCTACATATGTTTACAAACTTTTCTGAAATTTTCAAAAATGTCAGCTAACAACACAACATCACTTTTTAAGTAGATTTCCATTTATTTTTTTAGATTACCGCAGTTAAAATGATTCCATATATTTATGGCCAACTGATAATCTTCAATTGAACATTCCTCATTCGTGAGTTGTTGAAAAACTTCACTCATTCAGGAAGGAATGGCTCAGACATTATTTGCCAAGAATCCATAAAATCATATAGAAATACACCCTTTCTCTTCACTAATTCCAGACTTTGCTCTGTTTCAAAGCATTTTCGGGTTATAATGAAGTCTGAAGGAACTAAATTTCTAGCTAAACTATCTATGCTATCACCCAAAAAGCGAAAATAGTCTAAGAATCTAAGTTCTATTGAATGTTTTTCATCAATAGAAATTTTCTTTGAATAAGAAATATATTTTTCTTTGTTAAGTGGTATCGCTTTAATTTCACCATCGATTTCTCGAAGCGATTTGAAAAACAAATGTGCATCATAACCAGATAAATTATGAAACAAAATCGGAAAAAAAGTTGGCACCTTATATTTAAGGTTACAAAGGTTATGGGCTGCCCCCCTATATTCACCTGTTAAGTGACAATGATCCCTTACCTTAATTTCTCCTAAAAATCGGCCGTAAACATCAACTAAAAGTCGGAAGAAACTCAAAAAATCTGCTCCCACTATTGAGTGTGGAATCGTTGCACGGGTGAAGGCCCAACGGAAAATGCGCCCTAAACCGTAGTCTAAAGCACCCGTCCTGCACGCGTCATGCTTAACGACGACCTTTTAATCAATGTACTGCTCGGTATAGGATCGTATCGCATAATTGGCATTAAGATCTCTTCAGCTAATTTCGATCTAATGAAACTTTCTTTTGTTAAACCATCGAATATTCCCTGCATACTGAATGGATTGTATGAAGAAAAGCTAGCTCAAATTTAGGTTGCCGTGTGTTCTCTTCCCGGTCAGTTAGCGGCTGATCGGGGATTAATGAAAATCCGATTGCACCTTTGCTGGTACAGCTCCACGTTGGCCATTTCTAGAAATATGCCATGTGGATCTCATATATCTTTGGGTTTTAGATCCGCTCTTAACTTCCATTAGTTGATATTCTCCTATGATCATTTCGGCATATGTGTGCGCGGTGTGTTTACAATAGTATTTCATGGGCATTAAGACCGCGATATGATCATACTCTGATAGCTGATTCCATCTTGCGAAACTGTCGCAAGGGTCGGTACCTTTGTCCAGTATGTCAGTGGTTTGTTGAGGAAGCGGTTACACGACTGATGTTTGTGTGTAACTTAAAGTCCTCTTGTAATCTTACGTTCGCGACTTGCGACAGATAATTATCCTTTAACAATTTTTGAGCAGGCATAAGCGTCTTTGAAAAAGTAACTAAATTACTCATTGCATTTATTACTCACTCATCTCCAATCGCGTTTACCCATGAGGTCTCGACATCGATAGGAGATGGAGCACATTGCTGTTCTATCCTTTTCCTAAATTCATTTTCTGAAGCTGAATCAACCAATAATCCCTCCACGGGATAACCTAATGCAACATGATCTATTACTCTACTATTTAGCAAAAAGATGGTTTGCGGTTCCCTCAAAACATAAGTTGCTCTTAATATTCTCGCATCCATTAAATCTAACATTTTGCTGAAAAATTCCGAAAGCTTATCCCAAACTATGAAATTAGACTCGTCCCTCATTATGTAATGCTCAAGATTCGGCTCATCGTACCAAACTTTATAAATACTGTCCAGCCGATCAATTGTATTTAATTCTATTTCATCATTCTTATTTAATGTTTTTATACATTCTTCACTTAATAGCAATGGAACTTCCCTAGCTCCAGATAAATTATGAAATCAAATTTCACAAACTCATTAATGATTTTAATGATACAACTGTTCTCTTGATTTGACGCCGGAATGTCCGAACGCGCGTTGACAGAATCCTCTCCCTTTAAAGTCCTC
Organism: Eupeodes latifasciatus; assembly: GCA_920104205.1. Taxonomy (NCBI): domain Eukaryota; kingdom Metazoa; phylum Arthropoda; class Insecta; order Diptera; family Syrphidae; genus Eupeodes; species Eupeodes latifasciatus. The sequence continues at coordinate 7,045,485 of OV049925.1, read as the reverse complement.
TTGTAATCTTACGTTCACGACTTGCGACAGATAATTATCCTTTAACAATTTTTGAGCAGGCATAAGCGTCTTTGAAAAAGTAACTAAATTACTCATTGCATTTATTACTCACTCATCTCCAATCGCGTTTACCCATGAGGTCTCGACATCGATAGGAGATGGAGCACATTGCTGTTCTATCCTTTTCCTAAATTCATTTTCTGAAGCTGAATCAACCAATAATCCCTCCACGGGATAACCTAATGCAACATGATCTATTACTCTACTATTTAGCAAAAAGATGGTTTGCGGTTCCCTCAAAACATAAGTTGCTCTTAATATTCTCGCATCCATTAAATCTAACATTTTGCTGAAAAATTCCGAAAGCTTATCCCAAACTATGAAATTAGACTCGTCCCTCATTATGTAATGCTCAAGATTCGGCTCATCGTACCAAACTTTATAAATACTGTCCAGCCGATCAATTGTATTTAATTCTATTTCATCATTCTTATTTAATGTTTTTATACATTCTTCACTTAATAGCAATGGAACTTCCCTAGCTCCAGATAAATTATGAAATCAAATTTCACAAACTCATTAATGATTTTAATGATACTACTCTTCTCTTGATTTGACGCCGGAATGTCCGAACGCGCGTTGACAGAATCCTCTCCCTTTAATGGAGTAGCTGTACTTGGTAATACATTCACATCTGAATTTGATATCTCATCCCGAGGAGCAGTTTTCTCCTCGGCACGCACAACCTGCTTAACACTTTCAATCTCTGGTACCTTCTTCTTCTCTTGAAGTCTCGGTTTTCTCAATTGCAACTTTCGACATTATGATTTTTAATTCGATACTGAAGTATGTACACTTTGTGCTTATACCCCTGCGAATTTAACCTATTTTAACTAGAAAAAATTTAATTATGTCGGTTATATGTCCTTAAGGCTTTCTATATATGTCAGAGAAAAATCTTGTGGGTTCTGCCATTCAAAACTTTCCCAAGGAAGATTCTGAGACAGCCCATCCAAATAAATGATTGGCATCTAAATAAAATAAGTATGAAGATGGTTTTTCAGAGTCATAGGACTCAGTAAATTTATTATTTTCTCTGGAATATCTATGACTGCATTGGCTAAGACCACCTCTTATCCCTTTTTGAAAGAAATTGTACATTTCAATGTCAGGCAAGAGTTCCAGTTCCACTTTTGTCACTTTTAACATAACATCCCAAGATAAACCAGGAGCTGTATAGTAGTGACAAGGATCTAAAGAGTATCTACATATGTTTACAAACTTTTCTGAAATTTTCAAAAATGTCAGCTAACAACACAACATCACTTTTTAAGTGGATTTCCATTTATTTTTTTAGATTACCGCAGTTAAAATGATTCCATATATTTATGGCCAACTGATAATCTTCAATTGAACATTCCTCATTCGTGAGTTGTTGAAAAACTTCACTCATTCAGGAAGGAATGGCTCAGACATTATTTGCCAAGAATCCATAAAATCATATAGAAATACACCCTTTCTCTTCACTAATTCCAGACTTTGCTCTGTTTCAAAGCATTTTCGGGTTATAATGAAGTCTGAAGGAACTAAATTTCTAGCTAAACTATCTATGCTATCACCCAAAAAGCGAAAATAGTCTAAGAATCTAAGTTCTATTGAATGTTTTTCATCAATAGAAATTTTCTTTGAATAAGAAATATATTTTTCTTTGTTAAGTGGTATCGCTTTAATTTCACCATCGATTTCTCGAAGCGATTTGAAAAACAAATGTGCATCATAACCAGATAAATTATGAAACAAAATCGGAAAAAAAGTTGGCACCTTATATTTAAGGTTACAAAGGTTATGGGCTGCCCCCCTATATTCACCTGTTAAGTGACAATGATCCCTTACCTTAATTTCTCCTAAAAATCGGCCGTAAACATCAACTAAAAGTCGGAAGAAACTCAAAAAATCTGCTCCCACTATTGAGTGTGGAATCGTTGCACGGGTGAAGGCCCAACGGAAAATGCGCCCTAAACCGTAGTCTAAAGCACCCGTCCTGCACGCGTCATGCTTAACGACGACCTTTTAATCAATGTACTGCTCGGTATAGGATCGTATCGCATAATTGGCATTAAGATCTCTTCAGCTAATTTCGATCTAATGAAACTTTCTTTTGTTAAACCATCGAATATTCCCTGCATACTGAATGGATTGTATGAAGAAAAGCTAGCTCAAATTTAGGTTGCCGTGTGTTCTCTTCCCGGTCAGTTGGCGGCTGATCGGGGATTAATGAAAATCCGATTGCACCTTTGCTGGTACAGCTCCACGTTGGCCATTTCTAGAAATATGCCATGTGGATCTCATATATCTTTGGGTTTTAGATCCGCTCTTAACTTCCATTAGTTGATATTCTCCTATGATCATTTCGGCATATGTGTGCGCGGTGTGTTTACAATAGTATTTCATGGGCATTAAGACCGCGATATGATCATACTCTGATAGCTGATTCCATCTTGCGAAACTGTCGCAAGGGTCGGTACCTTTGTCCAGTATGTCAGTGGTTTGTTGAGGAAGCGGTTACACGACTGATGTTTGTGTGTAACTTAAAGTCCTCTTGTAATCTTACGTTCGCGACTTGCGACAGATAATTATCCTTTAACAATTTTTGAGCAGGCATAAGCGTCTTTGAAAAAGTAACTAAATTACTCATTGCATTTAATACTCCCTCATCTCCAATCGCGTTTACCCATGAGGTCTCGACATCGATAGGAGATGGAGCACATTGCTGTTCTATCCTTTTCCTAAATTCATTTTCTGAAGCTGAATCAACCAATAATCCCTCCACGGGATAACCTAATGCAACATGATCTATTACTCTACTATTTAGCAAAAAGATGGTTTGCGGTTCCCTCAAAACATAAGTTGCTCTTAATATTCTCGCATCCATTAAATCTAACATTTTGCTGAAAAATTCCGAAAGCTTATCCCAAACTATGAAATTAGACTCGTCCCTCATTATGTAATGCTCAAGATTCGGCTCATCGTACCAAACTTTATAAATACTGTCCAGCCGATCAATTGTATTTAATTCTATTTCATCATTCTTATTTAATGTTTTTATACATTCTTCACTTAATAGCAATGGAACTTCCCTAGCTCCAGATAAATTATGAAATCAAATTTCACAAACTCATTAATGATTTTAATGATACAACTGTTCTCTTGATTTGACGCCGGAATGTCCGAACGCCCGTTGACAGAATCCTCTCCCTTTAAAGTCCTCTTGTAATCTTACGTTCACGACTTGCGACAGATAATTATCCTTTAACAATTTTTGAGCAGGCATAAGCGTCTTTGAAAAAGTAACTAAATTACTCATTGCATTTAATACTCCCTCATCTCCAATCGCATTTACCCATGAGGTCTCGACATCGATAGGAGATGGAGCACATTGCTGTTCTATCCTTTTCCTAAATTCATTTTCTGAAGCTGAATCAACCAATAATCCCTCCACGGGATAACCTAATGCAACATGATCTATTACTCTACTATTTAGCAAAAAGATGGTTTGCGGTTCCCTCAAAATATAAGTTGCTCTTAATATTCTCGCATCCATTAAATCTAACATTTTGCTGAAAAATTTCGAAAGCTTATCCCAAACTATGAAATTAGACTCGTCCCTCATTATGTAATGCTCAAGATTCGGCTCATCGTACCAAACTTTATAAATACTGTCCAGCCGATCAATTGTATTTAATTCTATTTCATCATTCTTATTTAATGTTTTTATACATTCTTCACTTAATAGCAATGGAACTTCCCTAGCTCCAGATAAATTATGAAATCAAATTTCACAAACTCATTAATGATTTTAATGATACTACTCTTCTCTTGATTTGACGCCGGAATGTCCGAACGCGCGTTGACAGAATCCTCTCCCTTTAATGGAGTAGCTGTACTTGGTAATACATTCACATCTGAATTTGATATCTCATCCCGAGGAGCAGTTTTCTCCTCGGCACGCACAACCTGCTTAACACTTTCAATCTCTGGTACCTTCTTCTTCTCTTGAAGTCTCGGTTTTCTCAATTGCAACTTTCGACATTATGATTTTTAATTCGATACTGAAGTATGTACACTTTGTGCTTATACCCCTGCGAATTTAACCTATTTTAACTAGAAAAAATTTAATTATGTCGGTTATATGTCCTTAAGGCTTTCTATATATGTCAGAGAAAAATCTTGTGGGTTCTGCCATTCAAAACTTTCCCAAGGAAGATTCTGAGACAGCCCATCCAAATAAATGATTGGCATCTAAATAAAATAAGTATGAAGATGGTTTTTCAGAGTCATAGGACTCAGTAAATTTATTATTTTCTCTGGAATATCTATGACTGCATTGGCTAAGACCACCTCTTATCCCTTTTTGAAAGAAATTGTACATTTCAATGTCAGGCAAGAGTTCCAGTTCCACTTTTGTCACTTTTAACATAACATCCCAAGATAAACCAGGAGCTGTATAGTAGTGACAAGGATCTAAAGAGTATCTACATATGTTTACAAACTTTTCTGAAATTTTCAAAAATGTCAGCTAACAACACAACATCACTTTTTAAGTGGATTTCCATTTATTTTTTTAGATTACCGCAGTTAAAATGATTCCATATATTTATGGCCAACTGATAATCTTCAATTGAACATTCCTCATTCGTGAGTTGTTGAAAAACTTCACTCATTCAGGAAGGAATGGCTCCGACATTATTTGCCAAGAATCCATAAAATCATATAGAAATACACCCTTTCTCTTCACTAATTCCAGACTTTGCTCTGTTTCAAAGCATTTTCGGGTTATAATGAAGTCTGAAGGAACTAAATTTCTAGCTAAACTATCTATGCTATCACCCAAAAAGCGAAAATAGTCTAAGAATCTAAGTTCTATTGAATGTTTTTCATCAATAGAAATTTTCTTTGAATAAGAAATATATTTTTCTTTGTTAAGTGGTATCGCTTTAATTTCACCATCGATTTCTCGAAGCGATTTGAAAAACAAATGTGCATCATAACCAGATAAATTATGAAACAAAATCGGAAAAAAAGTTGGCACCTTATATTTAAGGTTACAAAGGTTATGGGCTGCCCCCCTATATTCACCTGTTAAGTGACAATGATCCCTTACCTTAATTTCTCCTAAAAATCGGCCGTAAACATCAACTAAAAGTCGGAAGAAACTCAAAAAATCTGCTCCCACTTTTGAGTGTGGAATCGTTGCACGGGTGAAGGCCCAACGGAAAATGCGCCCTAAACCGTAGTCTAAAGCGCCCGTCCTGCACGCGTCATGCTTAACGACGACCTTTTAATCAATGTACTGCTCGGTATAGGATCGTATCGCATAATTGGCATTAAGATCTCTTCAGCTAATTTCGATCTAATGAAACTTTCTTTTGTTAAACCATCGAATATTCCCTGCATACTGAATGGATTGTATGAAGGAAAAGCTAGCTCAAATTTAGGTTGCCGTGTGTTCTCTTCCCGGTCAGTTGGCGGCTGATCGGGGATTAATGAAAATCCGATTGCACCTTTGCTGGTACAGCTCCACGTTGGCCATTTCTAGAAACATGCCATGTGGATCTCATATATCTTTGGGTTTTAGATCCGCTCTTAACTTCCATTAGTTGATATTCTCCTATGATCATTTCGGCATATGTGTGCGCGGTGTGTTTACAATAGTATTTCATGGGCATTAAGACCGCGATATGATCATACTCTGATAGCTGATTCCATCTTGCGAAACTGTCGCAAGGGTCGGTACCTTTGTCCAGTATGTCAGTGGTTTGTTGAGGAAGCGGTTACACGACTGATGTTTGTGTGTAACTTAAAGTCCTCTTGTAATCTTACGTTCGCGACTTGCGACAGATAATTATCCTTTAACAATTTTTGAGCAGGCATAAGCGTCTTTGAAAAAGTAACTAAATTACTCATTGCATTTAATACTCCCTCATCTCCAATCGCGTTTACCCATGAGGTCTCGACATCGATAGGAGATGGAGCACATTGCTGTTCTATCCTTTTCCTAAATTCATTTTCTGAAGCTGAATCAACCAATAATCCCTCCACGGGATAACCTAATGCAACATGATCTATTACTCTACTATTTAGCAAAAAGATGGTTTGCGGTTCCCTCAAAACATAAGTTGCTCTTAATATTCTCGCATCCATTAAATCTAACATTTTGCTGAAAAATTCCGAAAGCTTATCCCAAACTATGAAATTAGACTCGTCCCTCATTATGTAATGCTCAAGATTCGGCTCATCGTACCAAACTTTATAAATACTGTCCAGCCGATCAATTGTATTTAATTCTATTTCATCATTCTTATTTAATGTTTTTATACATTCTTCACTTAATAGCAATGGAACTTCCCTAGCTCCAGATTAATTATGAAATCAAATTTCACAAACTCATTAATGATTTTAATGATACAACTGTTCTCTTGATTTGACGCCGGAATGTCCGAACGCCCGTTGACAGAATCCTCTCCCTTTAAAGTCCTCTTGTAATCTTACGTTCACGACTTGCGACAGATAATTATCCTTTAACAATTTTTGAGCAGGCATAAGCGTCTTTGAAAAAGTAACTAAATTACTCATTGCATTTAATACTCCCTCATCTCCAATCGCATTTACCCATGAGGTCTCGACATCGATAGGAGATGGAGCACATTGCTGTTCTATCCTTTTCCTAAATTCATTTTCTGAAGCTGAATCAACCAATAATCCCTCCACGGGATAACCTAATGCAACATGATCTATTACTCTACTATTTAGCAAAAAGATGGTTTGCGGTTCCCTCAAAATATAAGTTGCTCTTAATATTCTCGCATCCATTAAATCTAACATTTTGCTGAAAAATTTCGAAAGCTTATCCCAAACTATGAAATTAGACTCGTCCCTCATTATGTAATGCTCAAGATTCGGCTCATCGTACCAAACTTTATAAATACTGTCCAGCCGATCAATTGTATTTAATTCTATTTCATCATTCTTATTTAATGTTTTTATACATTCTTCACTTAATAGCAATGGAACTTCCCTAGCTCCAGATAAATTATGAAATCAAATTTCACAAACTCATTAATGATTTTAATGATACTACTCTTCTCTTGATTTGACGCCGGAATGTCCGAACGCGCGTTGACAGAATCCTCTCCCTTTAATGGAGTAGCTGTACTTGGTAATACATTCACATCTGAATTTGATATCTCATCCCGAGGAGCAGTTTTCTCCTCGGCACGCACAACCTGCTTAACACTTTCAATCTCTGGTACCTTCTTCTTCTCTTGAAGTCTCGGTTTTCTCAATTGCAACTTTCGACATTATGATTTTTAATTCGATACTGAAGTATGTACACTTTGTGCTTATACCCCTGCGAATTTAACCTATTTTAACTAGAAAAAATTTAATTATGTCGGTTATATGTCCTTAAGGCTTTCTATATATGTCAGAGAAAAATCTTGTGGGTTCTGCCATTCAAAACTTTCCCAAGGAAGATTCTGAGACAGCCCATCCAAATAAATGATTGGCATCTAAATAAAATAAGTATGAAGATGGTTTTTCAGAGTCATAGGACTCAGTAAATTTATTATTGGCTCTGGAATATCTATGACTGCATTGGCTAAGACCACCTCTTATCCCTTTTTGAAAGAAATTGTACATTTCAATGTCAGGCAAGAGTTCCAGTTCCACTTTTGTCACTTTTAACATAACATCCCAAGATAAACCAGGAGCTGTATAGTAGTGACAAGGATCTAAAGAGTATCTACATATGTTTACAAACTTTTCTGAAATTTTCAAAAATGTCAGCTAACAACACAACATCACTTTTTAAGTGGATTTCCATTTATTTTTTTAGATTACCGCAGTTAAAATGATTCCATATATTTATGGCCAACTGATAATCTTCAATTGAACATTCCTCATTCGTGAGTTGTTGAAAAACTTCACTCATTCAGGAAGGAATGGCTCAGACATTATTTGCCAAGAATCCATAAAATCATATAGAAATACACCCTTTCTCTTCACTAATTCCAGACTTTGCTCTGTTTCAAAGCATTTTCGGGTTATAATGAAGTCTGAAGGAACTAAATTTCTAGCTAAACTATCTATGCTATCACCCAAAAAGCGAAAATAGTCTAAGAATCTAAGTTCTATTGAATGTTTTTCATCAATAGAAATTTTCTTTGAATAAGAAATATATTTTTCTTTGTTAAGTGGTATCGCTTTAATTTCACCATCGATTTCTCGAAGCGATTTGAAAAACAAATGTGCATCATAACCAGATAAATTATGAAACAAAATCGGAAAAAAAGTTGGCACCTTATATTTAAGGTTACAAAGGTTATGGGCTGCCCCCCTATATTCACCTGTTAAGTGACAATGATCCCTTACCTTAATTTCTCCTAAAAATCGGCCGTAAACATCAACTAAAAGTCGGAAGAAACTCAAAAAATCTGCTCCCACTATTGAGTGTGGAATCGTTGCACGGGTGAAGGCCCAACGGAAAATGCGCCCTAAACCGTAGTCTAAAGCACCCGTCCTGCACGCGTCATGCTTAACGACGACCTTTTAATCAATGTACTGCTCGGTATAGGATCGTATCGCATAATTGGCATTAAGATCTCTTCAGCTAATTTCGATCTAATGAAACTTTCTTTTGTTAAACCATCGAATATTCCCTGCATACTGAATGGATTGTATGAAGAAAAGCTAGCTCAAATTTAGGTTGCCGTGTGTTCTCTTCCCGGTCAGTTGGCGGCTGATCGGGGATTAATGAAAATCCGATTGCACCTTTGCTGGTACAGCTCCACGTTGGCCATTTCTAGAAATATGCCATGTGGATCTCATATATCTTTGGGTTTTAGATCCGCTCTTAACTTCCATTAGTTGATATTCTCCTATGATCATTTCGGCATATGTGTGCGCGGTGTGTTTACAATAGTATTTCATGGGCATTAAGACCGCGATATGATCATACTCTGATAGCTGATTCCATCTTGCGAAACTGTCGCAAGGGTCGGTACCTTTGTCCAGTATGTCAGTGGTTTGTTGAGGAAGCGGTTACACGACTGATGTTTGTGTGTAACTTAAAGTCCTCTTGTAATCTTACGTTCGCGACTTGCGACAGATAATTATCCTTTAACAATTTTTGAGCAGGCATAAGCGTCTTTGAAAAAGTAACTAAATTACTCATTGCATTTATTACTCACTCATCTCCAATCGCGTTTACCCATGAGGTCTCGACATCGATATGAGATGGAGCACATTGCTGTTCTATCCTTTTCCTAAATTCATTTTCTGAAGCTGAATCAACCAATAATCCCTCCACGGGATAACCTAATGCAACATGATCTATTACTCTACTATTTAGCAAAAAGATGGTTTGCGGTTCCCTCAAAACATAAGTTGCTCTTAATATTCTCGCATCCATTAAATCTAACATTTTGCTGAAAAATTCCGAAAGCTTATCCCAAACTATGAAATTAGACTCGTCCCTCATTATGTAATGCTCAAGATTCGGCTCATCGTACCAAACTTTATAAATACTGTCCAGCCGATCAATTGTATTTAATTCTATTTCATCATTCTTATTTAATGTTTTTATACATTCTTCACTTAATAGCAATGGAACTTCCCTAGCTCCAGATAAATTATGAAATCAAATTTCACAAACTCATTAATGATTTTAATGATACTACTCTTCTCTTGATTTGACGCCGGAATGTCCGAACGCGCGTTGACAGAATCCTCTCCCTTTAATGGAGTAGCTGTACTTGGTAATACATTCACATCTGAATTTGATATCTCATCCCGAGGAGCAGTTTTCTCCTCGGCACGCACAACCTGCTTAACACTTTCAATCTCTGGTACCTTCTTCTTCTCTTGAAGTCTCGGTTTTCTCAATTGCAACTTTCGACATTATGATTTTTAATTCGATACTGAAGTATGTACACTTTGTGCTTATACCCCTGCGAATTTAACCTATTTTAACTAGAAAAAATTTAATTATGTCGGTTATATGTCCTTAAGGCTTTCTATATATGTCAGAGAAAAATCTTGTGGGTTCTGCCATTCAAAACTTTCCCAAGGAAGATTCTGAGACAGCCCATCCAAATAAATGATTGGCATCTAAATAAAATAAGTATGAAGATGGTTTTTCAGAGTCATAGGACTCAGTAAATTTATTATTGGCTCTGAAATATCTATGACTGCATTGGCTAAGACCACCTCTTATCCCTTTTTGAAAGAAATTGTACATTTCAATGTCAGGCAAGAGTTCCAGTTCCACTTTTGTCACTTTTAACATAACATCCCAAGATAAACCAGGAGCTGTATAGTAGTGACAAGGATCTAAAGAGTATCTACATATGTTTACAAACTTTTCTGAAATTTTCAAAAATGTCAGCTAACAACACAACATCACTTTTTAAGTAGATTTCCATTTATTTTTTTAGATTACCGCAGTTAAAATGATTCCATATATTTATGGCCAACTGATAATCTTCAATTGAACGTTCCTCATTCGTGAGTTGTTGAAAAACTTCACTCTTTCAGGAAGGAATGGCTCAGACATTATTTGCCAAGAATCCATAAAATCATATAGAAATACACCCTTTCTCTTCACTAATTCCAGACTTTGCTCTGTTTCAAAGCATTTTCGGGTTATAATGAAGTCTGAAGGAACTAAATTTCTAGCTAAACTATCTATGCTATCACCCAAAAAGCGAAAATAGTCTAAGAATCTAAGTTCTATTGAATGTTTTTCATCAATAGAAATTTTCTTTGAATAAGAAATATATTTTTCTTTGTTAAGTGGTATCGCTTTAATTTCACCATCGATTTCTCGAAGCGATTTGAAAAACAAATGTGCATCATAACCAGATAAATTATGAAACAAAATCGGAAAAAAAGTTGGCACCTTATATTTAAGGTTACAAAGGTTATGGGCTGCCCCCCTATATTCACCTGTTAAGTGACAATGATCCCTTACCTTAATTTCTCCTAAAAATCGGCCGTAAACATCAACTAAAAGTCGGAAGAAACTCAAAAAATCTGCTCCCACTATTGAGTGTGGAATCGTTGCACGGGTGAAGGCCCAACGGAAAATGCGCCCTAAACCGTAGTCTAAAGCACCCGTCCTGCACGCGTCATGCTTAACGACGACCTTTTAATCAATGTACTGCTCGGTATAGGATCGTATCGCATAATTGGCATTAAGATCTCTTCAGCTAATTTCGATCTAATGAAACTTTCTTTTGTTAAACCATCGAATATTCCCTGCATACTGAATGGATTGTATGAAGAAAAGCTAGCTCAAATTTAGGTTGCCGTGTGTTCTCTTCCCGGTCAGTTGGCGGCTGATCGGGGATTAATGAAAATCCGATTGCACCTTTGCTGGTACAGCTCCACGTTGGCCATTTCTAGAAATATGCCATGTGGATCTCATATATCTTTGGGTTTTAGATCCGCTCTTAACTTCCATTAGTTGATATTCTCCTATGATCATGAATTTAGGTTGCCGTGTGTTCTCTTCCCGGTCAGTTGGTGGCTGAACGGGGATTAATGAAAATCCGATTGCACCTTTGCTGGTACAGCTCCACGTTGGCCATTTCTAGAAATATGCCATGTGGATCTCATATATCTTTGGGTTTTAGATCCGCTCTTAACTTCCATTAGTTGATATTCTCCTATGATCATTTCGGCATATGTGTGCGCGGTGTGTTTACAATAGTATTTCATGGGCATTAAGACCGCGATATGATCATACTCTGATAGCTGATTCCATCTTGCGAAACTGTCGCAAGGGTCGGTACCTTTGTCCAGTATGTCAGTGGTTTGTTGAGGAAGCGGTTACACGACTGATGTTTGTGTGTAACTTAAAGTCCTCTTGTAATCTTACGTTCGCGACTTGCGACAGATAATTATCCTTTAACAATTTTTGAGCAGGCATAAGCGTCTTTGAAAAAGTAACTAAATTACTCATTGCATTTAATACTCCCTCATCTCCAATCGCGTTTACCCATGAGGTCTCGACATCGATAGGAGATGGAGCACATTGCTGTTCTATCCTTTTCCTAAATTCATTTTCTGAAGCTGAATCAACCAATAATCCCTCCACGGGATAACCTAATGCAACATGATCTATTACTCTACTATTTAGCAAAAAGATGGTTTGCGGTTCCCTCAAAACATAAGTTGCTCTTAATATTCTCGCATCCATTAAATCTAACATTTTGCTGAAAAATTCCGAAAGCTTATCCCAAACTATGAAATTAGACTCGTCCCTCATTATGTAATGCTCAAGATTCGGCTCATCGTACCAAACTTTATAAATACTGTCCAGCCGATCAATTGTATTTAATTCTATTTCATCATTCTTATTTAATGTTTTTATACATTCTTCACTTAATAGCAATGGAACTTCCCTAGCTCCAGATAAATTATGAAATCAAATTTCACAAACTCATTAATGATTTTAATGATACTACTCTTCTCTTGATTTGACGCCGGAATGTCCGAACGCGCGTTGACAGAATCCTCTCCCTTTAATGGAGTAGCTGTACTTGGTAATACATTCACATCTGAATTTGATATCTCATCCCGAGGAGCAGTTTTCTCCTCGGCACGCACAACCTGCTTAACACTTTCAATCTCTGGTACCTTCTTCTTCTCTTGAAGTCTCGGTTTTCTCAATTGCAACTTTCGACATTATGATTTTTAATTCGATACTGAAGTATGTACACTTTGTGCTTATACCCCTGCGAATTTAACCTATTTTAACTAGAAAAAATTTAATTATGTCGGTTATGCGAAAAAAATGGGTATTCGATCTTCCAGATCAACCCACCGAAATAAACGTTGTAGAAGAACAACGTACAATAAAAGCATTCGTTATACATGCGATAAAAAGTGATAGCATATTACAAACTATCTACAACTTTTCGAGTCTTCTCAAAGTTATTAGAATTATCGCCACCTGTTATCGTTTCATAACAAAATGTCGACCCAAGTTGGGACCTAATACAGGATCACTTAAACCAAAAGAGTTGGAAACTGCCCTCCTATTCATCGTCAAAGCAGTACAAAAGGAAATGTTTGAAACTGAAATTCAACAAATTCGTGAAAACAAAACACCAAAGGCCTTACGGGCGTTAAACGTGTTCATCGATGCTAACGGAGTCTTACGAGTTGGGGGACGTTTGGAGAACTCTCTGCTTCCCTACGAATCTCAACATCCAATATTGCTCCAAAACAACCATCACTTTACGAGTCTGGTTGTCCGAGATGCTCATAAGAACACATTTCATGGCGGTATCCAACAAATGATAAGCTACATTCGACAACGATACTGGATTGGACAAATACGAAGAAGCGTTAAATACCAACTGCATAGATGCCCTTCATGCTATCGTCAAAAGGCATCTGAAATGCAGCAGTTAATGGGAAATTTGCCTGCAGCGAGAGTTCGTATGTCTCGACCGTTTAGTCATACCGGCGTTGACTATGCAGGTCCAATTGATATCAAGTCCTGGAAGGCACGAGGTGCAAAAATCCTTAAAGGTTACTTTGCAATTTTTATCTGCTTAGCAACCAAGGCTATTCATTTGGAAGTTGTTTCAGATCTCACAACACAAGCGTTTTTAGCAGCATTTAAGAGATTTACTGCCAGAAGAGGAAGCTGTGTGAAGGTATATAGTGACTGCGGAACTAATTTTGTTGGTGCTCATAACGAATTAGCAAAAATGTTGAAAGACGCACAACACGATTGGAAGGAAATTGCGGAAGAATTAGCAAATCACGGTACAGATTGGCACTTTATTCCCCCGGCTTCTCCACACTTCGGTGGGTTATGGGAAGCGGGTGTGAAGGATTTTGGCGAAAATGGAATTTTGAATATCTCGCAAGGCTTCAGCAACGACCAAAATGGACACAAGTCAAAGAACCGCCGAAAATAGGAGACTTAGTTCTTCTTAAAGATGAACGACTTCCATCGACCTACTGGAATCTTGCAAGAATTGAAGAAACCCATACCGGATCGGACGGATTGATACGCGTCGTGACGGTAAAAACACAAAACGGGCAATTGAAACGGCCGATAACAAAAATATACCTGCTACCATCGAATAAAACTGCAGAACAATTAGCCATCGTATGAAATCACACCAGTAAAATTAATATACCGAATAAAAATTAAAAGACATATTTAATTAATTCATCAATCAAAATGTTAATATTTATTAATAAATCAAAATCAATATAACAAAAGGATCAAATAAATTTATTACAAAAATCTGAAAAATATAAATTTATTACAAAAATCTGAAAAGGCTGAAAACACAAATTTCACAAAAATAAAAGAAAAACACATAAATAATAATTTTGTTAATTTATTTATTCATCTTGTCTGAATTAATGTACACATATTCAACGTTTCATTCGAAAAAACAAATAAATTTTCCATTTTTTAGTAATAAAAAACTCTAAACAAACAACTCTATAATTTCAACAAAATAATTATGTGTCAATGGAGTTTTAAAACACCATCCACAAATTAAAATAAACAAACTGCTGTCAAACACTTGGCACTAAAAATATGTCAAATTCACCGAAACGCGAAAATTACAAAACAGAATAAAACAAACAATCATAATTTACAAGCATATCCAAAATATCATATCGCGTCAAAATAATTTGATAAAATAGTTGAAAAAAAAAAAATACTTTAATTCCAAACCGAATAAATATGTATTTATACCAACACGAATTTATTGAATATCAAGGAAAATTAATACTTGATCAAAAAACCGAATCACATTCGAAATAAAAAAACACATCAATTTAAATTCATCGCAATAATTCACCAACAAAATTAAATCAATTAACACAACCATGATTGTCACAAATAAAATCTAACTTTGAAATAATTCAAAATTAAACTTTGGAAATTAATGATAATTGTATTTCACCTTAGTACAAAACCAATATAATTTTTTGTTTGGTTTTGTTTTTGTAATGTACACAATCACTTTAACTCGAATTCAAAACGTAAACAAACTCCCCGCATTCAATGGAAATCAAATTTGTTCCAACTGGAAACAATCAATTTTTGGTTGTTATATACTTACGTGTACATAAGCAACCCACGCCGCGATTCACACAATTATGTAAATACATACAGTTAATATTAACTATATATATATTTAATTTTAAAATTAATGGCATCATAAGCCAATTATTTGATCATATAATATGAGCATAATTTCAAAATAAATCAATAAATTAATATTTGAAAACAAATCAAAATACATCACATATCAAATATACCAGCCATACATATGTATGTACAAACATACACCGCGGTCGCGACCAACTTACGCCGCCGCCGTACGAATAAACGCGCGATATCGGCAATGGATTTGAGAAATCCATTTATTTACACATACACACCACGCACAATTCATTCAACAAACTTACCTGAATTAATAGATGAATTGATTAATAATTGATTAACGCACGAATTAATTTAATTTTTAATTAAAACAACACAATAAAAAAAAACTATCACCGACGCGCACACAAATCACCCAAGATGGATGCACATTTACTTACTATACTTATACTACAAATAACAATTTCAAAACAACCCGATGCAGCATGAATGAAATCAACAACAACAATTCTCATGAATAAAAGGAATAAAAAAACTACAAATTTCTCCTATTTGTTTTGCATTCTCTGTAGTTGACTTTGTCTTTTGTATTTGTTTAAATGTCAAAATATATTTACTAATAGTCTGTCTCTTTTCATGTACGAATGAGATAAGAAGGAAAGTGGTGAATGACAACATCGAAAATGGGCCCTGCCGATAATGCAGTCCGGTAATGCAGTTCGTTATCAAATAATGATGCCAAGTTGCTGTAATTAAATCGTTTACACTGGGTATTTGATTGAGCAGAATTCACATCATCATTCTATCGTGGGGGGAGAATGTACGAATGTACAAGGAATTCGTTTCATTTCAAAATAATGAAAACAAACATAACTTGAAGTTGTAAAAAAAATACGTTCCACAATCCACAATATGAAAGTAATAAGAATATACAAAATGACTTTGATATTGAAATAAAGGACAATTATAAAAAAAGATTCGATTAACAAAAGAGGTGGTGTTATTTTTCTTTGTTCCTTTGTTGGAAAATGTATATATATACAAATTTAAATTTATTACATTCCAAAAATTATAAAGCTAATTGGAAACAGTCCTTAAGGCTTTCTATATATGTCAGAGAAAAATCTTGTGGGTTCTGCCATTCAAAACTTTCCCAAGGAAGATTCTGAGACAGCCCATCCAAATAAATGATTGGCATCTAAATAAAATAAGTATGAAGATGGTTTTTCAGAGTCATAGGACTCAGTAAATTTATTATTGGCTCTGGAATATCTATGACTGCATTGGCTAAGACCACCTCTTATCCCTTTTTGAAAGAAATTGTACATTTCAATGTCAGGCAAGAGTTCCAGTTCCACTTTTGTCACTTTTAACATAACATCCCAAGATAAACCAGGAGCTGTATAGTAGTGACAAGGATCTAAAGAGTATCTACATATGTTTACAAACTTTTCTGAAATTTTCAAAAATGTCAGCTAACAACACAACATCACTTTTTAAGTAGATTTCCATTTATTTTTTTAGATTACCGCAGTTAAAATGATTCCATATATTTATGGCCAACTGATAATCTTCAATTGAACATTCCTCATTCGTGAGTTGTTGAAAAACTTCACTCATTCAGGAAGGAATGGCTCAGACATTATTTGCCAAGAATCCATAAAATCATATAGAAATACACCCTTTCTCTTCACTAATTCCAGACTTTGCTCTGTTTCAAAGCATTTTCGGGTTATAATGAAGTCTGAAGGAACTAAATTTCTAGCTAAACTATCTATGCTATCACCCAAAAAGCGAAAATAGTCTAAGAATCTAAGTTCTATTGAATGTTTTTCATCAATAGAAATTTTCTTTGAATAAGAAATATATTTTTCTTTGTTAAGTGGTATCGCTTTAATTTCACCATCGATTTCTCGAAGCGATTTGAAAAACAAATGTGCATCATAACCAGATAAATTATGAAACAAAATCGGAAAAAAAGTTGGCACCTTATATTTAAGGTTACAAAGGTTATGGGCTGCCCCCCTATATTCACCTGTTAAGTGACAATGATCCCTTACCTTAATTTCTCCTAAAAATCGGCCGTAAACATCAACTAAAAGTCGGGAGAAACTCAAAAAATCTGCTCCCACTATTGAGTGTGGAATCGTTGCACGGGTGAAGGCCCAACGGAAAATGCGCCCTAAACCGTAGTCTAAAGCACCCGTCCTGCACGCGTCATGCTTAACGACGACCCTTTAATCAATGTACTGCTCGGTATAGGATCGTATCGCATAATTGGCATTAAGATCTCTTCAGCTAATTTCGATCTAATGAAACTTTCTTTTGTTAAACCATCGAATATTCCCTGCATACTGAATGGATTATATGAAGAAAAGCTAGCTCAAATTTAGGTTGCCGTGTGTTCTCTTCCCGGTCAGTTGGCGGCTGATCGGGGATTAATGAAAATCCGATTGCACCTTTGCTGGTACAGCTCCACGTTGGCCATTTCTAGAAATATGCCATGTGGATCTCATATATCTTTGGGTTTTAGATCCGCTCTTAACTTCCATTAGTTGATATTCTCCTATGATCATGAATTTAGGTTGCCGTGTGTTCTCTTCCCGGTCAGTTTGCGGCTGATCGGGGATTAATGAAAATCCGATTGCACCTTTGCTGGTACAGCTCCACGTTGGCCATTTCTAGAAATATGCCATGTGGATCTCATATATCTTTGGGTTTTAGATCCGCTCTTAACTTCCATTAGTTGATATTCTCCTATGATCATGAATTTAAGTTGCCGTGTGTTCTCTTCCCGGTTAGTTGGCGGATGATCGGGGATTAATGAAAATTCGATTGCACCTTTGCTGGTACAGATCCGCTCTTAACTTCCATTAGTTGATATTCTCCTATGATCATGAATTTAGGTTGCCGTGTGTTCTCTTCCCGGTCAGTTGGCGGCTGATCGGGGATTAATGAAAATCCGATTGCACCTTTGCTGGTACAGCTCCGCGTTGGCCATTTCTAGAAATATGCCATGTGGATCTCGTATATCTTTGGGTTTTAGATCCGCTCTTAACTTCCATTAGTTGATATTCTCCTATGATCATTTCGGTATATGTGTGCGCGGTGTGTTTACAATAGTATTTCATGGGCATTAAGACCGCGATATGATCATACTCTGATAGCTGAACGAGCTGATTCCATCTTGCGAAACTGTCGCAAGGGTCGGTACCTTTGTCCAGTATGTCAGTGGTTTGTTGAGGAAGCGGTTACACGACTGATGTTTGTGTGTAACTTAAAGTCCTCTTGTAATCTTACGTTCGCGACTTGTGACAGATAATTATCCTTTAACAATTTTTGAGCAGGCATAAGCGTCTTTGAAAAAGTAACTAAATTACTCATTGCATTTAATACTCCCTCATCTCCAATCGCGTTTACCCATGAGGTGGCGACATCGATAGGAGATGGAGCACATTGCTGTTCTATCCTTTTCCTAAATTCATTTTCTGAAGCCGAATCAACCAATAATCGCTCCACGGGATCTATATCTGTATCTGGATCCAGCCTGTACCTCTATTGTCTTTACTCTATATTCTATCCTCTGTAATCTTTTCATTTCTTTTGTCTTTGCTGTATATTCTATCCTCTGTAATCTTTTCATTTCTTTTGTCTTTACTGTATAATTTATACTCTACTCTTTACATTTTCATTTTATTTTGTATTATATACTGGAGCCCCTGTTAAAATCCTGTACCTATTATGTTACCTCTGTACTTCAAAACATGTTAACATTCTGCACTTATATATTTTTTATTAATTTACTCATCTATACTCTAATCTATACCCTGTCAATCACAACTTTCTCTAAGCTACGCTACTCTATATCGTGCTAACTGTATCGCTTCATATCCTCGTTGCGAACGCACACTTGAATTTAGAACTGGTGCCATGTAACTTGCAACTAATGTTCAAAGACCAGTACGATCCCAAGAGAATATGATAGCTTAATCTGCAAGTGGTTTAAGCAAGTGTTTGCGTTCACATAGTAATTTAATGCGCTCAAACTAAACACTGCCCATAGCCAATCGCATTGGAAAAAATGTTTTAAGCTGCACTACCCTTTATATACGTATTAATAATAGATGCTTTAAAGTTTGGCAATAACCTATCTGTACTTTGTATCTAAAACTCTCCTACCAGATTCTATTTATACTACTAAATTGACGGTACAGTACAATAAGGATTCTTCTCCTATTTAACAGGGCTCTCGTTTAAATGCCTCGCGTCGCTCACCCAGATGCGCTGTCTATATTCTTTTAATATACATAAGAGAATCATTAAATACATCCCCTACTTTATATAACTATACTGCGCATTATGGGCGGAGTTATCTACTTGCCATTTGTCTTCGCATGCGTGCATGTGCCAGCGGTGGTTGTAAGTCACACACATGGACACATGAGAAAGAGTATACCCATCTCCATGCCGATGCTGGTTGTATGCCCTCATCGGCATAGAGGAATTTTTACTTTTATTTTGCCAGCAACTTCTTTGCAGCTGGCTGTCTGGCTACGAATAAATTTGCAACCGAGTAAGTATGCATGTATGCATATAAAGCCTGAGACGGTTTGCTCAAGTTGAGGTATATACAACATACGCCAACGAAACCTAAACTCGAGAGGGGAATTTACGTATGTATATCTATATTTATATTTTTCTGCGCGTATGCACATGAAAACTTCCAGAGTTATATCTTTTGCTGAGTGCGTATGCATGTATGCATACAAAACTTATGTATATTTATATTTATATTTCTTTCTGCGCGTATGCACATGGAAACTTCTAGAATTATATATTTTGCTGAGTACGTATGCATGTATGCATAAAAAACTTATGTATATTTATATTTATATTTCTTTCTGCGCGTATGCACATGGAAACTTCTAGAATTATATATTTTGCTGCCGTCTCAGCGGCGCGCGTCGGTTAGACGAATAAATAAATAATAATAATAAAAAATTGCAACACATGCAATGGCACGCGACGCGGGCTTTGTTTTTGCTCGTCTTATTTGTGTTTTGGCTAGTTTCTGCCAACCGAACATTCACACAAAAAGAACCGTAGCAAAGGAACAACAGCACGTCTTACCAACCGGCCCTGCACAAAAAGCTAACACTACACTGAGCACTTTTAAATTTTGGTTGTTTTATATTTTAGCGACTCACCTGTACCAATTCTCCTTTTGTTCTTATTTCTGTATTTTCTTTTTCTTCTTTTTAAATTTCTGTACTTTTCTTTTTCTTCTTTTTAAATTTCTGCACTTTTCTTATTTTTTATTTCTGTTCTTTAAAATTTCTGTAATTTTTATCTTTGTTCGTTAAAATTTCTGCACTTTTTTATTTTTTTTTGTTCTTTCGAAATTTTTTCAATTTGCTTAGACTAGCTGATTTTTACTTAAAATCTTCAATATATTTTGACACAAACAACTTCACTATTCGATGGTCGAAATTAAAGGTGACGCTATCGCATTGCGCGGAGAATTTTCTCTCCTTTTCATCTGAGTTTGTTGCTGCTATGTATTTACGTGTACATAGGCACAACGCAGCTGCGTAACTGTTGCACAGGCTTGCTGTTTATTTAGTATATGCCGTGTTGCTGTGTGCTTTTTGTTTTGCTCTTAGTTTAGCATGGGTACGTATAAGACCCCGTCGCGACGGCGGCGGCGGCGCGCTTGGCGAGGCGACAAGAACCAGCATGTTTGTGTAGGTTTTTTCTTTTTTTTTTTACTTGTTTTCTGTACTCGCCCTCTGTACATCACTAAACGGCACCGCACCAAAAAGAGAGTTAACGGACACAACACATTATTATAAGGCGGATTAAGACTGACAATGGGGAGCACTCCTACTGTTATATTTTTACTCTACTGGCGTTATCCGGTCTCGACGTGGACCAAAATGTATAAAGCGGACTGTAAAATCATAGTAAAAAATAAAACACGGCACTTTAGAGTCGGGAAGTGTTTAAAAAACCCGACTATTAGATTAATTTTATTAACAAGGTTTCTTTGTACAATCAGTTCTTCTGTACAATCAGATTCTTTATAATGATTATTTATTATATTCTATACGTTTATATCTCATCCGAGGCCGGCCTGTACACGACGAGAGTTAAAAGGCAACTAACTCAACAAAGTAAAAATGAGTGAACTTATTTCTCCAAGTTGCACTCGCATACAATGACATTAAGACAAGAATAAATATATAACTTTACTAATCCAAAGGAATAAGACAATTGACTTGAATGTGATTAGCGCGTTCGATACAAATAGTAACTGTGGGTTTTTTAAGCTCCCATTTGTCCCCTTTTTTCTCATGTAAGTTAATTTTTTCAGTCTTACAGCTTCTTCTATATTCATGGCTTTTATAGAAGAGGGACACTTTACCTCATATATTGCGGCTTCTCCAACCATACCATCCGGTGTTGACTAAAAAAATGCATTTCACTGTCAATTATAAAGCCACATTTTTGCACTTCAATTTCAGCTTCTTCTTGAAGTTTTTGTATTGCATTATGTTTATTTTGTTTGCCCATAACACGCTGGAAGAGGAAAATGTTCCATAGAGGGTAGATTTTATAAAATTGTGGTAGCTGGAAACGTTTTTGACTTTACATATTCTGCCGAAATTTGAAGCAGTAACCATTTCCTTCTTTATATCATGCCATTTTCTGCAACTTGCATGTTCTTTTGTCTGTTTTTCAATTTCAAGTCTATGTATAAAGTTTTTTTCTAACCGCACTTCTATTTCTTTTTTCTTCATTTCATTGGCTGCGGGTGATAAGTCGACTATTTCTGTAGTGTCCTCAACATCACCATAATTTATGTCGGCAGGAGCATTTCGTTTTCGTTTTCTTGGCGCTGGTTTATTAATAATGCGTAACAATTTTTTTTTCTCAGTGTGTTCCGATTTTTGGTTTCTGTGTTTACAAGAAGTTTTCGACTTGGGGTATTAGCATTGTTGTTACTGGTCTTTGAAAATTCCGTAAAGGCTCTTTTTGAATTAAATTGAACAACGGCCAAGGCACACCTATTGCTGTAATGTTAACTTTTGTGTTTTTATTTAAGTTGGCAAGTTTCTTACGGAAGTTCCTAAATAGATGGTTAAAACATTCAATCTTTTGTAAGCTTTTTGTAGACGTTACTGTCACCATCAGCAATGAATTTATCAAAAATTACGCCATATTTTTCATAACAAAATTTAAAACCATGTACCAAAATGTCGGACTCCATTTTAGTTGATGGACCGATAGGATCTATGTGACCAGGCTCCGTCGGTTACAACAGTGATAAGAGGATAACCATTTTCATCTATGTTCCCATTTTCTGTAGCAACTCTCTTTTCCTCTTCAATAGCGTCTTGCATTTGGCTCTCAGCTGATTGGACCCAAATTTCTTTTGTATCGCTCCCAATTTTACGGTAAATGTTAGAGCACATAAATGGAACATTAATGGCTTCCAAGACTCTTTTACATTGTGAATATCCGTTTCCTGCTAGCATTGTTCCCAAAACAATTTCTTTGTTGATATTATCGCTGTCTTCTACTCTCTGATCACTGGTGAACAAGTCAAAGGGTACATTGCACATATTACATTTAAACAATAATTTTGAACTCAGACCTAAAATATAACAACACATTTTTAAGGATTAATGTTCTCATAATGATTTTAAATAAATGACCTTGCCGGATTTCTTGGATAAGTTCTAAATTATTCAATGTGCACCCGAATTTTGTTCCATGCATGGAAATCTTCTTTAAATTTGTCAATAAAAGATTTAAATCGACTATCCGCCTGCCCTCTGGAACAAAACAGCAGTCCTCTACAGTGTTTTCCATTTCAATAGGGATGTCGAAATAATGCGAAGGAACTTCTAGCTTTCAACGTTAGGTAACTTCTAACTTTCAACGTTAGGTAAATCACTTGATGTTGAAGCAAGATTTTCAGAAGTAGGAATTTTTTTAACCTTCCTGCCATCATTATGTAAAAGAGAAAGTTCTCAAAGAATTACTAAATATAAGAACTAAAGAATTGTTATGTTATGCATTTAATGAGATATTTCTTTATCTATATATTCCTATAGTTGGGATATTTTAAAGGCTTCCCAAGCCAGAGGACTAGGCGTCAAAGCGCCGATTTCCTGAAAGTAAGATGGTGAATGAAATAATAAAAGTTATACCTTTAAGTTTACTCTTTTTTTATTCTGGAACTATGTGCTCACAATTCAGTTTAATAGTTTATTCTTGGTGACAGCGGTGGGAAAATTCAAATTCACAATCTATGTTTCAGCTCAAATGAACAGGGCGTCACAATTGACAATTCACAATTTACAATTTACAATTGACACTGCTAAATCTTACCAACTATTTATACCTTATAATACCTTACATTGCTAAATTAAAACTATGTCACTTAACATTAATTTCTTAATCATTAATTTCATAATCTATTTCATCAGAACAATTTGCCTATTACCTATTTATTTGAAATATGGCACACATATTTCTTTTTATTTTCTTTTACTTTATTTATATTGCGTCATCATTTAGTGCATTCGCAAAGTTCATTTCAGTTCATTATTTGGCCGCAATCTTTTTGTTACAAAATTCTGATGACGCTTCAGTATACGGGTTACTTAATCGTCAACCAGGTGTTTGTTTTGATTTATGTCGTGCACCAAGCAATTGAATGTTTGTTTATCATTTCGTATACTTTGGTGCTGACATTGGCCTTGAACATGAAACATGAACATGAATTGAGGTGGGTTATGGTTTGGTGTGAAACCATGAATAGTGTTTCACACAACAGAATTTCCAATTTTTAAAACAACGTGAAAATATACTTATTTTATTTCTTTTATTTAATAACAAAACTTGAAATGAATTCTTAATGCAAACTATTATAAAAAAGATGCTTTATAATCTGTTTATATTAAAAACAAAAATATTTCAATGAATAGTGATTATGAACCTGTTGAATGCAGCCATTGAACATTGGCGTCAATAAACGCGCCGCTCCAGCCGCTGATATAAACAAAATCTAGTACCTGATTATACATAAATGTGAAGGTGAAGTCAAGGTGGAAAAAGAAGAAAATAAATACTTATATTTAAACTTTCAAGGTGGTTGTTTCATTTTTATATATAAAATTTTCCTTTTGTTCTTCTTTTGGTTAAAAGATATTTTTGAGCGTACCATTTTTTTTTTTTTTTTTTTTTTTTTTTTTTTTTTTTTTTTTTTATTAAAATAACGGTTTTATGAGTTTTGAATGAAACTAACAGAATATTAAAGGTGTTATTTATTAGAAATACAGAGAATTTGGAAGTCAATAATTGGATAACAGAAGGTTAATTAAACTAGAATTTGAAAAGTTTAGCAAGGTCAATCTCTTTGGCCGAAGCAGTCTTAGAAGTAGACGATGAAATTGGTACTGAAGGAACAAATGGAGGAGCAACACTCTCTACAATTGGTGGGGAGCTCCCTGAAGATATGAGATTGATTTCAAGATCCTTCAACTTCGATAATATAGACTTCATTTGGTCTTCTATAATAGGAGAAGAGTTAGTCTTGATCTGCTCTTTTTGTTTATCTCTATTATCTAGCAACTCTCGAATTGAATTTATCAGATATTCAGATTTATCAGTGTATTCATTCCGGTAAGCTGATCTACGAATGTCAAATTGCGGGATAAAAATGCGTTCATCGCAATATCTCCATGCATCCTCGTGCCTCATTTGATTTATTTTTACGATTTCTTCGCCAAAAACGTTTGTCATCACTAGACATTCAAGATATCTTTTTTGGAAGACTGAACAAAATAGTTCTGGAGGAGGATTGGAGTCCAAGAATGGAAATCTCATAATTCCTGGTATTGGTGTATTCATAGTTTGACTTACGATAGGTGATTGGTCAGTAGAGGATAATGAATTATATTCTTCAATTGATGGAGAGGCAGTACCTGGTGATTCTAGAGAACCATTTTCTGGCGATTTGTTCCTTGGTTCAACGAAGTTTGATAGCCATTTCTTTTGAGCATCTGATCCCCTTATTACAATTTCATCCTCGACAATATCCATCAGACAGCGAATGGAGGATAATTGCTCACTTTTCATATCAGCTATCATCACTAATTCAAGAAAATCAGTAGCATCTCGATAATCTCTCCGTTTGAATTTACGAGCTTCATCGCCATCTCCTTGATGTACATAAATGAAATCTAATTTAAGTAAACCTAGTTGAAATTTTGTGAAGTGAAGATCATCTGGAAGAGAGTCATAAAAATCTTTCCACTTCCCAGCTATATCACTTAGAACTTTGGGTTCAATTTTGTATGGAGATGAAATGGTGAAAAGTTTAGGGGGAATCTCATGATCATTAGTGTCTCGGATGATATCCCGTATAGTTGTATACCAATCACTAAAAGAGGAAAAATTGTGAGGCATTTTTAAGGTCGAATAATCAAAAGAGGTTAATACGATAAAAGTTGGGTTTATTAAGGTGATAGTTCCTGCGGGTTTTATTAAAACATATGATATTCAAACTAAAAAATCAATAGAAAGAGATCAAGTAGTATAAAATATATATTTGAGTGAGAAAACTTACAATTTTGATTTTAATAGTGGAACGCTTTAAAGTGTAAATGATCTAATCAATAATAAAGTTATCTCGTAAAAATATCCGAGCATTTCTGTTTCTACGGATGATGAAATTTAAAATTATAGTTACAAGGAAAATAATCAAAATTATAACAGACAAGTCTAAAAGAAAATCCGACTCTGGCTCTAAAGCTTTCTTTGCAATATAGTTTGGATAAAGGAATTTATAAAACTGGAAATTTTGATAATTTAGGTAAGCATTATGGAATTTAACGCCTAGTACGACTACGACCACGACGACGAGGACTACAAGCATCTCGAATTCTTGTCGTAGTACGGCTAGCTATGGGACTTAGATTTATAAATCCAAAATTAATATAGATAAAATATAATAGTATCAAAATACACAGCAGTAGAATTAATAGGATTTTAAAGAACATGATTGTTCCTCTTTGATTGTTCATGATTCTAAACATTACATATCACACAATTTAAATTTAAATATACAATAAATACAATAATCTACAAAATGAATGCTGCTAAAATTTTGAAAAGTTTATGTACTCAAATCTCGAAGGATTTTGAGAATTTCAAGAAGACAGTCAATGCATCTCGTAGGACAAAAAATTATGTATCTACAAGGCTTGAGACACTCAGTAACAATTGGCTTACTATTGTAGAGCAACACCAAATTGTTATTTGTTGCGATGAGATTAAGGAAGATGTATTATCTTCGATGGAAGAGGTTTTTAGTGAGGGAAACGATATATATACGCTTTACAAATCCCTGTTGTTGGACGAGTTGGATAAATTTGCTGAAGCAGAAGCAGCTAAAGCAAATGAAACAATACCTACAAATGCCTTAGTGGAAAAGACAGCCAATCAAAAGCAACACGAGGTTCGTTTGCCAAAAATACACCCACCGACATTCACGGGGGAATATCAAAATTGGCGTTCATTTCATGACCAGTTTGTTTCTTTGGTTCATAACAATTCGTCGCTTACAAAAATCGAAAAGTTGCATTACTTAAAGGCTAGTTGCAAAGAAGGTGCAGGCATCTTATTAGAACACATTAGTGTAGATGATGCAAGTTATGATAAAGCTTGGGAACTATTAACAACGAGGTACGATTTTAAACGAATACTTGTCAACAACGAACTCAAATTGTTTTACGAGTTGCCTGTTGTTAAGGAAGAAAATTCGAAAGGCATTCGCGAACTGTTGGACAACTCAACAAAAATTTTACACGCGTTAAAAAATTTAGAGTTGCCAGTCCATCATTGGGACGCAATTATAATATTTCTGCTTTTAAAAAAGTTACCTGCTACCGTTCAATCGAAATGGGAAGCAACTCTTGGAACCAAGAAAGAAATTCCTACTTATAGAGAATTCTCTGACTTTTTGGAAACAAGGTTCCGAACATTAGAGATGATGGACCAACAATACCAAGTAAACGCAACAACACAAAAAAGGCAATCAAAGAATGTTTTTCTTCTCAATGCAGAATCGACAGAAAACTTCGCATGTAAAGCTTGCCATAAAGGCACACATTCATTAAGAACATGCTCAAAATTTTTAAAAATGGATGTGAATGCTAGACAACGACTTGTTCGACAGTTTGGCAACTGTTTTAATTGTTTAGCATACAGTCATCGAACAAATAAGTGCCCAA
This sequence comes from Eupeodes latifasciatus, assembly GCA_920104205.1. Taxonomy (NCBI): domain Eukaryota; kingdom Metazoa; phylum Arthropoda; class Insecta; order Diptera; family Syrphidae; genus Eupeodes; species Eupeodes latifasciatus. The sequence goes on along the minus strand of OV049925.1, from coordinate 7,017,972 downwards.
GCAATAAATCCTGTCATTTTTGCCAGAGAAAACACAATTCACTTACATTTTCCAAATACGTCAAATTTTAACAACACAAATCAACAAACACGCTCACAATCAAACACTTTTACAAATTCAAACAATCATCAACCATTAGGTCATGGGAATAACAATCAATTTCAACGCAACACACATAACAACACGTTAAAATTTCTGCACTTTTTTATTTTTTTTGTTCTTTCGAAATTTTTTCAATTTGCTTAGACTAGCTAATTTTTACTTAAAATCTTCAATATATTTTGACACAAACAACTTCACTATTCGATGGTCGAAATTAAAGGTGACGCTATCGCATTGCGCGGAGAATTTTCTCTCCTTTTCATCTGAGTTTGTTGCTGCTATGTATTTACGTGTACATAGGCACAACGCAGCTGCGTAACTGTTGCACAGGCTTGCTGTTTATTTAGTATATGCCGTGTTGCTGTGTGCTTTTTGTTTTGCTCTTATTTTAGCATGGGTACGTATAAGACCACGTCGCGACGGCGGCGGCGGCGCGCTTGGCGAGGCGACAAGAACCAGCATGTTTGTGTAGGTTTTTTCTTTTTTTTTACTTGTTTTCTGTACTCGCCCTCTGTACATCACTAAACGGCACCGCACCAAAAAGAGAGTTAACGGACACAACACATTATTATAAGGCGGATTAAGACTGACAATGGGGAGCACTCCTACTGTTATATTTTTACTCTACTGGCGTTATCCGGTCTCGACGTGGACCAAAATGTATAAAGCGGACTGTAAAATCATAGTAAAAAATAAAACACGGCACTTTAGAGTCGGGAAGTGTTTAAAAAACCCGACTATTAGATTAATTTTATTAACAAGGTTTCTTTGTACAATCAGTTCTTCTGTACAATCAGATTCTTTATAATGATTATTTATTATATTCTATACGTTTATATCTCATCCGAGGCCGGCCTGTACACGACGAGAGTTAAAAGGCAACTAACTCAACAAAGTAAAAATGAGTGAACTTATTTCTCCAAGTTGCACTCGCATACAATGACATTAACACAAGAATAAATATATAACTTTACTAATCCAAAGGAATAAGACAATTGACTTGAATGTGATTAGCGCGTTCGATACAAATAGTAACTGTGGGTTTTTTAAGCTCCCATTTGTCCCCTTTTTTCTCATGTAAGTTAATTTTTTCAGTCTTACAGCTTCTTCTATATTCATGGCTTTTATAGAAGAGGGACACTTTACCTCATATATTGCGGCTTCTCCAACCATACCATCCGGTGCTGCACTAAAAAAATGCATTTCACTGTCAATTATAAAGCCACATTTTTGCACTTCAATTTCAGCTTCTTCTTGAAGTTTTTGTATTGCATTATGTTTATTTTGTTTGCCCATAACACGCTGGAAGAGGAAAATGTTCCATAGAGGGTAGATTTTATAAAATTGTGGTAGCTGGAAACGTTTTTGACTTTACATATTCTGCCGAAATTTGAAGCAGTAACCATTTCCTTCTTTATATCATGCCATTTTCTGCAACTTGCATGTTATTTTGTCTGTTTTTCAATTTCAAGTCTATGTATAAAGTTTTTTTCTAACCGCACTTCTATTTCTTTTTTCTTCATTTCATTGGCTGCGGGTGATAAGTCGACTATTTCTGTAGTGTCCTCAACATCACCATAATTTATGTCGGCAGGAGCATTTCGTTTTCGTTTTCTTGGCGCTGGTTTATTAATAATGCGTAACAATTTTTTTTTCTCAGTGTGTTCCGATTTTTGGTTTCTGTGTTTACAAGAAGTTTTCGACTTGGGGTATTAGCATTGTTGTTACTGGTCTTTGAAAATTCCGTAAAGGCTCTTTTTGAATTAAATTGAACAACGGCCAAGGCACACCTATTGCTGTAATGTTAACTTTTGTGTTTTTATTTAAGTTGGCAAGTTTCTTACGGAAGTTCCTAAATAGATGGTTAAAACATTCAATCTTTTGTAAGCTTTTTGTAGACGTTACTGTCACCATCAGCAATGAATTTATCAAAAATTACGCCATATTTTTCATAACAAAATTTAAAACCATGTACCAAAATGTCGGACTCCATTTTAGTTGATGGACCGATAGGATCTATGTGACCAGGCTCCGTCGGTTACAACAGTGATAAGAGGATAACCATTTTCATCTATGTTCCCATTTTCTGTAGCAACTCTCTTTTCCTCTTCAATAGCGTCTTGCATTTGGCTCTCAGCTGATTGGACCCAAATTTCTTTTGTATCGCTCCCAATTTTACGGTAAATGTTAGAGCACATAAATGGAACATTAATGGCTTCCAAGACTCTTTTACATTGTGAATATCCGTTTCCTGCTAGCATTGTTCCCAAAACAATTTCTTTGTTGATATTATCGCTGTCTTCTACTCTCTGATCACTGGTGAACAAGTCAAAGGGTACATTGCACATATTACATTTAAACAATAATTTTGAACTCAGACCTAAAATATAACAACACATTTTTAAGGATTAATGTTCTCATAATGATTTTAAATAAATGACCTTTCCGGATTTCTTGGATAAGTTCTAAATTATTCAATGTGCACCCGAATTTTGTTCCATGCATGGAAATCTTCTTTAAATTTGTCAATAAAAGATTTAAATCGACTATCCGCCTGCCCTCTGGAACAAAACAGCAGTCCTCTACAGTGTTTTCCATTTCAATAGGGATGTCGAAATAATGCGAAGGAACTTCTAGCTTTCAACGTTAGGTAACTTCTAACTTTCAACGTTAGGTAAATCACTTGATGTTGAAGCAAGATTTTCAGAAGTAGGAATTTTTTTAACCTTCCTGCCATCATTATGTAAAAGAGAAAGTTCTCAAAGAATTACTAAATATAAGAACTAAAGAATTGTTATGTTATGCATTTAATGAGATATTTCTTTATCTATATATTCCTATAGTTGGGATATTTTAAAGGCTTCCCAAGCCAGAGGACTAGGCGTCAAAGCGCCGATTTCCTGAAAGTAAGATGGTGAATGAAATAATAAAAGTTATACCTTTAAGTTTACTCTTTTTTTATTCTGGAACTATGTGCTCACAATTCAGTTTAATAGTTTATTCTTGGTGACAGCGGTGGGAAAATTCAAATTCACAATCTATGTTTCAGCTCAAATGAACAGGGCGTCACAATTGACAATTCACAATTTACAATTTACAATTGACACTGCTAAATCTTACCAACTATTTATACCTTATAATACCTTACATTGCTAAATTAAAACTATGTCACTTAACATTAATTTCTTAATCATTAATTTCATAATCTATTTCATCAGAACAATTTGCCTATTACCTATTTATTTGAAATATGGCACACATATTTCTTTTTATTTTCTTTTACTTTATTTATATTGCGTCATCATTTAGTGCATTCGCAAAGTTCATTTCAGTTCATTATTTGGCCGCAATCTTTTTGTTACAAAATTCTGATGACGCTTCAGTATACGGGTTACTTAATCGTCAACCAGGTGTTTGTTTTGATTTATGTCGTGCACCAAGCAATTGAATGTTTGTTTATCATTTCGTATACTTTGGTGCTGACATTGGCCTTGAACATGAAACATGAACATGAATTGAGGTGGGTTATGGTTTGGTGTGAAACCATGAATAGTGTTTCACACAACAGAATTTCCAATTTTTAAAACAACGTGAAAATATACTTATTTTATTTCTTTTATTTAATAACAAAACTTGAAATGAATTCTTAATGCAAACTATTATAAAAAAGATGCTTTATAATCTGTTTATATTAAAAACAAAAATATTTCAATGAATAGTGATTATGAACCTGTTGAATGCAGCCATTGAACATTGGCGTCAATAAACGCGCCGCTCCAGCCGCTGATATAAACAAAATCTAGTACCTGATTATACATAAATGTGAAGGTGAAGTCAAGGTGGAAAAAGAAGAAAATAAATACTTATATTTAAACTTTCAAGGTGGTTGTTTCATTTTTATATATAAAATTTTCCTTTTGTTCTTCTTTTGGTTAAAAGATATTTTTGAGCGTACCATTTTTTTTTTTTTTTTTTTTTTTTTTTTTTATTAAAATAACGGTTTTATGAGTTTTGAATGAAACTAACAGAATATTATAGGTGTTATTTATTAGAAATACAGAGAATTTGGAAGTCAATAATTGGATAACAGAAGGTTAATTAAACTAGAATTTGAAAAGTTTAGCAAGGTCAATCTCTTTGGCCGAAGCAGTCTTAGAAGTAGACGATGAAATTGGTACTGAAGGAACAAATGGAGGAGCAACACTCTCTACAATTGGTGGGGAGCTCCCTGAAGATATGAGATTGATTTCAAGATCCTTCAACTTCGATAATATAGACTTCATTTGGTCTTCTATAATAGGAGAAGAGTTAGTCTTGATCTGCTCTTTTTGTTTATCTCTATTATCTAGCAACTCTCGAATTGAATTTATCAGATATTCAGATTTATCAGTGTATTCATTCCGGTAAGCTGATCTACGAATGTCAAATTGCGGGATAAAAATGCGTTCATCGCAATATCTCCATGCATCCTCGTGCCTCATTTGATTTATTTTTACGATTTCTTCGCCAAAAACGTTTGTCATCACTAGACATTCAAGATATCTTTTTTGGAAGACTGAACAAAATAGTTCTGGAGGAGGATTGGAGTCCAAGAATGGAAATCTCATAATTCCTGGTATTGGTGTATTCATAGTTTGACTTACGATAGGTGATTGGTCAGTAGAGGATAATGAATTATATTCTTCAATTGATGGAGAGGCAGTACCTGGTGATTCTAGAGAACCATTTTCTGGCGATTTGTTCCTTGGTTCAACGAAGTTTGATAGCCATTTCTTTTGAGCATCTGATCCCCTTATTACAATTTCATCCTCGACAATATCCATCAGACAGCGAATGGAGGATAATTGCTCACTTTTCATATCAGCTATCATCACTAATTCAAGAAAATCAGTAGCATCTCGATAATCTCTCCGTTTGAATTTACGAGCTTCATCGCCATCTCCTTGATGTACATAAATGAAATCTAATTTAAGTAAACCTAGTTGAAATTTTGTGAAGTGAAGATCATCTGGAAGAGAGTCATAAAAATCTTTCCACTTCCCAGCTATATCACTTAGAACTTTGGGTTCAATTTTGTATGGAGATGAAATGGTGAAAAGTTTAGGGGGAATCTCATGATCATTAGTGTCTCGGATGATATCCCGTATAGTTGTATACCAATCACTAAAAGAGGAAAAATTGTGAGGCATTTTTAAGGTCGAATAATCAAAAGAGGTTAATACGATAAAAGTTGGGTTTATTAAGGTGATAGTTCCTGCGGGTTTTATTAAAACATATGATATTCAAACTAAAAAATCAATAGAAAGAGATCAAGTAGTATAAAATATATATTTGAGTGAGAAAACTTACAATTTTGATTTTAATAGTGGAACGCTTTAAAGTGTAAATGATCTAATCAATAATAAAGTTATCTCGTAAAAATATCCGAGCATTTCTGTTTCTACGGATGATGAAATTTAAAATTATAGTTACAAGGAAAATAATCAAAATTATAACAGACAAGTCTAAAAGAAAATCCGACTCTGGCTCTAAAGCTTTCTTTGCAATATAGTTTGGATAAAGGAATTTATAAAACTGGAAATTTTGATAATTTAGGTAAGCATTATGGAATTTAACGCCTAGTACGACTACGACCACGACGACGAGGACTACAAGCATCTCGAATTCTTGTCGTAGTACGGCTAGCTATGGGACTTAGATTTATAAATCCAAAATTAATATAGATAAAATATAATAGTATCAAAATACACAGCAGTAGAATTAATAGGATTTTAAAGAACATGATTGTTCCTCTTTGATTGTTCATGATTCTAAACATTACATATCACACAATTTAAATTTAAATATACAATAAATACAATAATCTACAAAATGAATGCTGCTAAAATTTTGAAAAGTTTATGTACTCAAATCTCGAAGGATTTTGAGAATTTCAAGAAGACAGTCAATGCATCTCGTAGGACAAAAAATTATGTATCTACAAGGCTTGAGACACTCAGTAACAATTGGCTTACTATTGTAGAGCAACACCAAATTGTTATTTGTTGCGACGAGATTAAGGAAGATGTATTATCTTCGATGGAAGAGGTTTTTAGTGAGGGAAACGATATATATACGCTTTACAAATCCCTGTTGTTGGACGAGTTGGATAAATTTGCTGAAGCAGAAGCAGCTAAAGCAAATGAAACAATACCTACAAATGCCTTAGTGGAAAAGACAGCCAATCAAAAGCAACACGAGGTTCGTTTGCCAAAAATACACCCACCGACATTCACGGGGGAATATCAAAATTGGCGTTCATTTCATGACCAGTTTGTTTCTTTGGTTCATAACAATTCGTCGCTTACAAAAATCGAAAAGTTGCATTACTTAAAGGCTAGTTGCAAAGAAGGTGCAGGCATCTTATTAGAACACATTAGTGTAGATGATGCAAGTTATGATAAAGCTTGGGAACTATTAACAACGAGGTACGATTTTAAACGAATACTTGTCAACAACGAACTCAAATTGTTTTACGAGTTGCCTGTTGTTAAGGAAGAAAATTCGAAAGGCATTCGCGAACTGTTGGACAACTCAACAAAAATTTTACACGCGTTAAAAAATTTAGAGTTGCCAGTCCATCATTGGGACGCAATTATAATATTTCTGCTTTTAAAAAAGTTACCTGCTACCGTTCAATCGAAATGGGAAGCAACTCTTGGAACCAAGAAAGAAATTCCTACTTATAGAGAATTCTCTGACTTTTTGGAAACAAGGTTCCGAACATTAGAGATGATGGACCAACAATACCAAGTAAACGCAACAACACAAAAAAGGCAATCAAAGAATGTTTTTCTTCTCAATGCAGAATCGACAGAAAACTTCGCATGTAAAGCTTGCCATAAAGGCACACATTCATTAAGAACATGCTCAAAATTTTTAAAAATGGATGTGAATGCTAGACAACGACTTGTTCGACAGTTTGGCAACTGTTTTAATTGTTTAGCATACAGTCATCGAACAAATAAGTGCCCAAGCAATAAATCCTGTCATTTTTGCCAGAGAAAACACAATTCACTCTTACATTTTCCAAATACGTCAAATTTTAACAACTTTTAACAACACAAATCAACAAACACGCTCACAATCAAACACTTTTACAAATTCAAACAATCATCAACCATTAGGTCATGGGAATAACAATCAATTTCAACGCAACACACATAACAACACATACACGAACAATCCCCATTCACAAGCACAATCAAACTCAGTCAATCACACCCAACAAAATAATAACATAAACTCATTCAATCGGTCAAATAACAACACTCATAATGCAAATCAAACTCAAACACATCATGTAGCAACTGAAATCAACCCTAATGCACCAACTTTTCAGCCATACGACGTACCACCTTCAACATCTAGGGTCAAGGGGGGTAATTGTGAACAGGGGTAAATTCAATCAAAATATAATTTGTTTAAATATAATATAAATTCCAACCTTCCTACATTATTGTTTATGGTAGGTAGGTATGGAAAATAAGGTGATTTGCTATCGAATTTGGAAATTTTCAACGAAATAACCGAATTTCCGCTAATAAACTTAGTAATACCTACCTAAATTTACATTTTTTCTACTTGCTTACCTTTTATCCTTTTTTTTTGGTTGGATTTTTGGGTTTCCGTTTTCCATACATAAAGGCCGTATTCTTTGAAGGCATTTTGTTGTTTTAAAAACGAATGTCATAAATGAATTCACCAGAACACAAAACACTGCAGCAAAATAATTGCTATTATATACATACCTAACTCTTATAAAGTTATAGGTATTCACTTATTTTTCAAATGATTTCTAATCAAAACACTAAGGTTGGTACACAATTTAAAATTGTTGCATAAGTTGTAGATTGCTACATTCACTTCACTTGTTCACAAAATTTCCGACTGTTAGCATTGAACCTCATAGAAATAATCACGAGCTCAAATTAGGGAACATAATCTCAAATTGAAACTAAAACAGCATTTACAAATTTTCTCCTCTTTGTGAACGGGAATTTAAAGGTCATTTTTTCCCATCCATCACCATAACACATCGAAACAAAGGAGAAGAAAAAAGTGTTCATATGTAAAACAAAAGCAAAAAAATAAATAAATAAAGTTCTTTGAAATTTCTTAATTTTTTACTTAAACTTTCTTTTAAATATGTTTTGACTCTTTGTGATTTTGTTTAAACTTTTTTATTCACTTCTACACAACAAATTCACTATTTGGTGGTCGAAACTCAAGTGACGCTATCGCATTGCGCGGAGAATTGTCTCTCCTTTTCATTTGAGTTTGTTGCTGCTATGTATTTACATGTACATAGGCAGATCGCTGCTGTGAACAGTTGCACAGGCTTGTTGTTGTTTTAGTATATGCCGTGTTGCTGTGTGTTTTTTGTTTTGCTCTAATTTTAGCATTGGTATGTATAAGACCCAGTCGCGACGGCGCGACAAGAACCAACTTTGTTTTTTTACTTTTTACTTATTTTCTGTACGAAAGTAAAAGGGGGCAACAACAACACGACACGACGCCGGCCGCCGCCGCCGAACAAAAAAGAGGGTTTACGGACACACCACATTATCACAAAACGGAACGGTCTCGACGTGGACCAAATGTGTAAAGCGGACTGTAAAATCATAGGAAAAATAAAACACGGCACTTTAGAGTCGGGAAAAGTGTCTAAAAACCCGACTATTGATTATTTTTATTAGGATATTTTGTCTGTACATTGTAATTCCTTAAAAATACTAAAGCTTTCTGTACGGTACGTTTGTTAGTTTCTATCACAAGTTGTATTACACGAGGCTGGTCTGTACGGGACGAGAGTTAAAAGGCAACTAACTTAACAAAGTAAAAATGAGTGAACTTATTTTTCCAAGTTGCACTCGCATACAATAACAAGAATAAATATATAACTTTACTAATACATAAGAATAAGACAATTGATTTGAATATGTTTAGCGCGTTCGATACAGTATCTGTGTTTACAAAGTTTTCTGAAATTTTCAAAAATGTCAGCTAACAACACAACATCACTTTTTAAGTAGATTTCCATTTATTTTTTTAGATTACCGCAATTAAAATGATTCCATATATTTATGGCCAACTGATAATCTTCAATTGAACATTCCTCATTCGTGAGTTGTTGAAAAACTTCACTCATTCAGGAAGGCATGGCTCAGACATTATTTGCCAATAATCCATAAAATCATATAGAAATACACCCTTTCTCTTCACTAATTCCAGACTTTGCTCTGTTTCAAAGCATTTTCGGGTTATAATGAAGTCTGAAGGAACTAAAGTTCTAGCTAAACTATCTATGCTATCACTCAAAAAGCGAAAAGAGTCTAAGAATCTAAGTCCTATTGAATGTTTTTCATCAATAGAAATATTCTTTGAATAAGAAATATATTTTTCTTTGTTAAGTGGTATCACTTTAATTTCACCATCGATTTCTCGAAGCGATTTGAAAAACAAATGTGCATCATAACCAGATAAATTATGAAACAAAATCGAAAAAAAAGTTGGCATCTTATATTTAAGGTTACAAAGATTATGGGCTTGCCCCCTATATTCACCTGTTAAGTGACAATGATCCCTTACCTTAATTTCTCCTATGTTAATTTTGTTGGCGCATATTGTTTACATTGTTGCCTTCTCAAAACAATATGCCTGCATCGCTGAGAGAGGTTTCATCGGTGTCACGCTTCTGATGTGTTTAGTATATTTTTCCATGGTGTCTTGAACTAAACTGTGAATAAATTCACTAGCACAGTTTTCTCCTATAAAGAAAAAAAAAGAAATAAAAAAATATGAGAATTTTGTTTGATTAAAAAAAATATTAGTAAATATTAAGGTCCGCATTGTCTTCGGTTTCATCAAAGGAGCATTTCATGTACATAGTATGAAAATGCACAGGGAACGTGTTCTTGCAGGTTTGATGTTGACGACGTTGGCGGGTCCGGTTAACAAGTATCAATCGGTTTCAAGATGCATTCAAAATCAGCGTATATTACAAATGGAACCATCATTTGTTTATCATAGCTTGCAAATTTTATCATCTTGTTATCATTCGCTGGTATTTTTTTACACTCACCCTTGTGTTTATGAAATAAGCGGTCATTGTAAAAAATGCTGCAAGCAAGTATAAGAGAACAGTAATCTTCTTCTTGAACTTTCCAACATTTCACTTGTATAAAATTGTGGTTCAATCTCCATATTGTGATGTTAATAATTATTGAATAAAAAACAAATCAAAATATTATTTTAATTTTTGTAATTTTTATTTATTTATTTAGTTTTCTTTTATTTTCACAATATTTATTTTAGTTTGATAGAAAAAATATACGCGACGCGTTTCGGACTATATGTCCATCATCAGGCTTAGAATGAGAACTGACTGCCATTCATACAGTGATCTTGTTGTCTCGACTGTTGTTTATTTTAATTGTTGTTGTGACTTTGTGTATTAATTGATAACTATATGTGTTTGTCTCTTTTTATCTATTGTTTTGGTTTTTATAATTTATTGCTGTGTCATATATTATGTTTCCATTTTGTTTGGGTTTATGTCTCCTTTTTGTGTTTTGAACTGATTATATTAAAATGCAAAAAACTATATAGGTATTAATTGGAAATAAAAATATTTAAAGTTTTTAGTTTTAATTGACTTTATTTTTAATAATTTTCACAAAAAATAATGTTTATTTTGGGAGGCGACGCGTTTCGGACTCAGTCCATCATCGGGCGCAAACTTGTGTGTTGTTGGTTTTTGGTAGCCAAAGTTCAGCTTGTTGTTTTTCTTGTTATTTCTTTGTTTGTTGTTTTTGGTATTTTTAGAGATTTTTGTTGGTTTTGTTTCTGCTATTGTTGTCTTCTTTTTTCTTTGTACTTTTTAATGGCTGTGTCAAATAATGGATTTGGTTTTAATGTTAATTTGTCATTTAATAGGTTGTCTTGTTCTAATTTGTTAGCTTTGTAAATTTCGTACTCTTCTGTAGCATCGAGTAGTTTTCCTTTTCTGCATATGTGTAAAGTATTCATATTTGTTTTGAAGTCGGTGTAATTATGGTTATTGTTTATTAGATGTTGTGCATAAGTTGATTTGGTTTTTATTTTGGGTTTATGTTCTTTGTATCTTTTCGCAATCATTGCATGTCATTTTATAAACTCCTGAACATTTTTCGATGTCTATTTTTTGTTTGGGTTTGAGTAGTTTGGAAATATTGATATGCTTTATCCACATAAAGTGCGTAACTTCACCTCTCATGTGGAGTAAAAGGTTAACATGATTGCGTTTTTCTTGCATTGTCATGTAATATGGGCTCTCAATTTGTGGTTTTTCTCCCTCAGAAATTCCAAAAGCGTTGATGCTTATATTGTTCTTCTATTCAAACGTTTTTATTTCTAGTAGTTCAAGGGGAAATGAGAGCCCTGTGAAATCCAGAATAATATTGTCCAGGGCAATTATATCTCTGGATATATCAGATACTTCATAGTAGTAAGATGTTCTCTCTACATGTGACTCAAACTCTGGATGAAGAGCAGATATAATTGTCCATTTAAAACAATATTCATCTTTATTCTCTACATTGACAATGGGTTTCTTGCCCGCAATATTTGTTAGTAAAGATAAATATCTTGAACAACTCGATGGCTGGTATATGTTGATGTTTATTTCCACTGATTTTATTCTTATCAGTGCCCATCCACTTTTATGAATTCATCCATTTTTATTACGATAATCTTCAACATTTTCTCAAGAATGGGATTTATTTCCACTTTCAGGAAAACTGCTTTCATTTCCACAGCCATTGATACGTACTCCGCAAAAAGTTCCAAGTTGAATTTTATGGACTGGTGTTCACTTACTTTTTGTTGAAGAATTTCATGCATCATTGCTGTATTCTTTTTAAAAAATACCTTAGCATCCAGTTCATGTTCATTTTTATTTTGAACAGAAATTAAAATTACGGTCGTAGGTTGCTGGTTCATTTCCGAAGGAACAAAATGTTCTGAGTTAAACTCTAAAAAAAGTAAGTACAATTTTTCAAATAAAATATCAAAATGGAAAAAGGAAGAATGAATCAAAGAAACACACTCTTTAAGTTTTTGAATAGAAGTATTATATATTTTATTCGTGACCTTTTTGTCACCTTCAATTTCTTGACATTCTCTTAAATACATATATGTACATATGATTCCATGACATAAAATACTTGACGAAGACATCGGGTAGCGTTCTGAGCTATTTGTGGCGGCAGCATCCAACACGATTTTTCAATGAATACCTTATTTCGTTTACGTTTCCCTTATAAACTGTTTGCACTTTGGTTTTGTGATCATTTTTGCGAACATGTTGTACCCATTTGCTTTTGAGTATTTGTTCTTCGCAAAATGTATATAAGTAACCATGTTTGTATTCTTTATTATCTTTGATGCAATTCCCGCTGCAGAAGTTGATGGTTGATTGTCATTTATTTTTAAAGCTCCTGATGAAATTGATGGACGTTCTTGTTGCTGTTCCTTATGTTGTTGTTGAAGTTCGCGTATTTGTAATTGGAGTTTTTCAATTAATTTCTGATTTTGTATTTGCTGTTGCTGTTCTTCTGGTAGTTTATGATGATAATGATGTTGTGGTTGTTGTTGTTGGTTCAATGGATATTCCTGTCCATTTTGATGATTCTTTGCGCATTGAATTAAATGCGCCTTTTGATTTGTTTGAGATTCAAACGTCTCCCCACAGAGAAAACAAGATCCCGACAAGTTTAAATGCTTCGTTTTTATGTGACGATTTAACACACCGACATACACTCGAAAACATTTTTTTGCACAATGCACAAGATTTTGTATTATTCATGTTTGTTCAGACTCGTTTGTCTGAAGATTGAATTATCAAGCACATCAACTTGATAATCTTAAAGTTTTGAACCAAGCACTTGAACCTGTTCAAACGAAGACAATCCAATTGAATCACAAACAACCAGTATTGAATCTTGTTATTTAATAATTTTTATTACTCCAATAGCGAGTCTTTTATACCTTAAAGCTACAATTATTACAAACAAAAGTAGGTAACAATATTTTAATATCTAGAACAATATTACAACATAAATACTTAAATTATGATAAAAAGAAAAGCCAAAACAAAATGCAAATATCTAGGTTGGCGTCAGCAATACATTTCGGTTGACCCAGTGACGTTGATATTCCGTAATTATATCATATCAACTGCACCGTCAGCTTTTCTGATTTATTGGCTTCAATGAAATTGGTGTTGTATAGCTTGTATTGAACTAAACAATGTTTATAGTATTATTTTAACTGTGTACAAAAAGGAAAAAAGTAATAACTTGCAAACAGTTTTTAGTGTTTAATAAGTTTTTGTTTGAAAATAAGATTTCAAATATATACTTTTTACTCTTAGTATTTTTATAATTGAAACATGCCAAGTACTACGCAAAGTATTAAAACATTTTATTAAAGTAAGTATGTTATTTTGAAATAAAAAAAGATCTTATTTTTCTAAATAAGTATACATATTTGTAAATTTATAAAAAGTCTGTATCGGATAAAAGTTCTTGCAAGGAAAAATATGTTCTTTGTTGCTGGTTAACAGCTCCAAGCTGCTGCTGTTTGGATGCGGTTGGTATGAATTGCTTCTGTGGATATTCTGTTGATGCAAGGTTAGTTGTGTTTGGGTGTTGGCTTACGACTATCTGTTCTGGTGCATATTTTGAAAAAGTGATCTGATAAGAACTTTCAGTTCCTTCTGACGTCTCGCTAAAATATAATCCGTGTGACTGGAAAAAGGAGTTGAAGTGCGTCGTTCAGTCAAGGGCGATTCAGTATGTCTGGAATACAGATTTGACGTGCGTCGTTCAGCCAAGGACGATTCAGTGGATCCGTAATAAGGAGTTCAACTCCAGTCGTTCAGTCGGAAACATCTTTTTCAAACGTATTGCATAAACTTTCGTCCAGTTTTCCAACGCTCCTTGGTAAAGCACTTCCATAATTGTACTGCTGGCAAAATTTTTTTTGTCGAGTTTCTAATTTTCTGTACAATGTTTCCCATGTAGCACTTAAGGTACTCTCTTCGTCAGGTTTTTCAGCATTTTTTTCGAACTGTTGCAAGGCTCTTAAAGAAATTTATATGAAAATGACGACGCTTTTCCATTGGGTGAACAAAAAAGCAAGAAAGCTTTAACTATCGCAAGAACTTATATCAGAAGCACCGACGACGTTCAGACCTCAACCACTAATTCAGCTGAACGTCTCATCCAGTTGCAAAGCGGAAAAACAAATAATGGATCTAATTTAGCTAAAGACACAAGAAATAGGTTTTGTGAATACTTTGCATCTACATCTATACATGAACTTAACTAATCGATTTTTTTTTTTCAAAATTAAATCAAGTTTTATCTCAACTACCTTTATTCTTTTTGTTTATAAAAATGAATTGTAGGTGCTATGAGATACTTACCTCTTCACTCCTGTTCCTGTTTTCTTCATCTTCTTCAGCTTCCATAGACGAAATGTCATCCATTTGCTCCTCTTGATCTTCTTTGCAGTCTACTTTTAGTTTTTTCATTATTTGTTTAAAACGATTTTCATTATAATTGATTTCGTTTTTATATTTCATTATGTCATAGTTATCAAGTGGTTCTGTGTCTAAGGTAATGTCGTTTAAAATTACTTCATTGTCGTTCGTGTTGAGCAATTTGATATGCGCCATGCCAGATTTTGGAACTATTGTGTTACTTATAAATACACCTGGCGCTATTTCTTTATTTGTAATTAGAGTGTCATGAATTAAATGAAGTTTTAGTGGTTGAATTTCTGTTCTTGCAGGTATTTTTATTCTTAGTGCATGTAGGGGTTTTGATTGCATTGGCAAAATTATTCGTCGTCACTTAATGATATTGTAAATGTTTCGTAGTCTATTTTGCAGAGAAATTTGGTGAAAAAATCTCTACCTAAAATACCATCTATTTCGATAGGAAATTTTTCATCTACTAGTTGGAATTTCTGTAGATAGATAGTTTCACATAATTGGAGGTTTAGATCGAGTGTATTTCCTCATTAGTTATACCAGTGAGTTTGCATTTTTGTTCTGGGTCATATTCTTCATTCTCTAGTTTACTTGTAATTTTACAGATAGAAATGTCTACACCCGTGTCTATCAGAAATGTCATATTTTTATGTTTTGCAACAATAAAATTTGTGTTGCTATCCGATATTCTACGAGTATACACTTTTAATTTTGGCTGTCTGGAATATTCGCGTATTCCGAGCCGTATTCGTTTTCCTCTTGTCGCTCATTATGGAATAGTCGTATTTGCTGTCTCGTATTTCTGAATTGGTTTTGATTATGACCTTGGTTATTGTTTCTTTGAGCATTTTGGGTTCGGTTATTGTTCCAGTTATTATGTCGATTGAAGTTATTGGGCCTTACTAATAATCAAACGCTAATGTCGACTATTAGTTAACTGGAAGGTTAAAACAAAGTGCTGAGTTTTAATGAAATGCTACCAATAAACAATTTAATCCTCTCACTAACTAGTCTCAAGATTTTCCTTGAATCTATTACAAAATCTACTACAAATAAGAACAAAAATTGCTTGAACTGTCAGAACTGTCAAAGATCAATTTTTTGTTATCATGCAAAAGCAAACATATAAGTTTTGAAAAATGAGTTCAATTGACGAAGGTCTGTTTCTAGATTTTGAAATAATCGCAGAAACTTCTTCATCTCGTAAAGTGAAAATGTATAAAGAAAGGATAGATCCATTTACGAAATATGATGAAAATGAATTCTTTGGTCACTACAGGTGGGTTTTGGTTTATTAGTTCCCTTCTTATTATTTGAAATTATTTTCAAGTCTTTTTCGTATCTACAGATTCACTAAACAAAATGCCAGATTCATCATCGAAGCTGTGAGCGACGATTTAGCCTCCCGATCAAATCGAGGGGGAGCACTTTCCCCTGAGCTCATTGTTCTGGTCTCGTTACGATACCTGGGCAAAGGATCGTACCAAAATGATACCGGTAGTTGTCTCATACGTCACGTCTGTTTTTTTTTTCAAATCCCACTTAATTTCATTTTTATAAGGTGATCTTCATAACATTTCTCAACAATCTGTGAGCAATTGCGTGAGAAAGTTTGTTACAGCACTGGCTTCAAAAAAAAGAACATTTATCAGGTTTTCAACAGACACTCGAAGCCTTCAAAGAATGAAGAAAGATTTTTTTAGCATTGCTAGGTTCCCTCAGTGCATTGCAGCGGTAGACTGCACGCACATTAAAATTAAAAACCCAGGTGGCGAGTTCGGTTCTCGCCATAGATGCCGAAAGAATTTCTTTTCAATTAATGTTCAGGTAGGTGTTCATTTTTCTGAAAAAAAGTCTTTCAAAAAATGATTTTGTACCTACAGGTTGTTTGTGACGCGCATGGCAAAATTCTAGACATAGTTGCTAGATGGAGAGGATCAGCTCATGATTCAAGAATATGGCGTGAATCTGCTAAAGCGAACCGGTTGCAAAATGTAGATTTAAGGGGAGGAGTTGTTTTGGGCGACGGTGGGTACGCATGTTCGAAAATATTGATGACACCATTCAGAATATCGGCTGAATTAAGTCCAGCAGAACAGCGCTACAACAAAGCGCATATTCGAACAAGAATAACGGTGGAACAACTATTTGGTCAGCTCAAAAACAAATTTCGTGCGTGTTTTAATGGCATCAACATCAACTATGACACAGCCAAAGCAACAATTGTTGCAATCGCAATATTGCACAATATTTCAAAGGATGGTTCAAACGGTGATTTCACATTTTTTGTTAGTAACCTGGGGTCTTCATTAGACATTTCCGATGACAGGACTATCGGCCTGAGTTCTTATTTATGTCACCTAAGTGTTTCTTACAACCATTTTCAATTTAAAGAATGATTTCAAAAAATTCCCATGTAAAAGTATTTTTAACTTTTTTGATTTTCAAAAAAAAGTTCAAGCAATTTTTAGATGGAAATTTTTTGAAATAATTTTTTGAAATAATTTTTTGAATTTAATAGAGTTTACGGAATCAGTTTGCAGACATAAGTTAAAACTCCGAACCGTTTAAACCATCCCAATAAAGAGAGTAGTTATGAAATGTATGTAACACTTTTAAGAATTTTGTATGATTTTCTCTCGAAATTCTTGAAAGTGTTACATACAAACCACTGTCATTTCAAAACTACTCTCTTCACTGAGAGGTTCTGAGTTCTAATTTATGTCACCTAAGTGTTTCTTACAACCATTTTCAATTTAAAGAATGATTTCAAAAAATTCCCATGTAAAAGTATTTTTACTCTTGTGGAGCCTCAGGGTAAAAGCAAAATAAAAATTTAAAAAATTTTCTAACTTACTTCAAGGGTTCTTAAACGACACCGCATTAATTGTGAGTTCTTCAGAACCAGATACTTCCGAGCTTGAAGAGGAAGAAACATTTCCTTCAACAACAACCTTACGTGGGACTAGGTATAGAACCGAATTCATAAGACATTTTTTTTCATAAGTTTTCTTCTTTCAAATTTTTATTTGTATAAACATAACATAACAATAAATAACAAAATAATAAATAAACATAAAATCAGACTTCAAATTCATTTGAACACTTCCTTCACTCCTTGTTTTATATAACAAACAAACAGAAACTAAAACAGAGTGAAAATCGAATGGAAAACGACATAACTAAGTAAAAGATTAACGAACAAAAGAAACTTAAGAAATAAGACTTCAAAAACAATTATAACATCGAAAAAAATAACAATGAAAAATCAAAAAAAAAATTATTAAATGGTTATGCAGACAAGTTATTTAATAACTTTCTTTAAAGTTTCTTATCTGCATGTTCAGGAGAGATAGTTTCCTGTTTTGCACCTGGATTTTTAACCTTTCTTTTTTTTCCTTAAGTTGGAATATAGTTTTATTATATTTTGTTTCATCTTCTATTTGAAGTATCCTCTTCTGGAGCAACTCTTCTGATGAAGTAACGGTCGGAAAGGCTATTTTTCGGTTGGCGACTGGTTTTTTCGGTGCTGTCACTTTATCCATCTTGTTTTTATCTGCTTTTGTTGGTGTTTCCAGATCCATAAAGCATTAAAGAGAAAAAATATTAATATAATTAAATAATGCAGCGACAGATTTTTGTATCATCCTCCTAATGCTCCTCCTAACCATCGGAAATAACATAGTACTTACAATTTCTCAAACACCAAACCCACAACGGTTTAACTTTATTTGGTGATTCGTTTTCTCTGGAAGTAATTGAAAATGCTTTAGGTAATGTTTTAAGAGTAATATTATAAATTTAATACATACATACATTTCCTCCTGTGCATAACCATAATCGGCATCGCAGTCGTACGCTGAAAAATCTTCTAAGAAGTCTTCCTTTGCGATCTCCTCTATCTCGTAGTCCATTTCACTGGGCTCTTTGGGAGGAGATCCACCACCAGTCTGCCCTTGCGCCCTTTTGAACAAAGATATTTTATTCCGGGATAATTGTTTTTGTCGGTTCCATTGATCCCTCAATTGTTTAATTGAACACTGATGCCCATTTGCCTGGAAGGTTTGTTTAATTTTGTCCCAAGCCTCACTTTTTTCCTTAATCATAGGCAGGCTGTTAAGCTTGCTGTCGATTATGTGACCGAGGGGTCTTACACATGAAACTAAGAGCTCCTTCATTTCACGTGTCCAGTTGCTGGCTCGTTTTCTTTTTATTTGGGTATTCATAGTAAACATATACATATATAATTTTCTTTAAACAATTTATTTTTCGCTGCACAAATTTCAGAACCACAGGCACAAAATACAAAACAAAATAAAGTAGAAACTGTCAAAGTTCAGTATTGCCGTGTTCTTTTTAACATCAAGTAAGTATTTTAGTGCTTGTATTATATTCTAGTACGACAATTGATTTGAAGTGTCGAAGTGACTTTTAAATTAAATTTTAATTTATAACACCATCTTTTTCACAAGGAAATATATTTCTTAAACATATAAAACGGAATCAACAAATTAGCCACGTATTTAAAGTAAAATCAACGAACGTAATACTATAACGCACTTCATTTTTACTTTAAGCCTAGAACGCAGATCGTGCTAAATTTTAGCTCCCATACAAAATTCTTTACCTACATTTTTGAGATAATTTTGTATGAAAGCTATAATTTAGCGTGATCTGCGTACTAGGTTTTAGAACAAAACTCTGAAAGTGGCATAACCTTATTTTGAAATATTGGCTTATTTTGTCTCTCATATTTTTGTCTTAGGGAAATACATTATTTTAAACATAGTTTTATATTCTTGAATATCTAATTTTTGCAAAAAAAATATAACTTAACTATTTTCAAAGCTTATGTGCTTGTTTTAGTCGATTCAAACCCAATTACAAAAAGTGGGATACACCACTTTTGCATTCACAGCCTCAAATATACCTTTACCAATGGAAATCGACCAGATAACTTGAGATAAGATTTAAGTATTAAATACAAATTTACGTACCATAAAACAGCACTCAGGCAACACTTTTTTTTATGCTCGACTTTAAACATGGATTTCCGTGTATTACATTTTGACGTTTTGCTAACGCCTAAACTGGATATTAAATTCGTTATTGGTATGTGAATTTTCTAAAGTCTGGAGATTTTCTTTTAACCTTAACACTAAATTTGATTATTAGTAAGGCCCATTGTTTCGGTTAGAATTTATAGTTTGGATGTTGCTGTTGTATTGATTTTGATTCATGTTTCTTTGAAATCTGTTACGGTCATTGCCGTCTTGATTAAAGTTTTGTTTGTTTTGTCGATTAATGTTTTGTGGGTTATATAGTTATATCTATAGTACATTAATGCGTTAGTATTTGTTTTTTCTAATTCTATTGCGAGGTTTGATGCCTCTGTTAGTGGTTTAGGTTGGGATGCAAAAATATTTTGTTTAAAGTTGTCGTTAAGACCATTTTTAAAGATATTTAAACTATAAATGTCGTTCATTTTCCTTATCACATTTTTCTCTTCTTTGGTAGCATTGCTGCCAATCCCTTGTGGATTATCTCAACTATTTTAAGAAAACTATCTAATTCTTTGAAGTTTCCTGAAAACATTGGGATTGCTTTCATAGCTATTATTTTGTATGCGGCGTAAAGGGTGGTGATGATGACTGCGGCTGTTGCCACTGATTGTGGAATTATTGGCATGGTTATTTGTTCGTGGACATTGTTGTTGTTAACTATTGTTTCAGGTTTGCTCTGGCTTTGCCCATAATTTTGCTTCTTTAGTGTTTTTAACTTGTTTATTAGTACGTTTTTTTTTTTTTTGTTTTTTGTCAGTGGTGAGGGTTATAATACGATGGAGATCAGCAATTTCCCTTCGTGCCCTTACTTGTTTTTCTCCACTGATTCGATTTCGTTTTGGCTTTAACTGCTCTGTTTGTTGATGTTGCCTTAGGGCTTTGTTCGGTGGTGAAATAAAAGAACAAATTTAATTTTTTGCACGAATTTATTTTAATCAAAAAATGGACTGTATTGCTCAGCTCGCTGCTCAGAAAAGAATGACAAAGGAAAAAGGTTTTCCATCAGCACAATCTGTTGGCAGCTGCCCTGCTGCCTTCTCTCGGTCGCAAGTACCGCTCATCGACGTTGTATGAAAAAGGTTGTGTCCTAAATCACCCCATGTCGGATGTTCGATGCGATCGTTCTCGGTCCGCAAATACCGCTCATCACGACACTATGAAAAGGGGTGTGGCCTGCGCACTTTCATGTTGATGGTCTGATTTCGATTCGATCGTCAACGCCGTCGATGATGAGGATGCGCGGCGTTAATGTGGTTGTTGTTGTGCTCGTTCCCAAACATCTATCGGACTAAGAATACTTTCTTGTCGGCGCCGTTGCTCTGCTCATGGTTATTGTTGTTGGAAATTTGTGGACCGAGAAATAGGTCTAGTAAATGCTCCCGCATTGTTGTTGTGCTCGCGCCCAAATGCAACTGGTGGTTGGAATGTTGGTTATTTTTTGCTATGGTGCCGTCGGTGTTGTGCCTTGTTGCTCTTATCTCTAACAGGCTTGTTTTTGGTTTTGTTGCCTCTCTTGATGTTGAAGGATAGTAATTGGTTTTGGTCCAGCAGTCGTTGGTGTCGGTATGTACTTTATAGGCGGTGGTGTAGGCCCTTCGGGAATATATTCTTCTATCTTCTTCTTCTTTAATTCCTTTAGGTACTTTTCCCACTTTGAAACTGTAGCGTCTATTTTTTGCTGTGACATTTGGGGTCTGGCAGGATCGCCATGTAGTGTCTAGGTGTTTGTATATGTCAATAGGTACTTTAAGCGTACCACACTATCAGTAATTTAAGCGTACTACGCTAAATTGAATAGAGCGATTACTCGCCGCCAAATTTAGAAATGAAGGTTTCCGTGCTCAAAGCACAAGTCTCCTTATTGAATTTTAATATTCCTTATATACTAATTAGTCTAACTGTTATAATACTTTTCTATCTTACTTCTACACATTCAATTTCACATTCAAACGTAATTCTATTTTCCTATTGGCTACAATATTTAAATAAGGATCTTATTACTATTGAGTGATAATCAATGCAATCGAGTAGAATGCTGATGTTATGCTATGACTAACATACTCGATTTCACCTTACATGTTTTGTCACTCATTTGTTAAATGGGCAGTGGCGGCGCATAGTGGATACACTACACAATTTTTAACAAACGAAAAAATTGTTTACTTTTAAAAACAATAAAAAACATACATAGAATTAAAAACACATTTAATTATAAAAATAAAAATAATTTGAGGAACACTAATTATAAAAATAATGTTTTTTTTTTTCAATTAAAAATGGAACTAAGCTCCTCGACATGAAAAGTTCCTCTTTAAGATACTTGTTTCGGTGGTTCAATGGAGCCTAAAACATCGCTTCAAAGGTAGGTAAGTTCATCTCTTTGATATGGCCATTTCCATAGCTTAATTGATTTTCGCATAGAGTTGATCGTTAGCGTTTTTTAATCGACTGCGACAATTTGTCCGGTGTATATTTGTCCCTCATATATGTATAAAGGCAACAAACTTGCCTTCCTCTCGAACTATTTTCCCCAAAGATTACTTCATTTCGACCGCTTGTAGCTCTTCCTTCTACAAAATCGATGAATCGGTTTTCGTCTTCGTCCTCCTTAGCAAGATCCTCGCAGTTTATGTCATCACAAGAGTCATCACCGAAAACCATGGCTTCTTTTATCATAAAGTGAGATGTAGAGGACTAGAGGGCTGGTTGTCATCATTCTCATGCCTGTGATGAGAAGTGCTGGTAATATCGTCGTCATTTTCAATTGTAACTGGAACTTCTCCAGAGGCCGGGGCGTCTTCATTGGTGCAAACGCTTCTTCCAGCTGGAACGTTATTTTTTTTTCTTCTGTTTTTAACAACCGCCGCAGTAACCTCTAACTTTCTCGATGCAAGGGATTCAAGAAATGCTGACTGCACTGCACTTTTATTGCAAGTACTTCTTGGCATGCGGCTTAAAACTTCTTCCACATTCAGAGGAAATATTCCGCATTTCCTAAAACCAGATTTCAAATTAGCTTCAGCTTTTCCCTCAATTATTTTCATCATTTTAGCCAATAATGGTGGAAATTTTTCCTTTTGAATGTTTGTATGACGCATACCGTCGGGAG
The DNA here is from genome assembly GCA_920104205.1 of Eupeodes latifasciatus. NCBI lineage: Eukaryota > Metazoa > Arthropoda > Insecta > Diptera > Syrphidae > Eupeodes > Eupeodes latifasciatus. Next base: position 6,995,120 of record OV049925.1, on the reverse strand, counting down.
TGCCCTTTGCCAACACTTTTCGCCAAGCTATTTTTAATGGCCGGAAAAATGCCACATCAAGCGGCTGCGTCAAGTGGGTACTGTTGGATGGAAGACAAAGTCTTCCTAATAAGTCTGACTAATAAGTTATCTATAATTGTTTTTAAAGTTTGTTGGTTTGTATCCTTTTCTAATTTTTCATATTTCTCATTAAACTCTTTTTCTAATTTAAATATTTCGTGTCTTTTTTCAGTAATATATTTTTCGGAATATTTTCTTTTTGGGGTTTTATTGAAGTTTGCAAGTATTTCTTTTAGTGTTTTTACTATGTTTAACATATTTTTAATTATTTTTTTTTTAACATTGTTTATACATTGGAATTTTTGTTTTTTTAATACCAAATAATTTTTGGTTTAAAATTCATTGTTTTTTTTTGTTTATATTTTTTTTGTTAGTAAAAATTTTAAACTGCTACATTTTTAATTTCATTATTAATAATTTTTTGGACATTTTGTTTAAAATAAAATTTTAAAATTTTTGTGGCTTAATAAATAGAAAAAAAATAAAACACGACTTCTTTCGGTTATGTTTAAAATTAGAGTGACTCAAACTCTACTCATTATTTCCTTCGTTACCTAATCCGAGACCTAGATCATCACTTCTTTCGAATCAACCACGCATTCTACTTTACTTCACTTGCCTTGACACATATTGTTTATTTAAACAACGAGTGCACCATATGTTGTAATTGACATACTTGCACTCTATGGGTCAGTATTGTTTATGTTTGCAATATGACCCATGTCGTTGTTTTAATTGGACTTCTCTCGGCCAGCTAACTGGTTGTTTTATTGAGAATGCAGATCTTATGTTGAATGCAATTTTTATCGAACATTCAACTTTCCAATAACATGATGAATTTAAATAAGTTACATTTGTGTTGGCTGGATTTAATTGGGGTGTAGCAACTAAACCTACATGCAATTGTGGTTGTGCTATAGTGTTTAGTATACCGGTTATCAAATTAAATGTACCATAATTTTCAATGCGACGTTGATAGGTATTATCAATACGATTTGATATTGATGCAAATTTATTCTCGCCAGTAAAGCCTACTCTACCAATACTAGGTCCGCCTTTAGATTCTTCATAGTATTTCAATACCAAAGAACGTGGACGTCTCATACAAGTTTCAACACAATTATTTCTTTTATAGTAAGGTATAGAATGTTCTTTGTTCTTGCGTATTGTAGCCTACTTTGGTGTATAGCTGTAGTGAGCAATTGGTTTACCAATAAATTGATTAATTAAAAATTGAGTTATAACTTCATCGGCGCGAGCAACACCTCTATTATGTATCTGATATAGTGGATATTTTTTGTCATCGGGATTGCCGGATTTATTCCATTCATGTACCCAATATTCTCGAATGGGCATCGGAACACACATTGCATTCGATATAACATGTGTATAATAATTTTTGGCCATATCAGTAGCTGATATATTATTTATATTTGCTGGTGACATTGGATCTGAACTATTACTTGAATATTTTTGATTTGAACTGTAGAATTCAGTATTTGCACCCTGAACAACTAATCCAATTGGAACATATTCAAAGGTTGCACTCCCACTAACCGTTGTACCAACATCAAATGCAGTCCTTGTTCCTAATGGTGTTACTGTACAGCTAACATGTAAAACTTTAGAGCCAGCCGGCAATGACTCCCATTCGGATTGTGATAAATAAAATGGCAAAAAATCTGTAATAAAAAACGCAGTTTAATAAAAGTTGATCTTTATTATATAAAATGTAGGCAATGAATGAATTAAGAAAAGAAAATGGTTACAGCGTCGCTGAGCCGCTGATGTGCTGACTGCTGATATGTTGATGTGCTGAAGTGCTGAACATATGTTGCTCAATTAAAGGTGGCAACATACGTTTAGTTCCCCTTTTTAGTTAGCAGATGGCGCCAGGTATCATCGGTTAGGTGCTATACACATTTCAACAAAATCTACCGTTATTAATGCCAGCGGTGAAGTAATTGCGTCATAAGTTGTTTGAGATAATTCTTTAACTGCATAGCCATAAGAATATAGAATTCTTGTTTTACTAAAATCCAAATTCACCCATTTAGATGGTCTACTCGGATGGATATAGGTTAAATTTCCCTGTACACTGGTCGATGCGGATCCAGATGATGAAGGGGTTCGTATTGCTTGGTCGGTCGTACTTTGGTATGTCGCCCTGTCTAATTTTTGTAACAAACGGGTTATTCGTTCGCCGAAGTCTTTAACGTCTTCCCTCGAGTTTTGTCGCGCAGACATTAGCTCAGTTTGTGAGTTTGACCGTGAAACACGTTCTTTAAACTGTCCTTCTAGTTCGGCTACTAGTTCGGCCCATGTGTTTAAAGTTTTGTATTGTGTCAGTTCGAAAGCTACCCCTTGTATTCTTGTTTTGACAATGCTTAGGAATAAAGCATGTTGAGTGGGTTCTTGGATGTAAGAAAAAAGGATGTTGCCGCAAGCGACAAATTTATCTATTTCTTCAGGATTTCCACCGAACACCGGAACAATGTTGTTTACGTCATTTAAGGTGATTTTTACTTCCATTTTTGAAGAGATGGATACAGGGGTGGGGTCAGAAATAGGGGTAAGGTTTTGTGTTGTCGTATGTTCGTGGTAAGGTAGTACCTCAAAGAACTTTACCACCGATATTTGCTTTCGCGTGGACGGAATTGTCGTAAAATTATCGTCAAGTCAAGTTAAGTTATAGGGGGAAGGAATGTATTTTGCGTTTTGTTCAATACCAGACAAGATAATAAGGATAAGGTTGTGAAAATTGTGGAAATACAAATATATATGTATGTTTAGTTTTCAAATATATCTACCTTAATTTATTTATTTTTTTATGATGTCTTAAGTTGCTGGTTTGATGTTGTTGATGCTGTTGCTGTTGCTGGTTTTCGTTGATGTTGTTGGTGCTTATGATGTCTTAGGTTGCTGGTTTCGTTGATGTTGTCGATGCTGTGCCAGGCAGACTTCACGCCTTAAAGTTGCAGATTACGACCTGGTCTTTTCACTACCTATATTTTGCCTCCGCGTCCTCTTGAAGGAATTCGCCAGGTCTTATGGTCATAGGATTTTTCACAAATAAAAAAAAAATCACTTGCAGGTGTTTCGCCTCAGAACGTTTAAGATTAACTCTTGTTATTTGGTAGGGGATTTTGAGTAATCCCACCGCTGCCACCAAAATGTAATACGTTCTCAACCGTGCTTTCGCGTTATGATGCGAGAAGAGTGAGAATACGGACAGAAAGAATGGTTCAATGAAAGATTTTATTTGTCTTAGTTTTAATTTAATTTTATTTTTATTTTTTAAAACATATTCAAAGGTTGCACTCCCACTAACCGTTGTACCAACATCAAATGCAGTCCTTGTTCCTAATGGTGTTACTGTACAGCTAACATGTAAAACTTTAGAGCCAGCCGGCAATGACTCCCATTCGGATTGTGATAAATAAAATGGCAAAAAATCTGTAATAAAAAACGCAGTTTAATAAAAGTTGATCTTTATTATATAAAATGTAGGCAACGAATGAATTAAGAAAAGAAAATGGTTACAGCGTCGCTGAGCCGCTGATGTGCTGACTGCTGATATGTTGATGTGCTGAAGTGCTGAACATATGTTGCTCAATTAAAGGTGGCAACATACGTTTAGTTCCCCTTTTTAGTTAGCAGATGGCGCCAGGTATCATCGGTTAGGTGCTATACACATTTCAACAAAATCTACCGGTATTAATGCCAGCGGTGAAGTAATTGCGTCATAAGTTGTTTGAGATAATTCTTTAACTGCATAGCCATAAGAATATAGAATTCTTGTTTTACTAAAATCCAAATTCACCCATTTAGATGGTCTACTCGGATGGATATAGGTTAAATTTCCCTGTACACTGGTCGATGCGGATCCAGATGATGAAGGGGTTCGTATTGCTTGGTCGGTCGTACTTTGGTATGTCGCCCTGTCTAATTTTTGTAACAAACGGGTTATTCGTTCGCCGAAGTCTTTAACGTCTTCCCTCGAGTTTTGTCGCGCAGACATTAGCTCAGTTTGTGAGTTTGACCGTGAAACACGTTCTTTAAACTGTCCTTCTAGTTCGGCTACTAGTTCGGCCCATGTGTTTAAAGTTTTGTATTGTGTCAGTTCGAAAGCTACCCCTTGTATTCTTGTTTTGACAATGCTTAGGAATAAAGCATGTTGAGTGGGTTCTTGGATGTAAGAAAAAAGGATGTTGCCGCAAGCGACAAATTTATCTATTTCTTCAGGATTTCCACCGAACACCGGAACAATGTTGTTTACGTCATTTAAGGTGATTTTTACTTCCATTTTTGAAGAGATGGATACAGGGGTGGGGTCAGAAATAGGGGTAAGGTTTTGTGTTGTCGTATGTTCGTGGTAAGGTAGTACCTCAAAGAACTTTACCACCGATATTTGCTTTCGCGTGGACGGAATTGTCGTAAAATTATCGTCAAGTCAAGTTAAGTTATAGGGGGAAGGAATGTATTTTGCGTTTTGTTCAATACCAGACAAGATAATAAGGATAAGGTTGTGAAAATTGTGGAAATACAAATATATATGTATGTTTAGTTTTCAAATATATCTACCTTAATTTATTTATTTTTTTATGATGTCTTAAGTTGCTGGTTTGATGTTGTTGATGCTGTTGCTGTTGCTGGTTTTCGTTGATGTTGTTGGTGCTTATGATGTCTTAGGTTGCTGGTTTCGTTGATGTTGTCGATGCTGTGCCAGGCAGACTTCACGCCTTAAAGTTGCAGATTACGACCTGGTCTTTTCACTACCTATATTTTGCCTCCGCGTCCTCTTGAAGGAATTCGCCAGGTCTTATGGTCATAGGATTTTTCACAAATAAAAAAAAAATCACTTGCAGGTGTTTCGCCTCAGAACGTTTAAGATTAACTCTTGTTATTTGGTAGGGGATTTTGAGTAATCCCACCGCTGCCACCAAAATGTAATACGTTCTCAACCGTGCTTTCGCGTTATGATGCGAGAAGAGTGAGAATACGGACAGAAAGAATGGTTCAATGAAAGATTTTATTTGTCTTAGTTTTAATTTAATTTTATTTTTATTTTTTAAAACATATTCAAAGGTTGCACTCCCACTAACCGTTGTACCAACATCAAATGCAGTCCTTGTTCCTAATGGTGTTACTGTACAGCTAACATGTAAAACTTTAGAGCCAGCCGGCAATGACTCCCATTCGGATTGTGATAAATAAAATGGCAACAAATCTGTAATAAAAAACGCAGTTTAATAAAAGTTGATCTTTATTATATAAAATGTAGGCAACGAATGAATTAAGAAAAGAAAATGGTTACAGCGTCGCTGAGCCGCTGATGTGCTGACTGCTGATATGTTGATGTGCTGAAGTGCTGAACATATGTTGCTCAATTAAAGGTGGCAACATACGTTTAGTTCCCCTTTTTAGTTAGCAGATGGCGCCAGGTATCATCGGTTAGGTGCTATACACATTTCAACAAAATCTACCGGTATTAATGCCAGCGGTGAAGTAATTGCGTCATAAGTTGTTTGAGATAATTCTTTAACTGCATAGCCATAAGAATATAGAATTCTTGTTTTACTAAAATCCAAATTCACCCATTTAGATGGTCTACTCGGATGGATATAGGTTAAATTTCCCTGTACACTGGTCGATGCGGATCCAGATGATGAAGGGGTTCGTATTGCTTGGTCGGTCGTACTTTGGTATGTCGCCCTGTCTAATTTTTGTAACAAACGGGTTATTCGTTCGCCGAAGTCTTTAACGTCTTCCCTCGAGTTTTGTCGCGCAGACATTAGCTCAGTTTGTGAGTTTGACCGTGAAACACGTTCTTTAAACTGTCCTTCTAGTTCGGCTACTAGTTCGGCCCATGTGTTTAAAGTTTTGTATTGTGTCAGTTCGAAAGCTACCCCTTGTATTCTTGTTTTGACAATGCTTAGGAATAAAGCATGTTGAGTGGGTTCTTGGATGTAAGAAAAAAGGATGTTGCCGCAAGCGACAAATTTATCTATTTCTTCAGGATTTCCACCGAACACCGGAACAATGTTGTTTACGTCATTTAAGGTGATTTTTACTTCCATTTTTGAAGAGATGGATACAGGGGTGGGGTCAGAAATAGGGGTAAGGTTTTGTGTTGTCGTATGTTCGTGGTAAGGTAGTACCTCAAAGAACTTTACCACCGATATTTGCTTTCGCGTGGACGGAATTGTCGTAAAATTATCGTCAAGTCAAGTTAAGTTATAGGGGGAAGGAATGTATTTTGCGTTTTGTTCAATACCAGACAAGATAATAAGGATAAGGTTGTGAAAATTGTGGAAATACAAATATATATGTATGTTTAGTTTTCAAATATATCTACCTTAATTTATTTATTTTTTTATGATGTCTTAAGTTGCTGGTTTGATGTTGTTGATGCTGTTGCTGTTGCTGGTTTTCGTTGATGTTGTTGGTGCTTATGATGTCTTAGGTTGCTGGTTTCGTTGATGTTGTCGATGCTGTGCCAGGCAGACTTCACGCCTTAAAGTTGCAGATTACGACCTGGTCTTTTCACTACCTATATTTTGCCTCCGCGTCCTCTTGAAGGAATTCGCCAGGTCTTATGGTCATAGGATTTTTCACAAATAAAAAAAAAATCACTTGCAGGTGTTTCGCCTCAGAACGTTTAAGATTAACTCTTGTTATTTGGTAGGGGATTTTGAGTAATCCCACCGCTGCCACCAAAATGTAATACGTTCTCAACCGTGCTTTCGCGTTATGATGCGAGAAGAGTGAGAATACGGACAGAAAGAATGGTTCAATGAAAGATTTTATTTGTCTTAGTTTTAATTTTATTTTATTTTTATTTTTTAAAATAACAAAGGCCCGCTGTCTTAAGCTAGGCTGCGACCTTGTTAGGTGTTGGATTTAAGTTTTTATTTTATTTTATTTTTATTTTTTCTTTTAGAACAAAGGCCCGCTGTCTTAAGCTAGGCTGCGACCTTGATGGATATTATGGTAAATCTTTCTGCAGCTTTCTTAAACTATTCCTGTCTTTTTATACTTTTTCTTTAATCAATTTTTCCTCAATACACATGCATTTTTCCAACTATCATCCACCAACGCATGATTACACAATTGATTCTATTTGGTAATATTGACCCACTTGAAAATATTCAATAATTAATTGAGACCTAGTTGGAATTTTAAATATTATATAAATTCATAATATTCCGAACTGTTGGTCACAAAAGTGCCGCCGCATCATATTTCACGCATACCCACTTCACTCATAGTGTCGACCCTTGCTACGATGCCATTTCAGCATTATTTAGTATGGGTATTCTTCAATGCCTGCAATTAGTGCATTGGATTTGTTTACAATCCGTTGGACATTGGATATTCATTACTCATAGCAGTTCATGGGTTTTGACGTAGCTATGACGAGTGAGTATTATGATGACCTTGTGATGATTTGTTTGTGAGTCAATGTATAGTGTATATATCGGTGATTGAAGTGTTTGGAAAAACGCGCGGCATTAGGGAAAATGTATATGTTGGGAGGTTGGTAGGTATGTAGTGCGATCACTACACTGCTTACCGTGACCGTGTTATCTGCTTGAGATCATTTACCGAATAAAAACAAATGAAGTTGTCAAGCACGTGTTCACACGAGTTGGCTGGTTTGACGAGCATTAAGGTTTTCAAAAATGTTTGAAATCTATCCAGCATGTTGGTCAAGCAGTTGTTTTAGCGTTTTAATGATCGAGCATCGATGGTTGTTTTGTATCCTAAAATAACAGGATACTGCATTGTGTTATCTGGGACAACCAAAAGTTCCATTTCTACATTTTCATTGTCAAATAAAACATAAAAATTTATTTGCCCGATTATGGGCAATGGACTTTTATTTATTCCACAATAAGAAACAGTATGATTTTTATAATTCAAATCATTTAAAAATATACTTATACAACTAACTTTTATGAGGCTAACAGGACTGCCGGCATCTAATAGTGAATCTAGTAATAAATCAGTATAAGTTTCATAATTATAAAATATAAAAGTTAGATTTCTTACGTATTCTTCTTCGGAATCAGAATTGATATAACCGATTGCTGGTATCTTCTTCCTCTTCGGGCACTGAGCCGCCAAATGGCCCATTTCAGCACAGTAGGATTGGGGACACTGTAGCCTGGGAATTTTTTGTGGTTAGGAGCGCGTGGCAAAGAGGTCGGCAGCCTTTGTAGGTAGTGGGTGAGGCGCGGTGGTTGTGTATGGCTTATCAGTATTGATGTTTTGCGGTTAGGAGCGCGTGCCAGTGTGAGTTATAGAAATGTGTAATGGTGTTATCACAATATGTTTTTTATGATTCATTGTAATTTGTGGTTTGTATTTTGTTTAATGGGTTTATATGCCTACATACATATGTGAGAAAAGAGGTCGGCAGCCTTTGTAGGTAGTGGGTGAGGTGCGGTGGTTGTGTATTATACAAATACAACCATATAAGTTCTTCTGTCAGATTTACACATTCTAGCAGAAATTCTTGGATTTCTTTTGTGGTAAAAAGAAAAAAATCTAATGTCCGCTGGAAACATATTTTTCGGACGCGCAGCTGTTCTATATTTTGTCATAAATAGAAACTGTGGTTTCATAAAAATATGTATGAGAATTTCACAGATTAGATGCGCAAATGTTCTATATTTAGTCGTAAATAGAAATTGCGGTTTCATAAAAATATGTATGGGAATTTCACAGATTAAAGAAAATAATTCTGCGGATTAAAATACTTAAAGAATGTAAAAAGAAAAAAACAAATATCCATTGAAAACATATTGTTTTTTTTTTGTGAGAAAAAAATTGTACAAGAGATGGAAGACTGGATGAAACAATATAGCTGCCAATGCTGGGAGTTCCAGCAGCTGCAGGATGCCGCTTGGGAGGAGGTTGGTAGTGTGGACACTACCAACATTGATAGCCTTAGGGCAGTGGCCCACCTGCTTTATTCTCTGCGAATAAAGGCTTTTAAAGGGGAGTTTGATATAAGCCCCCTACCAGCCACAATATATATATTTTTAAATATAAGAATGTAATGTAAAAAATAAATAAAAATATTTCGAAAAAAAAAATAAAAAAAAAAATATTTCAAAAAAAAAATACAAAAAAAAATGTCTTTCTTTTCTTCTTCACTCATTTCATTAAAAGATTTGAAAAATGTATCTTACGACGTTTCGCTGGTGGCAGTGGCCTTAAAATTTAATTAAAAAATAAAAAAAATATTAAAAAAAATTAACATGTCTTTTTACTTAACGATTCTTTTCTCTCTTCACTCATATGGACCATCTTTTCTGAAAAAACTTAACTCGTTAAACATCATGTTCTGTTCTTGATTTTGTTCAGTTTCCTGGGGTGATTTTTTGCGTTCCGAACGTGAATTTTTCGTTTTTGCGTATTAAAGTGAACGTGAATTTTACGTTTTTACGTTCTAACGTGAACGTGAATTTTACGTTTTAACGTGAATTTCACGTTTCTTGCGTTTAAACGTGAACGTGAATTTTTCGTTTTTGCGTATTTAAGTGAACGTGAATTTTAAGTTTTTACGTTCTAACGTGAACGTGAATTTTACGTTTTAACGTGAATTTCAAGTTTCTTGCGTTTAAACGTGAACGTGAATTTTACGTTTTTACGTTCTAACGTTTGCTAAGCATGGTCTAGAACCCAAAATAATATGAGAAAGAAAGAGAATATTTTGTTATTCCTCGCTTCTATTTCAAGCAATTAAGGTTTTTGTTCACATTCACTCTTTTCTTTTTCCCCATTTGTATAGCGATTTGAAATAATAGACGAAATGGTGACGAGGATTAAAAGGTTTGGTTTGAACGGAAGAAAAATCCAGTTCAAAATAAAACCTAATCCAGAAAATAAGGAGCCTACTTCCTGGATAAGGGAAGGTTTGAACGGCATGTTCAAACATGCCTTGAAAGATCTGGATCCCCTTGATAAAGTGGGAATAACTTTTAGCGGAAAGAGTTTTTCCACCGAATGGGGTAGCGGTTGGATCAACTTTAAAGATTGTTCCGCCATTAAATTTAGCGACATTTGGGAGATGGTCAGTAGAATCTTCCAAAGTAATTCTACAGGTCTGAGCACTGATGATTTCAATTTAAGTATAACATCCGTGAAGCTCCCTTCAGGTTCTGGAAAAAAAAAGATCTATAATCTATAACACATTTGAAGAGGAATGAACCAAAAGAAAGGGTATTGTATCTGTACACAATACGGATAATTTGTGCTTGCCTCGAGCGCTAGTCGTTGGCAAAGCATATGCCGATAAAGAAAGTGTGTTAAACAAAAAAGCAATAAGAAGAGATATTGGAAAAATTCAAACAAAGAATGCCTTAAAACTAATTAATGAGGCACACATAAATATACCCCCTGAAGGGTGTGGCATTCCAGAATTAAAAATATTCCAACAACATTTAAAAAGGAATACAAAATAACGGTGTATAACCACGGAACAAAAGGGCGTGAAGGTGATAATGATGAGAAAAAAAATCAATTTAATCTACCACAATAATCACTTTAATTTAATAACGTCCTTAACTGCTGCATTCTGTTGCGGTTATTATTGCGAAGATTGCCATGTACCCTACAATATGAAGAGCAAACATAGGTATCAAAAAAACATGTCCACAATGTCAAAACACACCTCCGTGCCCGAAAATTGCAAAAGAAATTAATTGTGTAGATTGTAATCAAAAAGGAAACAATATTTGTGAACAAGTTAAAAGATGCATACTATGTTTAAAAACATATAGTGGCAATCGAACTCATATCTGTATTTTTACTGCTGTAAATTATGTAGTAAGCACGTGGAAGAAGATCATTTGTGCTATATACTTCCCGATAGTAGATTATCTAGATGTAAAGACACTCTTTACATTTTTTATGATTTAGAGAGTCGTCAAGAGAGAGTTATCGGTGAAAAAACCATATCTATTGCAGATGATACTTACAATACTCAGGTGAAAATACATGAGCCTAATTTGTGTGTTTTTAAACAAAAGTGTTATCAATGTTTTGATATCCCAAATTTGGCCTTTTGTAATAAGTGCGGGCATTCATTGAATATTGTTCAGGAATCTGAAGAAGAAGAAGAAGGAAATATTATCCCCAAATTCTTAAAACATATTCTGAATGTTCGACAAAAATGTAAAAACGTCATTGTATTAGCACATAACGGACAATTTTATGACCATCAATTTATATTAAATTATATACTGAATGAAACAAATTTAAGTCCGGAATTAATCATGCGAGGCAGTAAAATAATATTAATGATAATAGGAAATATTAAGTTTATAGATTCCTTAAATTATTTCCCGATGTCTCTCTCTAAGCTGCCGAAAACCTTCCAAATATTACTCTCCAAGATCTATAATCACATCAAAATACATATTACTCCAAAGTTTAAAACCGGGGATTTTGTCAGAATTAGTAAATACAAACATGTTTTCGATAAAGGATACACACCGAATTGGACCACAGAAATCTAGCCAAAGTGCAAGGCTCAAATCCAATAACGTACCTATTGGAAGATCACCAAGGACATTCCATTAAAGGAGGGTTTTATGAGCTTGAACTACAGAAAACTAAGTTCCCCGATACATATCTAGTCCAGAAAGTGCTTCAAAGAAAAAAAGATCGATTATTTGTTAAATGGCTCGGCTTTTCATCCGATCACAACTCTTGGATTCCTATTTGTTAAATGGCTCGGCTTTTCATCCGATCACAACTCTTGGATTCCTATACCTAAAATTAATAAATAAGACACATCTTTTTGTAATTTTTTTTTAATAAAAATCTTTATTGATATATACACTTATACATTTTTTTTCTTAAGAGATATTCATATGGTATGATTGTTTTAATGATTTGAAATTCAGTAATTCGACATCAGATTTGTATGCGAGATCCTCCTTCATAAGGACCTCAACTTCTCCATTACTTAATACTCTCTCAGTTTCATATTCATGATACTCATAACATTTAATGCTTAGAGTGCGCAAATTATAATTGCTATCATACGAACATTGAACAGTTAGTGCCTTATCTTCATCAAACTCAAGCTTGAAATGTCTATAAAAAACATCTTTACTTTGTATAATTCCTGATATTTCAGTTTCTTTTTTAATTAAGTCTTGCCTAAAACTCTCGATTGCTTCCTCTACGGTTACTATTTTTTTCTCCTCCAAAATTTTATTTACCGTTCTTGCTGTTGTTGAAGTCACTGTTGCATCATTTTGAAATGATGTTGTATCGGTTGTTGTTGTGGTATTAAGCAAATTTTTACCATTTGTAAAGGTTAACAAACGAAACGATAAACCTATCTGCACAGTATCATTATTAGGTAAACTCAATAAAAAAGAGAGATTGTCAGTTATGTTTGCTTGTTGCAAATTTATATCCACAGGTAATGGCAAAGTAGCAATTAATGAAGGACAAATTAAAAGCAGGCATAAGACTGATGAGTAAAACAACATTTTTAAAAAAGATGCTTGCTATCCAAAGGGTTGTCATAAACTAATAAACATTCCACTCAAATTTTAAATTTTATATAATTTTTATTCTATCTATATTCATCTCTCTCTCTCTCGCATCTTTTATTCTTATCTCATCTTGTATATATTAAAATACATTCGATTGAAATGATGTGTCATGAACTCGTTCAACTGTCTCTATTTCTATGCGATGACTGTCTTTTTTTTCTTTTTAAGTTTTTGAGGTTCATTAAGTAATTCAGCCTCACCAAATGGACAAAGCGATGGGTATTCACCCTCTTTTCTCTTTACAGCATTCGAATGAGGTGTGATCGTTCCGATCAGTGTTAACTCCCCTCCTATAATATAATTTTATGTTTTATTCATTTCATTTTACTTTTTTTTTATGAAAAGTAATATTTTCACCTAAAAGTTTAAACCGTACATGTTGCATAGATTGAAACTGCAACTTAAAACTCAGAATAGGCGATACGGTCTCACCATTTCTAATATGAAACAAAACGCATTCGCTTCCATATTCTGGCTGTAGCATCAATTTTAATGTGTCATTATAGAATATTACATCCGTAAGTTTTATCTCCAACCATCCAGATTCAAAGATACAAAATGTTTCTCCTTCCCTTAATCTTTCACACCAAAACATATTGTTTTTTCTACTTCCCCCAATTAATGTTCTCTATATCAGAGCTGTTCTAGAAATAAACAAAATACTGGAGCCTCGCACTCGATGCCAATCTTTCATCAGGTATTCCCTCAATGATATGTTCAATCATCTCGTCCTCCTCGATGTCCACTCGATTGCCAAGAATTAATTTTTACTGGAAGTATTCTTGGAACGTCTCACCCTGCATCCACTTCCTCAGCTCAAAAATTTGTTTTCTTTCCAATTTAGATGAGCGATCGTCGAAGATATGTCTCATCTCCATCATGAGTACGTTATATGACACTGCGGTTATGTCATTTCTAGAGTGGAACCACTTGAGCGCTTTGTCTTTTATTTTGAGAGACAAGCGAATATTTTGCAACTGTTTTCGAACTGTTCAAACGAATCGCCTACTCCGCCAAAATATCCAACTAACTCTTTAATCTGATTTATATTTTCGCCTCTGTCCTCATTCATTTGTCGCTCATCATGGTTTCTCTTCTTCGACAACTCATTTTCTCTCTTTAGTAAATTCTTCTCTCGTCCGTTTATTTTTATTTCTTTCTTCAGTAATTCGATTTCCCTTTTCATTTGTTCCATTTTATATTCTTTCTCTTCAGTCTCTTGGGCGAAGCTATGGCTTAAACGTTTTAGAACGAATAAGTTTTTCGTCGCGTTGTTTTCTTCGCACATTGTTATTTTGTAACTTAACGTTATGTGTGAGAGCCAAAATGGTGTGTCTCCTGTTTCTATCGCTGTGTAATCGTAAAGAGTTTCACCTTGTGTAAACTCAGCAACTAAAACTTTTTCTAAACACGAATCACACGTATTTAACACTAACCATTTATACATTTCAACAAAGTAGTTCTCTCAATTTTCGATGCCAGCCTTTGACATCATAGTCAAACATAATAGGAATAATCGTATGTTTATTCCACCAAACGTTTTAACATTATCATTAAAATTTAATTTCTCGACCATCATAGCGTACGTAAATCGCTTGACCGAAGCTAATAAACTTATACTTACTTTTGAAAGTCAAAAATCTTTTCAATTTTATATTTAGATTGAATGGTGACATCAAGAAGCTATCAATCTTAGAACACATTGATATAATGTCGGTTCCCTCTAACGCATGCCTAGGAAAGAAACGCGAATGCATTTCTTCAACGTTTTTAATATCATGCAAAGACATGCAAACTACATGCTTTTTGAGCATGTGGTTATGCATGTTCCATTCCCTTCTTGCGAAGGAAAAGGAAGCATCGCTCTTTGTACTCAACTTTACACAGAATCTTGTTAAATCAAAACAAACAAGGTATTCCCTCAATGATATGTTCAATCATCTCGTCCTCCTCGATGTCCACCCGATTGCCAAGAATTAATTTTTCCTGGAAGTATTCTTTTTCCATTTTATATTCTTTCTCTTCAGTCTCTTGGGCGAAGCTATGGCTTAAACGTTTTAGAACGAATAAGTTTTTCGTCGCGTTGTTAAATTTTCGATGCCAGCCTTTGACATCATAGTCAAACATAATAGGAATAATCGTATGTTTATTCCACCAAACGTTTTTACATTATCATTAAAATTTAATTTCTCGACCATCATAGCGTAAATCGCTTGACCGAAGCTAATAAACTTATACTTACTTTTGAAAGTCAAAAATCTTTTCAATTTTATATTTAGATTGAATGGTGACATCAAGAAGCTATCAATCTTAGAACACATTGATATAATGTCGGTTCCCTCTAACGCATGCCTAGGAAAAAAACGTGAATGCATTTCTTCAACGTTTTTAATATCATGCAAAGACATGCAAACTACATGCTTTTTGAGCATGTGGTTATGCATGTTCCATTCCCTTCTTGCGAAGGCAAAGGAAGCATCGCTCTTTGTACTCAACTTTACACAGAATCTTGTTAAATCAAAACAAACAAGGTATTCCCTCAATGATATGTTCAATCATCTCGTCCTCCTCGATGTCCACCCGATTGCCAAGAATTAATTTTTCCTGGAAGTATTCTTTTTCCATTTTATATTCTTTCTCTTCAGTCTCTTGGGCGAAGCTATGGCTTAAACGTTTTAGAACGAATAAGTTTTTCGTCGCGTTGTTAAATTTTCGATGCCAGCCTTTGACATCATAGTCAAACATAATAGGAATAATCGTATGTTTATTCCACCAAACGTTTTTACATTATCATTAAAATTTAATTTCTCGACCATCATAGCGTAAATCGCTTGACCGAAGCTAATAAACTTATACTTACTTTTGAAAGTCAAAAATCTTTTCAATTTTATATTTAGATTGAATGGTGACATCAAGAAGCTATCAATCTTAGAACACATTGATATAATGTCGGTTCCCTCTAACGCATGCCTAGGAAAGAAACGTGAATGCATTTCTTCAACGTTTTTAATATCATGCAAAGACATGCAAACTACATGCTTTTTGAGCATGTGGTTATGCATGTTCCATTCCCTTCTTGCGAAGGCAAAGGAAGCATCGCTCTTTGTACTCAACTTTACACAGAATCTTGTTAAATCAAAACAAACAAGGTATTCCCTCAATGATATGTTCAATCATCTCGTCCTCCTCGATGTCCACCCGATTGCCAAGAATTAATTTTTCCTGGAAGTATTCTTTTTCCATTTTATATTCTTTCTCTTCAGTCTCTTGGGCGAAGCTATGGCTTAAACGTTTTAGAACGAATAAGTTTTTCGTCGCGTTGTTAAATTTTCGATGCCAGCCTTTGACATCATAGTCAAACATAATAGGAATAATCGTATGTTTATTCCACCAAACGTTTTTACATTATCATTAAAATTTAATTTCTCGACCATCATAGCGTAAATCGCTTGACCGAAGCTAATAAACTTATACTTACTTTTGAAAGTCAAAAATCTTTTCAATTTTATATTTAGATTGAATGGTGACATCAAGAAGCTATCAATCTTAGAACACATTGATATAATGTCGGTTCCCTCTAACGCATGCCTAGGAAAAAAACGTGAATGCATTTCTTCAACGTTTTTAATATCATGCAAAGACATGCAAACTACATGCTTTTTGAGCATGTGGTTATGCATGTTCCATTCCCTTCTTGCGAAGGCAAAGGAAGCATCGCTCTTTGTACTCAACTTTACACAGAATCTTGTTAAATCAAAACAAACAAGGTATTCCCTCAATGATATGTTCAATCATCTCGTCCTCCTCGATGTCCACCCGATTGCCAAGAATTAATTTTTCCTGGAAGTATTCTTTTTCCATTTTATATTCTTTCTCTTCAGTCTCTTGGGCGAAGCTATGGCTTAAACGTTTTAGAACGAATAAGTTTTTCGTCGCGTTGTTAAATTTTCGATGCCAGCCTTTGACATCATAGTCAAACATAATAGGAATAATCGTATGTTTATTCCACCAAACGTTTTTACATTATCATTAAAATTTAATTTCTCGACCATCATAGCGTAAATCGCTTGACCGAAGCTAATAAACTTATACTTACTTTTGAAAGTCAAAAATCTTTTCAATTTTATATTTAGATTGAATGGTGACATCAAGAAGCTATCAATCTTAGAACACATTGATATAATGTCGGTTCCCTCTAACGCATGCCTAGGAAAGAAACGTGAATGCATTTCTTCAACGTTTTTAATATCATGCAAAGACATGCAAACTACATGCTTTTTGAGCATGTGGTTATGCATGTTCCATTCCCTTCTTGCGAAGGCAAAGGAAGCATCGCTCTTTGTACTCAACTTTACACAGAATCTTGTTAAATCAAAACAAACAAGGTATTCCCTCAATGATATGTTCAATCATCTCGTCCTCCTCGATGTCCACCCGATTGCCAAGAATTAATTTTTCCTGGAAGTATTCTTTTTCCATTTTATATTCTTTCTCTTCAGTCTCTTGGGCGAAGCTATGGCTTAAACGTTTTAGAACGAATAAGTTTTTCGTCGCGTTGTTAAATTTTCGATGCCAGCCTTTGACATCATAGTCAAACATAATAGGAATAATCGTATGTTTATTCCACCAAACGTTTTTACATTATCATTAAAATTTAATTTCTCGACCATCATAGCGTAAATCGCTTGACCGAAGCTAATAAACTTATACTTACTTTTGAAAGTCAAAAATCTTTTCAATTTTATATTTAGATTGAATGGTGACATCAAGAAGCTATCAATCTTAGAACACATTGATATAATGTCGGTTCCCTCTAACGCATGCCTAGGAAAGAAACGTGAATGCATTTCTTCAACGTTTTTAATATCATGCAAAGACATGCAAACTACATGCTTTTTGAGCATGTGGTTATGCATGTTCCATTCCCTTCTTGCGAAGGCAAAGGAAGCATCGCTCTTTGTACTCAACTTTACACAGAATCTTGTTAAATCAAAACAAACAAGGTATTCCCTCAATGATATGTTCAATCATCTCGTCCTCCTCGATGTCCACCCGATTGCCAAGAATTAATTTTTCCTGGAAGTATTCTTTTTCCATTTTATATTCTTTCTCTTCAGTCTCTTGGGCGAAGCTATGGCTTAAACGTTTTAGAACGAATAAGTTTTTCGTCGCGTTGTTAAATTTTCGATGCCAGCCTTTGACATCATAGTCAAACATAATAGGAATAATCGTATGTTTATTCCACCAAACGTTTTTACATTATCATTAAAATTTAATTTCTCGACCATCATAGCGTAAATCGCTTGACCGAAGCTAATAAACTTATACTTACTTTTGAAAGTCAAAAATCTTTTCAATTTTATATTTAGATTGAATGGTGACATCAAGAAGCTATCAATCTTAGAACACATTGATATAATGTCGGTTCCCTCTAACGCATGCCTAGGAAAGAAACGCGAATGCATTTCTTCAACGTTTTTAATATCATGCAAAGACATGCAAACTACATGCTTTTTGAGCATGTGGTTATGCATGTTCCATTCCCTTCTTGCGAAGGAAAAGGAAGCATCGCTCTTTGTACTCAACTTTACACAGAATCTTGTTAAATCAAAACAAACAAGGTATTCCCTCAATGATATGTTCAATCATCTCGTCCTCCTCGATGTCCACCCGATTGCCAAGAATTAATTTTTCCTGGAAGTATTCTTTTTCCATTTTATATTCTTTCTCTTCAGTCTCTTGGGCGAAGCTATGGCTTAAACGTTTTAGAACGAATAAGTTTTTCGTCGCGTTGTTTTCTTCGCACATTGTTATTTTGTAACTTAACGTTATGTGTGAGAGCCAAAATGGTGTGTCTCCTGTTTCTATCGCTGTGTAATCATAAAGAGTTTCACCTTGTGTAAACTCAGCAACTAAAACTTTTTCTAAACACGAATCACACGTATTTAACACTAACCATTTATACATTTCAACAAAGTAGTTCTCTCAATTTTCGATGCCAGCCTTTGACATCATAGTCAAACATAATAGGAATAATCGTATGTTTATTCCACCAAACGTTTTTACATTATCATTAAAATTTAATTTCTCGACCATCATAGCGTACGTAAATCGCTTGACCGAAGCTAATAAACTTATACTTACTTTTGAAAGTCAAAAATCTTTTCAATTTTATATTTAGATTGAATGGTGACATCAAGAAGCTATCAATCTTAGAACACATTGATATAATGTCGGTTCCCTCTAACGCATGCCTAGGAAAGAAACGCGAATGCATTTCTTCAACGTTTTTAATATCATGCAAAGACATGCAAACTACATGCTTTTTGAGCATGTGGTTATGCATGTTCCATTCCCTTCTTGCGAAGGAAAAGGAAGCATCGCTCTTTGTACTCAACTTTACACAGAATCTTGTTAAATCAAAACAAACAAGGTATTCCCTCAATGATATGTTCAATCATCTCGTCCTCCTCGATGTCCACCCGATTGCCAAGAATTAATTTTTCCTGGAAGTATTCTTTTTCCATTTTATATTCTTTCTCTTCAGTCTCTTGGGCGAAGCTATGGCTTAAACGTTTTAGAACGAATAAGTTTTTCGTCGCGTTGTTTTCTTCGCACATTGTTATTTTGTAACTTAACGTTATGTGTGAGAGCCAAAATGGTGTGTCTCCTGTTTCTATCGCTGTGTAATCGTAAAGAGTTTCACCTTGTGTAAACTCAGCAACTAAAACTTTTTCAAAACACGAATCACACGTATTTAACACTAACCATTTATACATTTCAACAAAGTAGTTCTCTCAATTTTCGATGCCAGCCTTTGACATCATAGTCAAACATAATAGGAATAATCGTATGTTTATTCCACCAAACGTTTTTACATTATCATTAAAATTTAATTTCTCGACCATCATAGCGTAAATCGCTTGACCGAAGCTAATAAACTTATACTTACTTTTGAAAGTCAAAAATCTTTTCAATTTTATATTTAGATTGAATGGTGACATCAAGAAGCTATCAATCTTAGAACACATTGATATAATGTCGGTTCCCTCTAACGCATGCCTAGGAAAGAAACGTGAATGCATTTCTTCAACGTTTTTAATATCATGCAAAGACATGCAAACTACATGCTTTTTGAGCATGTGGTTATGCATGTTCCATTCCCTTCTTGCGAAGGCAAAGGAAGCATCGCTCTTTGTACTCAACTTTACACAGAATCTTGTTAAATCAAAACAAACAAGGTATTCCCTCAATGATATGTTCAATCATCTCGTCCTCCTCGATGTCCACCCGATTGCCAAGAATTAATTTTTCCTGGAAGTATTCTTTTTCCATTTTATATTCTTTCTCTTCAGTCTCTTGGGCGAAGCTATGGCTTAAACGTTTTAGAACGAATAAGTTTTTCGTCGCGTTGTTAAATTTTCGATGCCAGCCTTTGACATCATAGTCAAACATAATAGGAATAATCGTATGTTTATTCCACCAAACGTTTTTACATTATCATTAAAATTTAATTTCTCGACCATCATAGCGTAAATCGCTTGACCGAAGCTAATAAACTTATACTTACTTTTGAAAGTCAAAAATCTTTTCAATTTTATATTTAGATTGAATGGTGACATCAAGAAGCTATCAATCTTAGAACACATTGATATAATGTCGGTTCCCTCTAACGCATGCCTAGGAAAGAAACGTGAATGCATTTCTTCAACGTTTTTAATATCATGCAAAGACATGCAAACTACATGCTTTTTGAGCATGTGGTTATGCATGTTCCATTCCCTTCTTGCGAAGGCAAAGGAAGCATCGCTCTTTGTACTCAACTTTACACAGAATCTTGTTAAATCAAAACAAACAAGGTATTCCCTCAATGATATGTTCAATCATCTCGTCCTCCTCGATGTCCACCCGATTGCCAAGAATTAATTTTTCCTGGAAGTATTCTTTTTCCATTTTATATTCTTTCTCTTCAGTCTCTTGGGCGAAGCTATGGCTTAAACGTTTTAGAACGAATAAGTTTTTCGTCGCGTTGTTAAATTTTCGATGCCAGCCTTTGACATCATAGTCAAACATAATAGGAATAATCGTATGTTTATTCCACCAAACGTTTTTACATTATCATTAAAATTTAATTTCTCGACCATCATAGCGTACGTAAATCGCTTGACCGAAGCTAATAAACTTATACTTACTTTTGAAAGTCAAAAATCTTTTCAATTTTATATTTAGATTGAATGGTGACATCAAGAAGCTATCAATCTTAGAACACATTGATATAATGTCGGTTCCCTCTAACGCATGCCTAGGAAAGAAACGTGAATGCATTTCTTCAACGTTTTTAATATCATGCAAAGACATGCAAACTACATGCTTTTTGAGCATGTGGTTATGCATGTTCCATTCCCTTCTTGCGAAGGAAAAGGAAGCATCGCTCTTTGTACTCAACTTTACACAGAATCTTGTTAAATCAAAACAAACAAGGTATTCCCTCAATGATATGTTCAATCATCTCGTCCTCCTCGATGTCCACCCGATTGCCAAGAATTAATTTTTCCTGGAAGTATTCTTTTTCCATTTTATATTCTTTCTCTTCAGTCTCTTGGGCGAAGCTATGGCTTAAACGTTTTAGAACGAATAAGTTTTTCGTCGCGTTGTTTTCTTCGCACATTGTTATTTTGTAACTTAACGTTATGTGTGAGAGCCAAAATGGTGTGTCTCCTGTTTCTATCGCTGTGTAATCATAAAGAGTTTCACCTTGTGTAAACTCAGCAACTAAAACTTTTTCTAAACACGAATCACACGTATTTAACACTAACCATTTATACATTTCAACAAAGTAGTTCTCTCAATTTTCGATGCCAGCCTTTGACATCATAGTCAAACATAATAGGAATAATCGTATGTTTATTCCACCAAACGTTTTTACATTATCATTAAAATTTAATTTCTCGACCATCATAGCGTAAATCGCTTGACCGAAGCTAATAAACTTATACTTACTTTTGAAAGTCAAAAATCTTTTCAATTTTATATTTAGATTGAATGGTGACATCAAGAAGCTATCAATCTTAGAACACATTGATATAATGTCGGTTCCCTCTAACGCATGCCTAGGAAAGAAACGTGAATGCATTTCTTCAACGTTTTTAATATCATGCAAAGACATGCAAACTACATGCTTTTTGAGCATGTGGTTATGCATGTTCCATTCCCTTCTTGCGAAGGCAAAGGAAGCATCGCTCTTTGTACTCAACTTTACACAGAATCTTGTTAAATCAAAACAAACAAGGTATTCCCTCAATGATATGTTCAATCATCTCGTCCTCCTCGATGTCCACCCGATTGCCAAGAATTAATTTTTCCTGGAAGTATTCTTTTTCCATTTTATATTCTTTCTCTTCAGTCTCTTGGGCGAAGCTATGGCTTAAACGTTTTAGAACGAATAAGTTTTTCGTCGCGTTGTTAAATTTTCGATGCCAGCCTTTGACATCATAGTCAAACATAATAGGAATAATCGTATGTTTATTCCACCAAACGTTTTTACATTATCATTAAAATTTAATTTCTCGACCATCATAGCGTAAATCGCTTGACCGAAGCTAATAAACTTATACTTACTTTTGAAAGTCAAAAATCTTTTCAATTTTATATTTAGATTGAATGGTG
The DNA here is from genome assembly GCA_920104205.1 of Eupeodes latifasciatus. NCBI lineage: Eukaryota > Metazoa > Arthropoda > Insecta > Diptera > Syrphidae > Eupeodes > Eupeodes latifasciatus. The sequence goes on along the minus strand of OV049925.1, from coordinate 6,972,810 downwards.
ACATCAAGAAGCTATCAATCTTAGAACACATTGATATAATGTCGGTTCCCTCTAACGCATGCCTAGGAAAGAAACGTGAATGCATTTCTTCAACGTTTTTAATATCATGCAAAGACATGCAAACTACATGCTTTTTGAGCATGTGGTTATGCATGTTCCATTCCCTTCTTGCGAAGGCAAAGGAAGCATCGCTCTTTGTACTCAACTTTACACAGAATCTTGTTAAATCAAAACAAACAAGGTATTCCCTCAATGATATGTTCAATCATCTCGTCCTCCTCGATGTCCACCCGATTGCCAAGAATTAATTTTTCCTGGAAGTATTCTTTTTCCATTTTATATTCTTTCTCTTCAGTCTCTTGGGCGAAGCTATGGCTTAAACGTTTTAGAACGAATAAGTTTTTCGTCGCGTTGTTAAATTTTCGATGCCAGCCTTTGACATCATAGTCAAACATAATAGGAATAATCGTATGTTTATTCCACCAAACGTTTTTACATTATCATTAAAATTTAATTTCTCGACCATCATAGCGTAAATCGCTTGACCGAAGCTAATAAACTTATACTTACTTTTGAAAGTCAAAAATCTTTTCAATTTTATATTTAGATTGAATGGTGACATCAAGAAGCTATCAATCTTAGAACACATTGATATAATGTCGGTTCCCTCTAACGCATGCCTAGGAAAGAAACGTGAATGCATTTCTTCAACGTTTTTAATATCATGCAAAGACATGCAAACTACATGCTTTTTGAGCATGTGGTTATGCATGTTCCATTCCCTTCTTGCGAAGGCAAAGGAAGCATCGCTCTTTGTACTCAACTTTACACAGAATCTTGTTAAATCAAAACAAACAAGGTATTCCCTCAATGATATGTTCAATCATCTCGTCCTCCTCGATGTCCACCCGATTGCCAAGAATTAATTTTTCCTGGAAGTATTCTTTTTCCATTTTATATTCTTTCTCTTCAGTCTCTTGGGCGAAGCTATGGCTTAAACGTTTTAGAACGAATAAGTTTTTCGTCGCGTTGTTTTCTTCGCACATTGTTATTTTGTAACTTAACGTTATGTGTGAGAGCCAAAATGGTGTGTCTCCCGTTTCTATCGCTGTGTAATCGTAAAGAGTTTCACCTTGTGTAAACTCAGCAACTAAAACTTTTTTTAAACACGAATCACACGTATTTAACACTAACCATTTATACATTTCAACAAAGTAGTTCTCTAAATTTTCGATGCCAGCCTTTGACATCATAGTCAAACATAATAGGAATAATCGTATGTTTATTCCACCAAACGTTTTTATCATTAAAATTTAATTTCTCGACGATCATAGCGTAAATCGCTTGACCGAAGCTAATAAACTTATACTTACTTTTGAAAGTCAAAAATCTTTTCAATTTTATATTTAGATTGAATGGTGACATCAAGAAGCTATCAATCTTAGAACACATTGATATAATGTCGGTTCCCTCTAACGCATGCCTAGGAAAGAAACGCGAATGCATTTCTTCAACGTTTTTAATATCATGCAAAGACATGCAAACTACATGCTTTTTGAGCATGTGGTTATGCATGTTCCATTCCCTTCTTGCGAAGGAAAAGGAAGCATCGCTCTTTGTACTCAACTTTACACAGAATCTTGTTAAATCAAAACAAACAAGGTATTCCCTCAATGATATGTTCAATCATCTCGTCCTCCTCGATGTCCACCCGATTGCCAAGAATTAATTTTTCCTGGAAGTATTCTTTTTCCATTTTATATTCTTTCTCTTCAGTCTCTTGGGCGAAGCTATGGCTTAAACGTTTTAGAACGAATAAGTTTTTCGTCGCGTTGTTTTCTTCGCACATTGTTATTTTGTAACTTAACGTTATGTGTGAGAGCCAAAATGGTGTGTCTCCCGTTTCTATCGCTGTGTAATCGTAAAGAGTTTCACCTTGTGTAAACTCAGCAACTAAAACTTTTTCTAAACACGAATCACACGTATTTAACACTAACCATTTATACATTTCAACAAAGTAGTTCTCTAAATTTTCGATGCCAGCCTTTGACATCATAGTCAAACATAATAGGAATAATCGTATGTTTATTCCACCAAACGTTTTTACATTATCATTAAAATTTAATTTCTCGACCATCATAGCGTAAATCGCTTGACCGAAGCTAATAAACTTATACTTACTTTTGAAAGTCAAAAATCTTTTCAATTTTATATTTAGATTGAATGGTGACATCAAGAAGCTATCAATCTTAGAACACATTGATATAATGTCGGTTCCCTCTAACGCATGCCTAGGAAAGAAACGTGAATGCATTTCTTCAACGTTTTTAATATCATGCAAAGACATGCAAACTACATGCTTTTTGAGCATGTGGTTATGCATGTTCCATTCCCTTCTTGCGAAGGCAAAGGAAGCATCGCTCTTTGTACTCAACTTTACACAGAATCTTGTTAAATCAAAACAAACAAGGTATTCCCTCAATGATATGTTCAATCATCTCGTCCTCCTCGATGTCCACCCGATTGCCAAGAATTAATTTTTCCTGGAAGTATTCTTTTTCCATTTTATATTCTTTCTCTTCAGTCTCTTGGGCGAAGCTATGGCTTAAACGTTTTAGAACGAATAAGTTTTTCGTCGCGTTGTTAAATTTTCGATGCCAGCCTTTGACATCATAGTCAAACATAATAGGAATAATCGTATGTTTATTCCACCAAACGTTTTTACATTATCATTAAAATTTAATTTCTCGACCATCATAGCGTAAATCGCTTGACCGAAGCTAATAAACTTATACTTACTTTTGAAAGTCAAAAATCTTTTCAATTTTATATTTAGATTGAATGGTGACATCAAGAAGCTATCAATCTTAGAACACATTGATATAATGTCGGTTCCCTCTAACGCATGCCTAGGAAAAAAACGTGAATGCATTTCTTCAACGTTTTTAATATCATGCAAAGACATGCAAACTACATGCTTTTTGAGCATGTGGTTATGCATGTTCCATTCCCTTCTTGCGAAGGCAAAGGAAGCATCGCTCTTTGTACTCAACTTTACACAGAATCTTGTTAAATCAAAACAAACAAGGTATTCCCTCAATGATATGTTCAATCATCTCGTCCTCCTCGATGTCCACCCGATTGCCAAGAATTAATTTTTCCTGGAAGTATTCTTTTTCCATTTTATATTCTTTCTCTTCAGTCTCTTGGGCGAAGCTATGGCTTAAACGTTTTAGAACGAATAAGTTTTTCGTCGCGTTGTTAAATTTTCGATGCCAGCCTTTGACATCATAGTCAAACATAATAGGAATAATCGTATGTTTATTCCACCAAACGTTTTTACATTATCATTAAAATTTAATTTCTCGACCATCATAGCGTAAATCGCTTGACCGAAGCTAATAAACTTATACTTACTTTTGAAAGTCAAAAATCTTTTCAATTTTATATTTAGATTGAATGGTGACATCAAGAAGCTATCAATCTTAGAACACATTGATATAATGTCGGTTCCCTCTAACGCATGCCTAGGAAAGAAACGTGAATGCATTTCTTCAACGTTTTTAATATCATGCAAAGACATGCAAACTACATGCTTTTTGAGCATGTGGTTATGCATGTTCCATTCCCTTCTTGCGAAGGCAAAGGAAGCATCGCTCTTTGTACTCAACTTTACACAGAATCTTGTTAAATCAAAACAAACAAGGTATTCCCTCAATGATATGTTCAATCATCTCGTCCTCCTCGATGTCCACCCGATTGCCAAGAATTAATTTTTCCTGGAAGTATTCTTTTTCCATTTTATATTCTTTCTCTTCAGTCTCTTGGGCGAAGCTATGGCTTAAACGTTTTAGAACGAATAAGTTTTTCGTCGCGTTGTTAAATTTTCGATGCCAGCCTTTGACATCATAGTCAAACATAATAGGAATAATCGTATGTTTATTCCACCAAACGTTTTTACATTATCATTAAAATTTAATTTCTCGACCATCATAGCGTAAATCGCTTGACCGAAGCTAATAAACTTATACTTACTTTTGAAAGTCAAAAATCTTTTCAATTTTATATTTAGATTGAATGGTGACATCAAGAAGCTATCAATCTTAGAACACATTGATATAATGTCGGTTCCCTCTAACGCATGCCTAGGAAAGAAACGTGAATGCATTTCTTCAACGTTTTTAATATCATGCAAAGACATGCAAACTACATGCTTTTTGAGCATGTGGTTATGCATGTTCCATTCCCTTCTTGCGAAGGCAAAGGAAGCATCGCTCTTTGTACTCAACTTTACACAGAATCTTGTTAAATCAAAACAAACAAGGTATTCCCTCAATGATATGTTCAATCATCTCGTCCTCCTCGATGTCCACCCGATTGCCAAGAATTAATTTTTCCTGGAAGTATTCTTTTTCCATTTTATATTCTTTCTCTTCAGTCTCTTGGGCGAAGCTATGGCTTAAACGTTTTAGAACGAATAAGTTTTTCGTCGCGTTGTTAAATTTTCGATGCCAGCCTTTGACATCATAGTCAAACATAATAGGAATAATCGTATGTTTATTCCACCAAACGTTTTTACATTATCATTAAAATTTAATTTCTCGACCATCATAGCGTAAATCGCTTGACCGAAGCTAATAAACTTATACTTACTTTTGAAAGTCAAAAATCTTTTCAATTTTATATTTAGATTGAATGGTGACATCAAGAAGCTATCAATCTTAGAACACATTGATATAATGTCGGTTCCCTCTAACGCATGCCTAGGAAAGAAACGCGAATGCATTTCTTCAACGTTTTTAATATCATGCAAAGACATGCAAACTACATGCTTTTTGAGCATGTGGTTATGCATGTTCCATTCCCTTCTTGCGAAGGAAAAGGAAGCATCGCTCTTTGTACTCAACTTTACACAGAATCTTGTTAAATCAAAACAAACAAGGTATTCCCTCAATGATATGTTCAATCATCTCGTCCTCCTCGATGTCCACCCGATTGCCAAGAATTAATTTTTCCTGGAAGTATTCTTTTTCCATTTTATATTCTTTCTCTTCAGTCTCTTGGGCGAAGCTATGGCTTAAACGTTTTAGAACGAATAAGTTTTTCGTCGCGTTGTTTTCTTCGCACATTGTTATTTTGTAACTTAACGTTATGTGTGAGAGCCAAAATGGTGTGTCTCCTGTTTCTATCGCTGTGTAATCATAAAGAGTTTCACCTTGTGTAAACTCAGCAACTAAAACTTTTTCTAAACACGAATCACACGTATTTAACACTAACCATTTATACATTTCAACAAAGTAGTTCTCTCAATTTTCGATGCCAGCCTTTGACATCATAGTCAAACATAATAGGAATAATCGTATGTTTATTCCACCAAACGTTTTTACATTATCATTAAAATTTAATTTCTCGACCATCATAGCGTACGTAAATCGCTTGACCGAAGCTAATAAACTTATACTTACTTTTGAAAGTCAAAAATCTTTTCAATTTTATATTTAGATTGAATGGTGACATCAAGAAGCTATCAATCTTAGAACACATTGATATAATGTCGGTTCCCTCTAACGCATGCCTAGGAAAGAAACGCGAATGCATTTCTTCAACGTTTTTAATATCATGCAAAGACATGCAAACTACATGCTTTTTGAGCATGTGGTTATGCATGTTCCATTCCCTTCTTGCGAAGGAAAAGGAAGCATCGCTCTTTGTACTCAACTTTACACAGAATCTTGTTAAATCAAAACAAACAAGGTATTCCCTCAATGATATGTTCAATCATCTCGTCCTCCTCGATGTCCACCCGATTGCCAAGAATTAATTTTTCCTGGAAGTATTCTTTTTCCATTTTATATTCTTTCTCTTCAGTCTCTTGGGCGAAGCTATGGCTTAAACGTTTTAGAACGAATAAGTTTTTCGTCGCGTTGTTTTCTTCGCACATTGTTATTTTGTAACTTAACGTTATGTGTGAGAGCCAAAATGGTGTGTCTCCTGTTTCTATCGCTGTGTAATCGTAAAGAGTTTCACCTTGTGTAAACTCAGCAACTAAAACTTTTTCAAAACACGAATCACACGTATTTAACACTAACCATTTATACATTTCAACAAAGTAGTTCTCTCAATTTTCGATGCCAGCCTTTGACATCATAGTCAAACATAATAGGAATAATCGTATGTTTATTCCACCAAACGTTTTTACATTATCATTAAAATTTAATTTCTCGACCATCATAGCGTAAATCGCTTGACCGAAGCTAATAAACTTATACTTACTTTTGAAAGTCAAAAATCTTTTCAATTTTATATTTAGATTGAATGGTGACATCAAGAAGCTATCAATCTTAGAACACATTGATATAATGTCGGTTCCCTCTAACGCATGCCTAGGAAAGAAACGTGAATGCATTTCTTCAACGTTTTTAATATCATGCAAAGACATGCAAACTACATGCTTTTTGAGCATGTGGTTATGCATGTTCCATTCCCTTCTTGCGAAGGCAAAGGAAGCATCGCTCTTTGTACTCAACTTTACACAGAATCTTGTTAAATCAAAACAAACAAGGTATTCCCTCAATGATATGTTCAATCATCTCGTCCTCCTCGATGTCCACCCGATTGCCAAGAATTAATTTTTCCTGGAAGTATTCTTTTTCCATTTTATATTCTTTCTCTTCAGTCTCTTGGGCGAAGCTATGGCTTAAACGTTTTAGAACGAATAAGTTTTTCGTCGCGTTGTTAAATTTTCGATGCCAGCCTTTGACATCATAGTCAAACATAATAGGAATAATCGTATGTTTATTCCACCAAACGTTTTTACATTATCATTAAAATTTAATTTCTCGACCATCATAGCGTAAATCGCTTGACCGAAGCTAATAAACTTATACTTACTTTTGAAAGTCAAAAATCTTTTCAATTTTATATTTAGATTGAATGGTGACATCAAGAAGCTATCAATCTTAGAACACATTGATATAATGTCGGTTCCCTCTAACGCATGCCTAGGAAAGAAACGTGAATGCATTTCTTCAACGTTTTTAATATCATGCAAAGACATGCAAACTACATGCTTTTTGAGCATGTGGTTATGCATGTTCCATTCCCTTCTTGCGAAGGCAAAGGAAGCATCGCTCTTTGTACTCAACTTTACACAGAATCTTGTTAAATCAAAACAAACAAGGTATTCCCTCAATGATATGTTCAATCATCTCGTCCTCCTCGATGTCCACCCGATTGCCAAGAATTAATTTTTCCTGGAAGTATTCTTTTTCCATTTTATATTCTTTCTCTTCAGTCTCTTGGGCGAAGCTATGGCTTAAACGTTTTAGAACGAATAAGTTTTTCGTCGCGTTGTTAAATTTTCGATGCCAGCCTTTGACATCATAGTCAAACATAATAGGAATAATCGTATGTTTATTCCACCAAACGTTTTTACATTATCATTAAAATTTAATTTCTCGACGATCATAGCGTAAATCGCTTGACCGAAGCTAATAAACTTATACTTACTTTTGAAAGTCAAAAATCTTTTCAATTTTATATTTAGATTGAATGGTGACATCAAGAAGCTATCAATCTTAGAACACATTGATATAATGTCGGTTCCCTCTAACGCATGCCTAGGAAAGAAACGCGAATGCATTTCTTCAACGTTTTTAATATCATGCAAAGACATGCAAACTACATGCTTTTTGAGCATGTGGTTATGCATGTTCCATTCCCTTCTTGCGAAGGAAAAGGAAGCATCGCTCTTTGTACTCAACTTTACACAGAATCTTGTTAAATCAAAACAAACAAGGTATTCCCTCAATGATATGTTCAATCATCTCGTCCTCCTCGATGTCCACCCGATTGCCAAGAATTAATTTTTCCTGGAAGTATTCTTTTTCCATTTTATATTCTTTCTCTTCAGTCTCTTGGGCGAAGCTATGGCTTAAACGTTTTAGAACGAATAAGTTTTTCGTCGCGTTGTTTTCTTCGCACATTGTTATTTTGTAACTTAACGTTATGTGTGAGAGCCAAAATGGTGTGTCTCCCGTTTCTATCGCTGTGTAATCGTAAAGAGTTTCACCTTGTGTAAACTCAGCAACTAAAACTTTTTCTAAACACGAATCACACGTATTTAACACTAACCATTTATACATTTCAACAAAGTAGTTCTCTAAATTTTCGATGCCAGCCTTTGACATCATAGTCAAACATAATAGGAATAATCGTATGTTTATTCCACCAAACGTTTTTACATTATCATTAAAATTTAATTTCTCGACCATCATAGCGTAAATCGCTTGACCGAAGCTAATAAACTTATACTTACTTTTGAAAGTCAAAAATCTTTTCAATTTTATATTTAGATTGAATGGTGACATCAAGAAGCTATCAATCTTAGAACACATTGATATAATGTCGGTTCCCTCTAACGCATGCCTAGGAAAGAAATGCGAATGCATTTCTTCAACGTTTTTAATATCATGCAAAGACATGCAAACTACATGCTTTTTGAGCATGTGGTTATGCATGTTCCATTCCCTTCTTGCGAAGGCAAAGGAAGCATCGCTCTTTGTACTCAACTTTACACAGAATCTTGTTAAATCAAAACAAACAAGGTATTCCCTCAATGATATGTTCAATCATCTCGTCCTCCTCGATGTCCACCCGATTGCCAAGAATTAATTTTTCCTGGAAGTATTCTTTTTCCATTTTATATTCTTTCTCTTCAGTCTCTTGGGCGAAGCTATGGCTTAAACGTTTTAGAACGAATAAGTTTTTCGTCGCGTTGTTTTCTTCGCACATTGTTATTTTGTAACTTAACGTTATGTGTGAGAGCCAAAATGGTGTGTCTCCCGTTTCTATCGCTGTGTAATCGTAAAGAGTTTCACCTTGTGTAAACTCAGCAACTAAAACTTTTTCTAAACACGAATCACACGTATTTAACACTAACCATTTATACATTTCAACAAAGTAGTTCTCTAAATTTTCGATGCCAGCCTTTGACATCATAGTCAAACATAATAGGAATAATCGTATGTTTATTCCACCAAACGTTTTTATCATTAAAATTTAATTTCTCGACCATCATAACGTAAATCGCTTGACCGAAGCTAATAAACTTATACTTACTTTTGAAAGTCAAAAATCTTTTCAATTTTATATTTAGATTGAATGGTGACATCAAGAAGCTATCAATCTTAGAACACATTGATATAATGTCGGTTCCCTCTAACGCATGCCTAGGAAAGAAACGCGAATGCATTTCTTCAACGTTTTTAATATCATGCAAAGACATGCAAACTACATGCTTTTTGAGCATGTGGTTATGCATGTTCCATTCCCTTCTTGCGAAGGAAAAGGAAGCATCGCTCTTTGTACTCAACTTTACACAGAATCTTGTTAAATCAAAACAAACAAGGTATTCCCTCAATGATATGTTCAATCATCTCGTCCTCCTCGATGTCCACCCGATTGCCAAGAATTAATTTTTCCTGGAAGTATTCTTTTTCCATTTTATATTCTTTCTCTTCAGTCTCTTGGGCGAAGCTATGGCTTAAACGTTTTAGAACGAATAAGTTTTTCGTCGCGTTGTTTTCTTCGCACATTGTTATTTTGTAACTTAACGTTATGTGTGAGAGCCAAAATGGTGTGTCTCCCGTTTCTATCGCTGTGTAATCGTAAAGAGTTTCACCTTGTGTAAACTCAGCAACTAAAACTTTTTCTAAACACGAATCACACGTATTTAACACTAACCATTTATACATTTCAACAAAGTAGTTCTCTAAATTTTCGATGCCAGCCTTTGACATCATAGTCAAACATAATAGGAACAATCGTATGTTTATTCCACCAAACGTTTTTACATTATCATTAAAATTTAATTTCTCGACCATCATAGCGTAAATCGCTTGACCGAAGCTAATAAACTTATACTTACTTTTGAAAGTCAAAAATCTTTTCAATTTTATATTTAGATTGAATGGTGACATCAAGAAGCTATCAATCTTAGAACACATTGATATAATGTCGGTTCCCTCTAACGCATGCCTAGGAAAGAAACGTGAATGCATTTCTTCAACGTTTTTAATATCATGCAAAGACATGCAAACTACATGCTTTTTGAGCATGTGGTTATGCATGTTCCATTCCCTTCTTGCGAAGGCAAAGGAAGCATCTCTCTTTGTACTCAACTTTACACAGAATCTTGTTAAATCAAAACAAACAAGGTATTCCCTCAATGATATGTTCAATCATCTCGTCCTCCTCGATGTCCACCCGATTGCCAAGAATTAATTTTTCCTGGAAGTATTCTTTTTCCATTTTATATTCTTTCTCTTCAGTCTCTTGGGCGAAGCTATGGCTTAAACGTTTTAGAACGAATAAGTTTTTCGTCGCGTTGTTAAATTTTCGATGCCAGCCTTTGACATCATAGTCAAACATAATAGGAATAATCGTATGTTTATTCCACCAAACGTTTTTACATTATCATTAAAATTTAATTTCTCGACCATCATAGCGTAAATCGCTTGACCGAAGCTAATAAACTTATACTTACTTTTGAAAGTCAAAAATCTTTTCAATTTTATATTTAGATTGAATGGTGACATCAAGAAGCTATCAATCTTAGAACACATTGATATAATGTCGGTTCCCTCTAACGCATGCCTAGGAAAGAAACGCGAATGCATTTCTTCAACGTTTTTAATATCATGCAAAGACATGCAAACTACATGCTTTTTGAGCATGTGGTTATGCATGTTCCATTCCCTTCTTGCGAAGGAAAAGGAAGCATCGCTCTTTGTACTCAACTTTACACAGAATCTTGTTAAATCAAAACAAACAAGGTATTCCCTCAATGATATGTTCAATCATCTCGTCCTCCTCGATGTCCACCCGATTGCCAAGAATTAATTTTTCCTGGAAGTATTCTTTTTCCATTTTATATTCTTTCTCTTCAGTCTCTTGGGCGAAGCTATGGCTTAAACGTTTTAGAACGAATAAGTTTTTCGTCGCGTTGTTTTCTTCGCACATTGTTATTTTGTAACTTAACGTTATGTGTGAGAGCCAAAATGGTGTGTCTCCTGTTTCTATCGCTGTGTAATCATAAAGAGTTTCACCTTGTGTAAACTCAGCAACTAAAACTTTTTCTAAACACGAATCACACGTATTTAACACTAACCATTTATACATTTCAACAAAGTAGTTCTCTCAATTTTCGATGCCAGCCTTTGACATCATAGTCAAACATAATAGGAATAATCGTATGTTTATTCCACCAAACGTTTTTACATTATCATTAAAATTTAATTTCTCGACCATCATAGCGTACGTAAATCGCTTGACCGAAGCTAATAAACTTATACTTACTTTTGAAAGTCAAAAATCTTTTCAATTTTATATTTAGATTGAATGGTGACATCAAGAAGCTATCAATCTTAGAACACATTGATATAATGTCGGTTCCCTCTAACGCATGCCTAGGAAAGAAACGCGAATGCATTTCTTCAACGTTTTTAATATCATGCAAAGACATCCAAACTACATGCTTTTTGAGCATGTGGTTATGCATGTTCCATTCCCTTCTTGCGAAGGAAAAGGAAGCATCGCTCTTTGTACTCAACTTTACACAGAATCTTGTTAAATCAAAACAAACAAGGTATTCCCTCAATGATATGTTCAATCATCTCGTCCTCCTCGATGTCCACCCGATTGCCAAGAATTAATTTTTCCTGGAAGTATTCTTTTTCCATTTTATATTCTTTCTCTTCAGTCTCTTGGGCGAAGCTATGGCTTAAACGTTTTAGAACGAATAAGTTTTTCGTCGCGTTGTTTTCTTCGCACATTGTTATTTTGTAACTTAACGTTATGTGTGAGAGCCAAAATGGTGTGTCTCCTGTTTCTATCGCTGTGTAATCATAAAGAGTTTCACCTTGTGTAAACTCAGCAACTAAAACTTTTTCTAAACACGAATCACACGTATTTAACACTAACCATTTATACATTTCAACAAAGTAGTTCTCTAAATTTTCGATGCCAGCCTTTGACATCATAGTCAAACATAATAGGAATAATCGTATGTTTATTCCACCAAACGTTTTTATCATTAAAATTTAATTTCTCGACGATCATAGCGTAAATCGCTTGACCGAAGCTAATAAACTTATACTTACTTTTGAAAGTCAAAAATCTTTTCAATTTTATATTTAGATTGAATGGTGACATCAAGAAGCTATCAATCTTAGAACACATTGATATAATGTCGGTTCCCTCTAACGCATGCCTAGGAAAGAAACGCGAATGCATTTCTTCAACGTTTTTAATATCATGCAAAGACATGCAAACTACATGCTTTTTGAGCATGTGGTTATGCATGTTCCATTCCCTTCTTGCGAAGGAAAAGGAAGCATCGCTCTTTGTACTCAACTTTACACAGAATCTTGTTAAATCAAAACAAACAAGGTATTCCCTCAATGATATGTTCAATCATCTCGTCCTCCTCGATGTCCACCCGATTGCCAAGAATTAATTTTTCCTGGAAGTATTCTTTTTCCATTTTATATTCTTTCTCTTCAGTCTCTTGGGCGAAGCTATGGCTTAAACGTTTTAGAACGAATAAGTTTTTCGTCGCGTTGTTTTCTTCGCACATTGTTATTTTGTAACTTAACGTTATGTGTGAGAGCCAAAATGGTGTGTCTCCCGTTTCTATCGCTGTGTAATCGTAAAGAGTTTCACCTTGTGTAAACTCAGCAACTAAAACTTTTTCTAAACACGAATCACACGTATTTAACACTAACCATTTATACATTTCAACAAAGTAGTTCTCTCAATTTTCGATGCCAGCCTTTGACATCATAGTCAAACATAATAGGAATAATCGTATGTTTATTCCACCAAACGTTTTTACATTATCATTAAAATTTAATTTCTCGACCATCATAGCGTACGTAAATCGCTTGACCGAAGCTAATAAACTTATACTTACTTTTGAAAGTCAAAAATCTTTTCAATTTTATATTTAGATTGAATGGTGACATCAAGAAGCTATCAATCTTAGAACACATTGATATAATGTCGGTTCCCTCTAACGCATGCCTAGGAAAGAAACGCGAATGCATTTCTTCAACGTTTTTAATATCATGCAAAGACATGCAAACTACATGCTTTTTGAGCATGTGGTTATGCATGTTCCATTCCCTTCTTGCGAAGGAAAAGGAAGCATCGCTCTTTGTACTCAACTTTACACAGAATCTTGTTAAATCAAAACAAACAAGGTATTCCCTCAATGATATGTTCAATCATCTCGTCCTCCTCGATGTCCACCCGATTGCCAAGAATTAATTTTTCCTGGAAGTATTCTTTTTCCATTTTATATTCTTTCTCTTCAGTCTCTTGGGCGAAGCTATGGCTTAAACGTTTTAGAACGAATAAGTTTTTCGTCGCGTTGTTTTCTTCGCACATTGTTATTTTGTAACTTAACGTTATGTGTGAGAGCCAAAATGGTGTGTCTCCTGTTTCTATCGCTGTGTAATCGTAAAGAGTTTCACCTTGTGTAAACTCAGCAACTAAAACTTTTTCTAAACACGAATCACACGTATTTAACACTAACCATTTATACATTTCAACAAAGTAGGTCTCTCAATTTTCGATGCCAGCCTTTGACATCATAGTCAAACATAATAGGAATAATCGTATGTTTATTCCACCAAACGTTTTTACATTATCATTAAAATTTAATTTCTCGACCATCATAGCGTACGTAAATCGCTTGACCGAAGCTAATAAACTTATACTTACTTTTGAAAGTCAAAAATCTTTTCAATTTTATATTTAGATTGAATGGTGACATCAAGAAGCTATCAATCTTAGAACACATTGATATAATGTCGGTTCCCTCTAACGCATGCCTAGGAAAGAAACGCGAATGCATTTCTTCAACGTTTTTAATATCATGCAAAGACATGCAAACTACATGCTTTTTGAGCATGTGGTTATGCATGTTCCATTCCCTTCTTGCGAAGGAAAAGGAAGCATCGCTCTTTGTACTCAACTTTACACAGAATCTTGTTAAATCAAAACAAACAAGGTATTCCCTCAATGATATGTTCAATCATCTCGTCCTCCTCGATGTCCACCCGATTGCCAAGAATTAATTTTTCCTGGAAGTATTCTTTTTCCATTTTATATTCTTTCTCTTCAGTCTCTTGGGCGAAGCTATGGCTTAAACGTTTTAGAACGAATAAGTTTTTCGTCGCGTTGTTTTCTTCGCACATTGTTATTTTGTAACTTAACGTTATGTGTGAGAGCCAAAATGGTGTGTCTCCTGTTTCTATCGCTGTGTAATCATAAAGAGTTTCACCTTGTGTAAACTCAGCAACTAAAACTTTTTCTAAACACGAATCACACGTATTTAACACTAACCATTTATACATTTCAACAAAGTAGTTCTCTCAATTTTCGATGCCAGCCTTTGACATCATAGTCAAACATAATAGGAATAATCGTATGTTTATTCCACCAAACGTTTTTACATTATCATTAAAATTTAATTTCTCGACCATCATAGCGTACGTAAATCGCTTGACCGAAGCTAATAAACTTATACTTACTTTTGAAAGTCAAAAATCTTTTCAATTTTATATTTAGATTGAATGGTGACATCAAGAAGCTATCAATCTTAGAACACATTGATATAATGTCGGTTCCCTCTAACGCATGCCTAGGAAAGAAACGCGAATGCATTTCTTCAACGTTTTTAATATCATGCAAAGACATGCAAACTACATGCTTTTTGAGCATGTGGTTATGCATGTTCCATTCCCTTCTTGCGAAGGAAAAGGAAGCATCGCTCTTTGTACTCAACTTTACACAGAATCTTGTTAAATCAAAACAAACAAGGTATTCCCTCAATGATATGTTCAATCATCTCGTCCTCCTCGATGTCCACCCGATTGCCAAGAATTAATTTTTCCTGGAAGTATTCTTTTTCCATTTTATATTCTTTCTCTTCAGTCTCTTGGGCGAAGCTATGGCTTAAACGTTTTAGAACGAATAAGTTTTTCGTCGCGTTGTTTTCTTCGCACATTGTTATTTTGTAACTTAACGTTATGTGTGAGAGCCAAAATGGTGTGTCTCCTGTTTCTATCGCTGTGTAATCGTAAAGAGTTTCACCTTGTGTAAACTCAGCAACTAAAACTTTTTCAAAACACGAATCACACGTATTTAACACTAACCATTTATACATTTCAACAAAGTAGTTCTCTCAATTTTCGATGCCAGCCTTTGACATCATAGTCAAACATAATAGGAATAATCGTATGTTTATTCCACCAAACGTTTTTACATTATCATTAAAATTTAATTTCTCGACCATCATAGCGTAAATCGCTTGACCGAAGCTAATAAACTTATACTTACTTTTGAAAGTCAAAAATCTTTTCAATTTTATATTTAGATTGAATGGTGACATCAAGAAGCTATCAATCTTAGAACACATTGATATAATGTCGGTTCCCTCTAACGCATGCCTAGGAAAGAAACGTGAATGCATTTCTTCAACGTTTTTAATATCATGCAAAGACATGCAAACTACATGCTTTTTGAGCATGTGGTTATGCATGTTCCATTCCCTTCTTGCGAAGGCAAAGGAAGCATCGCTCTTTGTACTCAACTTTACACAGAATCTTGTTAAATCAAAACAAACAAGGTATTCCCTCAATGATATGTTCAATCATCTCGTCCTCCTCGATGTCCACCCGATTGCCAAGAATTAATTTTTCCTGGAAGTATTCTTTTTCCATTTTATATTCTTTCTCTTCAGTCTCTTGGGCGAAGCTATGGCTTAAACGTTTTAGAACGAATAAGTTTTTCGTCGCGTTGTTTTCTTCGCACATTGTTATTTTGTAACTTAACGTTATGTGTGAGAGCCAAAATGGTGTGTCTCCCGTTTCTATCGCTGTGTAATCGTAAAGAGTTTCACCTTGTGTAAACTCAGCAACTAAAACTTTTTCTAAACACGAATCACACGTATTTAACACTAACCATTTATACATTTCAACAAAGTAGTTCTCTAAATTTTCGATGCCAGCCTTTGACATCATAGTCAAACATAATAGGAACAATCGTATGTTTATTCCACCAAACGTTTTTACATTATCATTAAAATTTAATTTCTCGACCATCATAGCGTAAATCGCTTGACCGAAGCTAATAAACTTATACTTACTTTTGAAAGTCAAAAATCTTTTCAATTTTATATTTAGATTGAATGGTGACATCAAGAAGCTATCAATCTTAGAACACATTGATATAATGTCGGTTCCCTCTAACGCATGCCTAGGAAAGAAACGCGAATGCATTTCTTCAACGTTTTTAATATCATGCAAAGACATGCAAACTACATGCTTTTTGAGCATGTGGTTATGCATGTTCCATTCCCTTCTTGCGAAGGCAAAGGAAGCATCGCTCTTTGTACTCAACTTTACACAGAATCTTGTTAAATCAAATAAATTGTCGTTCATAAGTACTATTGACTTGAGCACTTGACGTGGACATCGCCTGATACTTTACTCTTAAGGATAGAACGAAAAAGCCGAAATCGCTTTCCTCGGAATACTCTCCTCGTCCATGTAAACAACCCTAAAGAACCACCCGGACACGACGCGACATAATTAACATATTCTTTCACATTAGAGAAATCTACGACAATTATGTGTGAAAAAAAATATTGGCTAAATGAAATGTATCCATTTTATTTATCCTCATCTAAGTCTTGAATTATTGTTCTTGGCTTATTGACGTATACTTTTCCTTTGAAATATTTCCAACTAAAGAAATTGCAAATCACTCGTTATTATATACATTGTTTATACACTTCAAACGAAAGCTGACTTTGATAGATGTTATGTTTCAGCGCAACAACTTGATACCACGAAATAAATGACTCAATATATCAAAAAGCGAAAAAGTAGTAACTCCAACTATAAGTTGTATGTTTACACTAAACTTTATTGAACAGAATGCTTGCTGGGTATGATTTGCTTCGCCCTTTTTTACCAAAAAAGGAGAAGCACATTACAGTTAAATTAATTATCAAAAATGTGACTTTTGATTTTTATATGACAATGGAAAATGTGCTGATTATTAGAAAACAATTTATATAACTCAAAATGATGTTTTATGTTTGTATGATATGTAATGTACATATGTTCTCGTTATTTATGATGCTTGTGTGTTTTATACTGAAGGTGGCTGTTAAAAATTTCAATATTACACTTTCCTTTTAAAGAAATGTTTTCTTCAATTCCAAACTTCCTCTTTTATTTCTAAAAATTGGTAGATTTTCAGACACGAGATGCCTTTGATAAAGAAGAGTTGGTCTTGAACAGGAAGGAATGGTAGGCATATTGCCTAAAGAAACTCACATTAAGTGCAACGACTGCAAGAAACTGTTTTTTTTTTGGAATCGTTCGTAATAAGGAAATCGATTGCAAGAAAATAATTCTTGGAATCGTTCGTAATAAGGAAATCGATTTCAAGAAAACAAGCTTAGCTACCACCTCCAATTACTAATCAGATTTTTTGTTGAATAGTATATCTCTGTTTGCGTGATCTGCTGCCATAACCTTATACATTAAAATGACTGCAGGTTCACGAATTTAAGTTCGTATGCTGTTTACCGCCGACGAATGACTTTGCAGGTGCAGCAACCTTATCCAATTGATATTTTTGTTTGTGGATATGTCTGCATATCTTCAAGGTAAAAATACCTGTACAAAATACCAACAAAAAATAAAATGAAAATCATACATTTCCATATATTTTCCAGTAACACTGATAAAAATAATTATGGACAAATTCTGTGGGGTTCGGTCACAGAATTAAAACACAAATTTTAAAATGAAACACGGAAGTACTTTTATTAAATATTATTAAATAAAAAAAAGAAAGAACTTGATTACTAATTTATTTTTCTTAACTGAAATAACTAGACTCGAGGTTGCATCCGCTCGCTATGATGTTCCACTACCAACTGACTCATTCTAATAAAAAACACGTCTCAATTCTTGTGAATGTTTTGTAGAGGTTTCAGATACGAAGCAGAAAATACCTTCTTAGCTACAAGAGCCGCTTATATGTCCGAGAATTAAAATGCACGATTTGGAATGAGTATAATCTAAGCTCTCCAGCCGATAATAAAAAGTAGATGAGTCTTGTTCTATGTGTAAAACTAGACTGAATTTATTTTCCAAAATCTTTCCTATTTATACTTAAAACTAGTTTAACAAAATTTCATAAATCTTTCAACATATATTTATTACACTCTTGGAATGTGAATTGATTTTTGCCTATGACCCACAAATACACTTCTTCACATGACGTAAGAATTAAATGTCTATTTGACAAAATAAACCTTCGTTGCATTTCCTTAAATGCATTCCAATTTCTGAGTCAATGTGAAGCATATAATATAAGTGCAGTCATAAACAAAAATCAATATAAACAAATATTGTAATGCACTTGGTGCATAGCGACCCACTTATGAAATGTGTAACATGATCAGGTCAACACCCGATGGTATCGCTTGGTGACGGCTGACCATTCTCAACATAAACAAATGTAGGTTGATATGCACTGAGTTCATAAATGTTTATTGTTTACTTTTTATTGTTTTGGGTTTTACCACAACAGTTTATTTCAACTCAATTTTTCTAAAACTACTTACAACTATTTATACAGGGTGACCACACAAAGATGCTCATATTTCTTTTTGAAATAACTCCAGAACCAAAGCACGTACAACAACGATACAAATTTTATTCGAAAATACAGATTAGACAAATTATTTATGAAATATTACATCCATTTAATGATGCCCGTTTTGGCTTACACAATCGTTTAATCTTTTGACAAAATTTTCGAAGACATTTCTTAACATTTCCGGCGTAATCTCAGAAATTTCTTTTCGAATGCGCGCTTTTAAATCTTCCAAATCACGTACACGAGTCGTGTAGACACGCCCTTACAAATATCCCCAGAGGAAAAAATCCGGAACCGTCATATCGGGAGAACTAGGCGGCCAAGCGAAATCTGTCGATCGAGAGAGTAAACGAGTACGGAACGCTTTTTTCAACCGAGCGAGCGTTTCGCAGGCAGTATGGCACGTCGCGTCGTCGCACCATCCTGTTGGAATATTGTTTGACTCAAACGACGTCTACGGCGAAGTTTGGGGAGGAGGAAGTTGCTTAACAAGTTTCTGTACCGTTCTCCGTTTATCGTTCCATCAAAAAAGTAGGGACCGACAATGCCCCACTCCGTTACCGCGCACCAAACCGTCACAAGCTGGCTGTGTAACGGCTTTTCGTGTATCCAGACTGGGTTATCTTCGGCCCAATACCTGAAGTTTTGCTTGTTTACGGCGTCGGAGAGCTCGAAATGAGCTTCATCGCTCATTAAAAGATTACCCAAAATGATCTCACCATCTGCCAATTTTCGAAGCATTGTCTGAGCGAAGAGTAAACGTTGTCTGTAGTCGGTATCTTTCAATTCATGGGTTATCATGAGCTTGTACGGGTGAAAATTCTTATCGGTTGCCTTGGCGGATTCACGAAAATTTTGAACCCATCTGTTGACCTGTACTTCAACTGGATCGCGCATTCGACACCATAGCAGTGTTACCACCGGAGCGAGAAAAAAAAAGAAATATGGGCATCTTTGTGTGGTCACCCGTTACCTAATTAAATCTAAGGAACATAGATAAGATACTGATAAAAATAGAATACACATTTCCACCCCATGCTATCTTTGGGTATTTGTACACATGTGTTTCTATCCTATCAGTATCCTATCCTATGACGCTACGCACTATCACAAGATTATTTTTTATCTGTCTTGTGAAAATGCGCAGCTGCACCCATGCAGCTGTTCATAGATTTTTTTTAAATATTTTTTGTAATAATAATAGGGGGAATCTCCTCCTGATAGGTAAGAGTCTATCTCTGTTTGGTTTAGCTACTGCCATAACCTTGTACAATAAAATGACTGCAATCGCCTCCAATTGCTAACCGAAATTCTACTCATCATTTCTTACGCTGCCTCTTCCATTGCCTAGATCGCCACTTCCTCCAGGTCAACCACGCATTCTATTTCCATTCACTTGACACAGTTTGTTTGTTTAACAAATAACAATACAATAGTGCAACATCAACATATGTCACACTTGACGTAGTTGCACTACGATGGGTCAGTATTGCAATATGATCCCTTATTGTATAGTGTTTATTTGGTTGACATAGTTCGATTGCCGTTCTTATGATTGTATAACAATTGGGTATAATTGTGGAACTGTGTGTGGTCTCTGTGACTAAGGGCACAACAAATTGAACTACTTCTCTTTGAATACGAATGGTTCAGCGGTAGATCTTTGTTGTAAATGAAAAAGGATTATGTAGAGAATGAATAATGAGGAAAGTTCTATTGTTTTCGTTGTATGATGTCTGCAGGGTCCTTGAAGTTCGATGTCTCCAATAATATTTCCAACAAAGTGTCATCAAAGTGTTTTTTTCCACAAATTGAATTCTCAACAAAGTGGATTTGCAATGGTCTTCCAGTTCAACTATCTTGTTTCCAATATTATATGGAGCAGTTCCCCTCGTCTATCGTCTCTTATGCGATATTCTATGGCAATTTGACACGTACAAAATGGAAAAATTTTCTCGAAGGCGAAATTTGAAAACTTAAAATGCAAATAACTTTTTAATTTAACATTAAAACTTAACTTTAAAATCTTCGGCCCGAGTTTATGTTCAATTTAATACAGTTTTTTGTTAGACTTTATGACAATAAAGTGCATTTGCTTAGAACAGATCTAAACATGGAAACCTGTTTTGTAGACTTTCAAGGTTTTAGAGGAATGAACAATGAGTTTATCTTAAAGGAAATGGCTGTGCTTTTTAATGGATATCACCAACATTTCATACTTACTCCACCATTTCACTCTAACTTTTTTCCGTCACCCCTCAAAAGACAAGCTCATTGGTTGCGTGAGTATCATCATGGTTTTACCTGGGATGGAGGAGATACAGATTTTTGCAAAGTTAAGTCATATCTTCGACAAAAAAATTTAAAATGTTTACGTCAAGGGTAAAGAAAAGAAACATTGGCTACAAAAACTTATTAATAACGAAAATGTTGAAGTCATTAACCTTGAAGATCTTAACTATAAATGTCCTAATTTAAAAGAACTAAAAAGAATTTATCCAGATATAACTTTGAAATGTTGGTATCATGGAAAAATATGTGCACTCCAGAATGTTTATCTTTTGAGCAGATACATTAAAGAAGCTAAAGATTGTAATTAATATTTTCAAATAAAACAAAAAACTTTTGCTTAAAATTTTAAATTAAAAATTTTAAATTAAAAAGAGAAAAGAATCGTTAAGTTAAAAGACATGTTAATTTTTTTAATATTTTTTTTATTTTTTAATTAAATTTTAAAGCCACTGCCACCAGCGAAACGTCGTAAGATACATTTTTCAAATCTTTTAATGAAATGAGTGAAGAAGAAAAGAAAGACATTTTATTTTTATTTTTTTTTTGAAATATTTTTATTTATTTTTTTATTACATTTTTATATTTAAAAATATATATATTATGTCTGGTAGGGGGCTTATATCAAACCTCCCTTTAAAACCCTTTATTCGTAGAGAATAAAGCAGGTGGGCCACTGCTCTAAGGCTATCAATGTTGGTAGTGTCCACACTACCAACCTCCTCCCATGCAGCATCCTGCAATTGCTGGAACTCCCAGCATTGGCAGCTATACTGCCTTATCCAGTCTTTCATCTCTAGTAAAATGTTTGGCTGCTGGTGTTCCATGGTAGTTCTTCTAACAGCGATTTTAGAGTTCGCTTTGATTTTGTTTAAAATTGAAGACTTTTTTTTAGTTTTAAAACATTTTTTTTGGAAGTTTAACTTCACTTGTTTACTTTGTCAAGAGTGACTGAATTCAATAGTTGAGCATACCCTGATTTTATACTTACGAAAAAGTATAGACATTTAGCTTAATCTCTATATGTGTTTTTTTTTTGATAAAATGTTACTCTAACAAAATTTTTTTTAGTCAAACGGATATTTGATTGCTACATTCTTTTAATTATTTCAAAACCTCAATAATTCTGATAAAAACAAATAAAAGTCAATATTTTTATGAAACCACTTAGAACAAAATATAGAACGGAAGTACTTCCCACAAAAAAAAAACAATATTTTTCCAATGGATATTTGTTTTTTTCTTTTTACATTCTTTAAGTATTTTAATCCGCAGAATTATTTTCTTTAATCTGTGAAATTCCCATACATATTTTTATGAAACCAAAATTTCTATTTACGACAAAATATAGAACATTTGCACATCTAATTTGTGAAATTCCCATTAATATTTTTATGAAACCACAGTTTCTATTTATGACAAAATATAGAACAGCTGCGCGTCCGAAAAAATATGTTTCCAGCGGACATTATATTTTTTTCTTTTTACCACAAAAGAAATCCAAGAATTTCTGTAAATCTGACAGAAGAACTTATATGGTTGTATTTGTATAATACACAACCACCGCGCCTCATCCACTACCCACAAAGGCTGCCGACCACACAAAAAATTCCCAAAACTACAGTGCCCATTTAAAATCTTATACATCATGCGGTACGTTTAAAACATTTCTTATCATCTATCCACGCGCCACAATAACAACAAACACGTATATATATATATATATTCAAACTATAACCGCAAACGTTAACCACAACTATTTAAAAATGTAAGTATTCTTATCTTAATCACCTCTCTCACTCAAACATAGTGCTGTCTCTTTCTTACGCCGAATTCCCAGGCCAAAGTATCCCCATTCCTACTCGCATGTTTAAGAATTTGAACTTGCATATTGAAATAGCATTTTTAAACATTACACTCATTGGATTTGCAAAACGCCATGATGAACTCAAAAATTCCTCTGTTGTCACTAAGTCATGCAAGGGTACTTTACATATTCGCATTATTTCCTTTTCTAATTGTTCTTGCGGCGTCTCTTTTTTTCCTTCGGCATCTCGTCTTCGTCTCTTTCTTGTTGTCGTTCCTCCAGATTCTGAATACCTTGGGCTATCAGTTTCTTCGCCGCTTGAACATAATGTTGTGTGAGGCCTGTATTCATGCCATAGAGTTTCATCCTCGCTGACGCATATTTCCACATGTTCTTTGTGTTCATTGCAGTTTGAGGTATATTTGCCAATGGGTATATTTTCAAATCTATCATATAGTCCGGCATAGTTTTTTCCTCTAATGTCCAGTACTTTGGTTCGCCGTCCTTCACCAAAGTGATACTGGACGATAGATCTAATGTCCTGTTCTTTAAGGTCTTTTGTGAATATAGCTTTTCTAGTGGATCTTCTAAAACTATACCCAAAGCATCTACTAGTGCCGTTTGAGTAAGAGCAGTCGTGGACGACGTGGTAGTGGTCGCAATGTTTGACAACCCATTTGAATAAACTGTTTCTGGCTTTCTTACGTACGTCTTCAATGACGTAATCATCTTTTCCATATTGTCCTGTGTGAAAGACGCCAGACAGGTACCTAGAAGTTCGTGAGCTCTGTTGTATTGCTCCAAATATTCTTCTGGATAAGAATTCATGTCGTTCTTCGCGAGTATTTCCAGCAACTCTAGAGAAATATCTTTCTTGTATTCCATTATTTCCCGCAGCAGATTCAGTAGTGTTTCCATGTCCTGTTCCGCTTCCTCCGGGCAACAATTCGACAGATCCAGAATCAACGTTTCCATGTCGTTCTCCGTCAACAGGGTTTTCTGTTGAAGAAAACTGTTGAGCGTTTTCAAACACGTTTTCATTAATAATTTTTCCTTCAGAGATAGACTTATTTTCTAAAATTGGAATTATACTTGAGTTAGAACTACGACGTACAAGTTTACCGCTTAATAACTGATACATTATTAACTACTGTCGACAAATCGACACTGCCCTTTTATACCTACCTTCTGTTTACTTAAACCCAACACGCAATAAAACACCTAATCAAACCTTATCAATTCCTGTCAATCAATCAACATATTTACCTAATCTCATTATCAGCGCTGAAAAGATTATTGTCGACAATGCTCAGTACTTCCTCTCCTCCGGTCTTCCTACCAAAGCTCCGTACTGATTGCTTGCACACAATAAGCTTTTCAGCTTATTCAAGAGCGACGACGACGACGACCAAAGGCCAGGTGCCGTGCGGAAAGCGCCCCCTACGGGGATTGACGCGGCTTCGCCGCCATGAAACATGTTCAATGCACTTTATTTCCTTTTTTCATCTGCGTTAGTGCTCGTATAACCTCACATCAATATCTTCTTTATTATCATCATCGATAAGCAGGCCTTGTCTCAACCTGTCAGTAACTTCCCATTTTGAAAGATCAAGACCAAATGAACGAGCTATCTTTTTCTGAGCTTCAGAAAATTTGTCAACTGTCATTTGCTTAGACTCACTCATGTACGATCTGTCAAGTCTTTTTCTTGCTTGTTCAGCAATACCCGGTTCTGTCTGATATGGTGGAACAGCTATTTGTGCAAATGAAGTTGTCGTGTTTACGAATGTCTTACAATATTCAATTGAAGCCCTTGCCAAATTTGGGAATTTAGATGCACCCAAAGTCAAGTTACCTGGTCTCAATACTCTTAAATATACCCAGAGGGATCCAAGATCTTCTTTTACTGCTTTAAGCTCATGAATAAATAGATCTGCTTCTGTCCAAATAATAGGATTTGTATGAGCTAAGCTTAAAATCTTTGTATCAATGAAATAAAGCATGAGAGCGGAAGAAAAACAATTTTCAATTGTACGTTTTGAGAAAACAAAATATAATACAGCCTCTTTTAATTTAGGTAGTTGATTCCGAATATTATTCATGTTTTCAAGACCAGTAGGATTTAGCATAAGTTTTACTATATGAGTTTGAAGAGTAAAACAGATTGCTTTAGTTCTATTCAATCAAAGAACCGAAACCCCTATTTTCGTATTTATAAAATAATAATGAAAATTAAATTCCTCAAATTGTTGAAAACTAAATTAAAAAAAAGGATGAAAAAAGTATGCTAATTTCAAAAAAACAATAACTAAACAAATTAAAATGAATTAAAAAAAATTTAAGAAAGTAAAAAAATCACGTCGGTAACCCTATTCAAATCCTAAGAAAACTATTAAAATTTGGAAAAAAATATCCTATATATTTTAAACTTAAGACCGTCCGTCCAAAATCCTAATTACAACTCACTAAAACACTTTTAAAAAAAACTTGAAAAGTAGCACTACCAAAAAGTTTGTTTAACTAAAGTGGGAACACTTATTGAACTAAACTTAATATATTAAATAAAAATGCAAAAAAAAACACTACCACGAATAAGAAAGAGACAACTCTATTATAAATTAATTTCCAAATATTGCCAAACGAATTATAATAAATGGAAATTAAAAGATAATCAATTAAAAATTAATCAATACAAATCAAAATCAATATTAAATAAAAATCAATAAAAACCAAATCAAAAAAATCAGAAACACCTTACTCTTTGTTTTTGTTTCCCTCTCCCTTTGTGCCTCCACACTAAACAATGTGAAGCGAGCGCTTCTCCGCTCCAAAAAAACACTTCACCTAGGAGAAAAAAGACTAGTAAAAAACTTAAAAAGTAAATAAAAAAAGAACAATTTATCTACACCAAAATACAAACACAACACTTCCTATAGACAGGTGTTTATTTAAAAACCACTTGCACTTCAGTTTGTAGGTATTAATTTTCCTTCAAAGGAATCCCAACACGTTGGGCGCCAAAATTGTTGCAAATATTTTCTCTTTAAAACAAAAGCGAGTATGAATGCAATTTATTATTAAAGAATTGAACTGAAAAATTATTTATTTAAGAACCAAACGAAAATAATTAAAACAACAAAATGTGCAACCAGCACCGCGAAAGATTAGTTCGATTATGACTATGAGCTGTCACAACCGAACGAAGAACAAAGCAAAGAAAAAATAAAATTGCAACAACAACTGCAATTCCCATGCAGCTCACCGGCTAGTCAGCTGGGGTGGGTTCTTTTGAAGAAAATTTTTGTATGCTTTTGATAAACTGAATTGATTTGTTAAATTAATTCAGTTTATCAAATGGAAATATATATTTGCGCAGTAGGGTGCAAAAGAAAAATGAAAGGGCGCCAGGAATTTTTTTGTATATGTAGAAATGGATATGTTTGGCTATATGTATTTTATTTTACTGTATGTTGGGAAACCGTGGGATAGAAAATCCCTGGATTAAAACCCAAATCTTTTCGAATTAAAAGGCACAGAAATTACAATTTTTAAATTGCCGTTGTGTTGAAATACCACAAAGTGAAAAAAAGTTAAAGGTAATTAACAAAAAAAATGGGTCTTCACGAAATAACCGACAAAAAGAGAACGCACTACGACAATTTTTTGCACAGAATTAAATTGATAGAAGTATATATATATTTCGGAATTATGAATATATATACATATATACTTCTATTTGAAATTAAACACGACTATTTCATTATTCTTTTCCGTGACGAATCCTTCAAAATTTTCGTTGCATTTGAAACGGAATTAGAGGATTCGTCTCTGCTTATGGCTACACTTTCTGCTCCTGTTATAAAATTTTCATAATGAAAAATCAAACAATTATTATAAAAAACAATTGTATTTTACCTTCGAGCCTAATTAGCACCGGATTCGGATTTTCAGACCCACCATTGAATAAATCCCATAAATCCTTTTCCCATGACTTAAGTTTTATTTTTCTATTTTCCGTTTTATTGCGATCACATTTTTCTTTTATTCTTATTTTGATATTTGTAATTTTTTTTGAAATTTGATTTATTTCAATATTTTTGCCAACATTTTTTTTCAAACTCCGATTTGAATGCTATTAAAGCATTTTTTTTTTAGGTCACGAGTTTGACTTTTTGTCAAAAGAACTGTATTTCTTTTAATAAAATTCACAAAAAAAATATTTGTATCATCGTTTTTTTTTTTTTTTTGAAGAGTTATCACAAACACTACTTTCACTTGAAGAAGACATTTTGAGACTGAGATAGTGAGATGAGGCAAAGCTCTTGCATACCGAATTGAGCTTTGTCTCATTGCAAATGCTCTATCTCACAATCTCGAGTTCATTCTCAGAGCTCAATCTCATGAGACTGAGACAAAGCATTTCGCATACCACCCAATGTATTTTCGTTAAAATGATTAAAATTTAATTTAATATCCGTATTGTTTTTATAGTTTATTTCTGCATTATATTTTAAAAGGATATCATTACCTATCAACCCATCATATTTGTCATGAAAGTTATAAACGAAAAATTCTAATTTATCTATTGAAGTCTAGAGTTCGGGGAAGAAATCTACAACTAATTTTTCTGATATTAAGGTTTCTTTATTAAGTGATCTTAAGGCTATTGGTTTATCTAATTTGACGAATGGTTGATTTTTAAATGTTTCAGGATTAACTATCGAATTTGAAGCACCTGTACCTATCAATTAAAAATTTCTTCTCTTTAATTATTATGTAGCAGAGTTTGTTGGGGCATTTTCCCGAAAATTTCCTATATCAATTGCATATTGTTGGTTCATA
This sequence comes from Eupeodes latifasciatus, assembly GCA_920104205.1. NCBI lineage: Eukaryota > Metazoa > Arthropoda > Insecta > Diptera > Syrphidae > Eupeodes > Eupeodes latifasciatus. Next base: position 6,945,125 of record OV049925.1, on the reverse strand, counting down.
TCCATTGGTTCTCCTTTGTTATTTGAATTCAACGGCTGTTGTTGATTTTGGTTAGTATTCTGGTGTCTAAAATTTGCATAAGGGTTATAATTATTTGGGTTAGAAGTTTGGCTTCTGTAATTGTTCTAATTATTGGATTTTGGAAATTATTTATTTGATTTCTTGAATTATTATTTTGATTTTTCCGACTTTGTTCCTTTCTTTGGTTATAATTATAATTCATGTCGTTTCTAGAATTGTTCATGTTATTATTATTTGAAGGCGTCATTCTGTTGATTTCTTTGTTGTTGCTTACATTATAATAAGCATATCCTGCCTCATGCAAAATATTAACAGCTTCTTCTATAATTTTAGGGTTTCTGCAATATAGTAATGAGCGCATTGGCTCAAGTAGTTTTGCTTTGTATATATGCAAAGCAGATTGAATGTTTTGGCTAACGTTATTTTCTAAAATTTCAGCATTTGCTGTGAAAACCTGCTTCGTTTTGTTATTAAGTCTTCTTAATATTGACTTAATATGGTTAAAAAACTCTATACAATTATTACTGAATGTGGCTCCTCTGAGCTCGTCAAACAATTCTTCCAATGTTCGTCTATCACCGAAATTGTTGATTAAAATTTGTTTGATGTCGTTCCATGTTGTTACATGGTTATTTATTTCGACAACTTCTCTAGCTTTACCTTTCAAATTTGATTTGATCTTATCAGAGAAAATACTCTGACTTAATTCGTCATATTTGATTAAAATAGGGTGAATCTTATCTATGTATAAGATCCAAAAAATTTTGGAGGTCCTGGTATTCTCCTTGGAATTCAGGCAAATTTGAGAAATATTTTAAGGGGTCAATTGTCAATGACAATGGTAGAGACATGTTTTGTTTTGATAACGAACGTGATCCTAAATCTGAATGGTATTGATTTACTATTTCATTTAGTGCCAATGATTGGCTTTGAAGTATTTCTATATCTTCTAACATGAAATTTTAAAAAAAGAGGAAATAGGTTTACAATTAAATTTGATTTTTCATAATACAAAACAAAATGAATAAATATTTAATTAATTTTATATTTATTTTTTTGTATATTTTTTTTTTATTGGATACTGTTCGCGTATCTATCTTTTTCGCAGATAGAGATTTGGATACTATTCGCGTTTCTATCTTTTTCGCAGATAGAAGTATTCACGAATCCTACCGACTGCGCCAGAAATGAAACAAAACGGTTTATTTTTTTTTTATATATCTTTAATTTCATATGAATTTTTATTTTTGAATCTTTAAAGCTACGTCCGAAGCCTTTGACGAATCGATTTCAACTTATTCAATCATTTATATTTAAGTCTCCATGAAGTATACAAAGTGCATACTTTGCGATAATTAATTAGTTCAATTAGTTCTTCGAACCTCAATATAAACAAAATATGATGAACTCAGATTTTGTTTATATTGAGTTCAATTAACGAATCGCGGATTCGTATGTTAAAAAAAAGCGAACGCCAAACCCTGAGGGGTTGGCCCAACGGTTCGACTTACTGTTTAAATAAAAGACTTTTTTCTTTAAACGTTATAATATTTATTTCTAACCGCACTCGCCTAGTCCTAAACTTGAACTAACTTACTTATAATTAATTCCCTAACATTACACCTAACGGCGTGCACCGTTAATTTGCTTCGTCAGCAGCCTTGATGGTATTCGTGCATTCACCTCAATGCACCGCAATATGATACCCACCAATCGTGGGAACTTATGGTTTAATGCCGTTATGCTGATCTGGCAAATCATGGTCGCGCGTGTTGGCGCGAGGTGTTAACTAGTTCATATCGATTGCCAACTGTTTATTTTTCGATTGTGAAATACAAAATATGCTGAATGCATATTTTGTGGATAAAAAAAAACGAAAGAAAAGAAACAACAAAAAAAAAGAATTAAATTATGTTGCTATGAGGGGTTGTGGTTGATACTATAACTGTTAAACTCGTACGCTCGAGTTCGATACACGAGAAATAACTGTTTCTCACTGCGCTGTGTACAATAAGAAATTATGACTGCAAGAGACAAGCAATTAAACTTGTTCTTGCAGGTATGTATTCGAATATAGATTCGTTATTAAACACTATGTTATTGTCATTTTTATTGTAATTGTTACCAAACAAATGTTTTTATTGTAGACACTATGTCCTTTCTTCACTTACATTAAGTTCATTATGTTTATGTAAGACAGGTGCTTGAAGAGAACGAATGCAAACGTCGTAGCTCGCCATTCGTAATACCACTTAACTAGATATTCGCCAAAAACTTCAACTGGCGAGTTATAACAGGGCCCTAAATTTCAGGTCTGATTAAAAGTGTCCCAAAGCATTAGGTAGTTATGTTGTAATCTGATTTTCAAGAAAGGACTGAGTTGAAATTTCATATACATTTTTAATTTTTAAAGTTTAGAATTTGCGTGGTCATATCTTTTTTTTTTTATATTTGTTGGGTCAGATAAGAGACTCCGACATAACACATAAATCTTTAATTGCATACACGAACAAATTGTATTCACTTTATTCTTAAAAACGATTACCTACCCCCGCATTACTACTTAACCTACAGAGTGTAACAATATTTTTCAACTAAGTATACAAATATTATTAAAAACCATGTTGAAATACTCATAAACAACATACCTATTATTATACTAATCATGCTTAAAAGTTGCAAATTACCGTTATAAAATGGTTAAAAAAGTAATAATTTTTTGTCTTACAGAATTGAATAATTATTAGAATTAAAAAAAAATAAAATATAAAACATTGTATCTACATTAAATAACATCAATCAAATGAAACTCCTATCAACATTTCATCATTTATTGGTTCTGTAAAAATCTAAACAAAAAACTTATTATGTATAATGAAATTTACTTTGTTCAATGAAAAATTTAATAAAATTATGTCCATTGTAAACTATATATTTGTAAAAATTGAATGCAATTAATAAACAAATTAATATTTTAATTTTGTATCATATGTTGTTCATTTTCAAGTTTTGAGTTTAGAAAAAATATAAATTCTATGTAAAATTAATTTTTAACTAAAACAGGCAACAAGAATAAATCAAGATGAATTTAAGACAAGATATGTTAAAACTTTTAAGTGGAATATACAATATGCCTTAACTTTATCAATATCCAGAAAATGTTTATTAAATTAATAAAAAAAAAATATAATCTTATGTGAAATTTGTAAGTATCATCTCAAAAAACTTAAATGCTAGTTTAAGTTACTATCAAAGTTCATCATTGAAAAAGAAACAAACAAAACTATTTAATTAATATTTAAAACATAAAACCTTGAGAATAAAATAAATCACAAATGATTACAAAATTTAATTAATATTTAAAACATAAATCTTTGAGAATAAAATAAATCACAAATGATTACAAAATTCTACCGATTTCAATGAAATTGAATAGAAATGTAGAATTTTTGAAAATAATAAGATTTCAGAAAAGTGAGAGCAAAACTGAAGAAATTTAATTTGATAATCCAAATAATATTTGTCTAGTTTACATATATTTGAGGTCTTGGGAGCAAATATGCTCAGAATTTAAAGATACATGTTTGTTATTCAAAATTTAAAAAAAAAAAACAAAGCCGCCATTTATTTTTCTTCACAATATTGCAGTTAATCCGAAATTGAGAGTTACGCCACTTCCATTCCCAAGGCTTCTTAAAATTTTCAAATTGAATAAATATAAAAATGTACACATTATATTAAGTCTGCTAACATTAAACTGTCAAACTGATGAAAGTCAATTATTATAGATTCAACTATAGAAACGCTGCGTTCAATCTATGTATGTAAACACTTATCGCGTTCTCCATTGGTAAGGTAAAATAAATTAGTTAATTTTTGATCTAGATCTGTCAAAACATAAATTTCCCCTGTTTTTACATTCCATGGGATACAATAAATTGGTTTATTTTTGATTTAAGATCAAATCTGCAGATTTGGATTTTTCTGCAAGTGTACCCCTCTTTGCACTAATACTAATACAATTATAAAAAAAAACTGTTAAGCTGGAAATTTGACAGCTCTACCGCACGATTTAACTTTTTCTTTCGCGAAATAAGTTTTTTTTTTTAAAATCATACCGATCAAATGAAACACGTCTTGTTCGTCGTGACGATTGGAATCAAATCTCTTCGACCTTTTCATGATTAAAGAGTGATGAATTCATGCCAGATGGTAGAATTGCCATGTTTTTAATCTCAGTTCCTCTAGATGTTTCAGACAGATATGCTGCACATCTTATGATCAAGCGAGTGTTTTGTTGAGTCTTAAATCGCTGGAAGTGAGCTTGGTTGTACAGACTACAAAATCTCCAAGATATTTGGTTTTGCAAGTTGTATTCTGTCCCTAATATGGTCAGCTTGACCGGAGCAACACTGGAGTATTTAATCAGACTGCATACATTTACTAAAGCTTCTTTTACCTGTTTAGTGCAAATCAGACTACAGAATTCTGAGGTTTTTAACCCCAATGCTTTCGCCGTTGTTCTACATGTTTGTGACGATTGGAATCAACTCTCTTTATTCTTACAATTATTTTCTCATCTGAATTATATTCTTAATATGCAATGAAAAAAAAAAAGTTACAATCGTGTTCCATGCGCCACGAACAAAAAAATCAATTTTATCCCATTAGATATCATATGGAACGAGTTGGATGGTCTTATAATTATAGCTGTCAATAAATAAAAAAAAAACAACTTTCAACTGTTTACAATAAGTAAGCAAACATTTATGTAGATTTCGAGGTCCAAAATTATTGTAAAATAAAATTTCAATTTATGATTTTATAATACATGGGATTCTTAAAAAATATATATAAACATTTGAAATCAATGTGTCAGGTTTGTTTATATTCAACCATTAGTTAAATCAGGTGTTGTGGAAAATAACCAATATCTTTTGATTGTCCAGCTGTTTTAGATCACCTGTTCTTTTACGCGTAAAAGACTATCATAAAAGGCGTCCACATACCCTATCTATCTGAGATTGAACAAATCAAAATCAAAATGACAAGCTGTCAAGAGAAGGAAATAAAATGTCAATCATGACATTTACACTATAGTTAAAATGTCAAAAAATCACTCTGAATCTATCTCATCCAGTGAATTCTGTAATCGGCATGGAATTCGTGGGTCAGTTTATATTTCTATGACTTCTGAGAATGTTTGCAGTCATTGACAGATTGAGAGCACGAGAGTGGAATAAAATATAGGTAAACAGAATTCACTATGAATTCTCACTTAGTAATGAAATTAGTCTTGAAATTCTTTTCTTCCTTTTTGATTCTTGCTATTGAGACTAACTGAAAAATTGAAGAAAATCAATTCTCAAAGTTTTGACAAAAAAAAAAAAGAGAAATGTGTATGAGAAATTTTGTTTATATTTCTGAGAATATAGAAATGCCCAAGATTTTGGAAATATATATAAACTGGCCAATTGATAATTAAGAGATCTGTCAATTTTCAAAACCAAAATTTTTTGATCCAATTATTTATTTATATATTGAATTATTTTTATTATATTATCATAATTACATTCAAAACGTTTAGAAAAATATGCGTTAAAGATTTGTTGTTTTATTTTATAGTTTCGTGATTTATTTTGAATAATTAAATACAATTGAATTATGGTTTTCAATGATAACTAAGACTGGCAAATTTTTAAATAAATGTATTTTTTTTGAATGTATTAAGAAATAATGAAGACATAATCTATTTTTGTATTTATGTACATACATATATATAATATATTTATTTAGTATATTTAAGTTCTTATCAATTAAACAAAAAAAAAATGTTGATAAAATGTACCTATGTATATGAAATAAATAAAACGAAATAAAGAGAGGAAATTCTTTTTGTTTAAATTTAAATCACAGGAAAAGAAGAAGAATAAAATAAAAAGAAGAAGGTAAGAATTAGAGACTTGAAAAATAAAGAAATTAGGTGGCGCAACAGTCTGTAGAGCTCTAGGGCTGAGTGACTTATAACTATCAAACATTCCTATGTGCAAGTTATTTCAGGGATGAAGGGGACCTACAGTTTTTATGCCGAATGAATCCGAACGCTTAAGAAAGCACTTTTCATGGCAAAAATTGCCCTTGAAGGATTTTTTCAATTCCTCCCGTGTAAAAAAAAAACTTTAGGTGGAACAGTTTAGGGAATGAACCCAAGACCTCTATCACGACACTCCTACGCACCAACCATCACGCCACGGGTACTACTTTGAATGTAGACATTCTAATCACAATTGAATAATTTTAAGCGAAGAAAATGAAATGATGAGATTTTGAACAGTTTTAAACAAACATAACGACTTGGTAAAATTCAACTTGTTATATAGAGTATTTATTTAGAGGTACACAACTTTGAAATGAAATAAAACAAATATGATTTGTTTACATTTACAACATGAAATTTAATTTATTCGAAAGGCAATCTTCCGGCATTATAATTTAAATTTGATTTCTTGCAATTTACCGCATGGCTTGCTCGGATTAATCTAGAAATCTGTTTTCCGATGATTTTTTCCAACATTTGGTGACGTAACTAAATGTCTTGACAGCTGAAAAAATGGCCGCCTGTTAAAATAGTGTTGCCAACTTAAAATTCTATACTTCAAAAAAAAAAAAAGATGAACTCATAAATTGCCGTACTTCATGAACGTTGCGAATTTTGCATGATTACTTTGATTTGCTAGTTGTTTTCAATGCAACTGAACTGATGACCTAATTTGAACGCACTACAAGAAATCTTACTACCCTTTAACGTGTTTTAGCGTTAAAAAGGACAAAAGCGAAGGATTTAAGAAGATATACTGATGCATTTTGGGTTAAGAATTTGAATTTAAAAAAGAAAGAATCCTTATACTTGGAAGAATTGAGCTCAAGATCGGCATTTGTAGCAGTGCGAGTATTATGCTGAATTGTTCCAAGGGGAGGAGGGCGGTGGATTGAATGAAACTTACTAGTTCGACCAAAAGATTGTTGTTGTAAAATTATTATTTGCAACGAAATGCGAAAAGTAATGTTAAAGTTCTAGTTCTATCGCTTATAATTTTAAAGCGTGTTTTAAAGTTTCGTAGAAGACATAAACCTTTTTTAGGTGTGAAAAATGTCTTTTACTCAGAAGCATTCTTGGCAAGGTGGGTTATGTGATAATTCCATGAGAGGGGATCTGTGATACACATACCAAGTAGTGAAAGGTGATTAGTATCCTCGGACAAAATGCCGCTAACGCATGGTGACATTTTGAGGTTGATTAAGCTTTAACAGCAGAACCATTTGATTCTAAAGTGTGAAAAATTCCCCATCGGACAATGCTGTCAAGATCGGAATTTATATTGAACTTATCATACGTTGCCGTTGTAGTTTCACATCCGATGCACAAAGGTGTGAATCTAGAAAGGAATATAAAAAGCTGAGAAGAAGAATTTTAAGTTTCATCACATCCGTCGAAAGTTCAACAGTCGCATTCAAGTTCAAAAAGTCAAAGTAAGAAGGACTAAGATATTTCTTATAAGGTATAACTTTTTTTGTTTATTATTTAATAACCAAGTCAACAGATTAACAATTATAAAATTAAAAATTGTTCGTCTTCATCATTTACAGTTGCTTCGTCAAATAATTTTCCTTTAAATTGTCTTCGAGTTTTTTGGGATCGGTTACAGGCATTCGACAGACCTTATCATGACATATATATACCGTAGGCTTTCCATTGACCATTTTATATTTATCCTGTGCCCTCTGACTACTCGCTGTCGGGTTCTCCGGGTCAACATGGACAATAATCATTCCGGGAATATAGAATCGTTGCAAGACCTCAACAAATTGCTTAGTTATTTCCGTATCGGGACCAACAACTGCAACCAAATCGAGACCCAATTCATTGAGCAGCAAACCTGACATCATCTTGGGAAGGACATAGCCGAAGGGGTCGGTAGAGGCGAAGTAATCGAAAAGTTTATTTGCTTTTTGTCGATAATTTTCCTCGTCAAAGTAATACGACAGAAGAATGAGATTAGATGCCGATACACTGTTGCCACAGGGTTCTGCCCCGTCGCTATCTGAAAAGAAATCGAGCATTAAGTTTTGTTAAGATGGACTTCGGGTTAGGAGGGATGGATTAACCTTCCTTTAGCCTCACAACGACATTGGGCGAATGCGCCTGTGAGTAGAAATATGCTCCATCTTTGTTATCCCAGAAGAGAGCATCTTGAATGTCTTGCAACTCCTTAGCCCAGTCTAGGACTTCTGAATTTAAGGATGCCTTATAGTAGTCCAGGAGGCCTTTGATGAGAAAGGCGTAGTCATCAAGGAATCCATCAATTCGCTGTGATCTAAAAGAACAGAAAAGTCAATAAGAAGATGCACCAAGTGAAATGTATTAATAGTCCTTACAAAATTTCAGCCAATTCAGAGCCATCTCCGTAACACGATCGAAGAAGGACCTTCCTGTCCTTGTCAAAGAGCGAGTTTCTAGCGAATTTATATAATTCCCCCGCAGCCTTTATGTAATCCTCTCGCTTTTCACTCCTACAATTGGACAGCTTGGACAAGCCCGACAGAATTAAACCATTCCAAGATGTTATGATCTTGGTGTCCAAATGAGGACGTGGGCGTTTGTCTCTAATCTCGTGTAGAATCTCATTTGTTGTCTGTAGAATCTCTTTTAGTTGCTGCGACGATATTTGGAATTTTTCACAAGTCTCCGCTTGGGACTTCCTTACAATGAGAATGTTCTTCGCCAACAAATGACCATGGGGATCACTTGATGGCTCAACGTTACCATCCTTACGAACGTCGTAATGATGGCAGTATATCTTGCAAACCTCGTCTTCCGGAAGAGAATATTTGTCCCCATTCTCGGCAATTGCATCACGAATCTCTGACCAAGTCCATGCGTAGAAAGCTCCCTCAACTTTGACTTTGTCGCCAGCTGTAGGCAGAGAATCGGCATCTTCTCCTGAGAAGAAACCACCCGATGGGTGTCGCAAGTCTTTCATGATATACCGAAAGATACCATCGGCAAAGTCGAGAAACTCCACATCCTTTGTGAGTTTGAAGGCATTCGAATACGACGACATAAGCTGTCCCTGGTCGTAGAGCATCTTCTCAAAGTGCGGAACATGCCACTTGCGATCGACCGAGTACCGTGCGAATCCACCGAATACATGGTCGTGGATGCCACCGTTACCGATTTTCCTCAGTGATTTCGTAGCCATATCGAGAATGTCCTCATCCTTGCTCACAATATAAGCATGGAAAAGGAAGTTCAATCGGGAGACTTCGGGGAATTTTGGGTGATCACCGAAACCCCCAAACTGGCTGTCGAACTTGTATTTGAAGATTCGCACGGCCTCGTGTAGTTTCGCCTCGGCACTTCCAGGCTCAAAACTCACATCACTCGACTTCTTCGTCAAAGCGCTGCGGATGCCTTCGATGACCTTGATCCCAGTTGCCGCCAATTCCTTCTGATCGGTCTTCCATTTGGCGGCTATGGTCTCGAGAACTGTTGTGAAGCCAGGCATTCCCCACCGGGACTTTGGTGGGAAATATGTTCCGGCTGTGATTGGAGCTAGATCCGGGGTCAACCAGACCGACATCGGCCAACCACCGCTGCCATTCATCATTACTACAAAGTTCATATAGATTTTGTCAATGTCTGGACGCTCTTCTCGGTCGACTTTTATGTTAATGAAGTTTTCATTCATTATTTTGGCCACCTCGGCGTTCTCAAACGACTCATGTTCCATAACATGACACCAATGACATGTAGAGTAGCCGACCGAGAGAAAAATCAGTTTGTTCTCATTTTTGGCCCGTTGTATGGCTTCGTCACCCCACGGATACCAGTCGACCGGGTTGTGGGCATGTTGCAGAAGATAGGGCGACTTCTCCTGACTCAAGCGATTTGTATGTTCTGGGAGACTGGCTGCCATCGTTCGTTTAACAATCAATGTTTGAGGCAGACAATGTGAGCGTGAGGGTGACCTTCGGAATAACGAATAACATCAATCTCAAGCCTAACTTCTAGATATTTACATTGCAACTTCACTCACCTCTCAAGATTATATAATTTTGGGCTCTTGATTAAGGACACGGCACTATACGAACGTGAATTTATCGATATTAGGCGATTGCTCGTTCGATAGATATTTTGCAACATAGCACAAAAAAGTCAAGAAATTAAGCCTTGAACTTCCTCGTAGCAGGTGTTTCCGCTTTTTGAGATAATTATTTAAGGTTTTTGTTAAAAACACTTGATGAAGAAGATGTTAAAGAGATTTTCAATTATTTGGTAATTATTTTTGTTTTTTAAAAATGAAAGAATTGTTTTTGTTCCTTCTCAATTCTCTTCTCGGGTTTCTGGTGAAAGTTTTTGATTGAATGGTTTTACGATGCAAATTTGTTATTGTTGATGTCTGACAGATGAAAACAAGAAATCAGCTGTTTTCGTAGATAAGCATGGAGTTGGTGCGTTGTAAGAACTTGACATCTAGGTGGCAGTTGCTTCGGTTGAAATCGGATGAAGGAAAGACGCCATTTGTTATTGTTATGAAGAAGTCGTTATAATAATTTTGTTTAATTTGCTAATTCTAGTCAAAAAGAATATCCAACAAAAATGTAAAATTGAGATTTGTTCTTAAATAAAAGGAGTTTTTTTTAGCTGCATGAAGAACGACTGTTTTCTATGGTTTGACAGTTGAGAATTTACCGAAAGAACAACACTTTTAAATTGTGAAAATTTACTTAAAAAAAATAAAGGCCTGGTCAAACAGAACGCAGTCTGGTGGAACGGGAAACAATTATGCACGTAGCGTTCCCTGTCTTCTATAGAATTGTATGTTGTTGTTCAAACAGAAAGCGATCAATGCCAGCGGTGGGTCAAATTGAAGTTTGTAGATTCTTACAAAGAACGTGACTGCCAAATGTCAAAACAGGAAGGAAAGAACAAACAAATTTATTTGTTGAATTGAACCCAAGAACCCTTGCATGACAGTCCAACGCACTAACCATCACGCTACGGGTACTTGTTGCAATAAATTACAAATGCAAAGAAAAAAAGAGTTGTATTGACTTTTAGAACTGAGGCAATCGAACTGCGAAAGCTGCACGCATTCTGTTTGACGTATTAGAACGCGGAGGACAGCGGTTTGTCGCCGGACCACGTCAAACAGGACGTGTTTGACCAGGCCTTAAGTCTGTTGCTGAAGTTCATACCGCACTTTGTCCATTTTACATTGTTTGTTCAAACCATTAAATAGAATCACCATCGCGTCCATTAAAATTGGCTAACACGCTGGCTGGCGGCATCATCAGTTGCAAAATGACGGTACAACTTATCATACAGTGCATTAACTTATTGCCAAATCAACTTTATTTCCAGAATTGGTCCTCTGTTAAATTGTCACTTTAGTTCGTGCAACTCAACGCCTTTCGATTACTTTTCATGGGAATATGTTTTAAGTCATTGGATAACGCCGACAAATCAGCTACTCTGGAACCATTGGAAGTCAATATTGGCACCATATAGCCAGATTTATTGGAAAAATTGGACTGATTGGACATATGCCGGAAATCATATTTTGAACCATTTAATTATCTGCCAGATTATAATAATGTCAAAACCAGATAGAAAATGACAGCTGCCAAACTCTTGAACACACTAATGAAATATAACAAAATTCCATTTTTGTTACGGGTTTAGGCTTGGGTACGGAAAAGAGGTAAATCTGTCGTAAGATTCTAGTCTTTGAAAGTTTTTGTTACTGGGCAAGAATATGTTGCATTTTTAAAGTTTTGAAATGATACTACGCGAATTCCACAATTGTTTTTCTCTTTTTCAAAATCGTATGATGTGGGATAACGTCATTTACCTACAGCAGAATTCTATGGTAAGAAAATCAAGTTAAATACAAAGACAAGTAATGTAAAAACGCTTTTGCTTAATTGATTTTGTACAAAAAGGAACATTTCATATATTGGCAACCTTTTGACGTTTTCGAGAACGATATCTACATTATTTTTTTCAAACTGTCAACTTGACATCAATTTAGCGGCCATTCATAATTTCTGACATTTTTAAATTTTAACAAGCTTTGCGAAATAAATTTCCTTAGATTCGTTTGATTTGCTGTAATATCCCTTAATACGAGAAAATTGCTGTCCGGTGAATAAGCAACAATATTTTTGAATTTTTTAGCTGTTCACAAGAAATGATCGTATATCGAATGACATTTTAATGAAATTTATTTTCCATATTGTATCGGCTTATCATGAGTCATATAAAATAAGATTTTCTTAAAAGTATACAAAGGTAACCTATTATATTTAAATACATATGTATGTACTCGTATAACAAAAAAAAACCATAAATCTAAAATTTGTAGTTTCCTTTCATTGGTAAATTTTAAATAAAGGTCCTATATTTTATGTGATTTATTTTTATTACATTTTGGTTATAGGTATATGGTAAAAAATGTCACTTAATTTTATTATTTATTACAAAAATTTATGAACGAACAATTTTGTGTTATGTTTCTTTCCACATTTATGATGATATAGTTCTTTCATTATTTTAAATCTAAATTAATATTAAACATTTTATATCACTTATATAAGGAAAATATCATCGAAATTCCTAGCAAGATTCTTTATTACAGTCAACGAAATTACTAAATTCCGTCGCATTTGGTGGTCCTTCACTGTATAAATATGTGACAGGCCATAATCGGGCGGCAGTGAAATCACTTAAACTTTGCAGTCCTCCAGGACGTGGCGGACGCTGAAACGATGTGTTCGATTTCTTTTTATCTTTGTGCGGTGATAGTGTGATGCCTGAATGAGTGTGTATAATTGATGTTGTCTTATTTCCAGGATAATATCTATCACTGCACTTTCTCCATTGATCTGGTTCATCACCAACAAAACACCTTAGAGTATGGAAAGAGAACAAAAAATAAACATAACCAAACAAAAATCGATTCAAAATTCCTACCAAGGGTAATCGAACCCCTGAGAGTATCCACAGGGGTGGTCAGCCTTGCAGCAATAATCCCAAGATCCAATTTCACCAGTTTCAATTTCACAGGAATAAAAACCGGTGACTAAGTTTTTTTCACAAGGGCTGCTTACACGACAGGGCTTACCGGATACAGTGTAATGGCGCCAAGCAACATCACCTTTTTTTTGGTATGATTGTTAAAAAAAGATTTTACAAACGAATGTTTAATTCAAGGCATATTTTAACTATTTAAAAGTACTACAGTGAGCCCATAATAATTATACGGTCTGTAGGGCTTTATTTTTGAATGCATAGGAAATAGAAGAAGTATGTTCAGTGAATGTTTATGTACATCATTATTCTGAGAATTATTTTCCTTAATATTTACAATTGTTACATTTCCGTTTATATTTTTTCTTAAATTATATTCTTAAAAATAAAAAAAAAGACTTCATTTAGTGCTGCCAAATTGAAATTAGAGATCTTCAGTATTCAAATGTCAAAAAATGAAACGCCATTGCTATTGAACGGACCTACTGTTATTGGTTCTGTCATGATTTATTTTTTTATTTTATACACTTCTTTCCAAAAACCATTAAATGTGTGAATGGAAAATCTTAAACCATAATGATTCTGTTACGTATCTTCAGACCATGACAGTTAAAAGTTGTCGAGATGTAACAATACGAGTATGACGAGGTGTTGAAAAAATCTTTTCTTTTTTTCACAAATAAAATGGAAAGAAAATAAATTTTGTTTGTCACTTTCTTCTTTTCTATCTGTTTATTTGATTTATTCATAACAATGCCATTGAAGCTCACTGGCAAAAATTTCCCTTGGAAAAGTGGTGAGTATAAATGTTTTTCACCACGGGTTGATTTTTTTTTTCAGAACAATCCCATGACAATTTTCTTAAAAAAACTGATGTATGAAGGAAAAAATGAACTTTCCTATAAAAATATTGATTGCAAATGAATCGGCTTTTTTAATTGCATTAATCGGCATCTTGAAAAAACAAGCCTAATCATGTTGAGCTTAAAACAATACAAATTAACTTGGCAGCACTTAATTCAGAACCAGAGAATTCTACTGATTTCAAATTAAAAAAATGTGTTCTTGAATAAACTAAGTACAAAAATAACTATATTCTAAAGGTACAAAACAAAAACAGTATAAAAATTTGCCTTATTTCCCAAACAACATTACGTACAGGATGATGCTAAGGATGCATAATAAATTTGTGTTTTTCTTTTCAAAATTTTATAAATGTACATTTTTTTATGTGCAACATCTGAGAACTTTTATTTTACCCGGTTCTCGGAAAATATCCATTCGTCGATCATTATTAACTCGAGTTCCACCGATTGTATTCACTTTATCTCGACACGTCCAATCGAATGGATTCCATGCAAATAGCCAATAATCTCGATCCGGAGTGTGAGTGTAATGAATGTTTAGTTTGAGCTCGGTTTGATCTAAATCTGACATTTCACAATTGAAGGTTGTTGCTTGAGAGCTATTTCAAAAAGTGTGTATAAGAAAGAAAACAAATTTTTTTAATTCATTAATTTATGAACTTACCCAAAACTAAAGGAGTAGCATTTGAATGATGTATTCTCTCGATAGCGAATACATTCTTTTTTGCACTCAACTTCTGATGCAACTGATATTATCTTCTTAATGGCGGTTGAAAGAAGTTTCGCTGGTGATCCATAACCAAGGTAACATACTGCTGAAGAAAATTCAATGATAATAAATACACAATTTTCAACATTATTGTTTCAAATGCCTTAAAGCAAAAGTTAAAGGTTTTTTTTTTTTACATTTCTTGTGCTTTTCATCAACAATCGGCTGAATTTCACAGCCATGTCCATAGCTTGCCCGTTCGAATACATCAAAACTGGGATCAAGTATCAGATGACGTTGCTTATCCATGTCACGAACAGGCCAATCACTAAGTTGACAGTTGTCTATGACACCACTATGACCTCGAGGACCATATCGGAATGCGAAAGCTCGACAAGTGAATTTAGTGGATTTTATGCATTCAAGTTCGCATTCACCGATTGAGCGAACGGTAAGTGAATCACGAACTATTGATTTGAAGAAACGAGTTGCATCAATTGCTCGGAAGAAACATTCTGAAAAAAAAAATCAATTTAGTAATTTTAGTAATCAAAAAGTGCCAAATGTTGACTTAAAAACGTCAAAATCAACTATTTTTAGCTGAAATATTTGGATTTGCTGACAAAACTAAATTTAACTTGCTTTTGACGCAAATTTGTTTGTATGAGTTAAATAATGTTGTAGTGTCAAAAACATTATGTATGTACATATAAATTTCACATTTTTGACATTGATAAAAGAAGTATGAAGTCAAGAAACTGATAAATAATTAACAGAGATCCTAGAAATATAAACTGGCCTATTGACTGGTTGAGATAAAGTGAAAATCTACTTACGTGCATTTCTAGGATCTGACAATGCTGTTGTATCACTCCTCGATGGATGTCGACAGCTATCTAAATCATCTGACATCGAATAAATGTCATAGTCTCGATCTGGTTCAATATCAACATAGTAATCCAAATGATTAACAGGTCGATCACAAAGCATACAATTATCACGACCAGCTTGAGTGTACCTATTAAAAAATATAACATAAGTGCGTCAAATACGCGTCAAAAATGCAAATTTTATTTATTTAACAAAACACTATTTATACCGATAGCTATATGTTTGACAGATGAAGCCATTTTGATTCGAACACAATCGTTCACATTCCGTTATTGTTGGAACTGTCACAGCGTGTTTGATGGCAGTCTTATGCAATCGGAAACCCTCACTTGTTTTGGCAGAGCATTCTTAACAAAATACAAACAAATTTTTTGAAATGTGAAGTTTAAAGTTTCAGCTTAAAGGTTTACCATCAGGCCCGGGCCTCCTTGTCCACTGGTATTTGTAATCATGCCGATCACTTCCGGAATCACTGCTATAGCCCCCATACCTTGACCCTGGGTAACTCCATGCAGATGCATGTTCCCTTGGTGGCTCCCTGCTTCCACCCAATTCAAAGTAATTAAATCCACTGTGAGGATCCTTCTGTCTGTGATCTTCCTTGATTCCCCAATAATTCGAATGCTTTGTATTAGTTGAATGACCACCATAACTGCCACCATATGAGCCCCAATCAGATTCCACTACGCCAATCTGATACGGCACGAATTTTGGTGGAGGCTTCTTGTAGTCCACTTTATCATGGTCTGAATAGCCCCCGTGGGAGGACGGTGGTTCATGATGGGGGCGGTAGGGGGAGAAATCGGGTCCTGGACGATACGGAGGTCTAAAGCGATCAGAGTCACGGTCGTGCTCTGGTCGAGGGGGATAATCTTCATAGCTCGATCCACCACCATGTCCAGAAGGAATAGCCTCCCACCGACTTGGCCGACTTGGTCGATGTGGTCTGTATCTGTCATCGGGCCGACCGCTGTCATATCGATCGATTAGATCACCTCCATAGCTACTTGGTGGAGATGGTTCGTAGTAACCATGCGAGGAAAATTCAAAGCTATTATACTCATCATGGTGTGATGATTCATAAGAATGTGACGATGATGGCGGATGTGGTGGCGGTGGTGGCCGGTATCGATCGACAGATGTGTCCCCAGGTCTATTATAGTGGTCTCCACCATATCCACTACTTCCACTACTGCTGGGAGGAATGTAATGCTCCTCAGAATAAGGTTTATCATATCCACTGGGCTTAAAATACGATGGAGGACTTTCCTGCGGTGGAATCGGGCAGTCTCGGCAAGAATTCTTTCGACAACTCGAAGGTGCATTACGATCTCTCTCGTAGTAATCATAGTCGGGATGACGCAACAAGTTCGAATCCCTCTGGTGTGGGCTAGAATACAAATCCATTTGTGCCAGAGGAACCTCTATCAGCTCACAGTCACCCTGACCATGGCCCGAAGGATCCAAGCGATAGTTGAATCCCTCGCACATAAATCGCTTTTCATGGCCGCATTCACGCATACAATCCTCGACCCGTTCACACGCTATAGTTCGTCTCACCCAATGCGGAGCAACGCGTTTTCCAGCCAATACACGTCGAAAACAAGCTGCAATTATATAAAATCAGGGACAAAGTTCGTCCCCCCAGAAAAGTGGTAAAGTTAAATAAATTATTTACACCATAAACCACCCGCTAATGCTAAGCTATAAGTAAGCAAAATAGATACAAAATTAAAGCTTCGTGTGCACCGTGCACTAGACCTTGAAGGTCAGATCTATGTATGATGTACCGCGCATGCTCCTGAACATAAATTCATTTTTATGATTTTCTTCACTAATTTAACTAACTATCTACACACATGAGACCTTTTGATGGTTCATGAACGATTCATTATTAAGATGACTTAATGGACTTGCATAAGGTGAATTTCACAAAAAAATAAAAACAAAATTTACGCTAAAAATTACGGTGTACAGGGAATACTTTTGATGCGTAACATATATAATATGCATATAATTTCGTTAATTATCAAACATTCGCTTATTTCTTATTTTCTTATGTTTAATTCAAGGGCATTTGTATTGAAACATCAATTGACGATGTTCAGATTGAACACTTTTGAGACGACATATTTTGACATTTCATCATTTTCACTCATTCATTCATTCATTCCCACTAATTACAATTTTTTTTATATTTGTGATTTCCCTATATCTAAGTTGTCATATTTGACATTTATACGACGCGACGCGACGTCTCAAAAAAATTACTGAATAACAAGATAGTAATTAACTGTGAATTAATAAACTTTATAGAAACTCCCTTCAATTGACTTTGAAGGCAGTTTGACAAGAATTACAGAGTGGGTTCTTTAATACTGTGTCTGTTTTGAGGAGGAGTACGTTTGTCTTTATTCGACAAATCGATTAACAGTTTATCTAAAATTTAATGACAGATTTAAACCGATAAACATTAAGTTTAAAAAAATATGTTTTCTACAAAAACGAATTATTAACAGCAAATATTAATTCTTGGTGGATTTTGGCATTTCATTTACACGACAGTACGTAAAAGTTTCATGTGTGAATTATAACAACGTACAAAAGTAAATTTTAAACTAACTTCAAATGAATTTTTGTTCGGTGAGTGTTGTGTTTTTTGACGTTTTATCATTCTTATTAAAATGTTTAAAAAAATCTTGCCTCACTGTAAATATACTAAAATAATTCACTTTTAATGAGTGCAATGTAAACACCGTCCTAGTTTTAAGATTTTTTCTTTTGACATTTCGCAGAGAAAATAAACAAGGCTTTAAACTTAAAAATTAAAATAATAATTTAATAGAGATAACATTTTTTGTCAACAATTTAAAACAATGCCGTTTCCTCTAAAAATGTTTTCAAGTTTTCTTACCAAATCAAACGGGTTTGAAAATTTTGGGTTGCCAAAAAGTCAAAACTGGGTGTAGGAGTTGTTTGTTTGACAAAAAGAAAACAATACTTGACAGATTTTTGTGAACCGAACACGAACAATGAATGCATTCAGTTAATTTTGAATACAAATATTCGACAACTAATACTACTATAGCGGATACTATCCACTAAACATTTTGTTGGCTACTTTTTAGCTAAAACACTTGTTTGTAAATGTCAAAAAAGTAGTATTAAATAAAAGTAAATAACAAAATCGTGTACTCATATGGTGAAATTCTACCTTAACTTAAATAAATGTATTCTTAGATCTAAGATTCAAGCTTATGTCGTTGTGTTTTTTATGTTTTAATTTTTATTGAAGAAAAGTGTCATTAAGTACCTACTTATTAGTACTTAAGTACCTTTTTGCATAAAACGAAGCTTAAACGTTGCTCACTAACAACAATGTCTTAAGCCCGATGTTGAGTAAGCAAATTTTTTGAAAAAAAAAATTAAGAAGATCAATATCTTCACACAGTTAGGAAAATTGATAGTAAATTTCATGGTTGAAAGGTGAAATACTTGTAAACAGTAAAAAGAGTAAAGCTAAGGTACATGATACTGAGAAGATGATATTATTAAGTGTTTGTTTGTTTTTCTTTTAAGAGTAAGTACAAGCGGATTACATGGACCGTGTCGAGATTTCATGTTAAAACTATAGAGAAGAAGGAAAAATTGTTAAAAAAATCTATGCCAAGTGTCATTAATGTTGGTGGTTACACGAGTTATTAAAAACACATTTATTTTATAACTTCCCATGTATAAAGTATCTTTTAGTAGCTTGAAGAATTTAGTTTTTTGATAGATAAAGGCCTATACCTACTAATAGCGAATAGGAACAAGAACAAAATGGGTTTGAGACTTAGAAGTGAGGAAGCGAGGTGCGACAACCTTTCGCTTGAAAAATAAAAAAACAATAAGTTTTTGGTTTATTAATGAAGGCCAAAAGAATTCATGCAGACACATAATTTGAAGCTATGTATATAACATTTTTTCAAAAAATAAACCGACCAATTTAAAGGGGAAACAATTAACACGGAACTAAATGTTGGCCTAAGAAATTATGGTGTTGTATTTTGAATTTATTATGTGACTTTTTTCTTCGTCAAGGTGAGAGAATATTAGAAAATTATACCGTCTACCTTATGTTATGGACCTTCCTAGGGGCCACAGAAAAATTCATAAAATTCTAAGTATTAGAAAACCATTTTAAAAATGTTAATTAGATACAATTTAAAAAAAATGTCTAATGATATTGGTAAGATAATAAAGTAGTTAAATGATGGATTTAACTAACTAACTAACTAATCCCATCTTTTAATACGTATAGTTTACTGTTTCGAGAACTTTTTAATTGCTCGGATATTAAATGCAATCCACAACCATTTCTTTCCGGGTTTGATCTTTTTGTCTATACAATTATTTGTATATGACACAAAATAACAGCATAAATTTGGAAGAAATGTCAAAAATCTTATGAGATTGGGTTCTATTTCCTACATTAAGGTGTGTACTGGGCTTAATTTACCATAAGTAAGTACATATGTATGAGAACCGTTTGGCAATACGAGAAAGCCAACTGGGACGGTCTCAATAACTATTTTAGGATCTTTAACTGGTCACTATGCTTCCTCGATAGTGACGTTGACGCCAGCGCAGATATGATCACAAGTTTGATTCTCCTGGGAATGAGAACTTTTATCCCGAATAGGGTTAAAAGCATCAGACCTAAGGAAAACGCATGGTTCGATGCGAGCTGTAAAGAGGTTATTAGGGTCAAGAAGGTAAGTTTCCGTTGTTTTAAAGCCAATCCAACTGAGGAAAACCGGAATAAGTTCAAGCAAGCCAGGAAGGCCTGCAACGTCCATATTCGACGGACCAAATTTTTACATGACCAAAAATTAAGGCAAAAAATACTGCAATGTCCCAAAGGCAGTAAAAATTTTTGGTCCTTTGTAAAAAACATGAGGAATTCTTCCTCTTCCTCGGTTCCTACGCTCGTTGTCAATGACACTCCATTTGTTAGCTCTTTAGAGAAAGCTAATCTTTTCGTTAGGCAGTTCGCCGCCAATTCAACGCTGCCAGTAAGTGTTATGACTCCGCCTGTTATCGAGCGCGTTAGTGATTCTATGGGGCAAATCTTTTTTCGCACTCGTACTGTGGCGAGAGTCCTAAAAGATCTTAATACACATAAATCCGCTGGTCCGGATGGTATCCCCGCTATTGTTCTGAAGAGGTGTTCTTCAACGCTGGCAAAACCACTGCGTAAGCTTTTTCATCTGTCCTACTCCTCTGGTCTCGTTCCGAGCGGATGGAAAACTGCATTTGTCCAGCCTATTCCCAAAAAAGGCGAATCTTCCTCACCCTCTAATTATCGACCGATTGCACTTACGTCCCTTCTTTCCAAGGTCATGGAAACGCTGGTAAATTATCAGCTTAAGAAATATCTCGAAGACCGAAAGCTTCTTAATGACCGGCAGTACGGCTTTCGCAGCAATAGGTCCACTGGTGATCTCATGGTTCATCTCACCGAACAGTGGAGCAAATCTTTACATCGTTTTGGAGAAAGTAAGATTATTGCACTTGATATTTCAAAAGCATTTGATAGGGTTTGGCATCAGGCTCTCTTATCGAAAATGCGTGCTTTCGGTTTTCACGAATCCCTGCTTCATTGGATTAGTAATTACCTTTCGGATCGTTCAATACAAGTAGTATTGGATGGGTTCAAGTCTGAAAACCATAAAATAAATGCTGGTGTGCCCCAGGGCTCTGTTCTATCTCCAACACTCTTTCTCATTTTTATTAATGATCTCCTGTCTGCAACTTCTAATCCAATACATTGTTTCGCTGACGATAGTACTCTCAGCTTTTCATATTCGTTTTCAGAATCACATCCCTCCTCTTCGGATGTGGAACTGCAACGACAAAATATGATAAGTTCATTAAATTCCGACCTAAACAGCATTCTTGAATGGGGATTAAAAAACCGCGTGGAATTTAATGCTTCGAAAACGCAATGCTGTCTTGTATCGTTAAAGCGAGATATACCCCCATTGCCATTATCCATGGATGGCGCTTGCATCGAGGAGACTGAACATCTCGATATTCTCGGTATGTGTATCACCAACCACCTCTTGTGGAATGATCACATACGCGATGTCGCCAAAAATGCCGCAAGATGTTTGGGTTTTCTAAGGCGATGCAAGAAGTTTTTCTCTCCCTCTGATCTGGCTATTATCTACAAAACTTATATACGTCCAAAGCTTGAGTATAACTCCCATATCTGGGCTGGTGCACCTGCAACCTACTTAAGCCTCTTGGACAGCATTGAACGTAGAGCATTTAAATTAATCGGTGATAATACCATCATAGGATCATTTACGTCGCTTGAACATCGTCGTAAAGTTTCTTGTCTCACGCTTTTTTATCGTTATTTTAACGGTTTATGCTCAAGTGAAATAGCCAGTTGCATTCCTCCCCTTAAACAGTTCAACCGTAATACTCGCGCTTCTAGGAATGCTCATCAGTATACCCTCGAGCCCAACTTCGGTCGTACTGTCAAGTATAGAGATTCGTTCTTTAGCCGTACTACGCGAATGTGGAATGCTTTACCACACTCTGTTTTTCCCAGCCATTGCAATATTCAGGAATTCAAAACCAATGTGCACCGACACCTCCTTTCAACCTCTCTCTCCTTTTCCTAGTGCTCACACTGTGTCTTTACATAATAAGGGTAGTAATATCCCCTTAAGTGTGCGCTTATTATAAAAAAAAAAAAAAAAAAATGTATGCGTTAGAATGATGAGCATACAAAAGTTTCGTTTCATTATGAGTAAATTGATATATGAAACAAATATATCTAAGGACATGGTGACACTTTTCATGTGACTTCTGTCAAAATCAGGATGATAAAGGAAAACCTAGACGAAAACAAAAAACAATATCATCCAATGTATAATATATAATTTAATTGAAGTGTAATTGATTCGTGAAATATTTGAGGTCCACCCAGTGATTTTTTTTTGACAGTCCTTTATGCAGATTTTGATATTAAAACAATATGTATATGTAGTAGATATCCCTGCGGTCTCTTGAAATATGATCGACGAATAAAGGTGGCACACGCGAACACCTTCCTAAGAATCATGGATTTAAATTCTAGTAACGTCAAGAGATGTCAAAATCGGACCGATTACAATAACTTGCAATGAGGGTTTAAAAACAAAGAGGCTATTTCGCTATTTCAAAAATTTTTAATTTTTCAAAAAAATATTTTTTTAAAATGATTTTTTAGTGAATTTAAATTCAAACTTGACCCAAAGCTTCAATATTAATAAAGACAATTAAAGGATTATGTTGAAAGTGGGAATTGAGTTTTTAATCTCATTTAAAGTTCAAATATATACCTTTAGCATCTTCAACTATAATTATCGTACTGCCAAATGAAGATGTAACAAAATTCTTCTGCATACAGAAATACACAAACAATAACAGCTCCACATTGAGCTTCATAACTCTTTTGAAATTTGTATTTTATGAATAAAAAAAGAACCAAATACACAATTAAACACTTATTATGATTCAGCAGTTAACATATAAACACAAAAAGAAGCTTTAAACCACTTTGATTAAAGCACTCAAAAATAAGATCCATATAAAATCCTTTTCCACCGGAAACCAAATCTAGTACTATTTTGTATATTTATTCAGTGGAAATAAACCGTTAATTTCGTTAAGTTCACGCACTTATGTCACTTCACTGAATTTCATAGTTCGAATGAATGTCAACCGAAATTGTCTGGAAGATTATTTTTGGCCATCAACATAATACTCGCTCGCGATAAAATTATGCTTTTAACTGCCGCTGCTACTGCAGCACTTTTTCGATGTCTATCTCTCTTTTCAAAGTTCTTATAGACCCGCGATGCTACCTGTGTTGTTTAAGTGAAAAATTCTCGCCAACTGAACGCGGTGTAATTTGCGTATCGCGGTTTTATATTACTTTCGGTTAGAGTTTGGGAGGAAATTTGTGTGTGCGGGAAAATTCTATATTATTCAATTTGAATAAATTCCCTTCTCAATATGGATATGGTTAAGTTATACACAGTGACAGCAGTATACGAAATGTTATAGGAAAAATAACTGAAAAAAAGAAGATTAATTCACCACTGCCACTGCTAATTCACCCTATCCGCAAAGAACGAGTACTGTCAAATAAATGGCATTTGAAAATTGCGTGTTTTATGTTTGGAGTAATTTCTGCTAAGCTAATTCAACTAATAGAAATTATATATACATATGTAGGTATATGTTGATTCTGATTCATCATTGTGCAGCGATATGATGACATAAAATAGAAAACTCTTCGCTTGGCCGCTGCACCCCTACCAATAATGACAGCATAATACAACACTAATTGTGCAAAACTTACGTCAAATCACTCTCGTTTTCGATGAGTTTGAGTGAATTATTCAACTGTATTAGCAGTTGTTATTTTAACTGTTTTTTGTTGGTTGTTGTTGTTGATGGCTGCCTGACAAATAAACGTCAATTAAGCTAATCTATCTAGGGCACGTCTGCATCAGGGTGGATCAATGACTGTCAAATAAAATTACGTTATTCCTATTGAATTTATACAAGATCATGATGATAGCAGAAAAGCTTCTTTTATAGAAGTATCGATGCTTGGTGAGTCAAGGCCCATAACAGGACTTTTGGGTACGTTAAATAAAAAGTAATTGGTCGACAGGAACTTTTAAAGGATTTTCCTTTATTTTGATCTCAATTCAGAACTTTTAAGATAAGAATTTTTCGTCAAGTTGACATTTTGCCTTCGAGAATAAGCACAAGAATAAAAATTCCAACTTATTGTCTCCACAATAAGAGACTTTTCGAGGGCGACCATTTACAAACATTATGTAGAAATCTCAAGAAATCTGAATGGACCGTTCAAGAACGAAAGATGTTTTTGATTTCTTTATTGTTGAGGCTGGCCGCCGCCATGCGTCGCTGCCGTTAATTTGTTGGAATTTGCATTTGCTATAAAGATGCATACCTATTTAAAGTTTGTGGTTTGGGTGGGTTAAACGCTGGAAAACTAACAATCAACGTACATTTATGAACAAATAATCTTTTTTTTCATTTTATTGATATGACGATGAAGCGAAGGTTCACCACATAGAGTGTTGAATTGAAATCTATCAGCAAGCGAATTGGCGATGGCGATGGTGATGGGCGGCTTATGGAAGGTCTTAGACTTTTGGCTTTCAAAGAATTAAGTTTTTACTATTCGATTATAATTTTTTTTGTTTGTTGGTTGTACTATTATTGCTTGTTTTTCATGGTTGATGTTTTTGTTTTTAGATGGCTAAGTTGTGTTCTTGTCTTGTTATTATAGCAGAGATATCATAAAGAGATATACAAACAAATATGTAAGAAAACACCGGAAACTGTCAGAGATTAATGAAGCAAGAGTACGGGCAAAGTTGTTATATGGTTGTATTTTGTGATTGTGATATGATTTTGTAAAAATTATTATTTATGATGGGATTTCTTACAAATTTGAAATATTTTTAAACTGTTTTGTTTAGGGTTTTTGCGGATAAAGTAAGTTTTGCAGTGAAAATCTTGTTATATTGGTAGGTATTATTTTCTTGATTTCAATAACGATGGTCGATGTCAAAATTTCAAAAGCGAAATATTGTCTCTTTAAAAAAAAACATTTGTGATTTAATTCATAATCTCAATATAATTGTATGCAACAAAACTTTAGAGTTTTGAATTAAAAAATAAGAAAAAATTCTAAAGGTGTTAAATTATAGAACCTCATAGATCACTTCATCCAGAAATAATAGGCGTCTATCATTGCATTTTAAGTAATGGAGTCATTTTTACTTCTCAATTGTCATAAGATGACAGCTTCAAAAGTGACAACTAGGCAATTAAGAAGCTGTATATTAACACATTTTTAAAATTAGGTACTATTTTGGCAGAACGTAAGTCTCCTGCGTTAAGGTTACCCAAAAAGGCGTTTAAAGTTTATTTTGTTTGCGTTTTAAACTTTTTGAAACAAGTCATTAAGCGTGGTGAATTTCATTTAACTTTTAAGTCAAATTTTGTGAACTTCAATAACTATGCCTTGATTTTCTAGCTCTATTGGTAATATTTTAGTTTGTTGAAAGATTTTTTTCGAAATACCTAAAAATTGATTAAATGGTTCTGTTCCTTTTTTTTTGTTTTTATACTTACAATGTGAATACCTTGTTTTAAATTTTAAAATGTTGGGATTTAGGGTTTTAGGTACCTTATAAGTTCAAAGAATAGTAATGGTCTATATCAGATTTTCAAAAAACAAGTGGATTTCTTTAATAAATTATTTCCTTTTATAAAAAAAATGTCATCATAAACATTGAATTACTATTTTTAATTATTTAATATAAATAAATTAATTTTCACGAAAATTATTACATTAAGCAATTACGTTGATTTGTAATTATTTTATTTTAGAAATTTTTGAATGTTGAGCAATTTACTTGCTAAATCATAACATTAATAATTTTCTAGTAAAATACTTAATACCTTTGATTAATAACAACACATCTAAATACGTCTCAATAGTGACAGTTGGTGAAAAAAATAACAAACGAACCTAAATTTGGGGATCTGACATATTCATTTGAAATGACAGAAACTCAGAAGTAATATTGATTTAGAAAATTGCAAAAGTTATGGTAGCCATTTTGTCATTTTAAATTTTGTATATGCTAAGAATCATAATTTTGGAAATTGGTGTGTCATAATTTTTAAATAACACCAAGAAGCAAAGAATCAAAACGGATTCAAGTCTCATCAAATTCAGTTCTCATTTGATATCAAATTCCTTACTAAAGATTATAGGTTAAAAGTTTTTAGTCAAATGACTCACTTTTTCGCCAAGATTTAAAATTATGTATTTTCTGTGTCATATTTATAAAATTACAAAAAAAAAAAACAAAAAATTAATTCTTAATTCATGAAAATGAAAACGTTTGTACCGTAAATCTAGCTGACCAGTTTTGGTTTGATGATAAATATACTTTTATCTTTTGTTTAGATCTACTTCAAAGTAGCTTCACCGTTAGTTTAAAACGATCAGATTATCTTAAATTTGACTTAGACACGCTATCAAAACAATACATACAGACAGCTTAATTAGACCATTTTCTTTTATAGATTTTAATCATAATTACATGTTCATATTTTAAAGACAAGTACTTAATTAATTATTATGTAAAAATCTAGTTATTTTCTTTTTCCTTTTATAAGTCAATGTTTTATTTTTTTTACTTTTCGCACGGTTAAGGTTCTTGAGACCTGTCTCTGGCAATTTTTTTGATATTAAATTCCATTTCAACATTGTTGTCAAATCTGCTGTAAGTTATTTTTTTTTGTCGTTGTGTTTGGTGTCACAGAAAAATGATTAAATTTTGAAATGCAACACTTTCGAAACTATTTTCAATTAGTCTTTAACCATTCAAGGTTTTGTTTGTTAAAATGTTCATGTCTCATATTTTTCCTTGCTCAATTTCTCTGCCATGTGACTTCACTCTCGGAACTAATAAATAAAAATTCCTATTCACACCATTATCTTCACAGCGCCATCTACCATATGCACACAATTCGTATAGCATAAGTTCTGAATCATATCCTAATACAACCATTAATTAAGCTAAACATTATTTCATCATTTTAATTTTGTTTTGTTATTCTAGGCACAATCTATAATCATAGGGCAACGTTAAAAACATAACTGACAAGTAAAAATAACAAACAAAAAAACTAAATTTCCATACAATATACATGTTTCCGTCTTCTCCGGGTTACCCAATGCACTTCATCCGTCAGATTCGTTTTTCGTTTGGTAATAAAATAGTAAAGTACTTATAGTCAGACTAACTTACAGTACCTGCAGTTTTAAAAGCTAAGAACTTTATGCAAATTTTGCTTGTGTTTTTTTATTTTTTTTTTAAGATAAGATTCTAATATTGTGCTGTTAAAAACAATGAATGTTTTGTTGTTGTTGTTGTTTTTTAGTTCGTTCCGACAAACTGCACTGAATTGTCTGGCGCAACTTTTTGGTGTTTGATTGACCTTTTAGGTCAGTGTAAGCAAAATACATGATCTTATCATATGATGGTGTTTCAGAGTTATTAGTCAAAGTCAGTTGGAATGATCTTGTAGCTGATGCATTTGCCTTACTTAAGAATCCACACGAGAGCAGAAAGTGTGCATCTGACTAAACCAGCGTTTCTTGACTCTATATAAACTATAATTTGTGCTTAATCATTGTCCTATAAAGTAAATCCTATGGAACTGACTCCCATCAAGTTTAAAATTTATTTCATTATTTAAACTGACAGAAACAAATATTTGTCACATTTTATGAACAGAAACTTATGTATATTACCTCCAGGATGACTTTATATTTACAACAAATAATTAAATTTTTGACATTTGGTGTGATTTTTTGAAAACCACACGAAGTACTGTGTTTTTGCTTTTTGTTTTATTTGGCAACACTGTTTTAACTAGCGGCCATTTTGACAGCTGTTAAGTTAAGTTTAGTTTGACATTTTAACATTATCGAACTGTCTCCTGAATAACCCTTTTAAGTTGTGCAAATTTATTTTGAAAATCATGGTTCTGTTCGAAATAGTCGTATGTACGTATTGCGATGAGGCCCATTTTTGGTTGAATGGATACAACAATAACAAAACTTCCGAATTTGAAGTAATGATAATTCTCAAGTGTATTTTAAGGCTCCATTACATCCACAATAAACTGACAGTTTGGTGTGCTTTATGGGTTGTTGGAATTATTGGTGCGTACTTCTTTAAAAACGATGGTAGCAGTGTGAGCATTAGAAAAGGGAAAAAAGCTTCAAAGGAGGTATCGGTGCACTTTGGTTTTGAATTCCTGTACATTGTAATGACTGGAAAAGACAGAGTGTGGTGAAGCATTCCACATTCGCATAGTACGGCACAATAACGAATTTCTATGCTTGACAGTACGTCCGAAGTATACTGGAGGTGGAAGTATTTTTTTTGAATTGCTTGAGTGCGTGAGGAATGCAATTGGCATAATCCGTAAAAATAACGGTAAAAAAGGCTAAGACAAGTAACTTTACGACGGTGTTCAAGCGGCATTTTTGGCGAATTAGCGTATGTGATCCTTCTGCAAGACGTGGTTGGTGATAATGATAAACATGCCGAGAATTTTAAGGTTTTAAGTCTCCTTGATGCAAGTAGTACTTATGGATAGTGGTAAATTCTATTTTAACAACAAATTCTACTTGATTTATGCTTTCTTATTCAACAATGCGCTGTCTAAATAAGAATTAAATGAGGTTACCATAAATTGCAATGGAAGATCCATATCCGAAGAGCAGGGTTATGAGTCTAAAAACAAATATAAAAAGCTGGATTAGAAGTTTTAGACAGGATATCATTAATAAAAATGTGAGAGAGTATCGGAGACAGAACAGAACCCTGGGGCATACCAGCATTTATTTCGTGTTTTGAATCCCCAATATTAGTTCTATTAAATGGTCCGAAAGGTGATTTCTAATCCAAGTAAGGAGGAATTCGTCAAAATCGAAGGGAGGCATTTTCGATAAGGATGCCAAACTTTTCAAATGCTTTTGATTGAAAACAATGCAAACGAACTTAATATCACTTTTTTCCGGTTGGGTCTTATGTTCCATTTAAAATTTTTAATGACAGTCAGTTCATCTCGTCAAGTTGGATTTAACTCTTTTGCGAATTAGTTCGTAAGCCCCAAGTCCATCCCAAAATCAACCTGATATCAAATGTACACAAAATGAAAAACTTTGTAGGTATGTATGTTAATAAAATTTCCCAAAGGTGTTCATATTCACCAGGTAAAATAATAGTTCACCATAACTTAGTAAAACAATAGAAACCTATACGCGAATTCTTTGCTAGGTTATGTCATTATCGTCACACATGACTGTCATCCGTGGCAATGAAATGTTTGAAAAAAAAGAGAACATCACAAAACCCACTATAACACGACAACATGGCACACAAAAGTACTGCATATTTAAAATTTTATTTTCTTTCGAGAATTATAAAGACCTCATTTAACTGATCATTTTAATTAATTTCCTTATTTGCAAAAATAGAAAATACAAATAATAAAAGAAGAAAAAGATTTACTGATAAAGATGCTTTTGGTACTCTTCCCTTGACATGAGAAGTTTATGCTTTGAGAACTTCTTGATTTATATTAACAACATCATCATTCAACAATCATAAGAGACATAATTATTGTTATTGTTTGATTTTAATGACTATTTCGTTGCTAGAAAATAGGCAAATTATGGTCAGGTTTTTGTTTTTTAAGTCATTTCTGTATCCCATAAATTGATGGTTCGTACCTATTTAATAAAACAAGAAAGAAAAAGACAAACTCATTAACAATTTTGACATCTAACGTAGGCTTTACTAAACTGCAGTGCTAGTGCGCCATTAATTTGGCTTTGCTCTAATTACCCGATGACACTTCTTGTGCACATTTTTTGTTTGTAAGCTAAAGCTTATAGTCTGAGAATTAAAGTCGTAATTTTCAAAAGCATTGATATTTTAAAAATGTTATTAATTTATTTTTCAAGACACTAACAGATGTTTATTTGGGAGTGGGGGGCATATAAAACAAAAATAAATTCAAAATTAACATACAACATAAAAAATACCTAGAGTTATTGTAATCAACGATCCAATGACTTCAAAGAATGCTATAAGTTTATCTATAAAAATTGAGACTTGCACAAACGAAAATATTTTTAAGAAGATCTGTTCATAATTGGCTTGATTTATAGAATAGTCCTAATAAAGTGACATAAATCCAATTTTGTATTTTTTAACTAAGTTTACCTGTATTGCAGACAAAACCTAATGTTTTTACAACTATAACACCTTGAAACATTCCAGAAACAAAACTATTTCTTAAATCTTAGAACTTATTTTAAAAATTAAAGAATTGCAAACATTTTTTTTCATTCCTCCGAATTCAAAATTCGAATTTTTAGTAATAGCTTTTAAGTTTTTTTTAAGAAAACCGTCAATTAAACTTTTCTAAAACTTTAACTGGTTGTAAAAAATGTTAGTTTTTGTAAAGTTGAATTATTCGGGATGTAATATAATTCAATCATACATACATGAAATTGCGTAATCTGTCCCCGTGGAAATTTTAAAAACATTTTTATTTTTTAAAGTTTCATATCTTGGAAACGAAAATGAAATACGAGTATAAAACATACACATTTTTATAAGTACTAAATGACTGCATACCTAAAATATTTCTAAATTAAAATGTACATACAGGGTTTTCCAACAGGGACCGGTTGAATGTGACAGCTCGTGGCGGCCATATTGTTTCTTTTACTTGCTGTCAAAATGTCCCTATACATTCATCAGTTAAAGACAAAGTTTAATCTTCAAGCAACACATGCAATGGTAAAACTTTTTGATTTGGGAACTGATGAAATTTCATCACAATTTCGGTCAAAAAATCATCTTTAGCGATGAGGCAAATTTTTGGATAAATGCGTACATTAATAAGTGAAACTGCTGGATTTCGGACGACATCAATCCCTGAGAGATTCAAGAGGGACCAATGCATCCAAATTAGGTTACTTTTGTTGGTGTGGATTTCAGGCCGGAGGAGGCGTCATCGGTATGTACATACTTATTCAAAAATGATGCTGGCCAGGCCATCACCGTCAACGGTGGCTAAATTTCTATGATCACCAACTTCTTGTTGCTTGAATTAAATGGTATGGACACCGAAGATATTTGGTTAAAATAGGATGTTCCTAGGTGCCACATAGCTCAAGAATCAATCGATATTCTGCGCGAGCGGTTTCATAGCTTTTGTTGTCTAGCGCTGAGGCGATGTAAATTGGCCACCAAGATTGATTGATTCTTGGGGGCATTTTAAAGTTGCAGGTCTATGCAAATAAGCAGCAAACCACAATATCATCGGACAAATTCAGTCTGATTTATGCGCCAAAGTCATAGGACTTTTGGAATGCGTTCCACCCAGCGAAGCCGCGTTGCCATTTAAACGATATATAATATTGATATAGGGCCCTCAAATAAAGATAATTCCTTATTGATATCTCATATTATACAACTTGTGTTATGCAATTTTAGATCAAACCCGACTTTACTTGAAAATCCTATATTTAAAATTAATTCGAAACAACTCTAAAAATTTTCGAAAAAAATGGGTTAAGGTTTGAGTTATTAAATGGCGTTTAAAGTTTTTGAACATAAACTTATTTTGCAGGTACATTTTTCTATCTAAAAACAAAAAAAAAAACTATTTATAAACTATTGTGCATTTTAGTGTTTTTATCTGTACAGTCAATTTCTTTGCGGGTTCTTGAGATATAACATCTCTCTACAAATTCAGATTCTATGGATCTTGAAACTTGAAGAAATGTTAACATTTCTATTTGAAAAATCAGACCACCTAACACATTTTTTTAAAAATTGTAAAAACGTGAACAAAGAGTATAACAATGGAAATACCATCTTCCCTTAACTCAAAAGTTGGTGGAAAAACATGCTCACAGAAATAAGTGATAAAAAAATTTCTTAAAACTTCATTTGACGTTTTGCCAAATGTCAAAGTGACATACATATATAAAATCAAACACTTCTTCTTAGACTATATGAATAATGATATGAAAGAATAACCAACTGACCAATAAATAAATTGCAACTATAAAGCTCCCACATAAAATGTGGGAACCAATCTCAGAATCTAATCGCTCTTAAGCACGCGGTTGGCTTATTTTTATTTTTGTTTGGTTTTTGTTGACTTCGAAGCTTCCGCTGGATCATTAAATGGTTTTAGATATAATATAATTTTACTTTTATACCAAGTACAATTTATTTATTGTTCAGGTACTGACCTATTGAGTTTAGGTATTAAATTTGGGTCAGACTGGTTAATCAGACGAAATGCAGTAAATTACCTCTGTCTCTACATAATTATTATTGTCTGATTTGAAAGGTGTGTCGTCACATTGATATAATAAAGATTAATGCTATAAATTAATAAATTTATGTATATCAATAAAATTATACAAAAATGTAGTTATGTTATTAATGATAAAGAAATGTAAATATTTTGAGTTATGTATATGAAAAAATCTATAATATAAAAATAAGACGGGTTTTCCTTCCTGACGCTATAACTCCAGAACGCACCAACCGATTTCCACGGTTTTGCATTCGTTGGAAAGGTCTCGGGCTCCGTGAGGTTTATAGCAGACAAATTTCAGGAAAATTTTTAACAGAAAAGAGGTGAACTCCGTTTAGCTTCCCAGTGAAAGCTATTGTAAAAATTCCGATTCGTGGAATTGAAAATTTTTAAATTTTTTTACGTTTCAAGGGCTCTATATTTTAAACCAAAGCTTACTTTTGGGAACCTTTTTTAGTCAACCATATCTCTAGAAACGTCAGAGATATCGACTTATAATAACGTTTGTTTTAAAGATAATAAGAAAAAAATGCACAAACGACTTTTAAAAAAATTTAGTGAGTGTTTTTTTTTTTATCATAGAGCAATTTAAGAAAAAAGTGAAAATTTGGTTGACCCCAAATCCATATAAAATTCTGCATTACACATTCTGAGCAAATTTGGTATAATTTCGAAAAAATCAGTTATCTTTTTTTTTAAATCAAAAAACTGAAACAAAGTCACGTAGAATATTTGCCTAGAGTACGGCCGCCGCACAAGACATGCAAGGCAGTACCAAGTGTATTCACAGAACTTAAGCGAAGAAAGACAAAATATGTATATTAAGAGAAAATTCCAAACTGGCCACAGGTGTTTTCCACTGATGCGCTAGGTCGCATGTACATGTACACTGTTCATCCTAGAAATGATGAATGTTTTTATTTGCGACTGCTGTTGGTAAATGTACGAGGACCAAAATCATTTGCGCATTTGAAAATTGTGAATGGCCACCAATGCCAAACATATCGAGAAGCTACTGATTGAAGTAGGAATGATTGCGCCAAATCGATCGATGCACGATGCATTGAACCAAGAATTAAATCGAGAGCTGCAATACCTACAATGTTGATACATTGCAGGAATTCGTTCGAAATAATGTGCCGTTGCTGAATGAACAGTAAAAACAAGTATACGAAACATTAATGCAAGCGGTGGACAATAATACTGGTGGTCTATTCTTCCTGGACGCACCTGGAGGAACAGTGAAAACATTTGTCATTTCATTGATTTTGGCCACTATTCGATCAATGCTTTGACATAGCTTTGGCGTTAGCATCATCTGGAATTGCGGCAACTCTTCTAGAAGGCGGTCGTACTGCACATTCTGCGCTTAAGTTGCCACTCAATTTAAACACAATTGATACTCCAACATGCAATATTTCCCGATCCAGTGCAATGGGAAAATTTTTGATGCAATGCAAGCTCATTGTTAGGAATGAGTGCCCAATAACACATAAGAAATCACTTGAAGCACTTAACTTCAGACTGAAGGATATTCGACGAAGTAACAACATCCAACGGAGTTTTTGAACTCTGTGGAGTTATCAGGATTTCCACCACATAACTTGCAACTCAAAGTTGGTTCAGTTATTATCATATTGCGTAATTTGAATCCACCGGGACTTTGCAACGGTACTCGACTTGTGGTGAAAAGACTTATGCCGAATTTGATTGAGGCAACCATTATTAACGGAAAGTACGCAGGTGAAAATGTATTTATTTCTCGAATACTGATTGCGACTGATCTTCCACTTGACTTCAAACGATTGCAATTTCCGGTTCGCCTTGCGTTCGCAGTGACAATTAACGCTTCGATTCAGTATTATTATTGTTATACTTTGGATTCACTTTCATTTTTTACTTAGAGAAGTTCAACTATATTACACTTCATTTTTGTAATCGAAATGAATTCATTACTGTTGTTAAATGAAATAAAATGTTTCCTTTTCATAAGACAAAAAAAATAATTTTTCTTCATCTTTTAATCCCCAAACGAAATTTTGCAAAAAACGAAGCCATCTGGTGGCGAAACGGAGTTCGCCGGGTTTGCTAATGTATTTTTAAAAATAGACAGACAATATTGAATATTTCGTGTTATTGAACTTTTCGGTTGATAAAAAATGATTCGATGATTATTGTGCGATGTTTTGACCTCGCTATGTTGTCGTCGAGTCGCCCGGCGCGTCGTCGTCGGTCGGTTGTCGTAGCGATAGGTTAATTTATGCAATATCTAAATTCTGATTTAAAAAATATGTTTGTTATGCTTTATAGTTGTGTATTTGAGAGCTCTGCCCATATCATATAAAGTATGAATTAACCAGAACTTAGTAACAAATGTTTTTTTGGTTCATTTTTGCAAAAATTAAGTGCACAGAAGCATGAAAGTATAAATGCGTCACTTTTTGGCAAAATTAATAAGTACAAATCAGTCACTTTTATTTCTATGGAAAAACAAAAATTATTCATCGTCAACAAACAAACTTACATTAACTATTTTTAGCAAATTAGCAAAGCATGAAGCAAACATTAATAATCTTAAAATATTTTATGACACTATACCTATGCATAATTTTATAATAATTCGAAGAAGATTTTTGTATGGTTCCTTAGCATCATTCCTACTTTCAAAGGCAATACAAATAACTACCATTTTTGTACCCTAACTTACAATTGTTAAAATAATTGATTAAACTTACCTTTGGTTGGATTATTGGGATATGATCCTGCTTGCCCCACTGAAATTAATATGGAAAAAAAACTTAATTAGGAAAGTTTTGTTTTACAGTTAATGAATTTCTTAAAACATCAAGTAGAAAAAAGAGCAACATTTAAAAAACTTGTAAGGAATTCTGACTTTAAAGTTTAAAATTTGGTAGGAACAAGAAAGTATTTTAACTTTAGATGACACCATTGCATTGCAGTCTTAATGACACTTTGTTGGCTATGAACTTTTTTTCCAGAAAACATTCAGGCTTCATAAAGATAAAAGAATTGTTAATATATTTAAATAAAGCTCCTCAAGCTTAATAAAAAATTCAAAACATCCATTTAAGAATCCTGTCTCTGGTACAGAAATTACAGTCAATATTTTGAAAACCAACTTTTAAAAGTGTGAAAAATTGATTTTCATTTCAGATATCATTTAAAATTCTCAATTGTTTTTCCAATGAACGCATACATTGTAACAAAGTCGCAAATCTGCTGGAGCAGATGGCTTGAAAGCCGAGCTTTTCAAAGTAGCTTGCGATAATTTGGTTAGGAGCATGCACTAACTTATCTGTAAGATATGGACGGAAGAAAGCATGCCCGATGAATGGAACCTCAGTAGTCAGTATTGTTTGCCCGATACTGAAAAAAGGAGACCTTCCTATAACTGCACCGACTATAGAGGAATCAGTTTTCTTAACATCGATTACAAAATCTTTTCTGCAGTAATATGTGGCCTTAGACAAGAAAAGTCCACAGTCGATAAAATATTCACATTACGACAGATCCTGGAAGAACCCTGAGAATATCCAATCGACACCCATCATATTTTTTTTTAACAATTTCAAGGCCGCATATGACAGCATCTACAGAGATGAACTGTATAGAGCCATATCTAGATTTGACATTCTTGCCAAACTTGACCGTTTGTACAAAATGACAAACATGATAACTTGCACTGCTCTATAAATTGAAAAACAACTTTACCGAACCTTTCGATGTCAAAAAAGGCTTTAGACAAAATGATGCGCTGACATGTGATTTCTTTAACATCGTCCTTGAAAAAATAGTGCAGAGCTCAGACGTCAACACTAAAAGCACTATCTTTTAAAAGTTTGTCCAATTAGTCGCATATGCTGATGAGGTTGACACAATTGGAGGAATTCGGCATGATGTCAATGAGGCTTTTGTGAATATTGATATAGATGGCAGATGCAGAAAAAATGAGTTTAGCGTTATAGTCCAGTCAATAAATGACCCAAAATGAGGTGTAGAGTGCGTGAGCAGGTAACTAAGCGATTCCTTCAGAAACTTGTTCAGGGGGCTTAGGTTGTTAACATACCAAAAGTCCTGACTCCTAGGTGAAGAGCGGGGGGAGGAGGGGGGGGTAAAGGTACGAATTTGGGGTTTTTCGCTTATATCTCGAAAACGGTGCATCGGAAGGAAATATTTTTAGAGAATAAAATGGAGTTCTTAAAATTATCTAAAACTTTTATATCATATGTTTTTTTCTAATTCCTAACCGTTTTCGAGCTATACCCTCGGAAAAAGTTGAAATTTACAAAAAAAAATCAATTTACGTCAAAATATTCATAAACATTGCATCATATTGTCTAAGCCTGTTCATAAACGAAAAGTATGAATAGGAAAGAAGTTGTAGATTTTTAAATTCCCTTTTAGAATATATATACATATGCTGATTAATATCCAACCCGCCTAAAGTTAAAGCTATTTTAAAACTTGTATAGCATTTTGCAATTTTCAGAAAATTAGTTTGTATATCATATTCTTAACCCACAACCTTTGTTCGTGTATTTTCATGAGATATGCACTTCGCTTGAAGAGTTTTCTGGAGTCACATTCACTTCAAGTGAACAATACAAGGACATTGGACAGGCTCGCAAGATGCAGAAGACATTGTCAAACTCAATCAGTGGTTTGATTCTCATCCTCCCTTCCCAGAAACCTCTCAAATCATGTCAATTTCGAGTGGAGTTTTCGGAGATGCACGATAACATGCTATAATGCTGTTCGAGTAGGTAAAAGGGCTATGAATTCAGTAGTTGACTTGACATTTGCAGACGTAAAGTTATCGCGCAAGGATCGGGCATTGCCAATATCTTCTGTCAGCTCATCGATAAAAGTTCACGATAGGTAGTAGTTGACCCAACATTGCTCTTTCAGCGGATATGTATAAGCAAACGATCAGATGAGGATTTGATGACATATTTTGAGTATGAGTTGGCCCCATTTCAAAAATCTTACTTATCGAGGGCAAGAGTGATATAGGCCTATAGTTACCCAGATAATTAGTTGCTCCTTTCTTGAAAAGTGGCAAGATATTGGCACATTTAAGAGCAACCGGAAATACTCCAGAAAAAATACTTTTGCTAAAGATATGTGCCAAAATATCAATTATAAAACATGCTACATTTTTCAAACAAACATTTGAAATACCATCATAACCAGAAGAGTTTGAAGTTTTTAAAGTGCCAATTAACTTCAGAATCTCAAAACTAGTTATAGGCATAAACACAAAACTTTGGCTTTGAGAAGGTTCATTACTGAATGGACTACAAAGTGTACAAGATGGGTGACTAGAACTAGCTTGTAGATTAAGTGAAATCGTTGAAAAGTATTCATTGAATGCATTAGCAATTGCAATTTTATCTGAGACTACACGACCATTAACATTGACAACAGATGGTTGTTTTTTGCACTGAGATTTATTAAGTATACTATTCACTATTTTCCATTCATTTCTAATATTTCCTTCAGCTAGATTGAATTTGTTTTTAACGACAAATAGGAATTTCCTTCTTTAATTCAACACAAATTTTATTATATTTAGTTTTTAAAATCTGACTGCTGTTGCGTTTTAAACACTTTTCTTAATTTGTTTTTATACTTCAGTTTTTTAAGCAAACTATACGTAATCCACGGCTTTAAACGCTTATTAGACTTTTTCGGAACGATATCAAAAGAAGCATCAGAAATGTATCCATTCCATATCCAGAATGAATAGAAATGTAAGACGAGGTAACGTGATCGTCCGCTTGCTCGGAGCAATCTTCGTCTTTGCTAGAAGTAAGTTATTGTGGATATCTCCTTTGTTATCTAATACTCGCACATAAACCACTACTCCATATGCTTTGGTTGAAGCATCGCAAAAGCCATGCAACTCGATTGCTTGATTTGATGGGCTCATTCGATTCCATCGCGGAATTCTCACCTTTTCTATGGTTGGGAGTTCTAGCTGAAAAGCTTCCCAACTCTTTTTGGTGTGGGCTGGAACTTCCTCGTCCCAATCACATCCAAGATTCCAGAGCTTCTGCATAAGATTGGGGGTGGAAACGTGTAGGAGACACCCTGGTGGCAATTACAATGGAGAATCTACCAGCACCAGAGGTTCTTCTGAAAACTAAATGTGGCAGCCGAAAAGCGATGCTCACCTGTTCTGCAGCGTGCCTCCACTGTCAAGGGAAGTGCCTGAACAGTGTGCCTGTTGACGATGGGGACGATGAAGACGATGTAGAGCCCATTCAGCAAGAGCCACCCGCTACTGAGGAAGAAGATGCCATGGAAGAACAATCATTGCCTGGGCCCTCAAGTTCAAAGAGGATGAACATTTGATTACTTTTAAAGTTGAGAGTAAAACATTAGGAATATATTGAGAACAATGGGGCTTACAATTATTATTGTATTGGTGTAACGAAACTATCTGTAGAATAAAGTGTGAAATTTGTCATCACCATTATTTTTCTACTTTATTTAATAACTTGCTTATGAGTGGCCATATATGTTATTAGATGAACGAACAAAGGTTGGGGGAGAATATGATATACTCGTACAAACTTATTTTCTGAAAATTGCAAAATGCTATACAAGTTTTAAAATAGCTGTAACTTTAGGCGGGTTGGACATTAATCAGCATATGTATATATATTCTAAAAGGGAATTTAAAAATCTACAACTTCTTTCCTATTCATACTTTTCGTTTATGAACAGGTTTAGACAATATGATGCAATGTTTATGAATATTTTGACGTAAATTGATTTTTTTTTGTAAATTTCAACTTTTTCCGAGGGTATAGCTCGAAAACGGTTAGGAATTAGAAAAAAACATATGATATAAAAGTTTTAGATAATTTTAAGAACTCCATTTTATTCTCTAAAAATATTTCCTTCCGATGCACCGTTTTCGAGATATAAGCGAAAAACCCCAAATTCGTACCTTTACCCCCCCCCTCCTCCCCCCGCTCTTCACCTAGGAGTCAGGACTTTTGGTATGTTAACAACCTAAGCCCCCTGAACAAGTTTCTGAAGGAATCGCTTAGTTACCTGCTCACGCACTCTACACCTCATTCCTTGACTGGACTATTAACTGGGGGCAAAACAAAGTACATGTTGTCATCAAGAAAGGGCCCGAACGTCTCTATCAAAACAAAAGCATCATGGGTTGTTTAAAAGTAAAAGTTCTTCGTGTTATCTACGATGAACTGTACGGGATTTAGGCAAACTATAAAAGTCCAACGCTTGAGATAACTGGGTCACGAAGAGCGCATGGAAATAAATGCTTCGGCCCGAAAAGTCTTCGAATCCACGCCCGAAGAACAGAGCAGTAGAAGAAGGCCGCGGATCAGGTGGCCCACATACTTGGGGTGCGTAACTGCAGTCATCTAGCTCGGTCCCTAGTTTGAAGAAGTTTGTTGTGTAAGGCCCTAATTCACAGCGGATTGTAGCGCCACCTTAAGTAAGTAATTTTAGAAATAACTCAATTTTTTTTAATATATTGTGTTATTTAAATATATCTATAAATATTGTTTTTAAATAAAAAAAGAAACGGAACTACAAAAAAAAATTAAAATTCAAAAAATCATTGAAAACTAAAAAAAAATAGGTTTTTATAATTTTTTTTTTAATCATTTAAAATAAAACTTTTTGCAAAACATTGAAAAAAAATCTTTCAAAAGTTGTCATTCAATTTTGTATTTTGATGGTGAAACAAGGTTTTGAAATAGTAAGTTTGTGTCTTTAAACAATCAGAAGCTTCAATCAATTCGGTTCGATTTGAAATTTTACATTAATAAATGGTCTAATTCTCTTTGAAACCTAATCTATTGATAAGGTTTGTAATCAATATTAAATGAAAAGACCACAAAAACAGTTTTTTTAAACCAATTTTTCTGTTTTAAAATTGTATTTAAAGACCAGTATTTCTGAGAAATAACAGTCGGAATCAACGAGTTGATTTTATGAAAGGTGAAAGTAAAAGTAATGGTAAATAGCTGTCGAAACACAAATGTGACAGTTATATAGAAAGATAGATATTTCATTGGCAAAGAGAAAGTTACAGAGTTTACAATATTGCACAGCATAGAGATATGATATCAATTTGTATCTTACTACTGAAAAATAATAATTAGGTTTTAAACAGCATGTGCTTGTCTTAATATTTATAAGTTTGAAGGAAAACATTGCAAAGAAAAAACTTTCATTAGAATTTTGTGTATAATTATATCACAGATAGGTTATGCTTAAATTTAATAGGAACTAATTTCCGAATAAATATATAAATAAATAAAAACATAGGCAAACAAATAAGTTAATAAATACACAAATGAATGAATAAATAAGTACCTAAATAAATAAATAAATAAATAAATAAATAAATAAATAAATAAATAAATAATTAAATAAATAAATAAATAAATGAATAAATAAATAAATAAATAAATAAATAAATGAATAAATAAATAAATAAAAAAATAAATAAGTAAATAACTAAACAAATAAATAAATAAATAAATACACAAACAAATAAATAAATAAATATATATAAATTAGTAAAGAAGAAAAAATGTATAAATAAATAAGTAGACAATAGAATGAATACCTAATAGGATACATTAATTAATAAATAAACAAAAAATACATATAATGATGCATAAATTAACAATATAAAAAATGTAACAAAAACACAAGATAATAAATAATACATAAACAACAAGTAATACAAGAATAAAAAAAAAATATATTTGACAATTTGTTAAATTAGGTTTCTAATTAGAGAGTTTTTACTTAATACACATTTTCTAGAAAATTTTTTATTGAGAATTTCAATTTTCTTGTCTATTTTTAACACGTTCGTTGTCTCTATGTGCAAGGCTTGGTTTGAATAATGCCAGGGGATCTTCAGCATCATTTTTAAAATTTTGTTTTGAAGAATTTGCAATTTTTTAATATGTATTAGAGCACAATCACCCCATACGGGCGATCCATATAAAAGTATTGCTTGAAAAACGACTTTAAAAATAATAAGTTTATTGTGTTTGCTAAGTAATGATCTTCGGTTAATAAGCGGATATAACATTTTTATTCCGACATTTATTTTATTTGCTGTCATTTCTGTGTGTTCCTTGAAGGTCAACTTCTTATTAAAGTAAATACCTAAATACTTGACAGAGCTGACCCATGGTATATCAGAGTTATTTAAGTTTATATTACGACTGGGTGAAAAATAATCCTTTCTTTTTCTGGGGAAAAAGATAGCTTGACTTTTCCCAGTATTGATTTTAATTTTCCAGTGTTTGTAATACTCCAAAATAATTAATAAATCAGTTTGAATATTGTTAATTATATTATCAGGATGTTCATCGGATGAGAATATCGTAATGTCATCTGCATACATACCGAATTCACAATTTAGCATAACTGGAAAATCAGAGATAAAAATATTGAACAACGTAGGAGATAACACTGATCCTTGAGGAACGCCATCCAGCAGGAATAGTTTTTGAGACTGAATTTTTTCCATTAAGTGAAACTATGAATTTTCTTTCACTTAAAGAACTTTGTATAAATTTTATTAAAAAGGTTGGACATTCATTTATAATGAGTTTATGAATAAGTGCATTGTGCCAAACAGTGTCAAGCGCTTTTTCAACATCTAGCAAAACTAATCCTGTTGATTTTTTTCTCTAAATTTTTTTTTTGAATTTTAAAGTAGGCATTTATAAGATAAGTTAAAAATAGAAATGCACTCATTGGAAGTTCTTTAAGGAATTAGTTTTGAATACCATCCATTCCAGGAGATTTTTTATTTGAAGTTCGATTGAATTCAATTACTGACGTATCTACAAGGTTGGTTAAAGCAGGATCGTGGTAGAAGTTAATGGTAGTATCATGATTACTTGCAAAAGTATTCGCAGGCGTATTTGCTTTGTCTTCGTTAGAAGTATAAACTGTCCCTAATGATTTAAGTGGTGGTATTTGAGTATTTTTCTTCTTAATTATTTTATGTATGTTCCAAAACGGTTTAGAACTAGGATGTAAGGAACTAAGTTTTTTGTTCCATTCTATGTTCCTGTATTTTGATATCGATTCTGTTATTAATTTGTTGAGATGGTTCATTTCTTGAAAATCGTGCTGTTGTCGGTATCTTTGCCATTTCCGTCTAAACATATTTCTTATTTTAATAAGATTTAAAATGATACATACGAGGAAGAATAACAGCTCGTTTATTAATTGTTTTCTTAGGAACAGATACATTAATA
The DNA here is from genome assembly GCA_920104205.1 of Eupeodes latifasciatus. Classification (NCBI taxonomy): domain Eukaryota; kingdom Metazoa; phylum Arthropoda; class Insecta; order Diptera; family Syrphidae; genus Eupeodes; species Eupeodes latifasciatus. The sequence continues at coordinate 6,902,219 of OV049925.1, read as the reverse complement.
GTATCGCAAATACTTTTTTCAAAATAATTGATTGAATTTAATTGAGAACGATATAAGTGCCAATTGGCGTTCTTAAAATCTATATATTACACATTTAATAAATTTGGACTAAGGGTAGTATCACAGCAGATAGGAAGATGATCCGAACTAAGTGCATTTGCAGTAGTTAGTTTACAAGAAATATGACGTTTCTGACATTTACGACTTTCGAAAAAAAAACTAAACAAACAAAAAGTTGCAATATTTTTAAAAAATAGCCAATTTTCTATTTTTATTTCAAAATATCATTGGAACCACTTAAAAAATTCACCGTGACAACCATTATTTTGACGATTCCTTTTGGAAATTGTTGTACTCATATGTGTATATGAAAATGTCAATAAACACATAAGAGAGTTTCGATAAAAATAGTGACATAAAATGTCAAATTGAAGCAGAATTAATAAATTCGTTGCCTTTGGCTTTAATTCATCAATTACGTAAAATTACTTTAATTTTTTTTAAATCCTACTCGGCTTTAGAAATTTTGGGAAATGTTCAAAATTTAACACCCGAATTTTAATTAACTGTTTTTAGAATGTATGTCAAAGAAGTGTTCAGAAATTAGAGCAAAATGTAAATTATACGTCATTTCTGTATACAAAAGTAGTGGCAACCCTATACAAAAAAATGACAACAGAAAGCTTGGTTTTGTAAAAATAATGCTTTACAAAATCTTCCACAGTTTTTTAAAAATATTAAGACTATTTTCTTAATATTTTATTACCCTCACCAGCTTTAAAGCGACTAAATCAAAATGTATTATTAATAATTTTAAAAATTTGATTGTACCAAAATAATAATAAATAATTTACATGAGAGTACAGAAAAGTCCTCCGTTTCTAACGTTGCGGTGCTCATCAGAAAAAATTATTCTCTGTTGTTATCAACCTAAACTTTCAGCTGTCAAGTTTGTTTTGTTTTCAAGGGTTTCAAATACTTTATTATACACAAATGACAGCAACTACAAATCTTACGTCAGTTTTAGAACACCCTTTATGGTGATTTGAAGAAGCTATGAAATGTCAAAGCATTTATAAGTTCACAATTCATGTGACATACCCAAGGCAGGATTGGAAGCTTGTGTCTTTGAAATCAGTTTAAGTTATGAAAAATTAACCTAACCAAAGAAATACTTTGCAAAATTTCAAAGTAAAATGTAGTTTAAAAATAATAATAAGCTCTTATGTGCATGTTTTGAGGTATTCATCCCATTTCCCCCTCTCCCTTTTATATACTTAACAATTGTTAAGAACAAAAGGTTCAATAGATTAAATTATAATCAATCTGAAGCTAATTTATATTTTTGCTTTAAAAAAGAAATACTAACTACAACAAAAAACAAAAATTGTTTAAAGTGCCGAAAAGTATACTTTCTTTTTTGTTCAACCTTTCGAAAAGTTGATCACATACACACAAAACTTTTTGTAAGTCTAAAGCCAAACTCAAGCTGTAAAAGTTATAGGTTATATTATTTAAAAGAATACATAATAATTTTATTGTTCTCTTACTTTTTCGATTTCCTTGTCCATAGTCATCGGGATTGAAAAAGGTTGCAATCATTTTATCATCATTATACCCTTGCTGCTGAATTGTAACGCCATTGGATTCACTTTGTTGTCCTTGCGAGACATAACCATAACCTGGTCGTGGATTGCTGTCTTTTTTTGGTGGTCTAACAACAGGTCCACTAGGCTGTCCGCCGTAGCCTCCGTTTTGTGAAGACTGCTGAGTACTTCCATACGCCGGATCAGGTCTATTTGTATAATCGAGGCCATTGTTGGGTTTTATTGTGTCAGCTGCACTCGAACTACCCGATGATCCACCATTTCCTGGCCTTGGCAGATAAGACGAGGTGGTTTCGTCATAGTTAGGTCTGGTGCCACCACTTCCACCAGATTGTGTTGGCCTCGTGTAACCCGAATCACTGCTTGGTTGCATTGGCCTGGTGTAGCTGCTGTCAGTGGATGGAATTGGCCTTGAATAACTTGAATCACTCGGTGGAATAGGTCTCGTGTAACCTGAATCACCCGGAGGTATAGGCTTATTGTCAGGAAGATGTGAAAAAACATGAGAGTCCTGAGTTGTTGGACGCGAACCGGTATCATACTTAACCGGCTTCCCATAGCTGTACCCATTGCCATAGCCCAAGCCAAATATTGGTCGGGGATGGTCGTGGTGTTGTTGATCATCTGCACTTGGATAGCTTGGCTTGTATCGATCTCCCAAGGTGGGGGAATTTTGTGCATAGCCCCCAGGATAGTAGACTTCCTGATTCGGTGAGGGGTAATTCTGCTCGTAGAGCATCGGATATTGATACAGTGGATAGACGTCGTGTGAGAAGTAAATGCGATCACCATTTCCACCGGAGTTGACCCATTTATCATCATTTTGACCATTACCACCGCCTCCACCGGCGGCGCCACCACCATTGCCATAGGTACTCGAAGGACCCTTTGTAGAGTGGTAGCCCGAATTGTCCAATGAAGTTGGATAGCTTGTACTGTATATATCGGTGGGTGTGGGAGGAGCTGGATACCGATCGGTTTCAATGTGAAACTGTTCTTCAGGAGTTGTTGGGGATGAGTTGACAATTAAAATAGGCGATTCCGCCACCGAAGTTGGTCTGCTAGGACCGTGATCCTGCTGCTGATTGTACGAATCCGAAGCTATTGGTATCGTGTTGTCGTGTAGATCGAAACAGTTTGTTTTGCGTGCATACAAATCAAAATCGGGATCGAAAATTGTTCCGGGTGGGCGTGATCCCGTCGAGTCGATTTTCTGCGATGACAGCTGACAGGTGCCATTTCCACGTCGATGAACACTGCAAAAAACAATCAAACGATAAATAAAACATTGTTAGTAAAGTGTTTTGTGTACTCTTATATGTATTTGAATCTAATTGAAATAAAATAATGACCAACCCAAAAGAAATCGCCTGACAATTATCACCGGCTCTGATGCACATCTCTTTGCAGGCCATCAATGAGTTTGTGTCTTCGGTGCGAAAGGTCTTCTCAAATGGCAACATTGCTTCCAATGCGATTCGCTCGAAACAATCTGAAATCGAATTGAGAATGAAATTGAAATTATTTGCTAATTCGGATAAAAGAGGTGATCGTCTCGTCTTCATAGGTACATATGTAAAAGAAATCAATTAGTCTTTGTTTAAAGTGATTCTTCGTGATGTAACAACAATGTGCCGGAAGAAAATCTGAAGTCAGGGTACAGTTGTAAGTAAGTTGTTGCATAATTTACGTCTGGAAGTTAATTGAGTCATTTTAACCAATCTTTAAACAAATAGAGTTAATTTGATACTTTAAGAAGAGGCTGAGGCGGCATGGTTTAATGGTTTTTTGTCACAACAAGTATTTTACAAAAATAAATTAATTATTATGTCCAAAAAATGTCTCTGAAAGAGCTAGATAGGCACGTTTTTGAAGTTCTTCAAGTAATCTGAAGTAATCTGAACTTTAATAAACCTAAACAATTTGTTTGCTTTGGGATTTCAACAGTTTTTTTTAAAAAACTTAATAAAGAATTACCTAATATTTTATACTAAATTAAACAAAAATTAAATTTTGAAATTTTGGGGATCATAAAACGAATGAGTAAATTTGTTTTATACTAAGTGGTAAGGTTTGTCCACAGCAAAAATTGTATGATGTCTTTGGTGTTTTTAAATTTTGATTAACAAAAATAAAATTTAGATGTGAATAAATTTCTTGTGCAGAAAGAAAATATTGTAAAGTTATTTCTTTTTGATTGTTTAGAAAAAGAAAAACAATTTCTTTGTTTTAATAAACATTTCACCTGTCTTAAGGAATTAAAAAAAAAAAAAAAAAAAACAGTTTTTAAAACATATTTCTGGATCTTAAATATACTTTAAAAAGCGTATTTTTTGTGCAAATTAGAATTAAAAATTAAAAAGGCCTTACAGCAAAATTTGTGTTCAGATTTTAAAAACAATATCTTAAAATTTAAAGGAGTTAAATTGTTTTGGTTAGTTTTTATTCTACTATGTGGCAAAACTTCTATAGGTTTTCGAAGGACTTTAAGGCATTTCTTTATGAAACCAGCCTTTAGAAAAAAATTTTAAATGTCTAGTGATTTCTTTTGGAAAACATTTGAAATTCTTTTTAAATCAAATTTTGACCTGTGTGAAAAAAACTGGAAAAAAGACTGAGATAACTCATAACTTCTCATAAGTGACATTTAAAATATTTATTTCCTTGCAATAAGCCAAGTTGTTACTTGAGAAAGTTCGAAAAGTATGCAATCAATAACTTAAGTTTGAGCTGTCAATGTAATCCGGACGTTCATTTTTGACATGATGTTTTGTATACTTTTTGTGGGTGGAATATCGTTAAAAGTTTAACGATTTACTAGCTAGTAATTTGCTAATATTTATCAATTTTCTAAGGTATTACAAAATTGTAAACATTTGGTAACTAGTAAATTGCTAATTGCCTTTTATTATAAAACAAGCATCGAAACATGTCTAAAAAGTGACAGTTCGTGGAAATAAACAAAGCGTTTAAGGGTATTAAACGGACCTGTTAATTGGGATTCCCAATTGCTGATTGGACCATTCCAACCACTGCTCTTATAAGAATAATTGTACAGTTGTCATATGGATTTATCAAATTGCTAAAAGTTAAAGTAGCGGTTCCGTGATTTTAATTTTAGCAAATTTTTAAAAGATAGTAAGATGTTAAAATTGTTTAAAATTAGCTAAATCACCTTTTAAGCCTTATAAATTTCTAAAAATGGATTTTTCAATATACTAAAATATTTAAAATTTTGCACTAATATCTTTTTTTGATATCAAAATATTTGGACCAAAAATACATTTTTACCAATTTTTAATAGGTTTACATTTTTTTTGTAAAACAACCAAACTGTCAATTCAATTTTTTTTAAATTACACCAGATGTCAAAAACTGTGTAGTTCGTTGTATAGGTATATTTATTCTTAAGATAATATCAAAGAAGATGTTGGGGTGCTGTATAAAATGAGGAAAGTTTGAGTTCAATATATTTTTTTATTCTCTAAATACATAAGTAGAAAATGATTTTTTATCAGATATTAGTTGATTTTTGCAGGTTTTTCGGTTTTTGCAAAAAAAATGTTAATCGAATTTCTCACACAAAATTATATAAAAATCAACAACAATCAAATAATTTCGAAATGAATACTTTGAATTGTTTTCGAGATATTCGAGACAAAAATTATTTTTACCAAACTTTAGTAATATTTTTGGAAAGTGTTTTTATTTAAAAATAAAAAAAATCATTAAATTAATTTCAAAAATTTGGTAACAATATTTTCTATAAAATTAGGCAATTTTGAAGGCAGCAAGTTTATTTATTCTTAAGATATTTAAGTTAATTTTTTAACAATTTGTGGGGTTTTTGTGTTTTGAAAAATAAGCCGTCAATTCGATTGTTCTAAAAATTCTATAAGATGTTTAAAACATTATTTTTCGATACATACTATTATTTTGGAATTAATTTAATTTCTTCTTCGAAAAATATTCGAGGTGACAAAAAATAAAACTGATTTTTTTTTGTGTTAAATTATACATATTATCAAAATGTTCAGTTTTTTTAAAATTGATATAATTAAAAAAACAGCACTTAATTTTTTGAAAAGTTTTGTCTGCATATTTCTTTGTTAATAACTGTACAAAAAAGTGTATTTCAAGTCAATATCACTGCTGGTCCTTGAGATATGATTGCCGAAAAATAAACGTAAGTACACAAGCACAAACAGATATCTATGTAAAAATAAAGAGTCAGTTTAAAAATTATTTCTGTATTTTAAAATTTAAAAAAGCATCTGCAAAAAAAGTTTGTTTTCAAAAATGTAAATGCCTTTTGATTTCTTAAATAAAATTAATTTTAATTTTTCAAATTTTGTATTTGAACATTTTTCAGATATAAATTTCTTTAAATTTGAGTTTAAAAACATTTTTAGTATGCAGTTATTTAGAGCTTATTAATATACGTTTTAAATTTGAATTTCGCAAACAAAATTATGACCCATTTTCGAGATTTTTAAATTTCGAAAAAAATGTTTAATATTTTTTTTTAATCAAAAATAAAAACAATGAATTTTTGATCATCAAATATTTTTAAGACAGTATAAAAGTATATGTTTTTATTTATTGAAAGAATCCAAGTCTTCTTGACTTAACAAATTTTTGAATTTTTAAAATTCAAATGTTCGATTTTTGACGAAAAAAATTGTATGGGGACTACTGTTTTTTTCTGCCTTAAAAAAAGAAAATTATGTTATGAAATGTAAAGAGCCCGATATTTTTTGGCTATAAAAAAACATCCAACAACATTTATTAAATGACCATTATTTTGGTTGCCTAAGAACGTTTAAATTAGTGAATTAGACGGTGTTGATACATTGTGCCAATATTTATTCAATTTGTATTTAAATAAAATCCCTTTTTTCTGCATAAAAGCTACTTGACACATAAGAGCAAGCATTTTGTGTTAACTCCAAATTATGATTATGATATTTTAATTAGAATAGGTAAATATTTAGTTGGTAATATTAACGTAGTCTTGTTCTATTTTTTAACGACGACGACGATGAAATAGAATGGTGCACTGGGACGTACATATACGTACTTTTTTTTTAAATCATATATATGTATATATACATATATTTCGATAGTTCTTATTTTTGAACTTTTTTTTTGAAAATTTTTGAGTGGTAGACCGATATAATTTTTATAGGAATTTTGTGTATGCAAATCAAATCGCCCTAAATGTTATAAGAAGAAGTAATAAATGAGCTTGTTTGTACTCAAATTATTGTTATTGAATAAGTTAAACATTTTATATGTAAATGAATTTTTTCATTTTACTTTTAACTTACTCATTCGCCTTCTTGTTGTTCATTAAAATGTCATCTGTTACCTATACCAACAAAAATTATAGTAAAACTTCCCTTTTTAAGTACACGACCTTGATTTTTGTTTTGTTTCTTATGACCAATCCCATTGGACTCAATTCAATATATTATTATTGTTAAAATGAGATACGACATTGAAATTACAATGTTATTGTTTGTCCACTGTTTTGTTTATTATATGTTTATAAGGGTCAAACTCAACAATGTTATAACATCAAAATGTGCTGCGTTCTGGAGTCTTGCACAAAAACAGAAGAACAAACAATAAAAACAAGAATCTCATTTACGCTTGATCATCATAATCTACACGCATATGAAGTGAAATGAAAAGTGTAAAGAACAATAATTTTGAAAATTTGTACAGTGGTGCATCAATTTTGATTAAAATAAGAACTTTTAAATTCGATGTTTCAAGATGAAATGTAGAATAAATCAAGCTAAACCCTACAATTTAAAAAAAAAAACACAAAAATAATTCCTTGTTAGGAATTTTCGTAAAACGAAATGAACCAACTCTCACGGCGAAAAGTTTAAAATACCCACACAAATTTGACTTTAACGTTTGACCTTAAAAAAATACTTAGAAACCATCTTGACTGATTAAAAAAATATCATCCGAAATTGTAAATTATTCGGATATAAAGTCGGATAAATTCGTATTCGAACAATCCGGACTCTTTTCTTCATCTTCATAAATTCGAGGCACATTTGCGATTTAAATTCGGATCCAAGTTTAAAATGGTTCATTAAATTTTTAAGTTTTACTATTCACATTTTTCACCAAGTTGCATACGGATATAAATCAAGATCCGGATAATCGACAGTAGTTTTGGTAAATGAAATTATTCGGAAAAAATTGATTTAATTTCATAATCACGATCCGGATAACTGAATATGATACCATTTATTTGGTATGTAAAAATTAGAATAAGTTTCGGATCCCAAATATCTAATTAAACTATCCGAACAACCGGATGTCCTTCAAAATGTTGATATTTTTGGATCTCAAATATCTCATTTCACTATTACGTTAAATGACACTATTTAAAAAGTGCAGATTTAAATTTGGAATTAAGGCCGGACAACAATTAGAATGTTGATAGTTTTGGACCTCAAATACCTCATTTAATTATCCAGAAAAATGACAATATTCGGAACGTACAGATTAAAATTTAGTATCACGATCCGGATAACTGTGAAAATTCTGACAGATTTGCATCTCAAATATCTCTTATAATTATCCAGGTAAATGCTACCGTTTGGAATGTACAGATTAGAATTCGCTGTCAAGGTCCAGATAACCGGATAGTCGTCGAAATGTTGATATTTTGGATCTCAACTATCTTTTTTAAATATTTAGTTAAATGATACTAGTTGGAAAGTACAGATTAAAATTCGGAATCACGTCCCAGATAACTGAATAAATGTTAAAATTTTGACAGTTTTGCACCTGAATTTCCTCATTTAATTATAGAGTAAAATGCCATTATTCGGAAAGCAGATATTAAAAATCTCTATCAAGGTCCGGATTAGCAGATAGGGGTCAAGATTTTCATATTTTTGGATCTCAAATATATAATTTAATTTTTTAGTCGTCTAACACTGTTTCAAAAGTACAGATTAAAATTTTTAATTAAAACCAGGATAACTAGATGACCATGAAAATTTGAATGTTTTGAACCTTAAATATCTAATATAATTATCCATCAAGATCCGGATAACCGGACGGTTGGATCTCAATTATCTTATTTAATTGATCATACTAATCAGAATGTACAGGTTTGGGCTTGGAAGTAAGACCGGAAACCATCAAATGGTTGAGACTATCAAACACCTAAAATACCTCTTTTAATTATCAAGTTTAATTACACTATTCGGTAAAAACGGATTAAAATTCGGAATCACGACCCAGATAACTGGATAACTGTGAAAAATTCATCAATTTTGCACAGAAAATATCTCCTTTAATTATTCAGTTAAATGCCATTATTGGGAAAGTAAATACATATATATTAAAATTCAGTATCAAGATCCGGATAACCAGATAACAATTTTGATATTTTTGGATCTAAAAAATATAATTTAATTGTTATAAGTACAGTAGGACTGAAAACCATCAAAATGTTGATTATCTTGGATCTTAAATACCTCTTTTAATTATTATTTCTCATTCATTTCACTTATATTTATTCGGAAAGTACAGATTAAAATTTGGAGTAACGACCCGGATAACTGGATAACCGTGAAAAATTTGACAGTTTTCTTATTTACATATCTCATTTAATAAACCAGTAAAATGCAATTATTGGGAAAGTAGATATTAAAATTCAGTATCAAGATCCGGATAACCAGGTAAGGGTAACAATTTTGATATTTTTTGATCTCAAATAGGTATGTAATTTAATTGTTCTAAGTACAGTAAGACTGGAAACCATCAAAATGTTGATTGTCTTGGATCTTAAATACCTCTTTTAATTAACAAGGTTAGTCACACTATTCGGAAAGTACCGATTAAAATTTGGAATAAAGACCCGGATAACTGTATAACCGTGACAAATTTTACAGTTTTCTTACTAAAACATCTCATTTAATTATCTATAGTTAAATGCCATTATTGGCGAAGTAGTTATTAAAATTCATTATAAAGGCCCGGATATCCGAATAGTGGTCAAAATGTTTATATTTTTGGACCTCAAATATCATTTAGTTACTTAATTAAAAGACACTATTTGGATAGTACAGATTAGAATTTGTAATTAAGATTAAAAAACGTCAAAATGTTTATCCAGATAACCGGATAGCCGTCAAAATGTTGATATTTTTGAAGCTCAAATATCTCTTGCAATAATCCAGTTAAACGGAACTATAAAGTAGAAATTAGAATTCCGACCTCCAAAATATGAGGATATTTTAAATTGTAACTCTTGGACAATTTGATTGATTCTCAATCCATTCACTTTCCATTAGTTTTAAACACGATATTTAAAATGGAAAGTTTTGCGAATGATAAAGTAAGTAAACAAATGTTTTTGCTTCCTTTATTGCTTTAAGAAAGTTTTTTTTATAATTTCTATGAAATTGTATGAATTTATTTATTAAATTCAGTGGAGAGTGGAGTGGCGCCTACAAGCCTATAAATAAGAACTTTAAACAGCACCGGCCATGTTCATATGATGCGTGATCTACGACAACATTACAACAACATAAAAAAAGAAAATGTTCACAATGATTTTACGACCTGTTTATGTTTATGTGAACACATAAATAAATAATACAAAAACAAATTTGTAATATAAGAATTCTTTGGAACTTAATCTCAAAAACTGAAAATGTCAACACTTTCATCTCCTTCACTATAAATAAAGATATATTCTTGAATTTAATGATGGATATCAATAAAATAAGAATAAAAGCTTATTTTTCTAAATAACCATTAAGTTTGCATTAAACAAAAACTAAACAGAAAAAACTAACTTCAAATTAATTTTATTCCAAAAATTCGCTCAACTGTAGCAATGTTGTAGGTAGTTACTTCCTTTCTCCGTCATCTTCTGATGAATTTGAATTTTTAAAAACCAAGTTTTATGTTAAATAAAAATCAAAAAATAAAAAATTGGTGAGTGATGTTGTTTGATTAATAAATCTGCACTCTTTTGTTAACATTTTGCGAAATTAACATCCATGCCTCATATGACTGGGCATCGTTATGACCCTTCCCCCAAAAAGTTCTGAGTGGTGTATATTTTGGTACAAAAATGACCTCAGATATATAAGTACCCCAAAAAAAGATGTCAAGTTCAAAAATGAATTATGATGCGATAAGTTAAAGTTAGTATATTTTAGAACTCACCATTCCGGGCGTTGACCAATTGATTATCCACTGTTAAGGCTCGAACATTGAACAGCAAAAAAGTCATACAAATCAACACATAATTCATGGTAACTTAGATTTAAGGTGAAACCGGACGTTTTTGACCTCAAATAAACTTAAAAATAAGCACTTCTCTCCTTAAAAACAAAAATAGATCACTTAAGATCACTTTTTTTTCTAGTATCATAAATTATATCACTTTACTTTGATTGATAAAATAATAGTTTTTGTTTTTCTTAAATTTCACTTAAATTCATTTAGCACTTCCTGTTCTTTTTTTGCGTTTGTTCTGATGCGAACTTCTTAAGACCGATTCATCAAGTCCATCAGTGACACTTGAATCCAAATCAAAAACTAAACTATATTTATTATTTGAAAAACAAAAAATTGCGGAAATGATTCCATCAACTTCTTCATCAAATTCTCAGATGAAAGTTGAATGTAACACTTTTTTTTCTCCTTTCCTATAAACAAGCCACGTTTAGCCCTCTAGGTAGAAGAAGTTGTGCAGACAGCCGACTGAAGACGCAGGTACTCCAACCTTTTAGAAATTCGCAAGGTAGAAGTTTTATGTAGACACGAGTCGAGTAGCCCGCCAAAAAATTATGGATAGACAAAAAAGATACAAAAATCCAATGACCTATTATTCTTTAGTATGAGACAAAAAGATACAAATGAAAAAACAAAAACATCTAAAAACATAAAAGTTAAGTTAAACAAAATGATGCCTCCATTATTGTCTTAATCGGGTTCTAGTGATCAAGACGCAAATGAAAAAAAAATATATAATCAAAGCTTAATGATTAATTAAATTTTTGGTCTTTATAGACTTTTGTAACCTTAAATGCTTGATGACTTGATAAAGTTGTTAGAATAGCATAAAACATAAGTTTTTATTTAGTTATAATTGCTTGCGCATTTAGTATTTATAATTTTTTTAAAATATCTCAACTGGAAATTTAATTATATATTTGTAAAAATTTAAATTCAAGACTTAACAAACGGTATGGGTCTTAAAAATTAAGCAGATTTTTTAAAATTTTGCATATTCATATGTAAGAATTGAATAAATTTAAATTTAGAAAAAAAATATCTAATGAGCTTGAAGTCTGTGCTAAATGTGAGTATAGTGACATCACATTTAGTGGAGGGAAAATAAAATTATTATTATTATTGATGTTCTTTTGTTTACAATTTTTATTAATTTAGTTCCTATTTGTTTATGGTTGAGTCATAGTATTTTATGTTTAATGAGAATTTATACAAGTTGATTTTATTGTGATTTTAATTGAATTTTGTTGGTGGATTGTTAAAGATTTTGATTTGGAGTTGGAATTTCCAGTTTTATATTGATTGAAGACATGAATAACGGTTAAATAAAAAAAAATATCATAATGCTTCGAATAAAATGTAATTGAAATTGATGTGAATGAAGTTGCAAAGTGTATGGAAATAGTCACACAAAGGCTCTATTTTGAATGTATGTTATTTCAGGGCATTATTTTAATATTTACAGAAAAAAGCATTGGAAAAGTTTCAAACATTATGAAATTGAAGATTTTAGCTCAGACAATAAAGTATAAAAAAAAAATATTGTTAAATATAATTATTATTATTTGTATAGGCTGTCGGAAATATTATATTTAAAAAAAAAAGTAACGTTTAATAATTTTTTTAATAGAGTGCACAATTATAACAAAAAATAACCCTCCAAAAGATTTTTGACTTCGAATTTTTTTTAGTAAATTTGGAAGTTTTTGAATATTATAAAAAGGTAATTTTTTGTTTCAGTTCGCTAACTTTTCTTTGTTGGTAGTATGAATGTCTATACTGAAGTCAAGGTTTTATTATTTATAAGTTTTAAACAAACGCTCAAGCCATAAAACAGTTTATTTTCATATTTTTTTACTTAGAGAAAAAAGATATATTTTTTTTTAATTTTGTGTAAAATTTTGCTAGTCAAATTTTAATTGAACTCGAAAGCCTTATTTTTTCGTAGATAATTGAAATTAATACAATTTTCACCATTTTCCATAGAGAACAATTATTTGAAATCGATATTTCTAGGTCGTTTTTGAGTTATGATCGGAGTAGGGAGGAAATCCAAACGTTCTTATTTTCATACAGGTATTTCTGTAACAACGATTGACTAAGTTGCCAAAATATCAAAATCAGACTGATTCCAAATAGTTTTTTCATTTCATTTCATTTCATTTATTTGACAATAATGGTACGTACAGTAAGATTACATCTTTTATAGTACTTAAATATAATATGTTTACAAATTTACATTTAATTAAATACAATTAAAGAGAACGAGATTTTATTAATGTTGAAAGCAATTCTTTGTGATTGAAGGGAAAAGGGAGAGGATTATGGTTGAATTGGGAGAGACGAAAAGTGAAGAAATATTGCAGTTTTAAATCTTGTATAGTTAACAATTAATTAAATTGAAGATGGGAGCGAGTTCCAGAGTTTAAAAGCACGTATGAAAAATAAACGGGACGAGTTCAAATAATTGCCAAGTTGAGGGGTAATATTGATACTTCTAGCGGAACGGTTAAATGAGAGTTTGGTAAACAGATAAGACGGAGCCTTAATATGAATTAATTTATGTACAAATAAACAGTTTCTTGCATTTATGTATTGCTGCAGTGTGCAACCCAATATATTTTTAGAAAATTCCGAAACATGGTCATATCTACGTAACCCATAGACGTAACGGACAGCATCATTGAAAGCAACTTGCAGTTTTTGTTTGGATAGTGAATCAAGATCACTGTACACTATTTCAGCATATGATATGAGGGGAACTATTAAAGCAATTATTATTTTACGTCGAGTTTCAACAGGGGTAAAGTATGCTGAAGGCCAAAGTTTACGTAAGCATCCATAAATGCGACCAATGACATAATTAGTGTGTCTATAGCCTGACAAATGACGGTCAATAGTATATCCAAGACTGGTGCAATGATCCAGTACTTTAATTAAACGATCACATAGCCAAATATTAGGTAGAGTAGAGAAATCAAACTTTTTCTTCGAAATTGGAATGACTAGAGTCTTGGAAGGATTTAAGAATAGGCCATTTGCAATGGACCATGCATTAATTTGGTTAAGATCCTCGTTGATGGAGAGGGACAGTTCATTAAGCTGATGAAAAGACCTGGCAAGATGGAGTTGAACATCGTCAGCATACAGGTGAACCGAAGAGTGCGAACAACACGCAGGCAGATCATTGATGAACATACAAAAGAGTATTGGACCAAGAATCGAACCCTGTGGGACTCCTTGCGTAACAGGTCTGAGAGCTGAGCACTTCCCCCCAGAAAAAACCCTTTGTGATCTGTCAGATAGGTAGTCACCAATTACGAAGCATGCCCGCTCACTGAAGCCGAAGAATTTTACAAGTTTCCATTTTAGAATACTGTGATTCACTTTGTCAAAGGCCTTTGTAAAGTCGAGTAAGCAGAGGAGATTTATTTGACCCTTATCATAGTCAACCCTAACATCTTCAAGAAGATTAACCATTGCAGTAGAGCAGCTATGATTTGCTCTGAAACCCGATTGTTTTTCAAACAGCAAATTGTTAAAATATTTTCTTTCAAAAAAATGTTGTTAAAAATTTTCAAAATTTGTATTATTGCGTACGAAAATACCCTCTAAATTTGTTCTTTTAATAAATATAAAATGAAATAAGCGTTTTGTGAAAAATTATTGACAGTTTTTTTTTGACATAAATTGATGACAAATGTTTTCTAAGAATATTAATTTGTACTCATACAAATTAGAAAAAGTTAACTGTTAACAATAATATTTATTTTGAGATAAAATAAGTTTGAAGTCAAGATATTTCAATTTTCTAAAGATATTTGAAGCGAAAATCAAAAAATTTTTACCAATTTTTTGATAATTTTTATTGTTTCAAAAAAAACTGTCAAATGGATTTTTTTTAAAATATTAACACATTTTCAAAAAATACTAACTTTGAAATAAAATAAGATTCAAATAAAATCTTTCCTTAGTTTTAAATAATTTAAGTGGGAATTTAATTTTTACCAACATTAAGTAGTATTTTTTTAGGTTTTTATGTTTTGTAAAAAAATGTTACTTCGATTTTTTTTTATTTAAATTTTACCAGATGTCATAAACGTTATTCTTTGTCGTAAAATCCGTTAATTGAATTTTTAATTATAATTATAACATACGCACACACATATGTACATCTCTCAAAAATCTTTGATTTCAATTCTAACTTGAAACGTCGAGAAATGTCAAAATTTTCAATGCGAAAAAGGGGCCAATTACAATAACTTTTTATGGAAAGTTTAAAATTTGGAAAACTATCACGAGTTTTATTGAACGAAAATTTCAGTAGCCTCAAAAATTCTAATAAATGTGTTTGTTTTTGAATTTTAAAAAGTAGTATCTCAAAAACTTGACGGATATTTTAGATAAGGATTTGAATAAAGGCCATTAAAAACCGTTTTGACTACCAGAAACAAAAACTTTTTGAGCTGTGTTCTTAGGAGTAGTTTTTTTAGGTTTTTATATTGTATAAACATTTTTTAATTGCAGAATGACGTCATCATGTATACTTAACAATTTAATTAACAATAAAATAAAAGTCAATAAAGTAATTGGTTTTTGAAATATTTTGGTTTGGGTTTGAACACATTTTATAGTATTTTAAAATGATATACAAAACTTTTTTCCCATTTGTCAAATTATAAACTGTCAAATTTTATTGAGCAATCACTTAACGTGTGTTAGAAGTTTTGAATTTAGATTCACTACGCAAATGAGATACATATATAATTCGAATCAAGAACTTTTTGGTATGATGTTTTTGAATGTTTCTTATTTAAAGAAATTCATGTTCACATTAAAGAACATTGGATCGTGAACAGTAAATATTCATCAACAGTGATTATTTGACAGAGAACTTGTAAATAATGGTTGAACAATATGTTCACGCATATTTTAACATCTGTCAAAAAGTGCCTCGGTTTTTTAATTTTTTTTTTTGAAAACTTTGGTTATCACTGAGTCTGTGATTGCTATAATACGGTAACTTGACATATTGTGATACTTCCACACTTCGTCAGCAAGATTTTTTTAAAAAAGCTATAAAGCTTGCAATTAAAATACAATTGTAAACTTGAGAAGCTATTTAGATGCACTGATATTTTTTAAAACTTAAAAATTTGGATATTACAGTCAATATGGGATCTACATAATGTTACTTTGTGACAAGTATTCATTCACACTGATTGTTTTAAACGTCAAATGCTGAAGATATAACACTTTAAACATTTTGTGTGATTTAAGAAAGTATGCTATTGCAATCCGATCCAAAATAGCGTGAATTAAAGTTAATACTATATTTTACGATTATTTGGAGAAGGTGCCAAATCGAATTAGAAATATATCTCCTAAGAACTCAAACTACTAATAACGTAGTTTTAAACAATTTAAGTATAGTAGTAGACTAGAAACAATAATTTCAATAAAAATTTCCGACCGTAAAATGAAAAGAGATCACAGTTTTTTTTTGCGGTTTAGATTTTACCTTAAATGGCGCCCGGGTAAAAAAAAATCAAACTTTTGTAATTAAATCAATATAATTTGAACTGAAAACTTTAGTGATTAAAAAAAGGTAGTTCATATTTTTTTGCGAATTATACAATAGCTAACGGTCGATGGGAACTTTATTTTAATTTTAATATTTTGAATAAGCATAGGTACAAAAATAATAACATGAAAAATCATTTAGTAGGAAACAATATGAATCACAATAGTTCACACAATTTTCTAATTGTTTATTATTTAAAATTCACTTTGCAATTAAAATTATTTTTTGTTTTTATCAACAAAGTATGTATATTGAAATATTTGTATCAATCAAAGCAATGAGACATTAACACTTTTTGTTTAGAATATAAAAGATAAATAAAAACAGTCACTGTTATTAACTTCTAAAGAATTGTTTCGTGTTTTTTTTTAAATGCAATTGGAATTCATGCAATAGGTATGACTTTATTTAAAAATTGCACTCTGTTCATTTAAAAAATATTACAAACAAAAAAATACTTTATTCTTCACTGTACCGTGTCGTCAACCGTCGTCGTCCGAACTAACTTAGCTATCGACACTGAATAAAGTCAACAACAAATCCAAAACTCTAATTTAGTTGTTCAGATTTTGATTTGGTTTCGGATGTGAGTCTGGATGAACAACACCTTATTTTTATTTGTCTACTTACCTTTAGAAGACCATAGTATTGGTTGCATGAAAATATTTTTGTTCGTTAAATAAAAAAAGCAGCTTAGCATTAAAGTTTTGGACATAATAGTATTGGAGAATTCTAAAATTAGCTTAATAAGAAGATGTAACGAACATTTTTTGACAGACATTCGGATAAATATGAATAAGAAGAGTATCCGGATTGAATCGAATGTCCAGATATACAGATTCCAATTGAGGTTGATGTATACGTCTATAATGTTGTAATGAATCAAACTCAATCCGGATTTCAATTTGACTCTGGATAGTTCGGATAATTGCTCCTTGATCTAGATCGGTTTCAGACATCCGGAGTATCTAAACAAAATCTCAATTTCATTCAAGCAAACACATACGACTCTGGTTGTTGTTCTTCATTCTGTTCACTCCACAAATTATTGTTCGTTGTACACCTTTTTGCAAAAATTTCGCTCATTTCGAGAATTGAGATTTTTATAGTGCTTGATGCTGACATATGTTTGAAAGTTCATCACCTAAAATGTCATCCTCTAACAACTGAATCAAGTGTATTGTTGCGATCATGCATCATGGTGCTTTGGAAAAAAGAGTTCTCTGGAAAATTTCAAACAAATTCTGTCATGTTGATGATGATGTAGGTGTACACTGAAGACTTGTACATATAATATGCACCTGGAAATTTGTATTTACTTTTTGATTCCCTTTTCTATTCCAGAAGTTCACTATAGCACTCTGTCAAGCATTTAACACTAATATAAGTGAGAACTTAGTGGAGTCATAGGGTTGAGTGAATTTGCGCACGCCATGCTGCCAATACCTTTGATAATATTAGCACCACCGACGATGACTACGACGACGCCTGATGTTTTGAGAATCATGGAATCATGATCTACTTTAAAGCAAAGCTAATGAACTTCCTTTTAAGCTAGAGTTTATGTTTAAGTTTAAATGATATAGGTATGTACCTACACATATGATGATGATAGGAAAAGGTATTCTTAAAAAGAAATGGATTTGTACTTGTTGAACATATATATGTACTCGTACATATTCGTAGAAAAACAATTCGAGAATTTTAAGAAACTTTAATCGGATAATCCGGCTATTGAAAATATCCTAAATAATCTTGGATTCATTTTCGGAAGCCATAATTAGGTCATATATGAGGATCCTGATAGGTATATGCGAAATTCGAGATCTGACACTATCCGGATTTTTTCGGATACCTGGATCTAGACTAAAATTGATGTTCAGTTTGATGAATTTTGTGTATAAAAGTATATTATCTGGATTAAAAGAATGGGGACAACAATACTATTTAGAAATAATACAACAACCTAAAATGTAAAATTTAAACAACACTTTTTAAATAGATACCTGGATAAATGAAGAATTCAAAGTCGCGGGCTATCTGATTAAACACTTTAGAAACGATTTTGAGCACAATTTATGTATATTGTTCAAGTACATTAAAGTATTCGGATGGTAGAGATACCAACTAATTCTTTTCACTATCACTATATCCAACTATCCGAAACTATTCAGATAGCGTCAATTTTCAAATTTCGCATATAATTATGTCAGATTTTGCTATGACCCAATTTGGACATCTAATAACTAATCCAATATTGTTTTGGATATTTCAATAGCAAAAGTATTCAAATCGAACTTACATTAATCCGGATCTCTTTCATTATAATCCGTATGATCACAATAGTGTATTCCCATTTTAGGCAATATATGTTTTTCATATTTGGCGTTGTAATAAGAACAGATTTTGTTTCTAATGCTTAATTTAAAAATTCAGACAATACGGACTAAAAGTGAATATAGAAACCAAATTTACTTGCTCAAACAGTTTTAACCTTAAAAGTTCGACTGTCTCTTAAAAAAAAAGAAGAATATAACGAACACACATTAATACCTTATTTCATTCTTAAACATTGTCGTGGTAAGAAACATTTTGCGCTTTAGTGATTTTAATTTGACGATGAGATGCTTTATGTTCTTGCATGACGGAATAAACCGACTTTACCAATTATTAATATTATTCAGCAAATAATTCTACACTCTTATTATTATTATAACATAAGACTTTTATTCGTTTCTTCGCTATAGTAGAGTATAACTCTATGCTCAAAGCACAACTAGAAAACCGTTCACCAGATAATGACCCCTTCAATAGAAACACTCTCTTTAGAATAAATGTATGTTCTTCTAGGAAAAGAAATTTTAACACAACAAATGCTGACTTTAATTGTAATTTAAAATTATTATACTAACCTCAAAAAATATCATTGAATCTAAAAGCAATTAGGTTCTGTTGACCTTTCGTAAGAGATTTTTCTTTTTGATTTCATTTGGATTTGCGGTGTCATATAGTTTTTAGGTAAGGAACTCTGATGTCATAGTGATTCAGGAAATAAACTCATATCAGTCAAAGATTTTTAAAATTTAAAAAAATTTGACCTTGCATTTAGTAATTTGTATGATGAAGACAATTTAGATATAATTTTACGAAGGAATTTAGTTTTTGCATTAAATTATAAACTTTTATTCAAGAATATTGTTATCAACTTTTAATTTCTTATGATCAATGATATACTTTTATCTTTATACAATTTGACGCTTTGGTGCAGATCAATTAAGAACTTTTTTCTCAATGACAAAAATATCGGTTTAATTTACATACACTTATTTATGAAATACAAACTTTTAGTCAAAAATTGTTTCAATTTGTCAAATTTCGTGAGTCATTCAAAAGGTTCACATGGGTATTTTGAAAAGAGACTAAGGGTTAAACACGAATTTGAAAAAGAGGCGTGGATTTGATATTTTTGCAAGAACAAATTTGTGCAACATCAATTGATTTTTAAAAAATTTTACCAAATGTTTTTAGATTTCTCACAAACTTCCCGATATATTTGTATGAAATATTCTATTAATTTATTTTTCTTAAATTGGTTTCTTTTAATATAAACATTTTTTTTTGTAATACAGAACCGTAATTAAGTTTTTTAAATATTGAACTAAACTGCCTTCGCTTTTGACGAATCCCTCCTTCGTTAGATTAGTAATTATGTTTTGAACCGTTCAATACAAGAAGTACTGGATGGGTTCAATTCTGAGAAACACAAAATGAATGCTGGTGTATCCCAGGGCTATATTCTGTCTCCGACACTCTCATTTTTATTAATGATATCTTGTCTAAAACTTCTATACCATTTACCTGCTGACGATAGTACCCTTAGCTTTTTTAGATTAACAACCTTGGTCTTCGGATGTGGATCTTCAATGGTAATTTATGATAAGCTCATTTAATTTTAACCTAGACAGACAAGAGTAGAATTTAATGTTTCAAAAACTCAATGCTTCTCATTGTCATTAAAACATAATTTACCACCTTTGCCACTATCCATGAGTATTTGTATATCCAACCACGTCTTGTTGAAGGATCACATACGTGATGACCCCACCAATGCCACAAGATGTTTGGGTTTAATAAGCCGATGCAAGAAGTTTTTCTTCCCCTCTGATCTGGCTGGTATATACATATTAGCTCAAGTCTAATTCCCATCTCTAGACTATTGCTCCTGAAACTTTGGTGAAGAAATAATTGCTGAATAATTTAAGTCGGTTGCTTGAAAGCCGTCCTAAAGCTTGTTGTCTCACCCTTTTTTACCGGTACGTTAACGGATTATGCTGTAGTGAAATAGCCAGTTGTATTTTTCCTAACAAGTAGACCCAACTTCGGTCGTAATGTCAGGTACCTAGATTCGTTCTTTAGCTGTACTCGGCGAATGTGGAATGTTTTACAATACTCTGTCTTTCCCAGTTATTGCAATATTGACTACTGTTTAAAATGTGGAAAAAACAAATGTATGGATTTTTGAGGAAGTCGTTTTTTTCTTCTTCAGGCAGACGGCAAAGCCATGCTTATCGATTTTTGTAAATATTATTTATGTACATAAACAAGAAAAGAAACAATAAATCTAATCTATCTATCTATCTATCTATCGTTTTTTTTTCAGTAATTAATGGTGGTTTTACAAATTTTTAATCACTTTTTTCAATATCCAGCTTAAATTTTTATTGTACTTCAGTAAAATTTTCGAAAATCATAATAAGTTGTTACTTTGAAACGCCAAACCATTTCTGCTAAAACTATTTTGAAAAGAAATAGGCAAAGTTGTTTGAAATTATTGTTTGCTTTTGTCACAAAACCGTTTAAGAAATATATTGAAAAAATATAAAAATGATGCTCAAATCGAGTATTTGTTTAATTTTAACAAAGAATTGAAGTTGGTTTCGAAATCAACACTAAAAATTAATATCGGCATTTTTTTTTAATACCATGAAATCATTAATTTCAAAATCTCTCAAATAATAGAGAGTAAAATGAAGACATATAACTAATGTGAATTTCTTAAAAAAAAAATAAAATTAAACCGTATGTAAAGCAAATATTTGTTCTTTGCAAAATCATTATATTGTGTTTTGTTTTAGTCTTGAAAACACAGTTTTTGATTGTCCTCAATATTAAAGAGGCATTTTTTAAATACCCTGATCTTGTGGAAAAATTCGAATTCTGCACAACTTATTTCTTTAAAAAAGTTTCGTTTTGTTCGTGAGACAGGAAAAACGTAATTTTGTCGACCAGAGTATTGATTGTATACTTTTTGAATTTATTAAAATAACATATTAGGTTTTTGCGAAAAAAACTTTGTACTTTTGGCCACTAAAAGTCTATACGTTTAATAAGTTTAATTTTGATAACAAATTTCGAGGTTTTTTTTAAATGTAACTGTTGAAAGAAATGATATTTTTATTTTATAGTCGAAATTAATTGATAAACGATTTCGACAAAAACGTTAAACTTTGAAATTTTGCAATATTAAGTTGCAAGGAGTTAATCGAATACCAGTTCGATATCCTTTCAAAATCTTCTTGTAATAAAATTCGATAATTCTTAGTTTGTATGCGCCGAAAGGCTTTCAAATCTTCCGCATTCAAAAGGCACAAAAGAGGTGCAGAGATAAAGTTATTAATACGAGCTTATTAAGTACTACCCTTTAAGTATATGAATATACAGTTCAAGAAGTTAGAGTGCTATAAAAATTTACTTAGCTACTTTATAAGTACATCATGACTTAATCGGTCGAAAGATTTGGAGAAATCTGTATACCCAACATCAAATGCATATCTTTTTTCTAATAAATTTAAACACTATTTGAAAAAAATTGTAAGGTTAGTTACGAAAGATAGTCCAGAGAAAAAGCCACGTACAGAGAGAAATAATATTTTTAAAACTTCGAGTTAACTTTTCGCAAATAAGTTTTTTAGATATTTTGGAATTTTACAAATTTAATTTTACAATATGTTCGATAGTTTGAAACATCCTGTTTACTTCCTGATTTATAAATTGAAATACTAATAGAACACTTCCACTTACTCAAACATTCACCATTTTGGAGGGAAGTTAAAAAGTGCTTTTAAAGATACATCAAATACTTTAGCGCAGAATGAACAACAATAGATGTTCAAATGGTAGACATGTGCATTCAAGAGGACACAAGCGTCCACAGGTTTTTCTCAAAACCAACCTCTGTCTATCAACTCCTACTCTCACCTCCCCGTGGTGAACATGGGGTGCCTAGTACCTCAACTGGAGATTGGGTTCCAACCCCAGTGGAAAGTTGTTGCGGGCAGCAAACGAGAGAGGGGGGAGAGGTGCGTCCACTAAGGCACCTCTCCTTATCCAGACGGCAGCGGAGGAATTCCCGAGATGGAATCAACGGTGGCGTCTACAGTTCCAGTAAGGCTGAACTACTTAGTGAACACCTTATAGGGCTTCTACGACTTATTCGGAGCCCAGGCCTATAAGGAGCGGTTTATCCGGCTCCCCGTCCTTGGAGTTAGACTAAGGATCTGGCCCTCCAGGTTGGGGGTTGTGCCGTCGGGGTGACTTCCTGAGCCTGACCACTTAAAAATCTTATAGTTGCGAAGCACCAACAAGCCTCGGATACGGACGGATTTACTGCTGACAACCAACGCAAACAAATCCTGGAAAAAAACACAAGAACACCAAATCGACACCCACCATCTTTTCATCGATTTCAAGGCCGCATATGACAGTATCTACAGGGACGAACTGTATAGAGCCATGTCTAGTTTTGGCATCCCTGCCAAACTCGTCCGTTTGTGCAGGATGACCATGGAGAATTCACGCTGCTCCATAAAGGTTGGAAACAACTTAACTGAACCTTTCGATGTCAAAAAAGGTTTTAGACAAGGTGATGCGCTGTCATGTGATTTTTTTAACATCGTACTTGAAAGAATAGTGCAAAGCTCACACGTCAACACCAGAGGCACTATCTTTCAAAAGTCTGTCCAATTACTAGCATATGCTGATGACATTGACATAATCGGAAGAACTCAGCGTGATGTCAATGGGGCTTTTGTGAGTATTGAGGCAGAGGCGGCAAAAATGGGTTTAACGGTTAATGAGGGCAAAACAAAGTACATGCTGTCATCAAGAAAGGACCTACAACACCGACGTCTTGGTCAAAACGTCACCATCGACAGACGTAACTTTGAGGTAGTCAAGGACTTCGTCTACCTAGGCTCCGCTGTAAACGCAGAAAACAACACCAGCGCTGAGATCAAACGAAGAATAACTCTTGCTAACCGCTGTTTCTTTGGGTTAAGAAAGCAATTGAGTGGAAAAATTCTCTCTCGAAAGACCAAAGTGTCGCTATATAAGACCCTTATCATCCCCGTCCTGCTATACGGTGCAGAAGCATGGACTTTGACAAAAGCGGATGAAAGCACCTTGGGTCGTTTCGAGAGAAAGATTCTTCGTGTGATCTACGGTCCCGTATGCATCGAAGGGGAGTGGAGGAGAAGATGGAACGACGAGCTGTACGGGCTGTACAGCGACGTAGACTTAGCAAAAAGGGCAAAAGTCCAACGACTAAGATGGCTAGGTCACGTAGAGCGCATGGAAACCAATGCTCCGGCCCGGAAAGTCTTCGAATCCACACCCACAGGACAGCGCAGTAGAGGAAGACCGCGAATCAGGTGGCGCGCACAAGTGGAAGGTGACCTCACCCAACTCGGAGCGCGAAACTGGAGACATCTAGCTAGGGACCGAGCTAGATGGAGAAGTTTGTTGGGTGAGGCCCTAGTTCACACAGGACTGTAGCGCCACCTTAAGTAAGTAAGTAAGAACAACAATAGAAGTGATTCCGTTCATATCAAGTCGTGTGTACAAACAACCAATGAACTTTGTAGTAATTTATACTAAATTTACTTAATTGTTTTTAGTCAACCATTTTGTTGCTAATTACCAGTAAGCTCCGTTGGTTTCTATATTTCCCTAAATGAAATAGCAAACATCTTATATGAAATTAGCTTATCGACTTAAAAGAAGTGAAACAACTCACTTTGTTGAAATTAGAAAATCTCGATTCTTATTAACCAACCTACTCTGTTAAAATTAGCCAACCTACTCTGTTAATACTTACCAACTTACTCTTTGTCATATATTCGCTTATTATCCAATTTAAAAATTTAATTTTTTTAACAAAAAGAAAAGACTAAACTTATTTTTTTTTCAACTATATTTTTATTTTCATTCTTTCTATTTTTCATCTTTCAATTTGTTTTTATCCCTTTGAATATATAAGACTCTTATTTTTTGTTTTCTTCAAAATTCTCTTTGTATGCTTTGTTGTTTTTTTTTTGGTTTTTATTTTATTTTCTTTTTCTCTTTATATTTTGCTTAAAGTTTAGATATAATAATGAAAATTTAATTAAAAAGTGAATTTCACTATTTTTTATTTCCGAAATAAAAAAATTATATATATATCTAATAATCTTTGCATATATATACAATATATATATGTTTTTGTTTTATTTATTCATGTATATTCTTTTTATTTCTATTTACTCAGTTATTTTTTTTTTAACAAAAGTTTGCATTTTTATTACTCTGTTTATGTTTATTTGTTTGCTGTTTTTTTTTTGTTTTGTAACTCTTTAACTTCTTATCAATAGAAAATAAGAAAATTAATTTAACAACAAAATAATTTAAAAAAAAATTATTTACCTAGTTTTTAATAAATAAAAAATACATAAGTCAATAAGGACACTGTTTTGTTTTTGTTTTTATTTTTTTGTAATTAATTAATGATTTATAAATACATTTATATTTTTTTTATAAATATATAATATTTAACCAATTTGTTTGTTTCATGTTTTCTTAATCAATATAATTTAATAAAAAGAGTACAAATTTGTTTTGTTATAAGAAAAAAATTAAAACAAATTAATTTAAAATATATAATTTATTTGTTTGTTGTTTATATTTACAGAAGAACTTTTATTTATGTATTTGTTTTAATCATCATACTTAATATTATTTTTTTATATCACCCTATTCAAGGAGATTTTAATTATTTTGTGATTTTTGTCGTTTTTTGTTTTACTGTTTTTCTATATATAAAAAAATTACTTAATAATTAAAATGTTTGTTTTTTTTTTTTTTAATTTCAAACGTGTTTTGTTTTTGTTTTATATAATAAATAACTTAAATTAAGAATGTGTGTTTTCTTTTTTTCAATTTTATAAATAAATATTTTTTTTTTGTATTTAAAAATAAACAAAGTATAAAAATTCCCTAATAAGATAAAAAATGCATAGGTTTTTCATTCTTGGGTTTTAAAAAATAAAAACAAATTGGAATTTGTGTTGTTTTTTTCATTGTTTCTTATTTATTAATTTTATTCATGGTCAAGCTAGGGTCCAACAAGAATTCTTATACTACTTCCTTGGTTGAAAATAAAATAGGTTTTAAATATTTACAATAATTAAATATTAATTAAAACTTAACTAAAAACAACATACTAGTAAAAAAGATATTGATGAAATAATTGAAAAAGCATGAAGGAAAATCTATAGGAGCCAAACATCTCTGTACTTTCATTTTGGAGAAAGAAAAAATAATTTTTAACACTTAAATAAATTAAGTTTTAATTTTAAATATTTTACTTTAATAAAATATAATAAAACAAAAAAAATTAATAAAATAAACAGTATAAAACATTTATTAAAAAAAAAATAAAATAAAATAATAATATGACATTAGAAAAGTTGAAATAAGTTAAATTAAAGAATAATTATAAATTAAAGAATATTATAAAATTAAATAAGATAGAAATTAAAAAAAAAACATAACAAAAATATTTAAGCACATGAATTAATAAATATTATTCAATACAAATATTTTCAAAACCTTAATTAAATGTTAACAAAAAAATTAATTGGTACAAAAAGAAAACAAAAAGCAAATACACTAGTTGAAAGGGGATGAATTGTGTAGCACATTATAGAAATTAATACATTCCACACAATTACTCGTAATTTCTTCAATTTATCTGCAATAACTTTAAGAACTGAAATTTAATTTTAATTGTTTTAAATTATGAAATAAAATATAAAATAAAATTAAATTAATTCAAAAATATACAGACAAAAATTATATAAAACAAAATGAAATATTTAAATAGAAATTCCTTACCTTAATTAATTGAAAACATGTAAACAAAGCTTAAATATTAAATAAATTAGCTAAAAGGGGTTAATTGTGTAGCTTATTCTAGAAATTAATACAATTTACACAATACCTTGCTAAATAACTAAATATTTTTTAGTAAAAAGTAAAAAAAAAAACAATAAACTAAAAAAAAAATGTTTATGTGATGTGTATATAATATAAGATCTATTTGTATACTTTAATTTGCTAATAAATATTTGATTTATGTGATAATTAATTTTTTGTGTTTTGTTTCACCATTTGCTTTTGGGTTGTTAATTTTTTTCTTTTTTCCATTTTATTTGTTTTTATTTTTGTATTTTTTTAAATATTTTCTGTATATATAAATCTGTATAAGTATATATTTAATCAACAAATTAATTTAACTAATTGTATAATGTTTTGTTCATACATAATTGTTGTATATATATATATGATCTTCATTCATTCACCTATTTTCAACAGCTTGATATTTTTCTGTCATAATAATTTGTTTATATATATATATATATATTTTGTTTTTAATTTGTAAGCGTGTATATAGTCACGATGTATGTACATATTTTTGTTAATAATATAAATTCATGCATTTAACAAAATTTTTCTAGTATGCTTTTTGTCCTATTCTTTTTATTTGTTTTATTTATTTTTTTAGAAAGAGAGAGAGAAATAGTTAAAAATATAAATAACATATTGGTATTATTTTTAATAAAAAAATTTCAACTAAATTAACAAACAAATCAACTACCTTTATTTTGTTTTATTTTTAAACCTATAATGTATAAGGTGTGTTTTGTTTTTGCTACGAGAGAGTATATAATACGACGACGCGCTCGACCAGATAATGTTTTTTTTATTTTTATAAATTAATTTTCTTATAATAAATAGTTAAATATATATTTGTTTTTTTTTTTTTTTTTTATTTTTAATTTTCATTATGTATATAATAATATTCTGTAAGGCAATTAATTCATATATATATATATATATACTTTTCTGGTTTAATATATATAAGTATGTATAATATATAGCATTTTGTAATCTTTTAATTAAAATTTATTTTTTAAGTTGACATCTTCAACTGTAATAAAAGATTTTAAATGCGGTTTATTTTTGTTCATTTTGAGTTTATTTATTTTTTAGTTTGTAATAATTTTATTTGATTAATTTTTTTATTATTATAGATTTGTTTTTTTATTATTAATTAATTAGTAAGGTATATTTTTGAAATGCACCCATACATTTATATAAAGTTGTTATTTGTATTAAATTGCATCGTGAAAAAAAATTGTAAAATAAGAAAACAAAATTCATTGAGGCAGGTTTTATATTTTTGTTTTTTTTTTTTCATTAAAAAAAATATCATATTTATGAAATACTAATAAAAAAATGAATTTTGGGTGAAATTTTTTGGATAAAATTTGGTCTCATTTATAGTGTGCGTTTTGTTTAGGTTTTCTTAAAATTATTAAATTAAATTAAAAAACACATTAAAAAAGAATCATAAAATGTTTTATTAAAATATTCGCAACATGGAAAAGAAGGAGAAAATATTTTGAAGTCATCATATTTTTCTCTATATGTAAGTATTCAGTCTATTTCTTAAGTTTTACTTACCTTTTTAAACTAGTGAAGTTTTTTGGGATGGATGTGAGAAATTCTTCGTTTTCTTATTTAATAATGAAACGTGTTATTTTTTTCTAATTTAAACAGTGATTTTGAAGTCGAATTATTGAATGATATTGAAAGAAATTACAAACAAAATTTAAGTAATTGAAAAAAACATAGCAAAAGCAGTGCAATATTTTTCTGTGCATAGAAAAACAATTGTTTTAGCAGAACATTTACATTAGAATTAAAATTGTAAAATTTTGCAGTCTTGAGAAGCAGTTCATTAACATGTTACCAGCTTATGCTAAAGTCAAAACTCATAAAATATATTATTTTCAATGAAGAACCCAACAAATGTAGAAACAACGAAAATCTATCATTACCACGACTAAACTTAAACCTCTTCCTTGCATCTTCTATAGGTGTAAACCCATTGTTGACACCTATTTATGTGTGAAGGCAGTCTTCTTTTGAGCCCAAACTGCCAAATTTTCGAAAACCACAAACCAATATCTTATTGCTGAACCATAAAACCATTCAAGTCTAAATATCAGCATTCTTAAAACATGGAAACACGTGTCATGTCTTCAAAACCAAAATGTGACGATAGCTCGAAGAGAGTCAAGACATAGTGACTTACAACGCTAAACCATTTCATTCATTGTCTGAGTAATGTCAGGAATGTAGTGGACCTGTTCTTTTACGTGTTAAAAATCCATCTTCAAGCATTTATCAATTTCTTGAAAAAGGCAGTAAAGACTCAAACCTTTAAACACTAACCTTCCCCAAGGGTTCTTAAGCATGGCTTCCAATAGAACATCCAAAAATTCCTTTTTTTTGTACTTTAAATCTGCTGATGATAAAATGGCGGAAAATGTTCCATAACATTAATATTGCAAAAATAAAACAATAGTGTGCCGCAAGGTTCTGTTTTATGTCTGCCTCTGTTTTCAATAACCTAACAAATATTGATTTCTCATTTAAATCTTTCAATCTGCTTCAACATTTCGTGAACAAGTTTTTCATTGAAAATAGCAAAACCAATCAGATCAGAAGTTTAATCATGTAGCATTTAATGCTTCGACTTTTAGAATAATAATCCTAAGTATCAAAAGTTGAAGACAAGGGATTATTTGTAGAAAAGTGCAAATTTTCTGAGAATCTCAATCTCAATCCATAGGTTCAGAAACAAATATGAATTATTTATTAATCAACAGCGAATAAACCTAAAACTCCCATATCTTTAGTGTTGGGTTTTAAACGTTCTTTCAACTTCATGTGACCAGTATTTGTTCAATGTTTGAACAAATTTATATTCTATAACTTGTTGTTATTACCATACGCAGCCATTTAAAACTTTAAGACTGAACATAGTCCAGCTCCATTGACCCATTTTTTACTATTTTTAAATATAAAATTTAAAGACGTTCATCAGTCAAATAAAAATACACAAGTAGTCAAATATCGACTATATTCTGACAAACGAATAAGAAAAACATTCTTCTGGGTACTATCATGAAGTTCATAATTCTTATTTCAGCAAAATTTCAGATTTTTGTAACTGCTTAAGTACTAAAGGGCGCTGAATTAGAATTCAAGCTGTAGATACAAAAGCCTCCAAAAAGTGTCCTATTTTTCATTCTTTAAAAGTCCACAACACAGCAAAATTAGCAGTACTCTCAAATATCAAAAGTTTAAAGAAGAATTTGAGTTTTGTTTCTGTCCCAATTTAAATCTAAACTGATTTCATTTGATTGTACTTCCTACGCTTTGAATCTTCAAAATAATTACATGTAAAACTTAAAAGTTAGGTAACTCATCAAGACGCATTTCCCGTTATAGGTCTTTATTGTATTAAGTTTGTAAGAAAGAAAAACAAAATGTCTTTTCTTAGCAAAAATGATCTCTAAGCTTTTTAATTCTTTTTCCATTCTTACAACGATATTGAACTTTTGAAACTAATGTCAAACCAGATGTCATCTTTCAAAATGACAGTTGTTATTTTTTTTTTGTTTACATGAACGGAAAAATATTTTTTTAAAAAAAGGTTGGAAATTAGTTGTCAACTTTCAAAATGACATTTGGAATATTTTCTATCTAAATGAATGGAAAAAAGCGTAAACTTGTTTTTTAGCATGAAATTATTTTTTGTAACGCAAACATAGTAAACATGCAAAAAAGTGTATTTTTTTAATACGAAATGAATCAAAAATTGAAGATTATGAATCTTATGTAAATAAAGATGAAACACACAAAGGAACAAAATGAAAAATAATAAAATGTGACAATTTAAGTCTTGATTTCACTGTAGCTCTTTTTTTTTTAACTAAAAAAACCTTACAGTCAAAAGAAAAATGAAACAAATCTTAACTTATCTAAAAGTAAATAAAACAAAAATAAATAAAACAAACATTAATTTTATAAAATAAAAATCTTTATGTTATTATATCGTTTTCTCTTTCTATAAACTATCCGTTTCACTTTTTTTTTTATTTTCTGTTTGTATATAA
The DNA here is from genome assembly GCA_920104205.1 of Eupeodes latifasciatus. Lineage (NCBI taxonomy): Eukaryota > Metazoa > Arthropoda > Insecta > Diptera > Syrphidae > Eupeodes > Eupeodes latifasciatus. The sequence goes on along the minus strand of OV049925.1, from coordinate 6,871,395 downwards.
TAATTGTTTTTTTTTTTTACCTAAAAGTCAATATTCATTTCTTTTTGTTACTGATTTTTTTTTTAATTTTCTTAATTTGATTTATTTATTTATTTACTAAAAAAATCAAGCTTAAGTCTCGGAAGAGTTCGTAAACTAAATATTGCTAAATTATAATAATTCTTTTTACACATATAAAATAAAATATATATGATTTAAAATATAAAAAAAAACTAAAAAATATATATAACAATGTTCCGAATAAAATAAATATACACAAATATATAATATATTTCTGTTAGTGAAAAAAATGATGTTCTATATATGCTGTAAAAAATTCTATATTTTGTATTTTTATATTAATTTATTATTATTCGATATAATATTTAAAATATACATGTTGAATATCTATAGAAATAAAAATTAAATGGGATTTGCAACTATTCAAAGTATATATTTTTTAAAAATAATTAACAAGTCAATAAAAACCCATAAATAATAATAAAACAAAAAAGGATAAAATTTAATCAAAAAGACAAAATAAATATTAAAAAATTCAAGACTTTTGTATTATTGTTTCTCATTTAATTGCATTTACAATTATATAAAACAAATTAAAAATATAATTGAAAAAAGCATTAGAGTTTTTTGATAAGTGTAGTGTGTAGATAAATATTGCATTTTTGTACCTCTGCCTCAAGCCAGATACTAGAATTTTTGTTTAGATACTTTACTTATCGGAATTTTTCAAATAATTGGTTTTTGAAAGACCGCCCATAAAGTGTGTGTGTTTGTTGTGTGTAGGAGGTATTACGAGATGTGTGTTTTTTTAAGTTGTTTTTTATTTTAATATTTATATTTTCAACCTCGACTGGTATAACTTTATAACAAGTAAAAAGAACTTAAAAAAAATGTTAAAACATTTCCATTAGATGTTGTTTTGTTTTATCAAATTAACAAATGTTTTAAATAAAATAACCGTAGAAATGTTTATATAATATATTTTTCCATTTAACTATAAATAATACAGACATTCCATGTTTAATGCTTAATATTTTTGTTTTGTATTCTGTTTTTTGATTTAGCTACATTTAAAAATTTACCTAAGTTTTGAAACAACTAATTGTTACAAAAAAAAAATAAAAATAAAACTTGTTAATTATACAAATTAATATAAATATATTTATAATATATAAAAATTGTTTTTGTTTTTTGTTTTTTTATTTATTATTTAATAAAATTTAAGAAATAAAATTCATATCTCTTCAACCAACCGATATTTATTATTTAGAACACAATGATAAAATTAATAATTATGAAATACGATTATTCTTATTATTTTAATGTATGTATATAAATTTTAAATTTACACAAAATATTTGTATTAACAACTAAAAAAAAATAATAAAATCAAGATCTAAATCTAAGATTTAAGGCAGATATATAGTTTTTTATTTTGTTTTTGTTCTTCTAAACTAGATTATAATTATTCTTTTCAACATTATGTGTTTTCTTTTGTTTTATTTTTTAATCAGATTTCGAACCATGCCTCAATTTATTGTAGTTTTAGCTTTTTTTTGTTTAATTTCCGAGATAACAAATTCTTTGTTTGTTAAACATTTAAAATTAGTACCTAGCCCTAACCACTGTTTTATTTTTTGTTTTTAAATAAAATCAAAATATACGTACTCAAAAAAAAAGAAGATATTTTATAAAGTAACAATGAGTGCCTGTCTGTGATTTTAATGTTTGTTCTGGAAACTAGCTGAGGTTTGGAGTGTGGAGCTTTAGGAGTTTTGCAGGTTTAATACATTTTAAAACAATGGAACTGATGAAGAAAAAGGTTTGTATGTTTATTTTTTACCTCACATAAGACTAGACGCAACAACTCTTATCTTACATTGCATTCTTTTGCGCTGTGACTTGCATTTTTTTTATTATTTTTAAATAAAAAAATTAATAATTAATGAAATTATCAAAATAATACCATTTTTTGTTTGTTTTTAAAGTCTTGATTTACTCAGTATTAAAAGTGATGTTGCTGTATTTTCAGTCTCAAAGTTTAACGTTCGAACGTTTTTGTGGAACTAGACTTATGCTTTTCAAGTAGGTAAATAATATTTGTAACAATGCATTGGAACGGTATTTTAAAATAAATGTGACAATCAAATTTATGTATGTCAAAAAAATAGATGTCAAAGTGACATTTGCAAACGATTTTGATCTGCTCGAATGAGAAACGGAATTTGATGATGAGATTGAAACAAAAAAAAAAACACGATTTGACAATTTTCTTAAAAGATCAAAAATAAAAATCATAAGTGAATTAATATTATTTGTATTATGTGACGTTAGGTGCAATAAATGTCACGCATACCTATATGACATATTTGATAAGTACATTCAGAAAAATAGATGTCAAACTGACATTTGTAAATGAGTTTTTTTTCTACTCGAATTAAAAACGATGTAAAATGGTTTTAAATAGAATTTTATAATGAAAATATAAAACAAGAAAACGATTTGGTATTTTATCTTTGAGAATTAAATATTAAGTCCATTAATTGCTTTAGTATTATTTTAATAATGTGAGTTTAAGTCACAGCAATTGGACATTTTTGCTAAGTGCTTTAAAATGTTTTTTTTTTTTTAAAGTTTATTTAAAAGAATGTCTTTGAAAGTATTACATATGTTAAAATTCGACATTTGTAAATAAAGATATTTTAAAAATATTTAGGAAAAGTGTTAAATTATTTCATGAAATTGTATAAAGAAAAAAAGATCAATCTCGAAAGATCAAAATTTGTGATAGATAGATAGATATTCTTTATTCTGTGTTTACAATTTTAAGATTTACATAGTTATAACTTCTGAATAAATGTTTAAGACATGACATGGACTGTCGTCTGCCTGAAAAAAAAATTTGTGTTCCAAAACCAAAAAACACAATTAATTTTTTTTTTCAAAATTTTAACATTTATTAAATAGTTTTTCAAGAAAACTCCCAATTTTTGAACTGATTCTTCTACACATTGAAGGACTTTTTCTTGGATAGAAGGACATGAATTGTGTATTATTAAGCCATCTGTGAATTCTGTTACATATTTTCAAAAAAGTCTTAAATTTCACAGGAATTATAGCCTGTTATATTAAGGGGTTACATCTATTTAGTGGCCGAAAAAATATGTGTTTTTGGAAAAATGATTAATGGTTTTGGACGTGTTTTTTTTATTTTGATTATTCTTAGTTTTTGTATCGTAAGAAAATCACCGCTGTTTAAAAACATTTTAAATGGTGACCACTGTAAATATTTCAAAATCAAAAAGTCTCTTTTCAAAGGGTTTGGAAAATTATCAATTTTTGAAAAATGGTAGGTACATTTTTTTTTTAAATTACTTCAATTTAAAAAGCCTTTGATCAAGGAGTTCCATCAGGCGTTAAAAACATGCAAAAATTTCAAGTTAATCCGTTTACTTGTTTTGAAATATTGCGGCCACCGATTTTGAAAAGTTGGTTAAAAAACTAACCCACAGACAGCAAATGGTAAATATGGCCGTAACCCGCCCAATTTTGAACGGATCAACATAAAACTTTCAGAGACTATTTTTGAAAAGTCATACTTCGAGAATAAATATCGAAAACGAATAATCGATTAATTCAAATCTAGAAGAATAGATGTAACTCCTTAACTCTTTAACTTTGTTTTTAATTAAAAATTATACAAATGAGGCCTCAGAGTTGGTATGAGTTTAAAAAATGAACACAAAAGATATCACAGAACAATATTTATGCAATCTTCAAAAAAAACCTTTAATTCAATAAAATATTTTTTAAAATGATAAACAATCGAGCATCTTATCACGAAAATTAGAAAACTTGTGATATATTACTATCACAAAAATACAAACAAAAAACTCCAAGCAAATGCAAACATTTCCTTAGCTTTAATTCCTAACCTCATCTAGCTGCCATTATCGTATTTAAAAAGCGTCATATGTTTTTCGATTTTAGAAAATGTATAAAAATGTCCATGATTAGAAATACATAAAAAAGGAGTTATGACGATACAAAAAAGTGTGTGTGTGGAAATATTGTTTGTTTTTTTTTTCAATTTTTTAAAAAATTGCAATTTTTACATACATTAGATATTTTATTTTTTTTTTCTATAAGATAACAAAAAAAATATCTCTATCCTAAAAAACAGTCATTTAATTTACCTAAAAGTCTCTTTGCAAAGAAAAACGTAATATAGTAGATATTATTTTATTGTTTATAAATAGTTTTAATTTTGTTTGTTTATTTGCCAAATTTTGTCTGTCAAAAAAGAATTACGTTTTTATTTTGTTAATATTTAATTTAATTTTACACGGTTTCTCTCATGTGTGTTGTGTGAGTGTGTGTGTAAGTCAGTTGTTAATGTATGTGTGTTACTTTTTGTTTCTCATCTAGATTTTTAGTTTTAGAAACTATTTTGCTTTCTTTAAGTTTAAAGTTATTTTTATAAAATAATTAAAGCATGACAAAAAAAAATAAAAAAATTTGAAAAGTTTTTTTTTTGTTTTTGTTCATCAAAATGATTTTTTAAAAAATATGTTAATGGTTAGTCTCAAGAATTTAATATTAAATTTAATATTTCTTTTGTTTCGTATTATTTTGTGTGTGGATTTCATTGTTTATTCTTTAAGTCTCTGTTTTGTTTTTTTATTTTTTTTTATTTAATTTATTATTTTAAAGGGGTTTATATAAATGTATGTATGTTTTATTTTTTTTTTGTTGAAAGAGAGAATATTGCTAAAAACTGTTTATATTGTTCTATGGTTATTTTTCTTGAGTTTTGTTTCTTTGAAAATAAAAACTGCGTGAATGCGTGAGTTAATTTTTTGTTTTGTTTTTTTTTTTTTTGTTTTGTTTTATTTTTGATGAGAATCTTGTAAGACTATTTTTGTTTTGCTATGTTGGTAACGCTGCTTGAATTTCTGTTTTGTTTTTGTTGTTATTTTTAATTTATACTTAAACATTAAACAATATGTTTTTACTTTTTTATTTATTTTTAAAAAAATGTATAAATTGTTTGTTTTTTTTGTTTTAAATTTAATTTTATTTGTTATAAGTAAGTTAATTTTTATTAATTTGTTGTATTATATGTTTTTATTTGTTTATTATCATTTTTATATTAATTATATATTTGCAATGGTTTTTTTTGTTTGTTGTTGTTGTTTGTTGTTTTTGTTTAATCATGTGGTGAGGCAACTGATGTAATTGTTGCTGATGTTGCTGCTACTGCTGTTGTTGGTGCTGCGGCGGCTTGCTGTTATGTTAGGTCTTGAGGTGAATCTATTGAGAATAATTCTTTGTACAATGCCGGAAACACTAGATTTGTGTGTTCTTGTTTAAATTTACTCAGCGCATCCATGTGCATTATTGACAGTTCACTACAAAAAAAAGAAATAATAATTATTATTAAAAATATTTTTAAATTTAAGTTTATAGCATAAAAAATGTTTAAATATTTCTAAAAATGTTATTTTTAATTAATATCATCTCAGAATTTTATATTTTTTAAAAATATTACAAACATTATTTGTTCTGAATTATTGAAATTGATTACTTAATTTTAAGTATAAACAAAATAACAGAAAATAAAATTAATTTAAAGGCATTTTTCTTTAAAATATTTTCGTTAAGTATTAAAGAAAATACACAAAATCAAAATAAAACTAAAAAACATTTTATCAAAAAATATTCTTAATTATTTATTTTTTAATTATAGTAAATTGAAAAAAATAAAATAATGAAATTCTTGAAAAATCATTACAAATTTTGCCTTAATATAAATTTAACTTTTTTGACTGGTTGAAAAATTGCAAAATAAAAGAATGGGGATAAAAAACTTACCGGAAGGTTGGTATTTTATTTAACAGCGTATCCAGCACTGTAACGTCACCCTTTAACGGTGCATGATTGGCTTCGAGCTCTTGTCTAATGGCATTCATACTCAGATTGAATAGCCTCTGAATTTCTGTATTTCCACGAACACCATTTCGTTCTATTATTAAAAAAAAAAAATACGAAAAAAGTACATAATTATTAAAATGTTAAATTTTTTATAATTGTTTTGTTGTTGAAATATTAAATAATATACGTACCCGGCCACAACAGCACTAAACTTTGATATAAAGCCAATTCAGTTTCAGTCAGTTTCAATTCGGCAATTGATTTTGCTGTCTCAAAGATACACGACACTAATCGCATCTCATACGAATCGGAAGTGTAAAAGGCTTCTTGCGGCAGCATAACATCACCGTATAATACGGCATTCTGTGAGAGATCTAACAGACGTGACATACGTACGATCGCTAACTCAAACGATCCAGTTTTTAACAGAAGAATCTGAAAAGAGAAAACAAATTTGATAAAATTGTGTTTTTAAAAATCATATTTCTTTCTGAGAATCAAGAAATTAAGGTTTCAATTTTCGGGTTTCCGGTTTTAGGTGCCTAACTCTTAATTTTGTAAAAAAAATTACGAATAAATAATATTGTTCTTTAAAACTTCTTTTTAAAACAAGAATGACGCATGAATATCAATCTAATGGCTGAAATTACATTTTTTGAAGAGGTGACTAACTTGCCATATCTAATTTTGGACGAAATCGGTCTTTGCTGAATTTCAAAGAAAAAAATTTCAATTTTGACACTTGGCAGTAGTAGAAACTATTACATTTCTTTATTTTGAAAGTCTCTTATTATCATCTTTTTTTTTTAATTATTTAAGGTATTATTAAGTTAAGTTATTATTATTGTTATTGTATATATAAGTAAAAAGTGACAGCTTAAACTTCTGATAAAAGAAAAAAGATTGCCAAATTTAGGTTTGACAGATTTGACGTTTTTATACGAAGGAGAAGGAGATATTTTTTTAGATACATACATATGCACAGAAAAACAAGTTTATGTACTATTTTGTGTTTACATTTCAAAAATTAATTTGGATTGTCATGATCTAATAGATTTGTATGAATTGAGTTCAATTTAAAACACTTTATATAATCTGAATCGATCAATTGAACAGAACCAAATGACAACTGGAAGATAATACTCATACATAATTGGTCTCTTGCATTATTTTTTCCTTACATTATTTTAGCTATTGACAATCAAAATAATCGTACAAGAAGCTTAAATTTATCTGTCAACGAAAAGTGATAGCTAAAGCTTTTAAAAACAGAAAACAGAGCGCCAAATTAAGGTTTGACGTTTATAAACGGACGATAGCGAATGTCTGCTGTTTAGATCCAGATAAAAAGTAGGATTACGTGCTATTTTGTGTTTACGTGTTAAAAATTCATTTTAAATATCATGAATCATAAGAAATATTTATGGACTGGTAATTGGGCATTTAAAAAAATATAAAATGGTGGCTGGAACATCCAAGTTCAATCAAAAACACTTGGTCTAATTTGAACTGATCAATCGAAGAGAACCAAGTGACAGCTGGAAAATATACTCATTACTTATTTTACCTTTTTTTTTACATTATCTCGACCATTAACAAATAAATTCATTGTACAAGAAGTTTTTATGAAACTGTCAGTAGCAAATGCCAGTTAGAGCTGTTTAAAACAAACAGAAAATAAAACGCTAAATTTACGAGTAGGTTTGACTTTAAAAACGGACGAGATTGTTTGTTTTCACGTGTTAAAAATTGATATCATTATCTATAAAAATCCAAAATAGTGGCGGGGACGATTTTTGTTCACGTCTATCTTCATGTATCCAAGTTCAATTAAAATAACTTGAATGGATCCGAATCGAACAGATCCAAGTGACAGCTGATACTCATTTGTTTATCTAGCATGTTTCTTACTGTCTTTTTTCTTTACATTATTTGAACCTTTGGGAATTGAAATCATTGTACAAGAGATGGTAACAAATCTGCCAAAGAAAGGTGACAGATAGTACTTTTGAGACCAAAAAACAGAGCGTCAAATTTAAGATCAAAATCATATTGACATTTGCGTTAAGTTTGACAGATTTGAAGTTTATAAATGACCGAGGCAGATTGTCTATTTTTTTAACAGTGGCGGGAACATCCAAGTTTAATCAAAAACATTGATCTAATCCAAACTGATAAATCGAACAGAACCAAGTGATAACTGGAAGATATATTCATCACTCTCATTCTTGCATTTTTTATTTTACATGTCTATTTATCTATCCTGTTTTTTCTACATTATTTGAGCTATTGACAACCAAAATCATTCTATAAGAAATTTTAAGGGATCTGTCAACGAAAAGTGATAGTCTGGAATGCTTTGTAGAAAAACAAGTTTTTGTGTTATTTTATGTTTACTTCTTAAAAATTGATTTGGATTGTCATGATCTAATAAATTTGTATGGATTGGTAAGTCGGCATTAAAAATTCAAAATGGTGGCTGGAACTTCCAAGTACAATCAATAACACTTGATCTAATCCGAATTGATCAATCGAACAGAACCAAGTGACAGGTGCAAGATATACTCATCACTTTCCCTTTTTTATTTAGCATGTCTATCTATCTTTTTTCTTAACATTATTTGAGACATTGTCAATCAAAATATTTTGTAGAAGAAATATTCACGAATCTGTCAACGAAAAGTGACAGCTAGAGCTTCTAATAACGAATAATGTTTTAAAAAATACAAAATGGCTGCAAAAAGTACTTTCTTCTTTTTTCCCTTAATCAAACTTATGATTGATTTGTGTTTGATTAACGTTTTATATAAGAATCAAACTTACCTGATCGTCCTGACTTAATCGCATAAAACCAGGTATCAGTTTAGCAAATTCGATTATGTTTTGTATCATTTGTGTTAGCTTTTCAGCGCAGTCTAGCCAAAGTTCCTCTTGGCCGAGATTTTTGTAGTAAACTATTCGCGTTACATCCTTTAACACAAAAAAAAAAGAAATTAATATGTATATCAAAAATAAAACTTTTGAAATATTTTTGTTTTTTAAAAATTCTTACTTGTGGCTTTCTGAACATTTCATGCACAATTTCTAATTTTGTATTTGTGTTTGCATGAGCTTCCGCTAATGTTTTTATCAGGACTTCGTTAATATCGCCGTCGGCTTGAAAATATATAGAAAAATTACAAATTTCAAAAGTCATGATATTATTGATAAGATGAAATGTATTTTTAAACAAAATCAATTAAAAACGCATCTAGCAAGACAACTTTTCGGTTTACTGCTAAAAACAAATTCTTAGTTAAATGAAAGAAATATACTCGTACAAAATAAGCAAATGGAACTTAGGGATAAAAATGGGCATGCAATTTTCTTAATACAAAAATACAAACAAAATGTATGAACTTCAGAGGAAAGTATAAATAACAATATAATGAATTATATTTTGAATCAAAAGTTTTCGAAGGCCAATATTTTTGAAAAACGAGAGAGAGAGTTATTTTTTGTTTGCTTTTGACAAAAAACTTAAAAGATTCCATCACAGATCGGTCTAGAACCACTTTTTTGTGTTCTAGGCACATCCAACTCCTTACCCCATCTCGAATCACAGGAACTTTCATCGTCAATGAAACTAACTTGGGTCATTTGCGACGACGCTGCTGATATGGAAACGTTGGCGGCGGCAGCAGCGGCTGCGGCAAAGGTGGCATTTTGTTGGGCTAGAGGCTGCTGGGATGAGTGTTGGTGTTGTTGTTGTTGCTGTTGTTGTTGATGCTGCTGCTGCTGTTGGTGCTGATGGTTACTGACTGTCGTGGTAGTGGCAGGATGTGATGTTGGATGATGATGAGAGGCTTGAGGCTGATGATTTGCTTGCGGGGGCTGATGATGATGATTATCTGATGGATGATGATTTGAATGATTACCAGAACTAGTACCACTTACAACAACAACAACACTACTTCCAGAGACATCAGCAGCCCCATTATTACTATTGGTATTGCTTGTCGCACTACCTATGCCAGCGCTGCCTCCGGTACTGGGATTCGAATCTGTATGACAGCAGTCCGATGGAGTGCCACGTCTTAATGAGTTATTTCCTAAAAACGTGTATGTTTCAAGGTTTTATGTGTCTTACTTTGTTTTTTTTTTTTTTTTTTTTTTTATTTTGAAAATGAAACAAAGTGAATAATTGAATTTTTTGGGACTAAATTTTGAGCAGGGCTGTCCTATTTTGTTGGTTCTTTTAAGGATGCGGAATAAGAAAACTGAAGAAGTATAATTTAGGATTTGAAAAATAAATTTAAAAAAAAAAAACAAAAATTAAGGTCCTCTACAATCACGGTAACACTATTTTATATTGTGATTCGAGATGGTCATCTTGTTAGGTGTTGCCATTTGCTTTATTTTTGTTTGTAGTACACATTTTTTCCTATTGTCTCTCTCAACAACTTAGTTACTAAAAATATGGTGCTGAATTGATTGATAAATGTTTCAATGAAAGGGGGAATGAATATGGAACAAAGCTTATTAAAAGGTTTATAATCTTGAAAGTGCAAACAAAGTAGTGAGAGGTGTTGTTTTTCTTCAAGGCTTAAGTGGACCATAATAAAAATAAATCACGAATTCTTAACGAATCTTTAAAATTTTATTTAGTTTTTTAAAAGTATGCAATTTAGAAAATTCTTGTACTTTTTTTCCATTTCCAAGGAATTCAATTTAAAATTACAGTTAGCGAGTCAATCCCAAAATTTTAGAAAAACCAGTAAGAAGAAAATTATTTATCGTATCAAATTTTGTGGCAAAATTTTGAAGAAGCAAAATTGGGAAGACTTCCTGTATTTATCACATGAATGACTTTTTACGAACCAAGATGATACTACTTTTAAAACGTTTGATAAGAGATCGGGAAGAGTTTGAATATGTAAAACCTGCAATTCCCGAAAATCTCGCTGTTCTGGGAAGTCTCGTCAAATTAAGATGAACATTTTTGCTCTAAAAAGATCAAGTTTAGATTTTTGTTCTGACATTTGGTTTGTTGTCCATCAGTCAAAACATAAATTATTAAATAACCTTAAAGAATGACGTAAATTGGCGAGAACAACAGGGCAACCAACCCAACCCAACAAATATTTTTCGATAGCCCTACAAAATTCTGAAATCCCACTGACTATCATAAGCATTGAAAAGTATACAAAATATAATATAATAAGTTTTTGTCCGCAAGTGAAAATGTAGGTTAAATAAAAATGTTTTTATTGTAGGTCTATAAAATTTTTGGCATTTTTTTGTACTTTGCAAAAATGTAGACTTAACCTACATTAAAAATTATAAAAGTCTTATCGAAAATGTTTACAATTTTTTTTTTTTTTTTTTAGAGATAAGAAAGATATCAAACTTAGAATGGTGAAAATAACGTCAATTTTTAAAATGGTCCATAAAAGCCTTCCAATCCAATGGAAATTAATATTTTATTTTTCTTATAAGAAAGATTTTCATTTTATTTAACAACAAGTTGTGTTTTATTTTAGAATGCGTTAATGACAGAATATGTATAAACAAAAAAAGGGTTCTACGAGGAAAAAGGTGATAGGGATTTTATAAAAAACTGCTCACTATAATTTAATTAACGTAATTACAAATAGTTAAGCCCTGTTTTTCATATTTAACATGAATTAATGAATTTTTGCCAATGATTTTTGAATAAATAAAAATTATGTTAGTTTTAATAAATATATGATCAAATATTGATCTCAGAGCAAAACAAAACATAACTTTCTCATTAATAATAAAACGCTGATAAACCAGACGAATTGTGTTAAAAACTGTCAAAATGCACGTTAAGTAGTTAGAGATTGTATGAGTATTGATGGTAAAAATATAAAACTATTTGACAGAAGCTACCGAAATGACATTTCGTAAATCTCTAAAATTTAACAGAAGTAACTAAAATGACATTTCGAGACTTTGAAAAATTTGACAGAAGTACCAAACTAAAATAAATTGTGGACATTCAATTTTCTATCACACTTTTATTAACTTTTATTTTAATTGCCTCTTTTTTGACAGAAAAACAAGTGATGCTTGAAAATTTTGATTTTAATTTAAAACAAATTGATATTTTTTCTAACAAATGACAGCCTATTGAAATAGATTTATTTTTTGACTGTGCTGATTTGCTTTCTTTTCCATAGTTTCAGTGTAGATGTCAGTTTTATATTAAAATTATAGTTTTTGTCGATGAACTTCTGAAACTTCTGATTCATTCAAAACTATTTAGACATTGCTGCTTAAATATCAAACTTTCAACATTGAACACATGACAAACCACAGGAGTCATACTGACAGATAGAATGAATTTGAGTCAAATATAAATCAATTTTTTTTTTGTCCAATGAAACGCAAAAAACTAATTCCACTCAATTGCGTTAAGATCTTAAGAAATTGCTTAAATTATTTGTCTGATTAGTTTTAGTACATAAATAGATTGTAAGTACACAGAAATAGCTGTTATCTTATTTTCTGTACGGTGGTGGTAGTGTGGTGATACAAGAACTGTCAGATTTGAATAACTGCTCAATGAGAGTAAGTAACAAATGAAAATACTTTATGATCATCTGTCATTATAAAACATAACATTTTTTACAGTTTTCCAAGAGTATAAGTGTCGTGCATGTGAGCAAGAGTATAGTTCAAAGTGGTTTGACTCGCGAAATTCTCCAATAACATTTATTTTTTGACAGCTGACCATTTTAATTTTTTTAATTCTTATTAAAATTGCTCTGAAATCAAGATTGCTTTAAGAGTGATGAGTTATGAAATTTTTTACAACATCAGGATTAATTTGTTAATTAATGAAATAAAAACTCAAAAATGAAAGTAATATTTTGATTTATTCAAAACCAATACTTACCGTGACCAATGAAGTCTGAGTCAATCATTGTACTTCTAGGCTCGTACGTTGTACTGTCCACGGCGTAGTCCGCTGAAATATCATAGGTCATCGACTGTTGAGGTGTCACTGATGCTGAGTAACCATACGGACTCGCGTATCCAACTTCATTGCTTGAATATCCATAGCTAGGAATTTTGTTTGTTTTTTTGGTTTCGATTTTTGGTTTGTGGTTGTTTTTTTTGGATTTAATATTTTTTTTTAAAATCAATTTTTTTTTTAATTTTTTTTATCAGTTGGGAAGAAGGGGATATTGCCAAATTTGTTTTTCATGGAAAATAGAGAAAAAGGAATTTTTGTTTTGGTTTTTTTTTGGTTTTTGAATTTTTTTGATTGATTGATTTTGGTTTCAAGGAAACACACACAATATGAATGTTTTTTTGAATTATATTATTGAAAGGTGGAACAAAAAGAGAAATAATTAATAAAGAGTATGCATGTGAAAAGGTATGATGATATAAAATTGTAATGATATGAAAATTGTGGTAATCAAAAGTTGTATACCCATTGTAACTGTGATGTAATTGATCACTGCTTGACGGCGTTTGTTTATCGAACACTGAACTGTCGGGAGCTGCATCACTTTGGGCGCGCATTTGCGCTCGATGAAATCGCACTTCGTCTTCGACTTTTTCACGTTGTTTCTTCGACATTCGACCGAATTTTACGGCTGAAAGAAAAAATAAAACGTCAAGAAAATTTTTAGTTTAAAAAATTCAGACATTAAATTTTTAGATGAGCTGAAATACAAAATACAACATCTATGACACACCCTGTAACATGGATAAAACTTCACATCCGTATCTATCCTTCAATTGGCTAAAGGTTTTGGACTTTAAAACTACTTATCACAGATTTTTGCAAAGTGCATCGCTAAATCCATCTCTTGTTTTTATTTTGTTATGTTTTTCATTCAAGATTCAATTGATTTTTTTAAATGCAAATTCAAATAAATTAATTCTTCACCATACCTTTAAATTTTAATGGTGGTATTAAAACTATGAGCCATCCATAAACATAGCTTGGTTTGGTGCATCTTGTTATTTTTTTCATTTTTGATTAACGATTTAATCTGATGGCGCGAATCTATACTCGTATAGCCATGCAATAAACATAACCAAGTGCTTGTGGTTTGCTGATGATGCGCTTTTATATTATGTCGATGATAATGATGAACATTTTTTTTTTAATAAAGTAACCTTCACCCACCACATACCGGAATATATTGGTTTGAGGCTTATGAAATGAAATATTATGAAACAATCATCATTAAACCATTCATTTCATTGGAGGAGGTTCCAAATCGAATATTGGCGTTTAACAAATTTAAAATTTGTTCAATCAATTGGGACACGCCTAAATTTATTTCTTATGATTTTCTTTTTAACTTTTTTAAATTTATTACAAGGAAGAGAGTGTTGTTCGTTCGTATATAATAAACTTTCAAACCAATTTTTAGTTTTATTTTAAATCGGATACAGGAAACCAGTAGCTATGTAAATGTGATTTTGTATAGTGTATGTTTTAGAAACATAAACATACAATTACCAAATCATGAGCATAGTAGATTTGAGCATAGATTTCTTAGCAGAACAAGGGAACATATTGATTGAGAAAAAAGTCATTAGATCATTAAAAGTATGGTACAACATATTATACGAATAAGCAATAATATAAAAGCCATTTTAGCTATTTTAATTCAAAAACTTGCTTCATCAATTATTTCTGAGTTTTTGACACTTCAAACTATTGACTCTGTTCACAAACCTAGGTTTGTTTGTTTTGTTTTTCATTTATTTCTTGATCTGTCACTATGTAGACGTGTTCATACATATGTACCGTTTGTAATAAAAGGGAATTAACATCTTTTAGTAGGTACTTGGGAAAGGATTACAATTTTTGAATAGGAAGTAAATTACTTAAAATTTAGAAAATTACATATATTAGTAAAACACGTAGCCCTTAGCAATTGGTTGCTTAAAATTTTGAATGCATATAACGGCTCATTATTGACAGTTTGTGAAAAAAAACTGAGCAAAATTGGAATCAGATGGCTTATTATTAATTATTTAATTTGAAATGACAAAAGATCAAATTTTATACGGCCTTATAAGTTACTAAAAGTTGCAATTTTTTGTGTTACCTACTTTGAGTAGAATTATACTGTTAATAATTAGGAACATCATCTTTTCGAAATCGTCTCTAACTGAAAGACATTTATCGTAACATTTTCCTTAATGGTTTTAAATTCTGCTCTAGATACTTTTGGTACTATTCACTCAGTTCTTGTGGGAACTAATTCAACTTTCCTAAAGAAACACCCTTTGAACTTCAATATCAGTATAATTATTTTAAGTTTTTGTTTGTCACGAGTAAATCATTATTATTTATATTCCAAGCTTGTGAGGACAAAAAAGTCAATGAGAATTTTGTCTGGACTTTGGACACCCTACTAAGGCTTAAACGCTGAGTCAATATCAATCATAAAATTCCGCGAATTGATTATTTGAACATCCTAGTTGTGTTTACGCTTATTTTCCTGAATTATTAAGTGAAATTGCAGATGGAAGACCATTTTTGAAACAAACATGAAAAAGTGTAGGAGACAAGACTGCCGTAGGATTTCAATAATTTTACATTTAAGAAAAAAGGTTGGATTGAAGGTTTAAAGATCATCTATCGAAGAAGATCATATTCTATTAATTAAATTCTTAGCTTGTATTTATTCATTTGGTAAGGTATTAGTTATTAGAAGTTGAAGAAAATTTAAAATACTTTTCGAAAACTTTGAACACAATTTTGTAAAAAAAAATTAACTTAAAAGAAGAAGAATAAGTTTAAAACAATTGTTAAAACCATTTAAAGCTATTTAAACAATATTTTCATAATATATATGGGTGATTATACAAAAGTTGGGTAACTTTTGAGGATATTTTGTTTACGATAGTTTTCAAATCAAACTTCTATAAATTCGGGTGTATATGATAGCTAATCTAATTAAAATATATTGTTCCCAATCGGGCCAGTCACTTTTTTGAGTGCATTGTAAGATATTTAAAAATTTCAGAATTTGACTGTAAGAGGACTGACGAGTATACACAGTTTTGAAAGTATTATAATGAAATTTAATACAAATTAGTAAAAATCTCTTAGGATTTAATAATGATCACTTAAAATCACTTAGTAACTATTAAAAATAATTATTAATATGTAATACTAGGAAAAAATACTACATCAGTTTTCAAAACAGACTTTTGACATTTAACGTAACGTTATTCACTTATCTTTTACTACTTTCACATAGTTTTACTAAATATTTTAAAGTAATCAACAAACAAAATCTTACAATATTCATCTTAAAAGTACTAATGATCAAGAAATGAAGAACAATAATAATTTACCTGACACAGAACTGACGCCACACTACTGACGAAAAAGACGAAATTTGAGATTATAATCTGGACTAACTTTTTTTTTTTTTTTTTTTTTTTTTTTTTTTTTTTTGTAGTACCCGTGGCATGATGGTTAGTGCGTTGGACTGTCATGCGAGAGGTCTTGGGTTCGATCCCTGCCTATGCCACCTAAAAGTTTTTTCACGGGTACTGCCTCTTGCGAGGAATTGACAAATTCTCCAAGAGTAATTCTTGTCATGAAAAGTGCTTTCTTAAAAATTTGCCGTTCGGATTCGGCTTGAAACTGTAGGTCCCTTCCATCCCTGACAACAGTACTCGCACACAGGAATGGTTGAGAGTTGTAAGTCACTAGGCCCAAGTTCTCAAACGGACTGTTGCGCCACCCAATTTATTTATTTAATGTTTTTTTTGTAATTTCAAATATCAACAAACTACATTTTAACAAATCAAAGTCTAATACGAATAAATAAAAATAAACTTTAGATTAACAAAAAAATAACGACTCACCATAAAACTGACGTGTTGACTGGCTAAGCGTGTATAGACAACAAACATAACCCAAACTCTGGTACAGTTATGGTGGCCGTCAAATTGTGCGACCCGCAACTAACTTTATTACCAACATTAAAATTCAAAGTGGGATTTGACGTTGAGTCGGCGATATTTCGCACGAATTTTAAATTTAAATAACACACAAGAAACTGACGAATAAAACTGAACACAAAATTTCTTATTTTTTTAAATAAAGTGGAGAACACTGCATTATGAAAGTTGTAGTATATATTAAACTATATACATCGCATATTATATTTATTAAATAAGTTTTCTCAAATCAATGATAATGTTTAATAGACAGTCACTTAATGGTTGGTTTTCAGGGTTACGACATGCCAGAGGACTGACGTTTTAAGAACTAATTGTGTTTTTTTAGTAACTTGTATTCAAAATGAAGAACTGAAATTGGGTGACTAAATAAAGGTCTTTCCATTGTTTTAAAATAAATTGCAATCACAATAAAATATAATCAGACTTTGTATATATTGGTTGATGACATCGTTACCCAACTTTTTTATAATCACACATATATATCACACCTAAGGAAAACGCATGGTTTGATGCGAGCTGTAAAGAGGTTATTAGGACCAAAGAGGTAAGTTTCAGTTGCTATAAAGCGAACCGTACTGAGGAAAGCCGGTAAAAGTTCAAACAAGCTAAAAAGGTCTGCATCGCCCATATTCGACGGACCAAATTTTTACATGACCAAAAATTACGGCAAAAAATACTGTAATGTCCCAAAGGCAGTACAAATTTTTGGTCATTTTTAAAAAACATGAGGAATTCTTCCTCTTAATCGGTTCCTACGCTCGTTGTCAATGACACTCCTTTTGTTAGCTTTTTAGAGAAGGCTAATCTCTTTGCTAGGCAGTTCGCCGCCAATTCTACGCTGCCAGTGAGTGTTATGAGTTATGACTCCGCCTGTACTTGAGCGAGTTAGTGATTCCATGGGACCAATCTTTTTTCGCATTCGTACTGTGGCAAGAGTAATTAGAGATCTAAACACACTAAATCCGCTGATCCGGATGGTATCCTCGCTATTGTTCTGAAGAGGTGTTCTTCAACGCTGGCAAAACCACTGCGTAAGCTTTTTCATCTGTCCTACTCCTCAGGTCTCGTTCCGAGAGGATGGAAAACTGCATTTGTCCAGCCCATCCCTAAAACAGGCGAATCTTCCTCACCCTCTAATTACCGACCGATTGCACTTACGTCCCTTCTTTCCAAGGTCACGGAAACGCTGATTATTTATCAGCTCAAGAAATATCTTAAAGATCGAAAGCTTCTTAATGACCGACAATACGGCTTTCGTAGCAATAGGTCCACTGGTGATCTCATGGTTCATCTCACCGAACAGTGGAACAAATCCTTACATATCGCTTTGGAGAAAGTAAGATTATTGCACTTGATATTTCAAAAGCATTTGATAGGGTTTGGCATCAGGCTCTCTTATCGAAAATGCGTGCTTTCGGTTTAGATGAATCCCTGCTTAATTGGATTAGTAATTACCTTTCGAATCGTTCAATACAAGTAGTATTGGATGGATTCAAGACTGAAAACCATAAAATAAATGCTGGTGTGCCCCAGGGCTCTGTTCTATCTCCAACACTCTATCTCATTTTTATTAATGATCTCCTGTCTGCAACATCTAATCCAATACATTGTTTCGCTGACAATAGTACTCTTAGCTTTTCATATTCGTTTTCAGACTCACATCCCTCTTCTTCGGATGTGGAACTGCAACGACAAAATATGATAAGCTCATTAAATTCCGACCTAAACAGCATTGTTCAATGGCGATTAAAAAATCGCGTGGAATTTAATGCTTCGAAAACGCAATGCTGTCTTGTATCGTTAAAGCGAGATATACCCCCATTGCCATTATCCATGGATGGCACTTTCATCAATGAGACTGAACACCTCGATATTCTCGGTATGTGTGTCACCAACCACCTCTTGTGAAATGATCATATACGCGATGTCGCCAAAAATTCCGCGAGGTGTTTGGGTTTCCTCAGGCGATGCAAGAAATATTTCACCCCTTCTGATCTGGCTGTTATCTAACAAGACTAACATATGTCCAAAGCTTGAGTATAACTCCCACCTCTGGGCTGGCGCTCCTGCAACTTACTTAAGCCTCTTGGATAGTATTGAACGTAGAGCATTTAAATTGATAGATGATAATATCATCATAAGTTCATTTACTTCGCTTGAACATCGTCGTAAGGTCTCTTGTCTGACCCTTTTTTACCGTTATTTTAACGGCTTATGCTTTAGTGAAACAGTTCAACCGTAATACTCGCGCTTCTAGGAATGCGCATCAGTATACGCTCGAGCCCAACTTCGGCTGTACTGTCAAATACAGAGATTCGTTCTTTAGCCGTACTACGCGAATGTGGAATGCCTTACCACACTCTGTCTTTCCTAGTCATTGCAATATTCAGGAATTTAAAACCAGTGTGCACCGACATCTCCTTTTAAACCCTCTCTCCTCTTCCTAGTGTCCACACTGTGCCTCTGCATAGTAAGGGTAGTAATATCCCCTTGAGTGTGTGCTTAGTATACATATATAAAAAAAAATTAAACTCGAAATCCTTTTTAAAAAAATTATTCTGTAAGACTCAATATTTTCTATACCTATTTCAATGTTGTCATATTTTTCAAAAGACAAGGACAAACTTCTTCACTTTCAACTTCCCCGTTTCTTGTAAGCAAGGTGCCATTCGAACTTCTGTCAGCAATGACATAATAAGCTTGTGTAAGCTTTTTGGATTTCTTCAAGACTTTTGATACCCGTTGAACACATGCTCTTAGTATCAAAACTTAAATGATTTTTCAATTTATTTTCATATAAACAGAAGAAAGCAATTAATGTTTTTGAATTAAAACTATAAATCACAGTTAAAAAAAATATATTGAGTGGAGTTCCTCAGGGATCTATTCAGGGTCCACTGCTTTTTACAGTATTTATAATTAATTTACCTCAAAGTATAAGAGAAGTTAATTTTAAGAGAAGCTATGTACGAGTATATGCCGATGATACGCAGTTTTTCTTTTCACGAAAACTCTGATTGATTAAAGATGGCTTAACGCTGATCTGCAGAATGGACTGCAGAAATAGTTTGATGCTAAGCTCAAAAAAATCAAGGTGCTTAGTTGTTCATAAAAATAAAATGGGAGAATTATGTTAAGAGTGTAGTAAGGAAAATTTTCGGGTGCCTTAACAGACTTTCTCTTCGTCAAATAATTATATATCTTTTTCCACTTAATTGTTTTACTATCGCGCTTAAGTAGTAAGTAATTGATTTTTATAATTTCTGTACTGTTTTTATTTGAAATAGTCTGTATGAAAAGAAGTCGCTTCGGATAAAGTTGATTTAAAATTGAATTAATAAATCTGCCTTCAGTGTATAACTTTTTCACTTAGAAGAAAATAAATTTAATTAAATAAATAAGGTAAGAAATCCGAATCTAGTTTAAACCTTAATTGCCAAGTTTGAACTCAATGGGAGCGCGCCGAAATGCTGTATTTTAAAATACTATATGGTCAAAATTCTGTATGATACTGTACGATACTGTATGGTCATAATACTGTATGATTAATATTCTGTATTTCAAAATACTGTAAATTTAAAATATTGTGTCTGAAAAATTCTGTATTGTCAAAATACTGTATCTCATAATAATACTGGAAGTTTTGACAGATCAATTGTTGATTATGATAGGAACAATTCATGTAAAAATGTGAGAAAGATACAAAGAACTAAGAAAGAAGAAGAAAATGGTAAAGTGAAAATAAGAAGATACCATTTATATTGTTTTTGTTTTTATTATTTTAAAGACATATGAATTATCATACGAGTAGGTACAAATGTTATTGTTCAAGGAAAGTTTATTAGAACATTATGCTAATTAAAAATTATCAAGATATTTTCTTAAAAAAAAGTATTCTGTTTTCAAAATTCTGTAAATCTATATATATAAAATATTCCTGTCACAGTGTTAGTGGCCATATTCCTCCGAAACGGCTTAACCCATTTCAATGAAATTTTGCATATACATTCGGTAGGTCTGAGAATAGGTTTTTATCTATTTTTTATATTCCTAAGTGTTATGGTTTAATTGCATCAACATCGTATACGGTGCAACGATCTTACGATAGTATTCAGTGACGCTATGTACAATGAAGCATTGATTGCTATTGAGGATCTTTGCATTATCAGTGCCAACTTACCACTCAGTCAATTCGGTATGCATTCACCGAAATGCATCTGATTTAATAGACACTGAATTGAATCGTGAACTACAATACAAAACTGTAGAAATGGCAGCGGTTGTTGCTCGCAATGTCCCACTAATAAATGATGAACAAAGAACCATTTTTGACCACATCATGCTCGCAGGAACTGGCAAAACATTCCTTATTTCGCTAATTCTTGCTAAAATACGATCAAATAATGGTATCGCATTGGCTGTTGCGGCAAATTTATTGGATGGAGGTAGATGAATGCACTACGGCACACAAACATTCGCTTGAGGCGTTGAAGAGGACATTAAAAAAGATATAAAAAACAGCGACACACTATTTGCCGGCACTCGATTACTCCTTTCAGGTGATTTCAGACAAACACTTCCCGTTAATCCGCGTTCCACGTACGCTGATGAGATCAACGAGTGCTTAAAATCATCGCCACTGCGGCGTAATGTTGAAAGAGTACAACTGAAAGTAAATGTGCGTGTTCAAATGCTTCAAGATCCATCCGCTGAAACAACTGTTAGATATAGGACACGGAAAAGTCACTTCAGATGAAACTGGATGCATAAAATTACCGGTCGATTTCTGCACGTTTATTGGTTCACAAGATTCTCTCATTGACCAGATATTTCCCGATGTGCACAGACAATATACAAATCACGAGTGGCTGGCAGAAAGAGCAACTTTACCAGCAAAAAATGTGGATGTCAACAAATTAAATCTCAAGATACAACATTTGTTACCAGGAGACTTGGTGTTGTACAAATCTATTGATACAGTTTTTGATGCTACCGAAGCTGTAAATTATCCAACTGAGTTTTTGAACTCATTAGATTAACAAGGTATGCCACCGCATAATTTACAATTGGACCTCCGGTAATTTTGTTTCGTAATTTGAACCCACCACGGTTGTGCAACGGCACGCGATTAGTAATTAAAAATTGATGAAAAATGTTATCGAAATCATATTTCTAAATGGAAAATTCTGAGATGAAAATATATTTTTACGGCGAATCCCTATTATACCCACAGATATGCCAATTCAATTCAAACGCCTTCAATTTCCAATTAGATTGGCATTTGCAATGACTATCTATCAATAAGTCTGAAGGCCAAACGATGTCTGTGAGCGGCTTAGATTTGAGCACTTCATGTATTTTACACGGACAATTATACGTGGCATGCTCTCGAGTGCGCAAACCATCCAGTTTGTTTGTATTGGCGAAAGATGGGATCACAAAAAATATTGTAGATACACTCTTTTGCATTAAGGGATTGATATTGTTTTTTTTTTTGAAGTATTGTCATAATTAGCGATTAGTATATAATTTTAAAGAATTAATTTTAACAAAGTAAACAAATTTGTTTGGTGATTTGTTATTTTAATATTTTGTCACCGTTTACAGTGCTCTATACCTCTCCCACTTATATACCACATCCTTACACACTTACAATAAGTTATTTGTTTCTAGCAAAATATTCTCTAGAAATTATTTATATGACGAAGCAAAGTTTGTCGGGTCAGCTAGTCTAATATATAAAATATTCCTGTCACAGTGTTAGTTGCCATACTCCTCCGAAACGGCTTAACCAATTTTAATGAAATTTTGCATATATATTCGGTAGGTCTGAGAATAGGTTTTTATCTATTTTTTATATTCCTAAGTGTTATGGTTTAATTGCATCAACATCGTATACGGTGCAACGATCTTACGATAGTATATTCAGTGACGCTATGTACAATGAAGCATTGATTGCTATTGAGGATCGCATTATCATTGCCAACTTACCACTCAGTCATATTGGTATGCATTCACCAAATCGCAATGCATCTGATTTAATAGACACTGAATTGAGTCGTGAAATATAATACAATACTGTAGAAATGGCAGCGATTGTTGCCCGCAATGTCCCACTAATGAATGAAGAACAAAGAACCATTTATGACATTTAGTTTTGCTAAAACAGTGTAAAATTATCATCTAGGATGAATGCACTATGGCACACAAACATTCGCTTGAGGCGTTGAGCAGGACATTGAAAGATATAAAAAACAATCACAGCCTATTTGGCGGTACTCTGTTACTGCTTTCAGGTGATTTGAGACAAACACTTCCCGTTATTTCGCGTTCAAGGTAAGCTGAATGTAAATATGCGTGTTCAAATGCTTTAAGATTTATCCGCTGAAACATTCTAAAAACAACTGTTGGATTGAATGCCTAAAATTACCGGTCGATTTCGGCACGATTATTGATTCACAAGATGCTCTCATTGACCAGATATTTCCCGATGTACATATAGACAATATAAAAATCATGAGTGGTCGTCAGAAAGAACAATTTTAGCAGCAAAAAATGTGGATGTCAACGAATTAAATCTCAAGATACAACATTTGTTACCAGGAGACTTGGGATCACACAAATCTGTTAATACAGTTTGTGATGCTACCGAAGCTGTTAATTATCTAGCTGAGTTTTTGAACTCATTAGATTTACCAGGCATGCCACCGCGAAATTTACAACTGAAGGTTGGATCTCCGGTATTTTTTTTTGTCATTTGAACTCACCACGGTTGTGCAAAGGCACCCGATTAGTAATTAAAAATGTTATCCAAGCCATAATTCTAAATGGCAAATTCCGAGGTGAACATATATTATTACCGTGAATCCCTATTATGCCCACAGATGTGCCAATTCAATATAAACGCCTTCAATTTCCAATTATTGGCATTTGCAATAACTATCAATAAGTCTCAAGGCCAAACGATGATTGTCTGCTGCTTACATTTGAGCACTTCATGTTTTTCACACGGACAATTATACGTGGCGTGCTCTCGAGTGGACAAACCATTAAGTTTGTTTGTATTGGCGAAAGATGGGATCAAACAAAATATTGTTCACTCTGCTGCATTAAAGGATTGATATTGTTCTTTTGTAGTGCTGTCATAATTAGCGATATGTATATAATTTTAAAGAATTAATTTTAATAATTAAAAAAATTTGTTTGGTTATTTGTTATTTTAATATTTTGTCACCGTTTACAGTGCTCTATACCACTTACAATAAGTTATTTATTTCTAGCAAAATATTCTCTAGAAATTATTTATATGAAAACACAACGTTTGTCGGGTCAGCTAGTAAGGCTATAAAATAAAAATCGTTCTGTCAAAACGATTTTTATTTTTTATCTTTATTTACAGCATTTTGAAATACAGAATTTAGTTTTACAGAATTTTGAAATACAGAATTTTGAGGTGCAGTATTTTGATCATACAGTATTTCGTGCAAACAGTATTTTAAAATACATTATATTGAGATACAGTATTTTAAATACAGTATTATGATCTATACAGTATTTCGACCCAACCCCAACTCAATCGACTTAATGATTTATGCTTAAAGGGAAAAGAACAGATGGACGGAATCGCCGGATCCACTTTTTTCGTCTTCTCTACCTTCGTCATGCTTGATTAAAATCTCGAGTTCAACGTTTTTGCCATATGGTTTCTATATTTCGCAGGTAATGAAATCTAAATAAAATCTACAGCAGTTAATATTTCATTCATAAAATCAAAAAAAAAAAAAAAACACAAAATTAATAGAAATCCTAAAAGTAACACCAAATTTTCGGTTACTCTTAAAGATTAGAATCAAATTTTCCTCTTCAGCACATCACGCATCACTTCTAGAAAGAACCAATTTCCCCAAAGGACTATAGCTTCATTAAAAATCCTTAACATTCAAAACATTATGTTAAGTTAGGTTTATGTAAGAGGGTACTTCCAAATCATCAGACTTGTGATGTTGATGATGTGCATCAGCTTAAAGAAAACTTAATGAAAAGATATTTTGTTGTTCTTATAGACGTATAAACACACTGCATGTATCGTCCATCCGCCGCCGCCGCAGATCGAAATGAAAAAAAGGACCTTATCCGGTGTACTATACATATATACGAGTATCTTCCTACTACCTAGCCTATACCTAGAAACCTATTCACTATAATATAGTACACACAATATAATAATATGGTTTGCCCTGAAGAAGGATTTCTTTTTATATTTCTTTTATTTTCATCATCATCCTTCCGAAAAGGAAAAAGAGAGTCTACAGTTCAACGAACTATACCTATATTGTATCTCTATACCACTCCTGTTTATACATCACAAGAAGAAAGGAAAAAAGGCATAGATATGTATTTAAAGGCATAAAGGCAAAAATTGAGATAGTTTTTCTTTAGATCTTAGATTTTCACAGGCTCCCCCTAGCGGCTCAGTGGCCCTGCCGGTTCCATCTCCATCTCCATCTTCATTCATTTTCTACGTCTTTGCATTCTCTGTGCCATTAAGTGCTATTGGGAATATCTACGCCGCATAACACCGCACCGTTTCTGAGCAAAACTTCTTGCCTTGTTAACCCTTTAAAAAATCTGTTTTTCATAATATTCTGTTCTATTATTTTATGTTTGTTGTTGCTTTTGTGAAGATTTATAGACAGAGAGAGAGAGAGAGGAGGTATCCTTCAATATAATATAATATTTAATATAGAAAAGAAGACGACACAACACAACACAGGAAATGTTTTCCGTTTCATTAAATTAAGGAAAATTCCCGGTTTGTATGTAATCCTTCAAGTTGATTAAATATTTCATAGTTTCACACTGTTTCCTGTTTTCTTTCAGTTCTTGGTTTATTTCTTTTTTTTTTTTAATTCATTTTTCTAGGTGCTGCTGGAGTCCTGCTATAGCTGTAGCTCTGTGTAAAACTGCAATCATGGCTGGCTGCTCTGGCAGGAAGGAGGTCCTTGTCAACCTCAGTAATGATTAAAAAGTAAATGCAAAAGGAGTAGGTATACAAGTGTCTTGTTCTTGTTCTTCTTCTTCGCTTGCTGAATAGTTAGGCATAATGAAGGGTCCTTTGCGGTTGCTGAAACAGTTTTCACTCGCATTGTGGATTTCTTCAGAACAATTTTTCTTTTTTCATTTAACTCAACATACGACAGTTTTGTTTTTGTATAAATTATTTGTATGCAGAAACTGAGAAACTTACATATATTCATCATCAAGGAGTTGAACTATGATGACACTTAATGAATACGCGTATATTTTTATGAAGCGTCATTTCATTATAGAGACGTATTTTTTTAATGAACAACATAGTAATGTGTTGATGCAATGTGTAAATTTGGTGTTGAAAAGCTTTTAAGGAAAAGTTTTGATGATTCTGGTATATATATACAAAAATATATGGTAACGCATATATAGAGACTTTCATACAAGTGTTTGTTCAGGTGTGTCATTAATTGACGCAGATATTTTCTTTTAATTTGAGGAAAAAAAAAATAAGCAATATAATTTCAGATTTAATTGTTTCAATTTGTTCTTTCAATATTGTTGGTGTTTAGGTACATTTTTTGAGGAGGTTATTAACGTTGCCAAAATATTGACCGCTATAAAAATGAATCCTACTGAATCAATAACAATTCATCAGCGTCAGTAATTAAGACATTCGTAAAAGATTGCAATCATTTGGGAATTAAATCATTTCAAATCATTTAATGAATTTAACTTTAAGATTGCATTCATTCATTTCACCTAAAGATTGGGACTTCACATTTTGCAATCACCAATCACTTTTTCTTAAAAAGACTGTAATCATTTGTGTCCCGTTAATCTGCTATCAGTTGATTTCAATCATTTGAGACTTTATGCACTTGAAGTCCTTGCATTCACTTGAAGTCTTTATATTATTAATTGAAATTATATTCCATGAAATATTCTCAAGTGGCTCATACACCTCACACTCAGACACTTAAGCAGCATTCACATGAGCGCGACCAACGAACGACGAATGAATTACAAAATGTGAGTTTATATACGTTTGAAGACATATTTCCACACAAATTCTTAACAAAACGATAGCAATATAGTTTCTATTTGATTTATGATGCATACTTTTACTTTTCAATATCATATATTAATAAATTTTAGAAAACAAATGTATTCGTCGCGAAAAAAATTGTAGTTGATATACGAACTGTCAAACTTTATTCGCGTTCCACATTATCCACACTCGCAACGAATAAAATAATCGCGCGTACTTAACCTAAAAAAATCATGCTTGTTTTGGTTTCGGTGGTGAATGGTGTTCGGCTGTGCGACGAATTAAAAACTCTCATGTGAAAGAAATGTCGAATTCGACGAATATTCGTTCATTCGTTGGTCGTTGGTCGTGCTCATGTGAATAGTGCTTAAGAGATTAAAATCAAAATTTCAAAAGTGTGTAGTGAAATTTCACTAAAGAATGCAAAAGAATGTAAAAAACTTCAAGAGACAAAATTATTGCAGTCTTTTTAGGGTCAAATGATTGGTGATTGAAAAATTTGAAGTCCCAATCTTTAGATGAATTCAATGAATAAAATCTATATACATAGGTACTAAAGTCATGAGATTGCATTCCCAAAAGATTGCATTCCTTTACTAGCCTGCTTTTTGGAAATTGTTAAATATAGCCCTAATACAGGTAAATTGTCCAGTATCAATGTCAATACGGTGAAAATAAGAAATTGGGTTATTGAAAACCCTGGTCAACAAGACTATGTTGTTTCAAGGATGAAGCTATTTTAATTTGTGACGGTTTTTTAAATCCTTATCCCCTCTCTGTAATGTTCTGTTTCAATAAGAAAAGGCGAAACGAATTAAAAGAACTTTTTTTGCACGAATTCTCGAAAAATATTTATGTATATGATTAATGTATTAAAAACAGATTGTCTTAAGGTTTAAGCAGAAAATTAAAATCGAAGTTTGAATTCGAAATGAAAGTATCAAATTGAAGGTTTCTAAAAACTTCTTATATAGAGTCAAATGAAGACTCGTAACTAATGACAATTTATAGGAACTAAATAAGGCACTAAAATGATTTAAACTGTATCTTGAAGATAAAGATTTGTACTTTGCAAAATCATTATACTACATATTTATTGTTAAGAGCTTTGCTATGTTGTAACCTTTTTAAAAAAGCATATTTTAAAAACACTTTGCAATAGAAAAATTATGTAGTGAGATTCAGGACAATGTACTTCTTTAAAAAATTATTGAAAAAATCGAATCGAAATTGGATTGAATTCAGCCGTACATCATGAATGTTAAATTCTTGAATCAACTCATAACTTCAAAGGCAAGGTATTTCTTAATACTTGATCCTGTGAAATCGAAATCAAGACCAAAACGGACTCTAAAAAAGTTATCGCTGATGTTACCTGCATAAAAAAGACGTTTCTGGGAGAACCGTAATCACTTTAATTATTACTAAAAAAACACCATTTCACATTAACTATTACATAGAATATTTTGATTTTGGGGACACTGAGTGGAGTCAAATCATAAAATTTCACGAATTAGTTATTTTGAACTTAAGTCCTTTATTTTTCTCAGTTTTTTTTGTGTTTAGCGTTTTTCTCAGCAAACATTTCAAAATTTTTTTTTCAGTTGAAAGATAAAATTGAAAAACCATTACATTTTTTGGAACAAAAAGTTTCGATAAAGGTCTGCTTTTGTAGTGAAAAAACTTAAGATTTGTTGCTTAAGATTGTCGAAATTTATTCATAGAATTTTATGAATTCAGCAACATTTTTTTACTGATTCTAAGCTCACATAGTACTCTGAAGATAAACACGATATGGAAGTTCTGATGATAACCCTCAGGAGTAAATGTATTAGCCTCTGTTTAAAACCCAAAAAAAAAACCACTAAAACCTTATATTTTATTGTTAAAATTGTTAAGTTACAAATATAAGCCAAACTATTAGCTTTTAGTTCCCACAGCAATAGATTCAAGCTTGTCTATTTTCATGTCTCATCCCATTGATGTGCCTGTTGCTCGCTAAAAAAGACACCAATTTTCTCTAAATATGTGCCTTCCAACAACTCTTCTATCCAATCATACCATCTACGGTATGAAAAACTATATTACATTTACAACCAGCCAGAGAAGTCTTTAATATTTTTATTCTATAAATTCATAAAGAAGACCTTTTGTTTAGAAATGTATAAGAAAACTGCAACAATCTGATGACATCTAACATTTTATTCGTGAGTTATGAAATATTCTTCAACGAAAATAGTGTGACCATCTAACTATATTTTATTAAAAAATCTAAATCAACTTACAAAAGAAAAATATACAAGACTTTTAATTTCTGTTTGTTGTTTTTTTGGAAAGTTTATAGCCAGTAGAAAATAGTTAGTGCTCATGAATTAACAAATTTATTTAGAGACATTTATTTTTGTATGTACATGCTAGGTTTTGATTATTTGCAAATTCACTGACATAATTATACACTTCTGAATAAGACACATAAATTTTGTTCATAAATTAAGTACATATGTCATGTAACTGACAGGAAATTTCTACGCTTTTTTACGCTTCTAAAACGTTAAGGCAGAATTTAAAATTACATATCGTCACCCTAAAGAGTGAGTCAAGCTTATCCATAGAATTAAATAGAATTAATAGAAATAAAAAAATAAGAATTGAATTGTTATGGAGATACAAATAAAGAAAATATCTAAGATATAAAACTCACCATCACGACTCATTCCTAATTTGAGGCACTTTTGCAGTCTGCAATACTGACATCGATTTCGATTAACACGATCGACGACACATTGTTTATTACGTGGACATTGATAATTCACAACAGAACTCTGAGATCGACGAAAGAAACCTTTGCAGCCTTCACATGTGATAACACCATAATGTACACCCGATGATTTATCACCACACACCTTACATGGAATTATTTCGATTTGGGCTGTAAATAAAAACAAAAAGAGACAACAAAATTTAGTTAATGTCAGTTAAATGTCAAATTAATTTATTTTCTTTTATTTTATTTTTTGTTTTGTTTTAAAATTCAATTAAAATTTGTGGCAAAGGAAAATACAAAAGTTTTAACAATTTTCCAATTTTCACAAATGCAAATATGTGTTTTTTTTAATGTACATAGGAGTAGAAGGTTTGTATGAATTATATTCATTCACCTCAATTCCTTTGGAGCTAAAAATCTAGGTAAATATTCAATTAATTCTTCTTCTACTCTTTTTGCCGTCTCTATTTCGATTAACATACTTCTTTCCATACTTGGTTAGGTTAGGATAGGATGGGATGGTATATTTTAATCATTAAAAAATCGATTCAAATAAGAAAGACAGAAGGAAAAAGGTCGTATTCGATGTAGAATTCAAAGGCCGGTTTCACTTTAGGAAAATTTGAGGGCGCCTACTTCTGAAATACTTAAAATTTAAAGTTTTTGTGTTTAACAAAACTTACTATATTTAAAATTGAATAATAACTTCTTTAAGCTCGTCTTAAGAGTGGCAACACTTTAAAAAATTTTCCAAGTAAATGCAATTGTTTGATAAGTTATTCAATGTCAACTTTCCCTATACCATACTTAGCCCTGATTTGAAAAACTAAATTTTTTTTTTTGAATAAATTTGGCTTCTATTCAAGATAAAGCTCCTTTTTGCACATATGTACATATGTAAATAATCTAAAGACAACAATTCAAAAATGATACAAGAGAAAATCAGATAAAAAGTATTGGCCCTAAGAGGCTTCCTTGTGGCACCATAAGAAATTATTGCAACTGGAGGTAGTATAAAAACCATAACAGTTGGATTTATCGATCGTCTCGTAGTGTAATGAAATATGTTGCCAGTTTTTTAAGTTTAAGTAAAATCAGCGAATTAATCTGCATGGTTCATTAAAATAGCAGATGAATAATTATTTATACTGGTGATCTATTGCTCTTTAACAACAACATTAACAATTCCTTAAAATTGTCACACTAAACTTTTAAACATCCTGTAAATGAAATTACAACTCGTTACGTGTGTGTCACTAAGCTTTTTACCTTCTTTTTGTGAAATGTCAACATTTCACGTGTGTGGGACACAAGCTTTTAAAGTCACTAAAGTTAAATAACAAATTTCAACGTTTTAAATACATATATTTTTAAATTGTCATTTAACACACAATATTTTAGGTTAATAATATAATGGCAACAGTTTTCGTATGTGGCTTAAAACGTTTTGTATAAAGATAAGTAAAACTTTTGACATAATAGTGAAATGAAAACCTGACAATTAATTTTTAAGCTTGTTGCAGGTTGACACAAAACTTTTAAACTTCTTAAAAGACAACTTGTTACCTGGGTGACTCTAAAATTTTAAAATAAAAGTGGAAAAACAAACATTTTTTTTTTACAAAACCTTATCAGTTAAATTAATTCTATTAATGTTTTATTTCTGACCTATGTGACACACACATTTTAGACTCTCAGAAAAAGACACAAAACTTTTAGTGTAGAAATAAAAAAATAAAGACTAATTTTTACGTCGCAAAGCCTATCAGTGAAATTTAATCTTAGAAACGTGTGTGCCACAAGACTTTTAAATTATAATTGAGTAATGAACTTTGTGACACAAATATGTTAGACTACCAGTTGAGTCTGAAAACTTTTAATTTAAAAAAAATAACAGCTTCTAACGTTTTTGACACAAACATTTTAGACTTACAGCGAAATGAGAACTTGTTGCGTTTGTGACACAAAATTGTTGATTATTGCAAAATAGCATCTATTTAACAACATTTTTTAACATCCTGTAAGAGAAATAAAAACTCGTTACGTGTGTGACACTAAACTTTTTAGCTTCTATTTGTAAGATTACAACTTGCTACGTGTGTGACATCTGATATATTCTTGATACAAGTTTTTAAAGTTACGATAGTTAAATAACATTTTTTTACTTTTAAAACACAAACATTTTTAAACTGTCATTGAACACACAAAATATTTTAGACAAATATTGAAATGCCAACATTTTCCATATGTGGGTCAAAAACGTATGGTATGAAGGTAAGTAAAACTTTTGACATATTAGTGAAATCAAAACTTGTTACGTGATTGACACTTAACTTTTAAACTTGTTGAGTGTGTGACACAAAACTTTTGATTTTTCTATTAGATAACTCGTTACGTGTGGGATACTAAAGATTTTAGTTTCTATATGTAAAATGACTACTTGTTACCTATTTGACACGAATCTTTTTAAAGGGAAAAATACTTTTTCACAAGACTATATCAATTAAATTAATTTTAGTAACCTGTTACTTTTGACCTATGTGACACACACATTTAAGACTTTCAATCAAATGATAATAATGTAGCTTGTTTGACAAAAAACTTTAAACCTTTTAAATAAAATGTAACAATACAATTTTTTTCATAAAACTTTATCAGTGAAATTAATTCTAGGAAAGTGTTACTTTTAACCTATGGTGACACACACGTTTTAGACTTTTTATTGGCTTTTGTATGACAAACAACTTTTTATGCAGAACAAAAATACCACTTTTAAAACTTTCGCAAAGTTTTAACAGTGAAATTAAATCTAGTTACGTGGGTGCCACTAAACTTTTAAACTGCAATTGAACAATAAAGTTTGTTACAAAAATATGTTAGACTAATTGCATTTGTGACATAAAACTATTAATTATAATAAGAAAATAACAACATGTTGCTCGTTTGACACAAAACTTTTTTCCTAAAACGAAAATACTACTTTTTACATTGCAAGGCTTTATCATTTATTTGAATCTAGTTACGTGTTTGTCACAAAACTTTTACTCTTGTAAGACTACCAGTTAAATAAAAATTTGTTGCGATTGTGACACAAAATTGCTTATTAAAAAAAAATCAATTTTTGACGTTTTAGACACAAACATTAGGTATAGTCTTACAGCGAAATGACAACTTGTTTCGTTTGTGACACAAAACTCTTTATTATAATAAAATAGCAACTGTTGTATTGTTGTTTTTTATTGTACTATTCGTACTAGAATGTCAGCTTGTTAGACTTGACCATTCTTTATTCCGTCAATTTCATTGAATGTTTGAACAACAACAACAACTTAAAGGTGCTACCACTCATTGTTTTTGGCTGGAGATATAGCTATTTCGTGCTTTGCCACTTTTGCACTCATCAGTCTCCTTTTTTGTGGTGCTGAGCTTTAATTCAATTTTATTTGAAAAACTTTTTACACACACCATAGGATTCGAACCCACGCATATCAGATTTGCTCAGTCTTAGAAGTCGTGTGCACTACGCACTCCACTACTTTAGACCACTGACGTCACAGTTCTGTTGTAGTTTTTGACACAAAATTCTTAGATTATTAGTAATATGAAAACTTGCTTCGTGTGTGACACAAAACTTTTGAACCATAAAGTCTCTTTAGGTCTAAGATCGTAAATTGTCAATTTAAAGAACAAACAAATTACACATAACAAAATTATTTGTGTTGTGACACTTCTTAACCACTTTTTGGTTACACATTAATCCGCTCCTGCTGATGGTATAAAAATAATTTAAAAAGGAAGCTGTTTAAAGACGATGATGACTCTGATGAAGATGACAAAGCCAACAGCACCACCTTAAGTCCAACAAAACTTTTTCATTTACATAAACTTAAAAGAAATACAAAACAAAGAAAAACTCATCTTCTTTTCCTTCTGACACATATCAAGTACAAAAAGGTTATCGACACTCAAATTCACCTTCAACTCCAACTCCGATTCCAATTTGATCCGTAAAAACCAGATGCCCTTTATTTTGTGTGTCAACTGGGTTCATTTCTCAAAACACGAACGAACTTACGAGTATAAAAAGGACGCACGATTTTTGCCTAAAAATTCATTGACCTAGGAAACTAATTAATATCCTCGAAAATTCTTAGCCACATTAAATAAAATAAATAGAGGTATACACATCAATCTATATACGTCTACGTGACGTTTGCTCCAAAATCATCATCATCACCATACAAAAAATAGCTAACAACCCCCAAGAGGAACCCAAAACGTTTTTTGATAAATGGGTGTACCCAAGCTATACGACACGCACGTAAAAATGTTACGTTTTCTAGGATTCGCTTTAAGCTTTCTCTCGACGACGCACGTCGTCGTTGGTCGTGTCGTTATCTTGAAATCAAATATTTACAAATTCGTCATCATCTCACCAAACCCACTCACTGACTCACTAAATCACAGTGTATTGACCTTAATAACCCCCATTTTGAACCTACCTTCCTCTACCTAGAACAACGCCTCCTATAAATTTTATACGTCACAAAATGTACAATATACCACTTATCGCCTTATAGATTCTAGGTGACTTTGGTATATGTTGGGTGTTCGGAAATTTGGTGATTCGGTGTAAGGGGGTTGTACTGTATACTTTTTTGAAATGCCGCGTGTAGTGATTGTCAAAAAATATCTCCCTGAATAGGCTCGATTTGTTGTGTTTCTTTTTTTTTGACAAAAGGTTAATGGACTTTCCCTTTAATAGGCATGGTGGCGGTATATTTTCTCATTCACAGAATTTTGCATTAAAGTTCATTAACCGACTGAACTGATAGAGACAGAGATAGAGAAAGTTCGAGAAAGAGAGAGAGAGTAAGAGAGAGGGTGAGTGTTGAAGCTAAAAGGTGCCTAAAACAAGGGGGCTGACGAGGTTGGTTATGGCTTATATTTGAAACCCAAGAAGTTAGATAAATTTAAATGAAATCAAAATTCGTGAATATCAAAGGCGAAAATAGGGAACGCGTTGACATGACGTTGAGTTTAATTTGAATTTGAAGTAAAACAAAAATGTTGTATGTAGGTGTTCTGGCATTCTCCGTAGAGCTTTCTATAGATAGGTTTAAAGACTATTGACAGGTCTGTGGGCACCTAACCTATAGAATATTTTGTATTTATTTATTTTTCATTTTTCCATTTTGTTGCTATAATGTATCTTTTGAAGTGAATGAACTCAAGTGCGCGATGATGACTGATGACAAATTGTTTGTCGATGATTGAATTGTGATAATCAGCTTGCTCGAACGGCTCGGCTGCTGCTTTCGGCTATATGCGGTACGGATGATGATGATGATGTGTTTTTTTTGTATATTTATAGGTTTTTTGTATGAATTTTTCTCTGAATTGTATATAATTATGTATTCATAAGTTCGGGAAGATGGTTAACATTGTTTGTTGGAAATGACGAAATATACATATGTAGATACCTGTTCCTTTTTTTTTTGTTTTATATTATTTGTCGAATTTTGATAAATGATGCATGGATTTAATTCGATGATGGATTAAGGTATACATATTTATAGAGATTGAGAAAGAAAATGCCTACATATTGAAGATGCGTTTTATATAGCAAGGAATTACATATATTACGTTACGTAATGTAACGATTTGTCATCAATTATGAAAAGAATTCTTGAAGACATTTTAACAGTGTCGTTAAAATTTCAATTTAGAGGTATGCTTTTTATGTTTTTATAAAGTGGTTATAAGTTTCGTTTTATTTGTTAACCTTTTTATTTGTTCTTAATTTTAATATATCCATAATTTTAATGAATTTATTAAACTTAAAATGGCGGCCAACGAAAAACTTCTATTTAGTTTTCTTACGACACATCTAAGGATTTGAAAAGGAATTAAATACCAGATTTGTACATATGTTTATATTCAAAAATACCTATGAACAAACATTTGTAATTTATGAAACAAGAAAAAAAACTTTTATAAGTCAACTTAATTTTCGAACGAACTTTGTAATTAAACGAATTATTTTTGTATGAATATCCCTTTGGAATTTTAAGTAAAAGTTCCCGTTTGTCAAATTGAAAATTTTGACATTTCTCGAAATCCAAGATCTCTAAAATTTAAATCAAAAATTTGTACGTATTTTCATAAGGTTGGTGTATTTTTTGCTGTCTTCATGTCTCAAATGCCTTTAGAAATATCGATTGACAAAAAATAAAAACCTTAAATTGGCACACATTTTCAACCTGAATATCTTGAGAACAAGTAAAGTTATTGTCTTCAAACGTATCATATTGACGGCTGAGACGAAGACGAAACGATTTCAATTTGAAAAAGAAGACTAACAGATCTTGTTTTTATGGCGAAAACTAACACATTTTATGATTCTAGGTGAAGACTAACACGATTCAGAGTTCTGGGTGAAAAATAACATATTTCGCAATTCTAAACGAAAACTAACAGATTTCGAAATGATAAATAAATCGCTTGATATTTTTGTAAGGTAAATTATTAATTTTACGTTTATAATTCTTTATTTTCGTCTGAAAATGCTAAATATGTTAGTTTTCACCCAGAAATATGAATCGTGTTAGTTTTTGAAGCCCACACTGATATCTGCTCATTCGAGTTCATCTGTCGATAGTTGTAAGAGTTTCAATACTTTTCATTGTTCCCAAAATACTTGAATCGAATTTAATTTTTTAGTAGAATTGTTTGTATGTAGATTTTCCTTTCTTAAAAATAAAAGTGACAATTGTAGTTTTCTAAACAAAATTTACTAATTGTCAAAAATGTTACTCTTCGATATATAAAAATTAAATTAGAAAAACTTTAAAAAAAATATTTGTAGACCTGAATATTTTCTAAATTGATATTTCCTTCCCAATACTTTTGGGGCACGAAGAACAATGTTTTTGACATCAAGTGTAATCATATCGATATTTGCCTGGTACCCGAAACTCATTTCTCCAATGGGCAAAGTCTAGATAATGTAATAGAAAATTATTCATGTTACCACGCTCCACATCCAGCTGACAAGGCAAGAGGTGGATCGGCGATTCTTATAAAAGAAAGCTTAAAACATTATGAAGCAACCAAGTTTACTAGTGAAAATATGCAAGTAACAACTATTAGTATTGGTATGAAAAAGAAAGAGTTTAAGATAGCAGCTATATACTGTCCACCAAGGCGCTCCCCGACAGAAGATGACTATACAGATATATTTAATCTTCTTGGGCATAACTTTCTTGTTGGTGGAGACTTCAATGCGAAACACACCCATTGGGGTTCAAAACTTATATCAACAAAAGGCAAAAGACTTTTCCAAGCAGGCCGTAAATACAATTGAGAATTCTATTCCTCCAGGATCTCCAGACCTTATTGACTTTTTCGTAGCTAAAGGAATCAAACAAAATCACATTAGTGTCGAAGGTAATTATGACCTGTCATCAGATCATACTCCAGTGATTCTATCACTAAGTGAATCGGAAGTACTAGAAAAAAGTAATCCAAAGCTTGTAAATAAGAAAACAAACTGGAGTGATTTTAGAGAAAGGCTTTTTTATAAATTTAAGATCTCCCATGGATACAATCGAGCAAATTGACCATGAAGTGGAACAATTTATTGCTGATGTGCAACAGGCCGCTGAAGAAAGTACTCCAACATTTACTAATAGAAGACAAAATTAAATAAAATATCCTTTAGAAATAAGAGAGTTGATAATAGAGAAAAGAAGAGCTCGAAGAAAATGGCAAAATACTAGATTTCCAGATGATAAAACAACGTTTAACCGTATAAGCAACAATCTTAAAAAACAAATTTACAAATTCAAAAATGATTCACTCAGTAAATTCCTAAGGAATTTAACGACTGATGCTTCAACCGATTTTTCGCTATGGAAAGCAGTCAAGCGCCTGAAAAGACCGCAGTTACAAAAATCGCCCTTGAAATCTTAAGATGGGAAATGAATCGGTAACCCGAAAGAAAAAGCTAACTTTTTCGCTGAACATCTTGGGAATGTTTTTAAGCCATACTCATCAAACGCGGCTGTTAATAGCTTACAGTTTGTTAATAAGATAGATGAAAGTGAAATACCAATTGGATTTAAAAAAATTGGATTTAAAAAAATTAGACGAGATGAAATTTAAATGTATGTCCAAACAATTAAATTCAAAAAATATCCAAGTATTGAGAAATGTTTTAAATGATATTTTGTCAGTTTATCAGATCGCATTTAAAAAGCAATTTTTGATATTAATTTACAACATAGGGTGTTTTTCGTTTTTCTGAATTTGTATCTGAAGAAAAGCTTCCGCGGCCTTTTGTATTATTTTTGGGCACTTTTTATCAATAAGAAATACAAAGTAATTCAAAATATAATTTCGTTACCATTTCTGCATTGATGTGTTATAAATTGTCAGCTGTCAAAATGATGCCAACATTTATCTGTACAAAATCTATACCAAATCAAAGTTTTTTAGTTTTTCTATAACTTTAACTTTACAAATATCAGAATTGTAAAAACTTTGACTTTTTTTTTTAAGTCTATTAACTTCCAAAATAACTTACTTTAAACATCGAAATTAAGGCATTTTTAAAAGTCATGTTAATTTAAAAACTCAATTAGACTGCAGTCTCTTTCACTTTATAAAGTCTTTAAAGTAATTTAAAAGTCAATAAGTCATTTCAATGTAAGATTTTAGTTTTTACAACTCTAACAACTACCAACTTAATCAAGTCTTGGAGTAGTTTAAGGGCACTCTGCAGTATCTGCTGTCAAACATTTTTCTTTAAGATTTGCCTACACTTTCCCAACTAAATGTCAACAAACTTAAATATTAAGTAAATTTATGAAAGTAAACCCAATATTTAAGTAGGTAAAGTAGTTTAATATAAAATATCCGCCATAAAATTGGCAACTGCACTGTTAGTGTGGTTGCGTGACACAAAAATTACAATCTACCCATCTATAATATTAATTTCTACTAAACTAGATCTGCATTTGAATAAAAGAACAAAAATAAAAAAATAAAAAACAAAAATCTCATTAAACAAGTGAAATATGTCAAAAAATGTGATTAATTTCTTGACAGCTCTCTTGAGTCACTTCCTTTTACTCTCACTCTCTATATCTATCTCTTTCGTAAGTAAAATTTAATTTCAAAACGTCAATAGTAACTCATTTTAAGTCATCATTATTATGTCCTAAAGGAATCTGTTCTTTTTTCATACTACGCTATCTATTTCGCATTTTAAAAATGTATGTATGTGTGTACATAAAAATATGAGTCTTTACTTACTCTACAGAAAAAAAGGGAGAACAAAATATCCTCCAAAAAATGTTCCTCCGAGAAAATTAAATCATTTTCAGAAAACTTTTTTTTTTTTTTTTAATTTTACTGTCAGACCAAAGACTATCCTATTCTAGATCTAGAGTATTCGCATCATTCTCTCTTCTCCCCCCCCCCCCTCTGTTATTATATACATATATGCCTACTTGTCCCCTCCGTCGTCGTTGCAGCTCGTCATCATTTTGCACAGAAAAACACTCAGCTGCTGTGCTCTTATTTTAATTCAATTTTCCTTCTGGCAAAAGAGCAAAACGTTTCAATTGAATGTAGAGCAACGGATTTACATTATGTAATTGTGGCAGCAGAGTGCAGTACATAAAATAAAAATTGTGTCCGGCAACAACGAAAACAACTACAACAACAACAACACACAAATAAAATACAAGAAAATAACATTTTGTTGCAATATATAGTTTAGTAGTTAAGTGTGTTTTTGTTGGGCTAGTGAACTAGCAAAAGCTTCCGAAATTTTCGTACGTCGCTTTGTTGCTCGTCGTATAGTTTCCTCGCACTGCAATTTATGTTCACATAGGTCATGAATGATGATACTGATATATTCGCATTTATACAATCCGGTGCATTTGATTTAATCCACTTCAAAAACAGAAGTACAAATTTGCAGTTTAAAAACAGGTATTTTAAGTTTTCAAGGAAAGGTAAAGAAATTTAGCAAAATCATTTTTTTTTAAATTGGACAGACATTTTCTGAAACATTCAAATAACTTTCAGTTTCAAGTCTAGCAAGTGACACTTTCTGAAAGTGTTCTGTTGGTCCAAGTCCTGGAGCCTTATTTTCATGAACTATTTTGTATGAAAAGATCGAGCACCAAGTCTCTCTCAAGCTTCGTCCGTATCCCAAAAACCAGCAAGTATATCGACTTCAAATATATTTTGTTTTGCAAAAATCAAAGAAACTGTTTTTTCTTACCAAAAAATAAAAATATGAAGAAAAATCCTGCTTAAAGTTGGTAAAAATGCATTTTCGACTTGAATATCTTGGCAACAATTAGAGATATTGGCTTAAAACTAATTTTATTTTGTTTAAAGATTGTTTTTAACATTTATTTAAATTTAAATTTAAATTTAAAATTCAACTGTCACTTTTTTTTATAAATGTAAGAATCTACAAAAAATGTTACGCAAAATTGGTACAAATAGTTGCTAGATTCGAATATTTTGAGAATTGGTAGGGTGTTGACTTCAAAAATATTTCATTCTTTGCAAAATTTTGTTGTAGAAAAATCCAAAAATCCATTTTTTTATAAGAAATAAATACTTTCAAAAAATGCTTCTAAAAATGATAAAAATTGGTTTTCCACTAAAAAAGTCGGGAATAAAAACATACTCGTATATTGAAATAAAACTTATTATACAAAACTTATATAAAAAATATGCAAAATATTGTTGCTAATTTTAGTTATTTTAAAAAAAATTGAATTTTAAAATTTTTTTTACAAAACACGGAAACCTACAAAAACACATGCTTTTCGACTCAAGTAGTATGACAACAAAGACGGATATTGGCTTAAAACTTTTCTATCGCACACAAAATATTGTTATTAATATTTTTTTAAAGTTTAAAAAAAATCGATAGTCGGGCAAAATATCACTGTGAGTTGCATCACAGCCTTTTTTAAAAGTTTGGTTTGTCATTTAGAAAGGTTAGAAAGACCTAATCAACTGCACCGAATTGTATCCACCACATACTTGCATATAGCCGTTTGGTTTGTTCTAGTTTTAACTTTTGTGCAGACAAAAAATAAAAAAAGAAACAATCACAAATTTAACAAAACCAAATGACAATAGAAGGAACAGCAATCATTCCAAAAGAATATGTCATTGCATTGCTGCAGTCAAAATAAAGATACAAATATTGCATGAGATACAGAGTAGTATGGATACATTGAGAATTTTATCAGATTAATTGTGCGAAAGTGCGCTTGATTGGATTATTTGTTGGCTTCGGTTTTGAGTGGCAGCGAAATGACAATTGCAGGAAAATATACGTGCACCGGCGGCGGTGGCGACAACGCAACGGAAATTTCCGGTAATATTGTTTTGAAAATTGTCATCATATGGGAAAATGTTGCATTTTCTTGTATCAAATTTTAAAAATACACGCAAATAAATTTCGACAGAAAACTAAAAGAATTAAGATGTTATCATTTTTCTTTGTTCTTTTTAACTATACCGACTTTAAGTTCAGGTAGTTATAAACTTCAATTATAGAGGGCATACCTAATCGGAAATCTAAATTAGTTGGGGAAATAAAATAGCGTGACAAATACATCAATCCTTACACAAACTTGAGGTTTAAAAAGATTATCATTTAATTTATTGCAAAATTTTCTATTTCACTTCAAGTCAAAGAAACGATATTCGTGTCTTTGTTTGAATAAATGTTTCGAAACCAATTTATTTTTTTTTGTTAACTGTTGACATTCTTCAGGAATAATGATATCAAATATTTATGTATGAAATTGATTTCAGTATAAAATTTCAATCGAAGGGTAAGTCAAAAGTTATCATCATGATTCTTGCCTGAACTATCAAATTTAACCCTTAAAATATTTATTTATTTTCATGTACATAAGAATCAAAGTATAGTTTTGATTGAAAGTTCATTCAAGCCGTATCGATGGAAATGAAAATGATGGTAACAACTTTACAATAAAACAGACATTTGTTTTGTCCAAAAATAGAGGACATGGTGGTAAAGTTCATAACTATAGAGTTGTTCAAAATCAACAACATGCAAATATCAATTCCATTTCATTGAATTTTTTAAAATTTTAAAAATTATTATGGCTAAAATTTAAAGAAAAATTATAAATAAAGAGAAGACCTAAAATATTTAAAAAGAATCTATCTATTTTCGGAAAAATAATATTTGTTTATCTAAAAAACCACTTCTACAAGTATGAAATTGTGGATTAATCTCCATATTGTGTTGTTTAATAATTAATAAATAAAAACAAAAATAAAAACAAAAACGAACAAATATTATTTGATAATTTTGTATTTTTATTTATTTTAATTTTGTTTACTTTTAATATCACAATATTAGTTTTACTTTTAGTTTAATATAAATATATACGCGACGCGTTTCGGACTATATGTCCATCATCGGGCGTCGACGCCCATGGTTTCAAAATTTTATATTTTATGAATAATTTTGATAAAACTAAACTTAATGCTCTACTCCATTCCAAAATTAGAAGACTTTTAAAGGACTGTTCAGGACACCTACATGAAGCTTTTTACCAAAATTTAATCTTGTCTTCATTTGGAGGAGTATTTCTGTAATCTATATATCTGGTTCTAAAAATATGGTTGAAAAGTGGTTGAAAATTCTATTGTCATAAGAAAATTATCAACAACTCCAAAATTATTTGAACTCATTGTCACTTATATTTTATGTTCAACTTTTACTAACCTTTTCTAACGTTTTTGATCGCATGTGTCACCAAATCTTAATCTCAAAACTTAAGTTCTGAGTTATACATGAAATGCTCTTAAAATGGTTAAATTATTACTTTAGAAATAGAACACAATGTGTAAGATTTGGAAATAGTTATTCCAAGTTTTTTTAAAGTATTATCTGGTGTTCCACAAGGAAGTCGTCTTGGGCCGCTATTGTTTAATATTTTTGTAAACGCTGCAAATAGATTATATTGTTGCTTAAACAAACTCTATGTTTTGTTTTGAAATTGCAGTAAATTTAATAATCCTTATGCCTTGAAATCGGTTTATATGTCTTTAGTTCGTCTTTTTCTTGGAAATTTTTCAATTGCTTGGAGGCTATCGACTTAGGTATAAATGGAATCGAAAGAGTGTAAAAGGCTTTTACTAGATTCGGTGTTAAGGAATTATAGTAAAAAGGACGGTTGAAACTCTTCACGATGTGCTTTTATTGGTCTTCATTCTCTTAAAAAAAAGAGACTGGAATGCGATCCACACTGATAACTTCCAATCCCGTTTGTCGATTTGTCTTGCTTAAAAGTTTGTAGGTTTCCGTGTTTTGTTAAAAAAGATCAGTTGAATTAATCTTAAAAATTATCAACACTATTAAACATACAATGAAAATTTCTTAACGATTTTTGTTAACGATATTTTTAGTCGAAAACCAATTTTTACCAATTTTAGTAGCATTTCTTAAAAGCTTTTATTTCTTATATCGGGTGATTTTTTAAGAGCTTGAGAACTTTTAAAAAAAAAAAACGCATAAAATTTGCAAAATCTCATCGATTCTTTGTTTGACATTACATGACATTTACTTTTTGAAGATAATTTCATTTAAATGTTGACCGCGGCTGCGTCTTAGGTGGTCCATTCGGAAAGTCCAATTTTGGGTAACTTTTTCGAGCATTTCGGCCGGAATAGCCCGAATTTCTTCGGAAATGTTGTCTTCCAAAGCTGGAATAGTTGCTGGCTTATTTGTGTAGACTTTAGACTCGACGTAGCCCTACAAAAAATAGTCTAAAGGCGTCAAATCGCATGATCTTGGTGGCCAACTTACCGGTCCATTCCTTGAGATGAATTGTTCTCCGAAGTTTTCCCTCAAAATGGCCATAGAATCGCGAGCTGTGTGGCATGTAGCGCCATCTTGTTGAAACCACATGTCAACCAAGTTCAGTTCTTCCATTTTTGGCAACAAAAAGTTTGTTAGCATTGAACGATAGCGATCGCCATTCACCGTAACGTTGCGTCCAACAGCATCTTTGAAAAAATACGGTCCAATGATTCCACCAGCGTACAAACCACACCAAACAGTGCATTTTTCGGGATGCATGGGCAGTTCTGGTTGCTCTTCACTCCAAATGCGGCAATTTTGCTTATTTACGTAGCCATTCAACCAGAAATGAGCCTCATCGCTGAACAAAATTTGTCGATAACGTCGATGACGTAAAGCGCGAAACACATTTCGAACCGAACACTGATTTTGGTAATAAAATTCAATGATTTGCAAGCGTTGCTCGTTAGTAAGTCTATTCATGATGAAATGTCAAAGCATACTGAGCATCTTTCTCTTTGACACCATGTCTGAAATCCCGCGTGATCTGTCAAATACTAATGCATGAAAATCCTAACCTCAAAAAAATCACCCATTACAAACAAATACAAATTGGATGAATGAAATTAATTCGAAGTCAACATCTTCTATTCCTCACGGGATATCGAGAACCGAACATCAATTTTTACAACATTTTCGTACTATTTTTTGTACTGAATGTTTAAAAGAATGTTTCTTATAAGACACAATTAGTTTGGAGCCATAATCTCAAATTTTTGAAAAGATATTTTAGTCAAACAAATCAATTTTTACCAATTCAAAATTTTATCCGATTTCAAAAACGTTATTCTTCATAGCATCAAATTATTTAAGAGATAAAATCGTTTTTTGTTTGTACAATATTCGAGGTGACAAATAGTTTTTTCAGTTTTTTTTATATATTAAAAAAAACCGTTAATTGGATTTTTTTTCCAAAAAAATATTAGTTTGGTATCACTTTACAATATACAATTTAAAATTTAATTCCAGTCTCTAGCCTTATTGGTTCGTGAGATATTTTGGGTTAGCCAAAATTTTTAGCTTTTTTCAAATTGCTATGTTAAAAAAATCCACCCACTCAATTTTTTTGAGAGTCCTTTCTGCATTATTATCTGTATAAGAAAATGTATTTGAAGTTGATATCTCTACTGGTTCTTGAGCTATGGACGATGAAAAAACTTAGCGAACATACAGACAGACATCTCTCTAAAAACCTTTTATTTCGACTCTAGGGACCTTGAAACGTCGGGAAATGTCAAAATTATCAATTCGACAAATCGGACCGATTACAATAACTTCCTATGGGAAATTAAAAAGATGGCC
This sequence comes from Eupeodes latifasciatus, assembly GCA_920104205.1. NCBI lineage: Eukaryota > Metazoa > Arthropoda > Insecta > Diptera > Syrphidae > Eupeodes > Eupeodes latifasciatus. The sequence continues at coordinate 6,826,410 of OV049925.1, read as the reverse complement.
TATTCAAGACTTTTTCTTAAAGAATCAAAATCTCGAAAAATCTTTTAATATTAGAACTTTATGTCCCAGAAGGAATAATGCCCCAACGTAATTTTGTTTCCATTCTTTAAGACATTAAATAAATTAAGGATGCAATGAACCCGTTACTAGTTGCATTAATTTATTCAATAATTATTCGAATGAAATAGATTTATCATTTAATAATATAATTCAATATAAAAACATAATTATGTATATTCCTACTTTCTGAAATGTTTTATTAACCTTTAATAGTTTTTTAGATGAATGATAACAAATAAATAAAATATATTGTTGCTCAAAAATATCGAAGTTACCTTAAATCAAATTATAAATAAGGTATTTACCTGTGTTTTTAAAAATCTTTCTTAATTGGCTATGCTTCACTTGCCCCAATCCCAATCTAAACCACAATTTTATATTAGACAAAATTTTAAAAAACTAAAACAAATATATTTAAAAAAAAATAACTCAATACAAAAATATTGATTGATAGAGTTTTTTTTTAATTAAAACAAAAAATTACGTCAGACTATAATTTATATAAATCCATTATCCTGCTGTTTAAATCTTCACGTGTTATTTTGTTAACACAAAACCTAACTTAAAAGACCCAATTACAAAAAAAAAAAAAAAATCATCTATAGAAAATCCGATACACCCTGCTCCAGTTAAAAAGAACACACCTCTAGTGTTAATAAATTTTCTGTGTCATCTGTCAAATTATTCAAAAAATAAAAAACATGAAAATCAAATATAAACTTCAAAAACATAATATAATTTGATTTTTTCCAATACCTAAACCTCTATGAAACAAAAAAATCTATGCCAAGCGTGTGTTTCGCATATATTGAGGTTAAAAATTATGTCTAATTGATATTTTGGCACTTTTGTCGGTTTTTCGAAATCAGAAAAAAAAAGTCGAAAAACAAACTAATCCAAAAAGAAAAAAACTAAGTACTCTTTTACCCAAACACACAAAAATATGAATCATATTATAAATTGGGGTCAGCAAGACGTTTTAAACACATCAAAAACAAATAAGACAATAAATCTTAATAAACTCAAGTTGGAAGAAAATATTAAAAGTGTACATCGAGTACCCTTTAACCAGTTATGACTAATCAATACCACTCCTAATAATCCACTTACAATAGAACAACACTCATTAAAGCTATTTAAAAAATATTTTATCAGCTTAGAAAACGGTGCGTCAAGAACTCATTTTTCAATTTTAAAGTCGCAGTCAGTTTCACCGCATTATATAGACAAATACATAGAGTCACATATCGATATACAGAGCTGGCTGCCTGTTAGATAGAAAATAGAAAATAATATTTACAAACAACGAAAGTGAAAGCATTGAAAACCAAAAGTTGAATGCACTCGAGTACTCGTAGTTTTTAAAGTAAACATCATCACAACTTACAAACTGAACTGAGGGCGCACTGTGACAACAAAAACACTTCCCTTATCGTCTTATCACGAAATAGGAAAAAATAAATAAAATTAGAAACAAAAATAAAACATAAATAAATGAAGTAAGCGCACTAGAAAACATTACAAACTACATTTTTATGTATGTACATATGTACATTATTTATATTTATTCGTAAATAAAGATATCTACGAATTCGTTTAGGTTGGAATCAGAACAGAACCAGAGCAGGCCATAGACCAAATAGGGTCTAGGTTTGCGTGTCCTGTAGGTTTTTAACATGTTTTTTTATTTTTGCATGCTCCACAACCCTGTTGACCTTATTTAATGCAAAACTTTCTTACACTACTTAGACCAACCTTCAAAGTCAATGACTTTGAGGGATTAAAGGGAAACTTATGATTTAATCAGCAGCACCATTAGAACCAATATAATTGTAGTTTTGAAATTAAATCCTATAAGTTGCGAGTTGGCAGTGAAGTGAGCTTTAAATGCAAGTGGGAAAAATTTTGTATGCTTTGTTCTGAATTTAAATTTTAAACATAGACAAAGTGTAACCCAGAATAATCATTTCGATCGGTAAAGAGGTATTGCTTTGTATGTTTGGCATCTTATAAGCATATATTTAGTGAAGAGGAAAGGTCATAACATTAATGTTCCATAAAATTTAAAAACTTAAGCGAAGTTAATGGGAAAATTCATATTACTTGGGCAATTGAAGTTAATGTTTATTTAATTCTTGAAAAGATATGTGAAAATTTTAATGATGATGATTTAAGAAGTTTTCATAATTTGCACGAACCAAAAGGTTTAAAAGGAATACGAACGTTAGAAAAAATAAGAATGATTTAAAAGGAGATGCCAGTTTACAATGGTCTTAAAGTTTTCATTATCAAAATGGGAGAGAAAAACAGAGTTAAGAAAGGCATTCCACATTCTTGATGTTCAGCTGAAGAAAGAATATCAATAATTGACAGTATGTCCGATGTTGAGCAAAGTGTAAAGTGATGGGCATTCATATTACTTTAAGTACTTGTATAACAGCAGAATTAAGTGTTCAGAAGAAATGAAATTCTTTACTTAAATTAATTTCATCATTCGTTACAGAATCAGTCAAATTTATATAGATAAACACTAGCTGGGCCCGCGGCGGTGTTACTCGCATGATTTGTTTTAGAACAAATTTGGTCAGCAATATCTCAAAAGGAAAACACATCTGTCATTGTGAAACATTATTTACTGGGGCTCCGCTCTTATTAGTCTAAGTGGGGTGTTGGGATGTTCAGCTTATAACCTTCCTGAATAAATGTCCAATCTAATACTAAAAGAATTTTTCAAAGCTCGTGAGATAAGCACGTTCAAACAAACAAACAAAACAACAAAACAGACAAACAAACAAAAAAACCTTTTCAGCTTTTTAATATAAGGATAGGTTGATGGTTTACTTTATTTTTGAAAATTGATACCAAAAAAAAGTTATGATTTTTTTTAAAACTACTTTTAATTGGCTTTTTAATTTATATTTCAACCTCTATTAATGAATTTATAATTTTTTTAAGTTTTTGAACCTAAATCTACATTTTATATGCCTTTTTCCTTAAAATAGCAAATCGCATAAAATAGAAAAGCATTCGAAATATACTTAACTAGAAGATCCAACCATTCAAAATATTGGCTACTTTTTCCAAACTAAGGGTGTCCACTGTCCACTGCAAAGAAACGCTTTCGAAATTCCTTGAGTATTGAACAGATCGAAAGGGATTAGACCAGAAAGGGAAAAACGACTTCGCGCACTTTTAAATTGCATAGATCTCACAATAATGAAAGTTCTGGTGGATGATGCGGAATATAATTCAAACCTCTTACTTTAAATATCAAGCTAATTTGTTCAGTTGTATTTTGCGTCAGGAAATACATGTTAGTATTTAAAAAATGATTTAGTTTGCTGTATTAGGTTCTATATAAAGAGACGACTCCGCTTCCAAAGTGTGATTATCATAAATCATGTTCGATTTATCTAACATTCTTTAGCAAATTGTGGAATTTTAACTTCAGTGTTTTAGAACTTTCGCTGGTTAAAACTTTAAAATCTGATGAAGATTCGTTAGTCAATTTGTTCCACTCATGAACTCAAGTTCCCTGAATGTATCAACTGCGTGAGAACTAGCCTTAGAATTCTTCTTTCTACCATCGCCATTACTCTTGCAATTTAATCTAAATACATTTTAAGCGGGTCCAAAAACAGCAGTGCTACACCTGTTTCTAACTATAACATACAATTTGGTGATTTACCAGAGAATTGATACTGCAAGTGTTCAAAAGGCTTTATATTTCGGTCCATGTGAAACACTTTTCTTATCAATTCAACTTCTTTACAATAAAAGTTGTCCAATATTTCGACAAAAACTTAAAATTGAACTGCTTATGTTTTAGAATTAGTTGGAAGTACATGTGTCGTAATACTTAATTTTGTAGATAGCCTCAAAGTATCTCTTAGAAGATTTTGTGAAAAAGACATAGAGTTATTAAGCAAAATGCAAAAACATTTTTTTTTTCAAAATGGCGGCTTTTTCCTACCGGTACCATTCTAAAACTTTTTTCCAAACATAACCCAAAAATTATTTTTTTCTCTCTCAAACAGAGCAATTCAATTTTTTCAGTCCTAAAACATTTCTTGCTTTCAAATTGTGTGAACATTTTAGGACATGAAGCAGAAGCTATACACCGAATTTATTGTTTTTTTTCGGAATTTTTACAAAGTAAATGCCTAAAACTCCTAGACTCAGTATTTCAAAGGTAAAATATTTTTTGTGAAATTTTATTTAGACTTATTCAACAGCAAATTTTCGTTTTGCCTAGGCTTGTATTTCAACCATCTTTCTAATTAAAGTTTTCAAATGATATTTTGAAATACTTTGGAATATTATATGTTCTTAAAAGCTACAAATTGACACACAAAATTAGTGAAGTTGTGTAGTTTTTAAGGCACTTGCTCTTAATTAAAACAAACGATTGTTCGATCTTACATAATATTTTCAGATCTGTCAGCAACAACATTTTTGAAAATATTTTACAATCATGTGAGCTTAAAATTTCATGTGACAAATATTCCTGAACCGATAAAGACACCCTACAGCTGTTTGCAGACAAAATGTTTGTATTGAAAATTATTTGACTATATTGGCGATCATTGGCAGCAATTGTCTGAACGCTAATTTATCGGACAATAGTCTCTACTTAAGGTTAACTTTTTCAATACGAGAAATAATTTAACTTGAGTTAACTCTTACAAAGATGGAATATTTTGGCTTTAATCAAAAGTCAAGTACCATTCAACGAAATAATTAGTAGTTTAACTCTATGTTGAGTAAAAGATCATAAATGATTAATTGTTTTATCATAATGGTGATCTACGTATTTATATGTGTACTTTATAAATAGTTTGGAAATATTTGATTAAATCATATAAAATTTCCCACTGTATACGATGTTTTTCCAGGTTTTTTTGAATAAAATTCATGCAGCAGTGCAGAAGCAGCCGCCTATTGGTTATAACAAAATCATTTTAATGACAACAAAACTCTCAAACAATTACGAGAAAGATAAATATTTATTCGATCTCTCATCCGTGTGCAATTTAATTTCTTCAATTTTGAAATATACACAAAAAGAGTAGCAGTAGCAATGTACTGTAAATTTAATGCAAATAAATTACCAGGAAAAAAATGTAAAACATCTTTGCAAATGAAAAAATGAAACTAAATCAACACACAAGCTTTTCCCGATGATGCAGCTTCATATAGAGATACACCAGAAACAATAAATTTGTATATCCAATATGATGCCACTTACTCCTCGCGTATACTCCACTGATGCTGACCGCGAGTTCAATACACCAATTCCAATAGCAACCACCTCCCCCATATTCATATATTCATCGAAGAACAAACGCTCGCTCGGGGGCGCTCAGGGTGCACGTTGTTCGATGATCAACACTCGCTTCATAGAACGTCAAACCAAACAGCCACGATCACGGAGCGTATAGAAGCGTACTTCACTGCTCGTATAGTCACATAGTCAACATCGTATCGAAGTCGGCGTAGTCTTGGTAGTTGTAGTCGTCGTCATGCTGTCGCGTATCTCGCAGTTGTCTGATCGAGTTCTTGAGAATGTGTAAACGATCATGCGAAATGTGGTTCAAAAAGTCAATAACCTGACGATTGTGTGTTTAGCGAGCGGCAGCAGCGCCAGAGGCGGCCGCGTTGAGATGATACCTCCTCCTCAAGCCCCAATCCAACAACCCAACGATAAAAGCAATGACGACTACGACTTCGACTTCTACGACGACCCACGATCAGGGGTTGTATAGATAGTCTCACAGAATAAGAAAAGAAGTTGCGCGCGCAAAAAAATTAGCCAACTATGAAGTAATCACATTAATCAAGATCCCCTAGAAGAGAATTTTATTTGACTTAAGTAACAAATTAATCTTTCTCTTTTTTCTGTGTCGATATGATGATGGTTTGGACCTGAAGAAAACTACTAGACTCTTACTAAAGAGAACACAATAATTATTAATTTTAGGTTACAGTGTGACTCGTCCCTTTCTTCGTGAAGAGATAATTTTTGTGGGTAGAGAGATCGATCTTTAGTGTGTGAGATTGAAAACGTTTTAAAAATGATTTAATGGCTTCAAAAAGTAAAAAAAAAAATAGAAGAAAATTGTAGTTACCTATAATTTTTAACTATGTAGAATTTTACTGAAAAATGTACATGATGTCTTGTGATTCGAGGTTTATGACTTTCATATGTTTACACATGGATAACTATAACATTAATTCAGGGAATGTTTCTAATAATAATGTGATTATGGCATCATTTGCTAAAAAAAACTGTAATTTTCTTACTTTGAAATACGAGTATATATTTAAAAAAACACAAACTAAAAAATAACACATTTGTATTTATTTTCGCACTGCGAACATAAGTAAAGTTTTTTTTTCTTCAAAAATATTACATTAGAGTTTTTTCATATTCAAATGTCAATTATTTGAATGAGATTCATGGCTAAAATTGTACGAAAACATAACATTTCCCAATAAATTGAGTAGGTCGTCTACCTTCACGCTCAAATTCCGGGCCTATTATTCAAGGATGAATTGCAAAAAAAAAATACACATGATATTTGAACAATTTTTTTTATTTGATTAGTCAATTCTTGAACTTTAATGAAACACAAAAAAGAGGCTGGGATGCGACCCACACTGATAACTTCCCATCCCGTCTGTCGATTTCTCTTACTTAAAAGTTTGTCTATATGTATCAATTTTTACCAAATTTGCGTACTATTTTTTTGTAGATTTTATTTTTTTAAGAAAAAACGGACTGTTGGATTTTTATAAAAAAAATTACTGAATATCGAAAACAATATTTTCTGTGAAATAAAATAAGTTTGAAGCCAATATTTGTAATTTTTGAAAAGCTACTTGAGTCGAAAGTAAATTTTTACGAAGTTTTAGTATTGTTTTTGTTTTTAGGTTTTTATTTTTTGTAAAAAATAAACTGTCAATTCGATTTTTCTCAAAATTTTATCGAATGTTGAAAACAATATTTCTTATAAGTTAAAATTAGTTAGAAGCCATTATCTCAAATCTTTGAAAATATATTTGAGTCGAAAATAAATTTTTACCAACTTTTGTTAAATTTTTTTTAGGTTATTCATTTTTTGTACAAAAGCTGTTAATTTGATTTTTTTCAAAATTTTACCGAATGTTGAAAACAATATTTCTTATAAGATAAAATTAGTTGGAAGCCATAATCAAAAATTTTCGAAAAAGTATTTAAGTCGAAAAACAATTTTTACCAACTTTTGTTAAATTTTTTTTCGTTTTTTAATTTTTTGTAAAAAAAACTATCAATAAGATTTTTTTTCAAAATTTTACTGAATGTTGACAACAATATTTTTTGAAAGATAAAAGTAGTTTAAAGACAATATCTCAAAGTTTTGAAAAGATATTTGAGTCGAAAATCAATTTTTATCAACTTTTGTTAAAATTTCTTTTAAGTTTTTATTTTTGGTGAAAGAACTGTCAATTCGATTTTTCTCATCATTTTTCAAAATGTTGAAAACAATATTTCTTATAAGATAAAATAAGTTTGAAGCCATAATCTCAAGTTTTTGAAAAGATATTTGAGTCGAAATTCAATTTTTAACAACTTTGAGTAATGTTTTTTTTAGGTTTTTATTTTTTATAAAAAAAACTGTCAATTAGATTTTTCTCAAAATTTTATCAGATGTCAAAAACATTATTCTTCGTTGCACAAAATTGTTTTGGAGATGAAATCATGTTTTAGTCGTAAAATTTTCGAGGTGACACATTTTTTTTTTTAGTTTTTTTGATTTATGAAAAAAACCGTTAATTAGATGTTTTTCCAAAAATGTACTTGTTTTGTATCACGTTACAATATATAATATAAAATTTAATTCAAGTCTCTAGTGTTATTGGTTCATGAGATATTTAGGTTTAACCAAAATTTTCACCTTTTTTTTAAACTGCTATAGTAAAAAAAACCACCCACGCAATTTTCTTGAGAGCCCTCTCTGCATCTTTCTGCCTTATTATCTGTATAACAAAATTTATTTGAAGTCGATATCTCTTCTAGTTCTTGAGCTATGGACGACGAAAAAAACGTCGCGAACGTACGGACGTACGGACGTACAAACGTACGTATACACGCACGCACAGACATCTCTCTAAAAATCTTTTATTTCGACTCTAGGGACCTTGAAACGTCGAAAAATGTCAAAAATTCAATTCGACAAATCGGACCCATTACAATAACTTCCTATTGGAAGTTAAAAAAGGATGATTTCTTTAATAAAATTTACTCGTCGTTGAATGCACTACTGCCGGTGTGACGGAGTAGAACGGCTGGATTGATATCTCAGCTCCAGAGCCTTGAAACAACAACGACATTTTTTTAACTTAATTTTTATAACTTTGATTAGGTCTATACACCGGCTTTTTTGAATATTTGAAAATTTGACAAAATGGCAGCGATTTGAACAAAAATTGGGTCTAGACATAGCGAGATGTTTTTGAATAAGTAACGCTTTACAGATTTAGGATATCTTCTAAAGTTTCTTCAAAACCGTGCCAACAGTTTTGAAAAACACTACTTTTGGGAAAACGCGTTTTAAGAAAAATGTTACAATGTAAATAGGCAGGGCGGGCCGGGTTTGAGGCTCGATATCTCGTAAACCAGCATGTTTTCGATCAAATCCTTTACAGAGTATGTTTTTTAGTTATGTCTACATTAGAAATATGCAAACAAAAAACCGATTTTTTCAAACCGCGAAGGTTGACGGCCCCCTCAAAACAAAATTGTATTAGGTTTTTTAAAACATTGTTTAATAGTTATAGGAGCAATGGGGTTCTTTAAACCTCCTTTTAAAAAAAGTTTTATGAGACCGGTAAACAATTTTGCCATTAACATCCACGAATATGTTTTCTCAATATTACACATTCATAAATATATTTCCGGCTTAAATCATTAGAAATTTATAAAGGATTTTTGAGACTTTAGTTGTTTAAATAGGCTTGAAAAAAAGTAGATATTGCAGAAGCAACCATCTTAGCGTAGAACTTGGCTTTCACTCTAATTTCCTAAAATGGATCAGAATCTATTTGGTGGGACGAAGACAATATGTTAAAATTGGTGATGTTCTGTCCAATGAAATACAAAATTTTTCCGGTGTACCACAAGGTAGTCATTTTGGTCCACTCCTTTTCATTTTATTTGTAAATGATTTACCGAATTGTATTAAAAGTTCTAGATGTCTTTTATATGCTGATGATCTCAAGATTTTTAGTTCTGTAAGTTCTTCACCAGATGCTAGTAAAATTCAATTGGGTATTGATAATATTACCAAGTGGTGTTTCATAAATGGTTTAAATTTTAATGTAAAAAAGTGTAGTATTGTTACGTTTTCTAAAATAAAGGATCCGATATGTTTTGATTACAAAATTGAGAATCAGTTCTTAATAAGGTTAACATATCAAAAGGATCTTGGTGTGATTTTTTACTCAAATATGAAGTTTTCTCTCCAAATTGATAATGTTATTTCAAAAGCTAACGCCATGTTGGGATTTATTTCAAGAAATTCTAAGTCATTCGAAGATTCTTATACTTTAAAAACTCTTTTTGTATTACTTGTAAGACCTTTACTTGAATATTGTTGCATAATTTGGGATCCTTTTACACAATCAATTTACAATTTAAGGATTGAAAAGGTTCAGATAAGATTTACAAAATTTGCTTTACGAAAGCTTTATAATTATTCAAATATGCCACCTAATGAGACCAGATGTGCTTTAATTGACTTAAAACCTTTAAAATCTAGAAGAAAATTGTATTCAGTACTCTTTGCTTACGATGTGTGCTCAACTCTAAGATAAATTGTTCATTTTTGTTGTCTCATTTTAATATGTATGTTCCATCTCGGAATTTGCGTCCTAGAAATGGTAATTTTCTACATGTTCCTTTTCATAGCACAAATTATGCGAAACATAATCCAATAACTGCTTCTTGTATTGCTTTTAACGAATTTGAGTTTGTAATTGATTTTAATAAAAATAGATTGGATATTAAGAAAGATGTATTGAATTTGTTGTAACACTATGTTTTTACCACTGTCAATTTGTAAATATAATGCTTGATTTTAATGTAGTCTCCATAAAGTATTGTAACTTGAAAGACGAATATATGTATAATAAAATGTTGACATATCTTGATGTTTCAATCAATGATTTGGGATAGGTTAGGTTAGGTTAGGTTGCAAGGGGTGTGCACAGCATGAAGCTGTTGCGTACACGGGGGCCTACTGGTCCATTGTGATCCCCTGTAAAAGTAAAAATTTAGCAACGATGTTCCTCAATTCTGTCGATTAGCGTAGACTGGCTCGTTGACGAACCAGCCTGTGCTATCTATAAATTTCCTCATGCTTGCCATTGAGACCTGTGCTAGATCATCCAGTTCTCCAACAAACCTGTTTCCGAAATGACGGAGTCGGCTGGTTTGGAGGTTCGGACAGTCGCAGAGCAGGTGTTTAATGGTTTCCATTTCTTCCTCATCCTGACAGCTCCTACAAAAATCGGGTGCAAATGCCCCTATTCTGTTAGCCATTGTGCCAATGGCGCAATGACCTGTTAGTACACCTATCAGGATTTTAATGTTCTTTTTACTCAGCGATAGAATATACCGAGTTTCCTTTTCATTTGTGTTAGGCCATAAACTTCTAGAGATTACACAATCGTCCCTGGATTTCCAGGAGATATTGATTTTCTCTTTTAGTTTAAGGTCTATCTTCCTCTTGAGTACCCCAATCGGGACGAGTGGTCCCCTGACTGAATGGTCGCTACTACTGGTGTCTGCTTCTGACCCTTTCCTGGCTAGTTCATCTTCTATATCCCAGCAGAGCTTTACCTGGTTAGTGTGGCAGATTTTGTTTAATTTCTTCCTACAGTTTAAAACTGCTTTTGATCTTATGGTCTCACTGGCTAAGGCTTTGATAGCAGCCTGGCTGTCCACGAAAAAAGTAATCTCCGAAGAGCTTAGATTTTCTTGATGTGCCAGTTCAGCTGCTTTTCCAATGGCAAAGATCTCGGCCTGAAAGACACTACAGTCAGCGGGGAGTGTATATGACGCTCTGATGTTTAGAGATTGGCAAAACACTCCAGCACCTGTTCATGATTCCATTTTTGAACTATCAGTGTAGAAAGGGATACCCTGTTTACTTATAAGTGAATTAGGATCCCAACCTTGTCTGTCTGGTATGAAAATAGAAAATTTCCTGTCGAAATCTAGTAAAGGGGGGATATAATCGGTGGTCTCCCTCAGTCTTGGACTCATGTCATAACATTGATTTGGGTGAGGTATCCCAATACCTCTATATCTCATACTTGCAGACAGAACTTCATTTACTATAACAATTTAAAAAAAATCGAAAGTGACTTTTTTATTTATAAGAAAAAAAAATAACACCTCCAAATACAAAAAAAAAAAACATTTTTGACATTCAGTCAACATTTGTAAGGAAACCGAATCGAAAGTTTTCCTTATAAAGAATAAAAACCTAAACATTACTACTAAAACTGATAAAATTGATTTTTGACTCAAAAGTTTTGAGAACAAAAAAAGATAAACTTATTTTTAACTTTATTTTTTTTTTTGTTATTTTTTGGTAACATAAAAAACTAAATTCAATATTTAATTTAACTTTCTGCAAGGAAATAATTACTTTTGGCGACACTAATGGGAACATATCCTTTAGGTGGTATTTTAGCCTATTTTATTACTTAAAAGTGGACTTGAGGACTTAATTGAGCACAGCGAGATACTCCAAAAAATAATTCTTAAATCCAAAGCCATAATCATAAAACTCTGAGTTTTATTTTATATCAAAAAATAATTGATCAGCGAAAAAAATGATAATAAAAAAATGTTCCACATACGCCACAGTGCACATTTATTATTGATTAGTTTAAATACATCTCATTTTATGCCAACATTGGAAAATATAACTTTTCTTGTATTTTTATTTTTAATACAATTTGAAAATTTTAAATATTCATCTAAATCACATTAAAGTTTGCTTTAAAATATTGATGAAAATCCTGTTTTCATAAAAATTTTATAAACGGTCGAATGTGAATCCTCTAGAAAAATCTATTTGAATGTTTAAAATTGTTTGTAATTTTGTGTTTCTAAAAATAATTTATATAGAACAAACATTTGAAAAAGTCATCTTGAAAACACTAAATTTTCTTATGTAGAGTAGATAGAGCTAGCTGTGTTTTTAAAACCTTTTTAAATTGAGTTTTGTCTAAGTACCTAAGTCATTAACTATTAAATTCAACAAAGAACAAAATACATATATAGATGCACATAAAAATTAAAATTACTGAAACCCTTCCAATCAACAATATTATTCCAATTTTGTTTCAAAAACATAAAAATAGTGTAAATTTTGATTAAGTACAAGAATACCTCCCATTTGCACAAATTTATTTCAATAGAAAGAAGTAACTCTAGAATAATGATAAAATAAAAGTTGATAATTTAGATATTTTGGCTTTATACCTTTACTACCATGCAACAGTCAATTTAAATATTAACCTTTATATCTATATAAAAAATTATAGGTAGTTAGTTTTTAATTCATAAATCTGTGTCACTAGAAAAATAAAATCATACATAGTGATATCTTTATCAAATACCTCATGAATCATTTTTAATAATATACCGGAAAGAGGTGTAAGCAAGCATATAGCAGCACGTAATGTTAAAAGACAAACTTTATTAAATTTAGTTCATGCAGTAAAATTCAAACACAACCTTTGAAATGAATGAAGGAAAGTAAATAATGTTAAGAGTAAAGAAAATTATTTATACTTTTAATATTTAAAATAGTTTTGAACAAAAATTCTTTACGATTTAAATTCTTGTCTTCATATTTCTTATTTCTGTATTGATTTTTGATAAATTGTAAGTTGTCGAAATTACGAGATTTTTAGATAGATAGATAGATAAATCTTTATTCATTAAAAACGATACTTAATAATTTACAATAAAAAAAAACTTACAAGCATGACATTAGAGCCGTCTGCCGAATATTATCAAGACATTTACATTGAGAAAAAAGAGTATACAATTATGGAATATAAAATAAAGAACATACATATGTATATATAAATAATATTACAGAAATGTGATCAACTTTTTAAATGTTGTTTTGTTAAAGTGGCAAAGTAATTAAAAGAAGAAAAAGAATAATTAACAATAAATATGTGTTACAATGAAAAAAGAAAACAATTAACAATTAGGTACTTTAAATGATTGTTGAAAATATTTAAGTTTAGTTTTTTTTTTTTAAACTAAAAAACCGAAGATGGCGAAGAAGTGGAAAAGTTTCGGAAAATATGGACTTTTAGTTTAGTTAAAACAGAAAAAGGCGAACTCTAAGAGATTCAAGTTATGGAATATTGTGGCTTTTAGTTCAAAACACGTAAATATTCTTCCGACGAAAAGAAGCTTTTATCAAAATGAAGTCTACGGATTTCTTGTAAAATAGGACAAGTTGCTAAAAAATGGTAAACATCTTCGTTTTGGTTTGAGTTTGCAGAGTGAACAAATTGCATCTAAGTCAGTTCTATGTGGCCTGTAGTGGAGTTCAAGAGTTTCAGTACGTATTTTGAATATTAAACTTATATCAGAAGCAGAAAGGTCCTCACAGAAATAATTATAATCGCCCAAAGTCAAATTAAGACGGCTATAGGTTGCTCTAGAAAGTGATTCCCTAGTCCTTTCGAGATTAGTTTTGTACATTTCCTCATCAACCATCGAAATGCAGTTGTAAAAGGTATTTCTCCATTCTTCTTTGTTGTTTGCATTTAGATTCATTGCTAAATTATGTGCTGTGGCAAGAGCATTCCAATTTCTAAAAGGGGAATATCCACAATGGAGTGATATAAGCAGGATTTGCTTGTGCAGATTGCTATCAGGTCTATGCATAACTTTATTAAGATAGCTTGCGTTGGCCTTTAAATTTCTAACATATATTTGCGGAAGCCCGGACTCAACATATATGGCGTAATTAGGCGTGCTACGCGGCAGCCGGAAGATTCTTTTGAAAAAGTATCTTTGAATAACTTCCATATCCTTTAGAAATTGGTATCCATACACTTGATTCCCATAACAAAAGCAACTGTTCACGGTAGCCTCAAAAACCTTAAATTTCGATGAGGGTCCACGAAGCTTCTTGAAAAAAAATGTGACCACATCGAGTTTATAGCTGATTTGGCTAGTACCACTTTCTCTTTAATATGATTTTTGATGTTCAAATTATGAGTGATAGTTTAACCAAGATATTTATACTCGCTGACAACTTCAATAGTGGTACCATCTAATGTCCAATTTCGTAATTATTATCTGAACGGTTTTGAGGTTTAAAAATCATAATTTTAGATTAAGAAATATTGATTTTGAGATCCCACGAATCGCAATATTGTTTAAGTTTATTTATCTGAAGCTGCAATGTCACTGGGTTATCAGAGAACACCACCAGGTCATCAGCATAGAGCAACATCTTAAAAGATAAATCGCCATAGTTGACGCCTCCCGGTAATTTATTTTCAATATCATTGATAAAAAGAGCGAACATCAGCGGACTCAATATACAGCCTTGTGGAACACCTGTTTCGGTATTAAAGGATTTTGACATAGATATACCATTACAAACCATTGCAGACGTGTTTAATAAAAGTTGTTCATAGATCCGAATAAATTTGGTTGAAAGGCCAATAACTGCTAGCTTATATAAAAGTGATCTTCTGTTGATGGTATCAAAAGCAGCTTTAAAATCGACGAAAAAAGTGTATAGGGGCTTCTTTTTGTCGATAAAACGCCTGGCAACACTCGTAAGAGCAAACATTTGATCAATCGTTGAAAGGCCCGCCCGAAAACCAGCCTGATATCGACTTATCAAATTATTTCTTTCAATCCAATTCACAAGCCTAACGTACAACATTTGTGGAAACAGTTTTCTTAGTGAGCTCAGAATTGAAATGCCTCTATAATTTTCTGGTGAATTTGGATTAACCTTTTTAAATATAGGAAATATTGTAGCCAAACGAAAGTAGCTCGGAAATTTCACTTCTGTAAACATTTTGTTTAATAACCCCAACACACGCTCGGGAAATTCAGGAGTTGAATTCTTATATAATTCGATAGGAATGCCATCCAAACCCGCTGCTTTGTTATTTTTCATTCTGCTTAGAGATGCCAACATCTCAACCATGGTAAAAGGAGAGTCTAGCTCATCGATTGAAACATTTTGCAGGGCAAAACTGATGGAATTCTGGTCAGGATCTGGAAGTAGTAAACCTTCAAAGTATGTGGCCAGGTCGTCTACTACAATAATACTTAAAGAAATAACGAGATTTTTAAGTGAATAATTAAGTAACACTTCGAAAATATCATCAAACATTCCATATTTTTTGAAAAAAGGTGGTTTTCCTTGATCCGTCTACAACTAATTCATCATAAGTCACTTGGGTTGGAGTAATTTATTGAATTAATTATGCTTTCAAAACTAATCAATGAATTTTAGTCGAATTTCAATAATTTGAAGCACAGAACCGATTCCAAAAACATACCATTATTTCCGAGAAAAATATAATCTTACAGCGTCCAAAAACCATTTTCCACCAAAAAAAACGACAATCAATTACTTGGAAAAGGTCTATGGTCATAGCTTTGTATCGAGATAAAAAAAGATGACGCGTGCATATCATGCAATTCTTTTCTTATATATAATTAAATCAAATACACTAAACTTTAAATCTGTTAAATTCCTCTTAAAAATAATATAAAACAGGAAAATATCATTTATTCCCATTTACCGCATCCTATAACGCCACAACAATCACCAAATAAATAAATAAGTACAATCATCCAGAACTTTGAATGATATGCATAATTTCATAATTTCATTTTTACTGAACGTCACGTTCACTGGAAAAATACCCAAAAAAAAAAATAAAAATATTAATTTCTTATAAAAATGCAATGAAATTTACTCAAGTGGGTGCAATGACATTAAAAAAAAAAGAAATAATAATAATAATTCAACAATCAGCACATTCAAATGCCCTGCTTCACTGAGCTTCACTTTTAGCTCTTAAAGATGAATCATTTTAATCGCACTCGGAATAATCAATTTTTGATCAATCGTTTGCAGTTTTCAATTGAAATAAAAATTAAAATAAGCCAATTTTATATAAGAATGAAAAATGAAATCCAATACTACACCACGCCCACCACCTACCACCTGTGTTCAATAATACAAAAAATAAAAACGAATAATAATTAAAGAATTCCCCAAAATCAACCAAAGAGCCGCAGATCGTTTTGCACCCTAAATTAAATTGAATAAATTAAATGTAAATTGCATTCAGTAATTTTTGTTACTCTTTCTCCTCTCTTTTTGACACGTGTCTTTTAGTACTTAATTTAAACGAAAAGAAAAATGACAAGCAAACAAACCCTCAGGAGACAGGAGATGTCACATAATGACATAATGTAGATAGGTTCACATATAAGAGAAAAAGAGGGTGGTTGAGAAAAAAAGAGAAGATACAAATTTTGTTTTATGAATCTTGAGGTTAATGACTTTCTGGACAAAAATCTTCTACATACACGAAAATTGAAAACGAAAAAGAATTATGAAAAAAAGAAAAAAAAAATAAGAAAAAATAAAACTAAACAAAAACAAATGAACATTTTTAATGTTTATTCCGAGTGCAGGTTAGTTGCATGAGATAACTTATAGTACGGAAGACAACGCTGTATTTTAAGTAGTTAAGTAAAAAATGGGTGTATAATACAAAAATTGTACAGTTAATAAATTGGAAAACTTTTTAATCTATATTTTGTTTTAATAGATTCAATTTTTTTTTTTTAATATGTAGTTGGAAATAAGTTTTTAATTTTCATCAATTTTTTGAAAAAAAAGTTATAAAATTCTCTTCTTTTTGAGTTAAAAATCATAGTTTTGTGAATAAATTGTATTTTAAAAAAAAAGTGAGGTGTATCTTTCTTTCCAACCCAGGTTCTTACTTTCCAAGTGCTTATGAAAAATTTTGAAAATGTACAGGTTTTTTTTAAAAGATGCTTTCGAAATATAAATGGTTGTTGTCTTTGGTTTCACAGTTGAGAACGTCAAACTCTGTTGACATTTTTGTTCACTTATAATGTCTTATAATGTTTATAGGCATATCCACAGTGTTTTTAACTTTCATGTTACCACAGTATATTAAGCCTTAGAAATGAAATTGACACTTTCTAAGTGGATAGATTTTCGTATCATGACTTATTTCAATTATGTAACCTACTTGTGACTTGATTGGATAAAAATTTTTAGTTGAAATTAATAATAAATAGGCTTAAATATTGCAAATTTCAAGCGTACCAGATGCAAATTTATTAAGTTTTATAAACAAAAAACATTTCAAACGACCTTTGAAACAACTTAACATCATTAATATATAATTAATTATAATATACACTGATAGAAAAACTTCGAAAGAAAGGTGTGCTACCATTTAAAAAAAAGTACAAAGCAATTAAATTAAAGTACCTGCGTTTTTACAAACATTAAAATCTGATCTTTTTCTCTATATAACTTTCTTAACGATCGATTCTGGTAGTATTTTATAGGCTTAAATTATTCTCTATTAATCAATAAATCAATTAAATTTTAATTGGATCATGTGCCTTTATTTAAAAATAAATAATGCCATTTTAAAGTTTAAAATTGAAAACGTGATTGGTATAATATGTGTTGTATAATATGTAATTTTTTTAGCGGCACACCTATCGATAAGATCTTACAGCAAAATAAATGATTGTGAATGATAATTTTACTGATAATCGATAGTAAAAAAAGCTGTTGATCTAAATTTTGAAATTTCAAAGTTTGTACGCCAGCACAAAATCAAAATTTATTATGAAATGAGAGTTTTTCATTGAATGCTTTTCATTGATCTAACGTACCGGATATTACGTGACGGATATTCTTTTAACACTTACCCTTATTAACGATGTTTCAAAATGAATCACGCAAGTATTTTCTTGTTATTTATATGATAAACAATCAAGAAAATGTTTGCTTATAGATGTGCCTCAAAATAAAAAAAAAATGTTCAATTGTTGAAAATGAAAGATTCTGTGGATATGCCTTTATCTTTCTTACAGTCTTCTCAATCATTGTAGAGTGTTCAAAGCAAATCTTCTGGCCATCAAAGAAGCCCTCTCTTTGCCCAAAGAAAACGTGATATTGACTACTGATATACTCATCTTCTCAGATACTTAAGGTGGCGTACAATCATTGGACTCTGTCAATATAAAGTCAATAACAACCTGAAACTGTCGATCATCTTTTGTGGAAAGGACAGAACAGTTCAACATTCACTTCATTTTGGAGGAAACTGCAAAGCTGAAGAACTTGCAACAACAAATATAGCATTGGTACATCTTTAGCTACTTGCAAGCAAATGCTTAAGCATGAGATCATTAAGAAAACTAACCACATATTTATTAATACAACTACTTGTCTAGTCTATCAACTAAACTAATTTGACCAATGCATTATGCTTAACGCTGAAGGCAACTCATTTCTGTTGGTAGATTGCTCATAAGCTTCGTTATAGGTGTCCTTAGTAGAGGACACTGTATAATAGACAGATATGTATGTTTTTAGACTTTAAGCTCCTGCAAACAATTTTTGCAAAAGCTGCATGGCCGCACAAAAATAGGGTCTCACCTTCTATGTTCATGTCTTGCCCTATTACAAAGACGAAGACTCTACTTAAAGGAACTTCTCCTACAATTATTCTAGTGCTCAGATTAATTCTGACATTTACTATCTCGAAGCGTTCGAGGTAGAACCGATTGGTTTTAACTATTAAGGCAGATCTTTAGATCTATGTGGTATCAGAACGGACCAATTATTAGGGGCTTTTGAAAGGCTATTTACCGATTTTACGATATATTTTTTGATACTATGTGTTTTAAAGCGTGACCTACAAATTTGCAAAATGTTATGCAGCTTCAAACTTCGGTAACACTTCTGATTGCCTCATAAGAGTCCATTGTTTCTATTCAATATGTCAAAGTCGGTACAACCGAACGCATGATTGTGTTTTAGCTATAAGTGTGTGCCATTTCCATCAGCAGCCACCTTAGCTTCACCTAACCTAGCTTAAGGTTTGATAATTCATCATGAATAACGCGATCGAACAACGCTTCTAAATTGTTAAAATTGTATTTAAAAAAATAAATCTGTTCGAAAAGTTCATTCAGCATTACTTCCAATTTTCGGTTTATTGACGAAACCAAGCATTTTATTTCCAGAAGTATAAAGTAAAGGGTGTTTTGTTATTCTATTTTATTTTTGACAAATCTGGTTTTGACAGCTTGCAAACTATTGGATTTTATTATAAACCGCTTGCACTGTTAAGAAATCTCATTGTGGGCTTCTTCCATTTTATAGGCACTTTACTGAAGCGACTACTGAAGCGACTATTCGGAGTGTTGGGACTAAATTTCATACAAAATTTACATTGTTGGAAATTAGATCAGCAAAACGCTTAATTAGAGTGCGAACTTAAAGTATCGTAGCTAAATCGGTGAGTGTTGGTGATCACCGTGAATTATTGATTCAGTGGAAAAATTTAGGGTTTAAGCCATTCAAAATACAGCTGCTGCAAGAAATCAAGCCGAATGATCTAGTAAAGTTAGTGAAACATCCACTTTTATATCAGCGATAAAGCTCATTTCTGATTGAATGGATACGTGAAAAAGAAAAACTGCCGTATTCGAAATGAAGAGTAGCCAAAAGCATTGCAAGGGCTACCAATGCATAAAAAAAAGTCACTATTTGGTTCGAATTATGTGCTGGCGAAATCATTTTGCCGTATTTCTTCAAAGTTGATGCGAATCGCAATGTGACTGTCAATGATAACACCTTTTTTTGCGCAAAATAAAAGAGCTTGACTTGACATATTGTTTTAACAGAACCATGCTATATGCCACACAGTCCTAGTAAAAATTTGGACCAATTAAGAGGCAAGTGAGTTGAACAGTTAACTTCACATTTGAGGCTTGTCAATTTGCTACCTAGATTGTGCAATTCAACATCTTGGTGGAGCTATGTTAAGGCTCATGTCTATAGCGGCAAACCCGCTTCGATTGATGCACTGCAAGCCAACATTAAACCATTTACTCTTGAGATACAGTCTGAAATTGGACTGGACCGTTTGAGGCGGTGTCGTGGCTAACATTTGAATTAAATAATTTAAAACATTAAATTTTACTAACTTTACTATATCGATTCAAATAAAGATTTGATTCATTTTTCTGAATTTTATGTGTGTTTCTTATTCTAATTTCAAAAAATCACTCTTGATTAATAAATTGGACTGATCGAATGAATTATATAACTCGTAGGCGTTTTATAACTCTAAAGTATTACAATAGACAAAAAATTCCAGCAATATTTTTGTTTTGTAATATAGTTGAAAGTTCTCAAGTCTTTAAAAAGCCTCCGATATTTCCTAGAGAGAATTTGGAACTTTTGCTTCTAACAACATTAAAACTAAAAACGAATAATTTTATGAATTTTATGAATTTTGAAATGTTTATAATGTTTACTAGAATTCTATCCTGTAAAAATTAATTAAAAAAAAAGAAAATTTAATTTAAAACATTCCATCCCAGACTATAGCTCATACTTTAGGTTTGGGTTATGTTTATTTTCTTCTTAAGAGTCGCGACCTCAGTAAGATCTGAATGTGGGACCTGGGGACGGAACATGGGACCTTACAACATATTTTATTATTGTAAATTGCAAAAGCACTTATTACTTTTTTTTTATTTTGCATCTTATATTTTATTTTTCTTTTATTTTCTTGGAGTCAAAGTCGTTGTCTTTTATAAATCTCACTCAGATTTGAGTTGTTGAATTTAATTTTTGTTTGTTTATTTTTCTACAGTTTTTTGTTTTGTTTATTTGTGTCATTACTGGAACTCTGGTTAAATATGTTTTATTGTTATTAATACTTGGGAACATACATATATGTACATATTACGAAATGAGGTTAAAGACTCGTGGATTGTTTGTAATAATATAATTGTTGGGATTACACACGCGAATCGTTGTAAATATCATACAACAGAAAAATGCTGCGCTGGCTGTACAATGATTTACTGATGCAAATTTGAGTGTTTGGCAAATGACAACAACATCTATTTTATACTTTAGAGGGTAAACAATATACACCACGGACAACGCGAGAACAAAGAATCAGAGAAGGGTTTAAGTGAGGAAGAGTCGGTATTTAATATAGATGAATTGATGAATGAATTAAATAAGTAGGTTATTGTTCAATATGTAAAAGTCCTGGACTCACTATGGGACTATGGGAACAAAAATTAAGGTTTTTCATCCAGATTTGTCAAAACTACAACTTTGACAATATACGATGACTATTTTGTCAAAAAGAAATCAATTTTAGGAATCTGGATTTTCCACAAGAGTAATTGACAGTTAATTTGACATAATTCTGCCTATTTCGAAAGGAATATGATTTTCTGAATAAATACTTGCACCAACAATATTGTAATGAATATTCAAACCAGCATTTCTAATGATCCAAAAGCTTTTTGGACTTTTTTAAATAGTAAAAAAACGATCTGTTGCTCTCCAGGAAAATATGGAGTTTAATGGTCAAACATCAAACTATTTACAAAGTTCGTGTTAACTTTTTTCTCAATTTTTTAAGTCGGTTTATGTTGACCATTCTTCATTTAATATTTATCAAACGGAAAGCTATTCCAGCAGTAATGCTAATATTTCAATACTTAATCTTTTTGAATCCGATATCCTAAATGGTATCTCAAAAGTAAAACCCAGTTTGAATCCTGGTCCTGATGGAATTTCATATTTTGTTTTAAAACAATGTCAATTTTCGTTAGCTTTACCGCTTCTGATAATTTTTAATAAATTCCTTTCTACTAGACTTTCTTTTCTGAATCAATGGAAATTTTCATATGTAAGTCCTATTTACAAATCAGGCGCAAAAAATTTAGTAGTAAATTATCGTGCAATTTCTAAAATCTCTGCAATCCCTAAATTATTTGAGCTCATAGTAAAGGATCATTTGTTTTTTTAATATAAAAGAACATATTTGTAATGAGCAGCTTGGATTTATGCCAGGTAAATCAACTTCAACAAATCTCATGCTTTATTGTAGATTATCTGGCTATCAGGTTGACACTATCTAATACTGATTTTGTCAAAGCTTTTGACTCAATTTTTCATAAAATTCTTATAGCTAAACTAAAAGTTTTCGGTATTCATGGGTTGCTTTTGAAATGGATATATGTAGCTACCTTAATGACAGAACACACACAACGTGTGAAATTGGGAAATTTTGTAACAAGTATTATTAAAGTTTCATCTGGAGTTCTTCAAGGAAGTCACCTTGGACCACTCCTTTTTAATATTTTCGTTAATGAAATCACATTTCTTTTAAAAAATGCTTTATGTTTAATGTATGCTGATGACCTTAAAATACATACATATATCTTTGCATAAAAATAGAATTGATCATCAAAATCTTCAAAATGATTTAAATATTTTATTCGTTGTTTGGTGTGAAAAAAATGTTCTTCCTTTGAATATACAAAAATGTAATGTTTTTACTGCACATCGAACTTTGGTTCCAATGATAAACAACTACCAAATTTCCAATCAGATTCTTGATCGCAAATCTGAGATTCGTGATCTTGGAGTAATTTTCGATTCAAAGTTGTTGTTTTCGTTACATGTGGACGATATTATAGCCAGGGCTAATTTAATGCTTGGTTTCGTTATATAAAATCAGGTTACATGTCTTTAGTTCGTCCAATTCTTGAGTATTGTTCAATTTTATGGTCTCCTTCGCTATAAACTAGATTTTTCGTTCTCTTCTGCTTCTGAATAAAATGTGAAAGTGATATTTAAAGGTGAAAAATTATTATTCTCACATAAAATTATCCCGATCAAGCCTGGGAAAATGTCTAAAATTGAAGAATTGAAGCATTTAGATGTGTTTTCAAAATAAAGATAATTTAATTTTTAAAATTACTAATTTTGTTATTGAAGTTATGAGATTCTTTAGTAAGACTGACAGTAATATGTTTTATAAATATAAATAAAGGAATAAGCTAACGAATGACATTTCTGTCATCTTTCTTAAGTGTTTTTAAACAGGAAGTTCAATCTTTGATTAATTTTCTTTCTTAAGCCTAGTACGCAGCTGAAGTGAAACGAATTTTTTCGGCGGTATCCAAGTGCAGAGCGAAATGAAAACGAAAATCACAGCGGAAAAATATTTGTGGAGAGTTCTGTCTGGAAGTTGAAGTTCAATTTTAAGCCTAGTACGCTGCTGATGCGAAACGAAAATTCCCATACAAAAATGACATGACGAAATCATAAACGAAAATATTCGAAAAATTTTTTAATAAATAAATAAAACGTCAAAATTTCGCAGGCAATTAATATACCGGGCAATTAAATTGAGAACGAAAAGAGTGGAGAATTGTACTACGAAATCTAGTACAGCTATCCACTAAAATGACACATTTCGTCGTTCAGCAGCGTACTGAAAAACGAAAAGCACAGCGAAATTTTTCGTTTATGATTTCGTCATGTCATTTTTGTATGGGAAATTTCGTTTCGCATCAGCAGCGTACTAGGCTTCAGCAGCGTACTAGGCTTTATACAAAAATATTTTTATTTGAATTTGCTCGGTTTTTGATTCTATGACAAAAGAATTTAAATAAAAAGAAATAAGATTTATGTGACAGCTGTCATTTCGTTTGAATTGTTTAACTAACATGGAAAAAAGGCAAAAGCTTAGATATGCGTAACTAACAATGCATCTAGCTTACTTTCGCAGATTATTTGATGAATGAGTTAATGAGTTTTATTCTCAGCAAATGGAAATCGATTTAAAATTATTTTCTTGATTCTTGCCAGTGGAACATGTGTCGAGGTAACAATCAAATATTTAATATATATACGTTTGGTTTGGTTATGAAAATATTTGGCAGATCATTTCCATATTACCAAAGTTAATTATTAAATAAAACGTCATTTGTCAAACTGACAGTTGAAAAGTGCAAGAAAGCATATTTTGAAATATCTGGATCTGAAAAATTGAAAAAAGATCAATTCGTCCATGGAAGACAGGAGCTGTCAAATAAGCTTTTAGTTCATTTAAATCAAGATTAAAAGGATTTTTGGTACTTCTGTCAATTATCTAATGCATCTAGCAGTATTTTGGGAGTATTTCATGAACTTTTGAAGATTGATGGACATTTTGAGAAATAGCTTCGTGGTTTAGCTCTCTTAAATAAAAGAATGTCATAAACTTTGATATTGATTGCAATATTGATTTATTTTCCAATAGAAAATGTCATAAGCTTTTGAAGGTTGTGACAATTATTTTGACAGATCATTTACAGGTAAAAGAAGGGATTTTAAAAAGTCGAAAAAATTAAAGATTTTGGAACTTTGAGTTTAAAATTAACCAAACTTACCTCTTATCGAATTCGCAGTCTTTTTATCATGATCAATCGCATTACTACTAATAAATAAAGAAGAAGACGAACTAGAAGGCGGCGGTGGCGTTGTACTGTCTACAGAGTCCGAAAAAGACGGGCATAAAGCCTTATTGCTGCAGGAGCTATTGCTACTGCAGCTGGTCCCGCAATTGTTGTTGCCGCAACTACTGCTCGCTAGGCCCGCTGCTGTGCTGCTGATCGCTGCCGCCGCTGAGTTGCAACACGATCCACTGCTGCAAGCACTGCCAAAAAACGCTGCATGCAAATTATGATGATGGTGATGGTGAGGCAGGTGGTGGTGGTGATGATGGTGCGAGACATGTTGCGGGTGTTGCTGGTGCATCGCAGCAACAATTGAATGAGCAGCTGATGCATGATGCTGTTGCGGATGATGGTGCGATTGAGGAGGATGTTGCTGCTGCTGGTGATGCTGCGACGACGACGCATGATGACTGTTTTGCGAGTGCAATGACGCATGATGCACATTGCCACTGCAGTTCCTCGAAATTGTCGTATCTAAGGGCAGGCGGAGGGCAGCAGCAGCAGCTGCTGCAACACTACTTGAAACCGGTGACATCGGCGAACCCTTATTGTTCGCCGATGTTGATGAAGAAGTTGCAGCGGCGGCTTTTACGTCCAAGGGAGTAGACCGCTGTGTCGAGGTAATTCCATTTGTCGCAGAACTGGTCGTTCGACCGAATTGCGGCGAATCGAACAAGGCACGTGTTGCATTTTGTTGCTGTTGATGATGATGATTATGATTATGATTTTGATGATGCGGATGATGATGATTCTGAGAATGGTGATTTTGTTGCTGCAGGAGTAAGGAGGAGGTTGGATTTGTTGCTGCTCCTGTTCCTGCTCCTGCTCCAACTGACGATGATGATGATGATGGTGTTGCAGAGAACTGATAATGCTGATGTTGAGTTGAGGTCAACTGTTGATGCAAATGATGATTATGATGATGATGGTGACTGGGATGATCGATAAACGACGATGATGATGATGAAGAAGGTTCTATTTTTATTCCATTACTATTATGTGGTAGATTTGGGCCACTAGATGGCTGTTGATGATGTGTAGACGACGACGTTGACGACGACCAATTTTGATTAAAAAATTCCGTAAAATCTGTATCCATTACATTCTAGTACTTTTCGTATTATTTTAACTATTTTATAAGAAAATTTTAAATTTCAAGTAGCTTTCGAAAAATAAGTAAACAAATTAATATGATGGTGGTTTTAAGCACTTTTTTATTTGGTTTTGGGTTTTGTTTAAGTTGGGTACACAGTTCTTTTTAACACTTTTACTATCAACATTTTTATTGCTTATTAATTGGCACTGACATTTTTGGTGCAGGCAACATGATCCACAAATATCCCCAAAAATGATAAAGGAAAGAAGTAAATTCACAGAATCATTCCATCAATAACCCCAAAACCAACAACAACAACAACAAAAATTAGAATAAAACGAATCAAAATAATGAAGACTTATTGCAAACCCCAGACCGACGACGCGACGTCGATGTCTTACCTGTCGTCAACTGTGGACGTCAACTGATGGACATTGGTTCCATAACTTAACTGTCTTGGGTTGTAAAATTTTGTGATGGTTTTAAATTTCGCTGACAAAATCGAAAATCGAATTATTGTTTCGAGTTCGAAATCATTGTTTTTAATAGCTTTTGGAGTTTCTATACCACTTCCAATATTGCCTCCCGCCTGCCTCCTGTCAATTGTATAGGTTAGGTCAAGAACCGAATGAACTGTTTCTATGAAACTTAATGCTTAATTGGCTCGAAATATTCTGACTACAATTAACGATCGAGGGGGCCAATGTACCGTTCTACCGCTGACACCACATTAATAGTAATTAATGAAGTTGCAGTGTCAATAATGAAAAATGATTATTTGGACAAGAAATGCGACAGAAATTGCTCATGTTTTTCAATGCACAAAAAGTGCAAAGAGTGCTTAGTGACGTATACACGGGAATAATGAACTTTTGTGAATTAAAAAATTGTCACCAGCTGATCGAATGAAGAATTTAAAATAAATTTAATTAAAAATAGACAAGAAAGTGATTGTTAGTAAAAAATGGAAAAAATAATATAAAACAAATAATAATAAGAAAATACGGAAATCCTCTTGCAAAGGAAATTACAGTACAGAGGTCAAGAGTTTATGTTTTAAATTATGATGTCACTATTATTACTTTGGGAATTCAAAAATTATTAAATGCATCATTTTAGTGTAGGAATATGATTGAATCAAATAGATTAATTCAGTAATTCTGTTTTCAAAGGAACTTTTTTGTTTATTTTTTTAATTCTTCTTGTTTTTTAAAGAAAATTCTTCTGTGGATTTTTCAAGTTAGAACATTTTTCAAAATGATGTTTTTTGTAATTCTATGTTTTCTATGTTTCTTGTTTTCTTTACTCTTTTACAAATAAAAAGGTCAAAAACTTGTTAAATTGGATATATTTTGGTCAATAGAATTTTTGTAATAAGTTGTGACAACTTTTATTTTGATCGAAAGTTTATTTTCTATGTTTTTAGTATTGGGAGAGTCAGTAATGATTTTTAATGTCTTGTATATGTTTTTTGTTTAATTTACTTAGCAAAAATTAAACAAACATAATGATCATCGTAATTTACAAATTTAAAGACAACATTTTTAAAATTACAAATTCTGAAGGAGGCTAATTAACATAGAAAACATTGCACAAGAAAATATGTATTTCTTTAGCTATTTAAGACACAAGGAACTACAGGCATGGAATTTTCAAAGCGCTCAATATAAATATATATATGTATATTCTTGATTTTTAAGTGATTCTTGATAACATCATTTAAACTTCGAAAAAGAACATAGAAAACATCGAATATTGAATATGAAAATATTTCGACTATTTAATAGTACATTTTTAATGTGCGAAATGTCTTACAAAATAAATTTGAATAGTCCACACATAAAACAAATTATATATGAACATAGAAAACAAAGAATTACAAAATCCAAAATTCTGTTATGAATCCATGACTTACTATTTATAAACGATATCGACATTATGATTGAAATTAATGAAATGCAACTTAAATAAAACTTTAAGAAAAAATATACTTAACATAGAAAACATTGCATAATTTGCAAATTTAAAATTCCTCATCTTTTTTAAACATAAATATGAAAATATTTAATTTTAAAACCATTCAATATAAGACACTTTTTTATTTGGGTGGATGTGTGTTCTTAAAGAATTTCATACATATGTACTCAGAAAGGAAACATAGAAAACATCTTGATGTTTTAATGAAAAACTATGACTGATTTGAACATTTCACATATGAATTTTGAAAATAAATTATTTTTACGGAGTTTCTCTTCGTAATTCATACATAATTAAAGAACATAGAAAACATAGAATTACAAAATCAAACATATAACCATGAATTAACGGCTAAATCATGAAACTAACGTTCAAAAATAAAGATTTATAAGTTGTTGATATTAAAATATTTCAAACAAACAAATTTATGATATTTGGAAAAAAAAATTACAAAATATCGCACAGATTACAATTTTAAACGCCTTTTTATATTGATGTCTTTTAAATTATTTTGGTATTGTTTTTAAATTGAAATATTTAAATGAAGTACATTCTCTGACCATTAAGTAGATGCATTTGATCCTGAGTTGGGCGCCATTTACTTTTTTTTTTTTCGGGGTAACTAAAATGAAAACTTTAGCCCTTTTTCAAAACAAACCTGAATGTCTACACGTTTCATTCATTAAAAAATATATTCAACTTTGTATATTGTTCAAATATCCTTGGGCTGTTAGGTAAAATATATGTATCTCTTTAAAAAAAACTCCTCACTATCAACCCTCCTTCTTCACATTCATAGGTTGAAGTACTATAACCCTAAATATTTAATAAACATCAAGCTAGCTCTTTAAATTTTCAATTCAACAGCAGCACATCACCACGACTATAGTTTTAAAGTTCCTGAATCTCCGCATCACGATGATACAAAAATAATATAAAATAAAAAAAAAACAAAAAAAAACCTCCCCGAAACGGAAGCACTATCTGTCAGATAGCCGCTTAGGCTCCCTATGGAGGCGACCAGAGTTGAATAAAAAAAAAACATACAAATAAAACGGGATAAAGAGGGAAACAAATCGCTGAATAAAATAGAAAATAAAGAAAAAAAATAACAGTAAAGTATGTAAAAGATACAAATGTATCTAATGGCATGGCAATAGTTAGAAAACGAACTATTTTCTTCTTCCTACTTAATCATCAATGCGAGGGATCCAAAAGAGAGCATAAAACACCACATAACAAAGAGAAAAGTTTTTAAAGAAGAGAAAACAAATCTTCTTAAAAAACCAAAAAAACAAAAACAAAAATCCAAAAAATCCTTAAATAAAACTATAAACTAATGAAATTCAAAAGTCCAAATAAAAAGAGACAAAAGAGTATGAGAAAGAGCACCACTCTACCACCTCCCAACACCACTCTCCACTCTCCACACCACCCTGGAGCACAATGTAGCTATATTTTATATTTTTTCCCCTTTTTGTAGTTTTTTCTTTTATTCTTATGTTTTATTCTTTGAATTTCATTTCGTTGTTGTTGTTGTTGTTGTTGGTGATGTTGTTGTTGTTGTTGTTGGCTTATTTCATACACCATAGAGACAGAATGTGTGTTCTATCTGTATAAATATAAAACCGTCAGAACCGTCATGACGGTGGAGAAAGTGTCAATGAACTTTACTTATAGTACAAAATACATAAATAATTGTTAAACAATTTATTTTCTTCTTTTTTTGTTATTTTATTGTTGGTGGTAAATATTAGAAAGATAATTATTTTATTATTTCGTAGGTATTTGTTTTTTAATGTTTTATGATATTTGTAAGATATTTTATGCAATTTTTAGGGACAAGACAGAAAGGTATCCAATTTAAAAAAGATATGTTCCACGAAACGGGGGTTAAAACAGAAGTTTAAAGAGTTTGAAATTAAATATTGGAAAAAAGATAGGGCTGTTGGGGAATCATTGGACTGCACTGCACGCTGCAAATGCACTGCACTGCACTAGACACAAAACAGAAACACACACCGAATTGTTGTTATATAATTTTGCAGTAGCATAATTTTTTGACAGCTCTCGTTTTTTTTTTGTTAGATAGAAAACATCACAGATGTATCTTTAAGATAGCACACACAATAATTTATCTAAGACAAAACTGACATAATACTGAATTCAGTAGGAGCTCTTCGGGTTCCACAACATACCCGGTCGGTAAGTGAGTAGGCACAAAATAACCGAATTACCCGAAACACTCAATCACTTATTTGAGGATTTAACTTTTCTGATGAAGAAATCCATCCAAAAGTAGGTATCTTAAAGATACTTCGTGTAGATATTCACTCGAATTTACATAAAATTATTTCGTAAAAATCTACAATATACTTATAACGGTATATTACATCTGAATAAAAGAATTTTTTAACAACAGAAAGATGTTTGTAGAAAGATATTACAAAAAATAAAACGAGATTGAAGAAATTAAACGAACTTTTTGCGGATGAATTAAGAAACCACCAAACGGCGAGGACCAAACGACCTACCGACGACGACGACGACAAAAACGACCAAACGAACGAACGAAGCGAATGAACATCAACCGTATACCATACCAAGTAGGTATGTGTGGCGTTTAGTAGTTTAAGAGCGCCTCCAAATGGTTTGCGCTCTGGCTGAACGCTGAAGCAGAGCCTAGTCTCCAAGAATCAACCAACCCAACAGCCAACACTAAAGCCCATCTATCCAAACGGGTGATTTTGCTTACTTCTTCCCAGCAGCAGCAGAGAAGCAAAATAAAAAATACACGCTGTGTCGTATGCCTATACAGAGTCAGAGTCACAGTCAGAGGCAGAGTCAGAAACAGCAGCAGCCACATGCCGCACGCCACCGCGCCGCACCGCAGCCGACACCAACGACTTATGCCTCTTTTTCGTATTTATTCATTGTATCTGACGGATTTTTTATTTCACTGCTCGGCTGTGTTGGCATGTTTTATGTTTTTTAAACTTATTCTCAGATCTCGCCCAGAAAAAATTAGTTGTAGGCCTTTTCGATATAGAAACTATAAAAATTAGGCTTTTTTCAAAATAGTACCAACTGTGAAAAACTTAAATTTTTTAGGTTTTGAGAAAGCAAAAAGCATAAAAAAAAACAATAACATTTTTCGCCCCATTTTCATCCTCCCACATAAACTCACCAAAAATTTATTTTCTCTTAATCAAGGGAGTTTTGAGATTCTGCAATGACAAAATATATACAAATTTTGTTGAATGAATGTGCGGCGAGAATGACGACACACGACGGTCGACGATGACGACCGTGCTAAAATATATAGAAGAGTGCAAGAGTGCAAAATTTTCTTTTACCGTTTTATTGGTGAAAGAGAAATTATTTTATATAAATTATTTTACTTCCTATATATTAACCACGACGACATGAAGACGGCATAGTTGGTATATAAGTGATGCATTTACTCTTAAAATAAATTAAATGCAGAAATATTGCACTTTTTCTCTTGATATACAAATATGTATGATTTGGAGATTATAAATTAGAAGCTTTTTTATGTTTGATGTTGGAAATTCTCTTTAAAAGAGATGTGACTATATTTAGTGTGAGATTAAAGTACAAATAATAACTAAATCTTTTTAAAGAACTTTTAGTTGTTGGCTTAACTTGAATAAAAAAAACTGAAAAATGTAAAAGTATTGTAAAATAAACAATTTTATTGTGAGTAGTCACTGTGGCGTATACGTAACATAAAAAACAAACATTTTGAAAAAAAAAAAATGGATTTCAGTTATAACTCCGAAACTCCCTGTCAAGGGCGGATTCAGGCTTTTCATCACACACTTAGATGAGTTTTTACTCACCGCTTTAAAATGTTCTTTAATGTTTTGTAAAGGAGGCTAACAAAATTCAAATAACATAATGTGTTTGAGTATATTAACCTAACCTTTACATATTTCAATTGCTAAAATGCCAACTTTAGTTATCAAATTATTTTAGAACACTGTTGTCCAACAAGGTATGGTCAAACTATTTAATTTGGTTGACTTCCTACACATGAACGCATTCCTGGATTCCAAAAGTTTTCTAAATATGCCATATTTAAGAGCTAAAATACAATAGTTTAGAGGGATTTTGCTGCATTTCAAGCAGAAATTGTTTTGAAACGTAGCTTTTTTTCCAAAAATAAAATATACTTTTCTTGTATCCATTTCTATTTATGCTAAGAACGCTAAAAAAATTCAAAAACCCAGAAAATGAGAGAGGGCTTTTTTGACGATTTTTTTTCGAACTCAATTTTCAGGAGTCTATTATTACTATCGCTATCAGTCTGCTTACTCGTATTTTGATCTTAAAAGAGTCAACAAAACTTAAAAATTTTATAGAGAAAAATGTTTGGTTCTTGAATTTAAGGAAATAGGTGTATTTAAGTACATAATTTCTCCAAATAATTAAATTAAAACAAATTAATATAAACAAATAAGTTGGGAAGCAACGTTTGTGTGGCACTCACATTACACGTTTCAGAATCTCTTTTCACTTCAAATCTCAAGACATTCAAGGCTTGTATATCAATAGATATAACACGTTTATTATGTTTTTCAATTAGCCAATAATTTAACAAAAGTATCACTTTTACTGTTTTTGGGACATTTATATTATTGAAATTCGTGTTTAAATATTAGTTCTAGAGCATCCAAAGCAAATTCAATTCAAAAGTAGATTTGTTTAATTTTTTAAGATCTTTTAAGATCTTTTGTATTTAACAGAAAACCAATTTTGAAATAAATAAAATGCACGACTAGAACTTGCTAATTTCTTCTAAAAAGTCTGTTTAAAAATATTTCCTATATTTTACCTGCAAAATAAGTTTTTCTTAAAAATTTAAATGCCATTTTATTTGTCAAAAAATCTAGAATAACTTATTTTTTTCGAAAATCATTTTAAATTTTAAATTTTGTCTTAAAAATATTTTTGGTAAGCACTAAATAAAGGGCTTATAAATATATATACATTTTACATTTAAATTTGGTCGAAAAATGTTGTCCCCTTTCTGCGATATCGAGTTTTGTAAACAGAATTAGTATTTTTTTTAAAATCAAAAAAAAAATACATTTTTGATCATAAAAAATCATCATCAATTTGATAATTTGATCATCAAAAAGAACTTGCACAGAAAGAGAAGACTATTGAAATTAGTTTTCCATTAGTTCTTGAGAAAACTTAAAAACAAAATAAAGGTTTTTGAGGGGTACCCTTCTGGAGCAATACCAAAATATGTACATATATTTTTCTTGTAGAAAGAAGCCAAATTAAGAAAACAAAATTTAGAGAAAGTTTTAGAAAAATCATATGTTTTACCAAAAAATTTGTATGGGGACTGCTGTTAAATTTCGTACTAATAAAACGAAAAAACGCCTTACGCTAATCAGCTGAAAACCTTAATTTCAATCAATTCAATTGTTTGGACTGTAGGAGTAGGAGCCAGGAAAGACAAACAGATGGACGGAATCGGGGTACCCACTTTTTTCGACTTCTCTACCGTCGTAATGTCATATTTGATAAAGACTCTAGTTCGAGATTGTTTACTAATGCAAAACTTACCATATTCCTATATTTCGCAAGTAAGAATCACTTCAATGTTCACTATTTATGTGTGTCAAAAAAAATTTAATAATAAAATTGAAGGCTAGTTTAAGGAATTTAAAGGCAACTTAATATAAAATTGATGATCTCTTATTCAAGGTTTCTTCTTAAGAACCTGGATATTTGCTCTTTTTCTTAGAAACAAGTTTTATGAAAATAATTAAAAGCATTACTAAAGTTTTTTCAACTTCTAAATTGAGTGAAAACAAAAATTTTAGTTGTTTTTGACAGCAAACCACTTTTTGGTGAATTTCGTTAAATTACTAATAAATCTATAGATGAAATCTTTACTTATACAACTTAACTGTATAAGCTTTATGGCTCATATGACCCCCCCCTGGTTCGTCAAATGGTCAAAAGTTGATGAATTTGTGCTGCGTTTTTTGAATAGACTGAATTTCCGATTTATATTATGTTCTTGGTCCAGTCCTCAGTTAAAAGAAGTACTTTTAGGAACAAATTTTAAGGAAGTAAAATACAAATATTGTTTTGACCCCTACGACACCCCCCCCCCCTGGATCCGCCATTGCTCCCTGTACCTATATACTCATAAATTTGATTTTTACGAAACCCATTATCAAATACTTCAAAATTCAGGCACTAAAATTATAAAGTAGGAAAACTATTCAAACCTAAGAGTTTAAAAAATGGTTGTTTTTTTTTGTTGGTTCTTACATTTAAGCATACAATTATCTATTTATAAAACTATTCTAGATTTCGATATGTACATAACACCTAAATGGTTTAGCGAATGTGACTACGTAGACAGATAGATAGCTTACTAAAATTCCTTAAGTTCACTTCTGTATTTTGTAGAGCAAGAAAAAAGTTGGTTTTAATTTTTTTCTATAAGTTATAAATAACTTGAGAGCACAACAATTCTTTTCAACATAATTATTAGATAGCTTAGAAACGGTAACAAAATGTGTAGTTATATTTTACTGAATTAGAAAAATTAAGCGAATTTTATAAAATTAAACAAAAATGCCTTAATTTTGTTTGTTTCTTAGTTAGATTCTTTCTCTTTAAAAGCATTTTTAATGGCAAGTCCTAAACCAGTTTAAATTTTTGGAAAGTTTGCGATATCTTGAAATTGGGAAAAAATTGAGCCTGAGATAGGGAAACAAAAATTGAGGTATTACCCTTCCCGGAGTAGTACCCTTGACGTGATGGTTAGTGCGTAAGACTGTTAGAGTCTCCGTATGGGGCTAGGAAGTAAGTTGTAAGTTATGGTTAGTGAGATTCGTTTAATGATAAGTTTTTGTCTAACTTTAAGAAAGTTTTAGTTAAGTTTAATAACAAGTGCGAAAGACTGTCATGCTAGAGGTCTTGGGTTCAATGATTGTCTGTGTCATATTAAATTTTTTTTCGATGGGTACTGCCTCTTGCAAGGATTTGACAAATCCTTGAAGAATAACTGTTATCATGAAATTAGCCGTTCGAATTCGGCATAAAAGCTGTAGTTCCCTTCTATCCCTAAAATTGCTTGCACACATGAATGGTTTAGGTTTAGGTTCCCTTCAAGCTATTGGGCCATTTAATTTAATTATTTTGTATGACTTTTCCAAGAAACTATAGTCAATTTTCTTGAAAAAAAAAACTGATTTTGGTAGCAAAAATCTTTAATTTTCAATGAAAACTGCAAAAATGAATGGCCGAAATTTTGAACTCTATCAGCGCTGTACAGCCTTTCTGAATATTTTATTTATGGAATAATGGAATTTCGATTTTTTTTAAAAATCAATATTTTGTTTAAATTTTTTGTCAAAATCTAATTTTGAAATGGATACGCTTAGATTGTTTAAACTTAAATTCAATTCAAAAATAGTAAATAAAAGAACTTTGCTTTATTTTTATTTGTATCAAAACCATGATTTGTTTTTCCAAAAATTCAAGTAAAAATGCAAAAAAAAAACCAACAGAAAGCTTTTGCTTTTTAAAAATGCTTTTGGTATTGTCAATTGATGTAGTTCATTTTAATACATCTAAGGTGATTTGTTGAAATACATTAATCACAAAAATTCCAACTTTATGGGATATTTTCAACAGAATTTAGACTAAAACGAAAACAGCGGTAATTAAAAATGGCCGAATAGTAACTTTTAGTGTCCAGTTTTTTTAACCTGAGACTAAAAACATCAATTATATACGATTTAGGAGTAGTTCGCAAAAAACTATAGCGAATTTGTTTTTGAAACTTGAGACATTTATCTAAGTTTACAGTTTTGGAGGAATATACGATGGTTTCTCGAGAAAGTTCTTTTATGTTTATGTCCACCAAATGAAAGCATGATTTCAGAATCAGAAAAAAAGCCGATTAGATCCTGAATGTGTTTTTTCCTTAAGAAATTATTTCAAAGCTATAATTTAGATTGAAAAAGATACTCAGCTATTTGAAGGTATTTGAATAGTGTTGTGTGGCTTTGGATATAATTGATGACAAAAGGATAAAGTCGGCAATTGTTCAACCTTAAAGTATATATTTAAGTCAATACACTTTTTTGTTTAAATTCAATTCAAAAACTGTGTATTTATACATTTTTTTTAAACATTTAAAAGTTTGAATAAAAACCCTGAACATTTAAAAGTCCTTTGATTATTTCCAAGTTTTTCAAAGTTTTAAAACTATTCTTATTGCCAAAAATCACCAAGAGTATTTTTCTATTCGCATCTTCTGAGCGAAGAAAAAGGTACTTTTACTGGAAAAGTTTTTTTTTAATTAAGAAAAATATATAAGAATGGAAAAATTGTTCTCTGTTTTTTTTTGTCCAAAACGATAATTTTGAAGCTTTGGGTCTTTGTATTTTCTTTGGAGGATTACATTTTCGAAAACTTCTATTAAAAAAAATGTATAGACTTCTACAAATATTATTCCAGCACAAAATCAAATATCCAAAGTTTCCGTTTACGTGTTACCACAAATATTATTCGATGATAAAATCAAATTATGTTGCTCATAAAAACGACCTTTAGACAGAGATATTTATCATAGTGGCTTTATTTCCAATCAAATCGACCAAAAAGTTGAAATAAGTAAATATCTTTGATTTATTTACGAGGTAACTGTGGCGTATATGTAACAATTTTTGGTTTCATTTAAGTTTATATTTTTATATTTCTATGTAAACTAATTTTGGTGAGTTTTAAAAAAGCTCATCTTTCACATTATGTAATTTAATTTTGTAAGCTTCAATTTATATCGAAAAATGTTTAAAGGTAAAGTTTAGCTAACAAGTAAATTTTGGAAAATAATGATTCAATGAAAAAATTTACATTAAAACGCTTCTAACTCCCACAAAATCATAAAAAAGGCTTTTTTGGAGCTTCTCCACTTAAGGAGGGGATTTCAAATAATCTCAAACAAAGAGAGATATTCAACTCATCACACCAAAGAGAATATTGTGTATTGTTATTTCTCTCTTTAAATTAAGCTCCAATACTTTATTATGCTCTCATCTCTCACTCACTCACCTACCTACATGTATCTTGTTCTTGTGCTATACCGTTTAATAAATAGTGGGGGGGAGGTATTATACATGAATATATCAATCATTCTCCAATTCAATCTCTACTCCACCAACCGAAACAGAGAACCAGAAAGAGAAAGAGAGAAAAACATACTGATAAGACGGGAAAGAGAAGGCAGAAACATATATGAACGAAACGGAAGAAGGCGAATAAACTGGGCGAACTATATTGCTCCACCAACAAAAACCATATGCTCCTAGATACATGGCGAGGAGGCGATGGCGATGAGGTTGTTGTTTATATAGTAAATAGTTATCGAGCCTGTTTGCCGGTGTCGCTGAGGCCATTGGCACATATTCTCGATTCTCGTGCCTTCTTGTTTTATGTACAAGAACAACCGCTTGACGTGGGATTGTTTTATGTGCTTGCTTTTGAATCTATGTTCTGAGTGAACTTTTTATTTCTCTTTTTATTTTTCCCTTCTGTTAGCTTTTAATTCATTCGTAGTTTTCTTTTTTTCTGAGCTGTTTTTGTTGCTGGTTCTGTTGCTGCCTGCTGATGATGATGAGGATGATGATGATGATGATGCTAGGGATATGTTCATGTATATTAGGGTATGGTGCATAGTGAACTCGAACTGCATGCATAGGAATGTGCAGTACTGCAACCAGAGATAGATGATGCTCTGGGGGTTGTTGCGATGGGTGATGGGGGTTTTGGGGCAGAAAAATAGGGGGAGGGTTGTGTTGGCTGCTGTTGCTGTTCGTCTGAGACGTACATATGTAGGTACTTTTCGGACCATTTTTTTGTTTGCATCTTTTGCATAAAACTATGCAACTATAGGTATAAAGATAAATACCGCGGCGATGCATTCGTATCGCATCTGAATGTGCATACATTTTAATAAATAATTTCAAAGTTGAACTGCATAAGCGATGACGTAGATGGGTGTACTCGTAGGTACATCTGAACGAGCGCGAGCGAGTAAAGTTAAAAAACAACAACAACTACGAAAAGGAAGGAAAAAATTCAAAAAACCTATAGTTTGGCGCACTGGCAAAATCTTTATGCTGTTGAAACTTGAGTTCGAGTTGGTGCTGGAAATAGCGAGTGTAGGAAGCGGTGCAGCGCGAGGGAGAGCAGACTTTTATGCAGCAGTAGCAGCAGCTACAGAAGGAGGGGGGGCGAGTTATTTCATTTGGAGATGCTGTCTCGTGTTGTTTTTGTTGTTGCATTATTTTCAGTTCGGTTTGGTTGATAGAGGTATACATAGGTTGCATTTGATGAAAAGGCAGTAATAGGGTGAGGATGGAAAACGATGGTGGCGGCGCTACGTTTTGTTGCAATGCAATGGTTTTGTTCTTGTTAATCACACTTTAAGTTTTGGAGGCTTGGATAATAACTTTTTTTATTTTTTACTTTACTGATCAAGAGGAGCTCAATAGAGGATAACAGACTGAAACGTGGGAATCATCATAAGATAAGAAGAAAAAAAAAAATAGGTACCTAGGTACTAAAATCAGGAATCAGCCTGGGTGTTAGTAAATCCCTTCGGCCTCCTCTCATTCTCTCTTTTTGAATTGAATGACAATGCGATTGAAATTTTGGGGGTGGTGCGAACTCGATGCATAATTTATGAAAAGTTTTTCGTTTCTTTTTGGTTTTATTTTTTTACTGAATTTTTCAGGTAATAAATTGAAGAACAGACTTTTATAGGCTTTTTTGTGCCTCAGAAAAAAAAAATTAACAACGTGTAGAAATTATGTGATTTGTTGAGGAAATTCGAACTTGAGGTTTATAGGTGTGTTTTTTGGTTCCTTTAAGAGTATAAATTTTGTAAAAGATTTAAAACGACAATGGCAACTTTAAAAGAGGGAAGAAGAAAGGAACCAAAGACATACTTCAAATTTTTAACTTGCGAATTATAGGCACAATGGCTAGTAAATACCTAGAAACTGACAAAGAGCACAAAGTAATCTTCGGACCCTTGGTCTCTACCACCGAACCAATCTTGGGGATTTTTCTGACACTACAAGGAATATATCTAGAGAACATGTCAAAGGCCCAAACAACTTGAAAACTGGTCCAATTATGGGGTCTTCTATCCCTGATTACCCGGATAATGAAGGTGTTGCCCCAGATGGAAGAAGGGAGGAAGGAAAAAATCATGGTAAAACTGTTGGCAACAGTAAAATGTGTATTCAGAACCGATCTCCCTCTACTCAAAACGGAGACCGTACAGAAGAATCACAGGACAGCGTCATTACGGTCGTAAAGAACAACGGCAAGTTCGGCATGGCTAGAATTCTTAGCGACAAAGCCCTAAGACGCAGACAGAGATGGAACGTTGAAAAGATTGCTTGGCGGTTTTCTAGCAGAGATCCCAAAACTTTAACGAAGAGCAAAAAGCTAGCCTTGAACAAATCCAAAAAGCGGTAAAAGACATTGATTACAAAAACTGAAGAACGAAAGAAAGACAAAATTAAAGAAAGACCAACTATCGACAGGGATGAAATCTTTGACGAGCTATTCTGAAAGAGCCAAATAGCTCATCGCCAGGATGAGGAAAAGATTTAAGGCATCCCTGGGACAAGAATGTCATCATCAGGTTAGCATTGTTGACTTTGAAAAGTCCATGTGACGTAGCTGACGTAGGACCAATGGCAGTTATTGGAGCTAAGAATCCTGAAAGAAGTCACTGAGGCAATAGTCAAGAGTAGGCCCTCACCGCTCTTTATAGTAACATCACGACAGGCCACGGTTTCAAAACAAATACATGCGTTGATGATGCGATTCCAAGAGACCGCTGATCTTATTACTTTCAGAATAATTTAATGCAACCAAGAATAACGTTTTTAACATGTGGTATTATTTTTCGAAATGTTGAATACACTGTTTACTACTGAAAATTGGTAAAAATTGATTCTCCACTAAAATATCTTGAGATCAAATTAAATTATTGATTTTGAAGATTTCAATATTGTAGAAAATACTGTTGTATTGAATTGACAATTTTCTTTTAAAAAGTAAAAAGCTACAAAATTCGTTATAGTTAAATTTTAACTCGAATATCTTAAGAATAAAAAAAATGTCTGGACTTTAAACTTATTTTATTATTTCTAATGAAAATTTTAGTAGTAACTGTTGGTAAAATTAAAAGAAAGAAAAATAAAATCCTAATAAAAATGCCACAACAGCGCCAGCGTCTCGAATATCTCGAGGAAAAGCAGCTTAAACTTCAATTTAATGATTTCATACCTCTCAAAGTTCCTTAAACAGTTCCTTCACAGTTTGGCTTGTTACAAAAATATAACCATTTCAGTCTCTTTTTTTTCAGTTTTTTCATCACTTCAAAAAGTCGTCAAATTTTGTAATAATATTTTTTGAACTTATGTAATTAAGGGTTTCACTTGACTGAAATATAGGAAATTTCCCACCAAAAAAACACACAATATTTTCACACCAACTATTTCCGACACTCCTTGAAACATGAACTCCCCAAACTTACATTCCCCCCCCCTTCCACCACACCACATCATGCACCTTATCTATTTCATTATAGAAACACAACCCATCATTATGGAGAAATGAAAAAACTCACATGTTAACAATTTATTCATTTGACAGGCTTGCAGGATATCACTTTCAACAGAGCCTAGAGAGCAAACCCCACAGCCCCCACAATCCAAACGACGCCCCCCTCCCACCCTCTCCTTATCTAAGGTGTGTGTAGCTCTTTAGGGAAGTAATACTCAAAACTACCCCAACTACACCGTGTAGTAG
Organism: Eupeodes latifasciatus; assembly: GCA_920104205.1. NCBI lineage: Eukaryota > Metazoa > Arthropoda > Insecta > Diptera > Syrphidae > Eupeodes > Eupeodes latifasciatus. Next base: position 6,785,713 of record OV049925.1, on the reverse strand, counting down.
GTTTAGGTACATATATCTTACCTAGTCTTCGAAAACGACACGTGTACTGTTGGAATACGAGTATACTTCTTTATTTTTGTGTGTTTTTTATTCGTGTTTTCGTGATAACACGCATGCTGACAGCGTGAACATGAGTTATAATTTAAAATTCACAACTTGCATATAGAATATTTTATAGCCATATTGATATAGAATTCATACATTTTTTTTTTCTTGTTGTCATGTTCAATGTTCATGCGCTAGCGGTATGTGGTAGGACATTTTATTTATCTAATAAATGCGGTTGAGTTCGTCGTTTTATTTATGTATACGCCACCAGACCACACGTCTGACATGAGAAGGTACATTTTACATATAACAAAAACAACAACAGCAAAACTGACACTGTTATCAGAAATTAGCTCGTCAGCTGATTCTTTTTGTTTTATTTTATTTAATTAATTTTTTTTTTTTTGGGGTCGATGTTCCCTTTTGTACACACAAAAAGTCATAAAGCTAAATCTAAGTTGAAAAAACACAACGGAACGACCGACCCTAAAGACCGCACTGATAACGATGATTAGGAGAGATATGAAAAATGTATGTGTATTGGAAGTTTCTAAGTCTACTATTTCAATTAGTGTGACCGTCTGACTAAAGTATACATATTTTTTAAAAATATTTCCTTAAGAAATAAAATATATATTTTTTTTAAACAAAAGAATATTGATTGCACATTGTTTTTTAAATTATTTGAAATATATAGAGAGAAAAAAATCACTGTATGCAATTTTAAGGCAATTTTAAGTAATATTTGTATTAATATGTGGATTATTGAGTTATGGCTTTAGTTTAAAGTGTTGCCGTTGTTGTTTTTAAGGGGCATGTGAAATTAATCGTTGAGTTGTTTTATGAAAATAAAGTAAAACTGAAAAGTGTGGTTTTACATAATTTTTTTTTATAATTTCAAGAAAACTTAATATATTTTATTTCTTTTTAATAGAAAAAGGGGAGAGTACGATAACTTTGGCGACAAAGTTTAATGACGGATTTGTATAGAACTGCTAAAAACAAGCATTTTTTACTATGGGAGGGGGGGTCTTTTTCCCCTTGTTTAGGCGGTAGGGCAGTTTAAAAAAATATGTACATTAAATGGAAAAAAATAATTAAAAAATAACGGTAATACTTATAATTAAGTATTATACCTTTTTTTAAAGCGAACACTTTTGTCTATTAGCTTGTTATTAAATCAAGTCGAAACTAGGCATAGTTTTTGAAAAAAATTGTTTTAAAGTCAAAATTTGTGCAAAAAAAAGTTAAAAAAAAAGGTTTAAAGTGTAATTTTTCAAAACTTTCAGATTATCTACTATTTTTTTTTATAATTCATTGCTCTTATTTGTTTTTGATCAAAAACTGAAAACTAGATGACTTGATGTCTTCTAGTTCTTGAGAAAATTGAAAATTACCAAAACAAAATATTTTAATTAAATTACTTTTTCCTTGCTTAAGTATTAACGTAGTCTTATTTTAATAGTAATAATCGATAAGATATACCTAGGGTAAATTAATTTTTCTTAAATCCAGCTTATTTAAATGCCAAAGAAACTTTGCATGCACCCCATCTAGCACCCACCGCACCTTGCACCCTCTCCCCCTTGCACGCACTCCAACTTGGACCCACCCCAAATCCTATAGTGTTCCCAAGCAGGGGGGTTGCAGGTCCCACTGTTGCATACACCCAAATTCGCACACACCTTACTGTTGCATACACCCAAACTCGCATCTACCATTGTTACTATCAAAATAAGACCACTCAAGCAAAAAAAAAAAGAATTAAATTAAAATAGTAGTTGTGGTTATTTTCAATTTTCTCAAAAACTAAAAGACATAAAATCATCTAGTTTTCAGTTTTTGATCAATAACAAATAAGAGCAATAAATTCTGAAATAAAAACAATGGTCGATAATCTTGAAGTATTGAAAAATTACACTTTAAACCTTTTTTTTAACTTTTTTTACTCAAATTTTGAGTTTAAAATTAAATTTTTCAAAAACTACGCATAGTTTTGACTTGAATTAAAAACTGGCTAATAAAACAGAATGTTAGCTTTAAAAAAATGTATAAAACTTAATTGTAAGTATCACCGTTATTTTTTAATTATTTTTTTCCATTTTAAATAATAATTTTTTTAAATTGCCCCTACCGCCTGAAAGTGGTGAGATAGACCCCCCCTCCCATAGTAAAAAATGCTTGTATTAAGCCCCTCTAACAAAAACCGTTATTATATCTTGTCGCCAAAGTTATCGTACTCGTGCCTAGAAAAAGTTTATATTAAATTAAAAAATATAGCTGCAATTAAAGTTCATTATATTCAAAATAAGAGATATCAGTATAAAAACAAATTATAAATGGAAATAGAGCGTGTCAAAATGTATACTGTATATATGTATGTATGTATACTGTATAATACTGGAAGTTTTATACATTCCTATCTAAAGTCTTTGAAAAACTACTTTTAAAACAGATGCAAGGACATCTAACATACAATAGCCTGCTAGATACAAACCAATCCGGGTTTCGTGCAAAAAGAAGTTGTAAAACGGCGCATAGCGATGGACATGAATCGTGCTACATTCTTAACATTGCTAGATTTTTGAAAAGCGTTTGACACAGTCGATCACTTTGTGCTGTGCCAAAAACTTAAGTATGATTTCAAATTCTCTCGTTTTGCGGTGAAACTTCTGCACTCATACTTATCTAATCGACAACAATGCGTTGCTGTAGGAAATCAGACATCTTCATTTCTGACAGTCCCAGCAGGGGTCCCTCAGGGTTCTATTCTTGGACCTGTATTATTTTCACTTTACGTTAATGAGCTTCCTCGAATGGTTAAATCTTGTAAAGTTCATATGTTTGCGGATGACGTCCAATTATACTTGGACACTCCTGTAGATAGCATAAGAAATGCTATTAACTATGTTAATGAGGATCTAGTAGTTATACAACAGTGGGCTCTCAAGCATAACCTCACCCTCAATTCAAGAAAATCTAAAACTTTGTGTATTTACAAACGCGCCCTTGATAAGTCAAGCTTTCCACCGGTTCTGCTGGGTGGCTCAGTTATTGAATTTGTAACGTCGGCTAGGAATCTAGGTATTACTTTTAACGAGACTTTAACATGGAATCACCATGCAGCTACTACAATTGGCTAGTTATATATAGTGCTTTGCGTCTACTGTGGACATCCCAAAGGTTTGTTCCTGTCAGTAGTAAGATGTTGCTTATAAGATCTCTTCTATTACCTATTTTGCTGTATGGATGTGAAGTGTGGTGTAGCGTCGACTCAAATACAAGGCGAAAACTTAATGTTATATACAACAACTTTGCCAGATACATCTTCAATATAAGATATTACGACCATATTTCATGTTATTCTAAACAAATAACGGGTCTGACTTTTGATAACCTTATAAAATTTAGAACTCTCATTCAGCTGCACAGTATTATACAGTCTCTACAACCTGATTACTTGCACAACCGATTAACTTTTTCAAATTCGCTAAGAACTGTTGTATTGATCCAGCCAAGATTTGCTTGCCTGCAATCTAAACGTACATTTTTTGTCCATGCCACTCAATTATGGAACTCGTTACCTATTACAATTAGAAGAATAATTAACACAAACGCATTCAAATATCGTCTTTTAACGCATCTGAAATGAAATGAATGAAAAACAATTATGATGTTTTCTTAAAAAAGAGTATTCTGTTTTTAAAATTCTGTATTTCAAAATGCTGTTAATAGGCTAAAAAATAAAAATGGTTTTTATAATGTAAAAAATACGCACTTTTTTGCATTATCAAAGCCATTTTAATTTTTCAGCCTTATTAACAGCATTTTGAAATACAGAGTTTTGAAGAACAGAATTATGAGATATAGTACTTTGTACACAGTGGTACAGTATTTTGAGGTACAGTGTTTCAAATACAGTATAATGATCCATATAGTATTTTGACCCCGAGCCAAATGGAAACACTAATTTCTTTTTCGAGATAAACATTAAAAAGAAGAAATTTCTTATCTAATGAAGTGTTGTTTCAGTGTTTTGGTAGATCTGCAAAAATTTCCAAAAGCTGCCCACTTCAAGATATTCCAGACCTTTATTTAATTAAGTACTATTTTTTTTAATAACTTTTATTTTTTTATAAAAAAAATACTGTCAATTGGATTTTGTGAAAAAATTACTTAATAAAATTTTATATATGATGCAATAAGTTTTAACTGAATATCTTAATTTATTTTTTAAGACATTCGAATCGAAAATCAATGTCTTACAAAATTTTTAGTAGTACTTTTCTTAAAGCTTCTTTTTTTTGTAAAAGAATCTGCGAGACGACAAAATCCACTGATTTAGATTCTAAGGACCTTAAAATGTCTAGAAATATCAACCTTTTTAATTTGAAAAATGGAACCATTATAAAAACTATCAATATAAGGAATTGAAAGTTAAGAAGAGAAAGTATATTAGAAATGTCAACACTACTTTCTCTTTCAGTTAGTTTTGGTAATCGCATAGAGAATTTTGTTCAGAGTTACATTTTAAAAGCTGTGAAGCACTCGGTAATAATTAAATTTAATTACAAATTTCGATAATATTTAAAATTCAGGGGTAGTGAGAAACCCGTCAATTTTGAAATTTCCGAGTACCTATAATAAAGCCCGAAGGAAAATTAAAAGGTTTAGTTTTTAGTCCAACTTTTCCTGTTGTTCAACAATACAAATAAACTAGAGTCAATTTTTACCTTAACATGACGATTTAAGGTTAACACTTTGTTTCCTAATGGTTTCGATGTGGAACCACAAAATTTAAAAATGTAACTGAGACAATCGAGAACAAAGGGTTTAATGCATATATAGAAGGATTTTGTTATAATGTAAATCTTTTTTTTTTAATGCAGTATTAGCTCATTAAACTTGGTAAGTAGTTTACCTCATTTTGGTTCAATCCTTACATGATTTAAGCCGTTATTGGACTTTAACCTTAATTCTACTTGAAAAATGGATCTAAGTGTTTCACATATGCGCCAAGTGTCTAAGCTATAGACGGTAGACTTATTTCTTTCGTAGAAGTAAATTTTGTTCCATAAATAAAATTGCTTTGAATTTTTTTTTTTTTAATTGTGGACACCCTTTACATATATAAAATCTTCTTTATACAAAACAATTTCAAAATAATTTACCTGAAATTTAAAGCAACTAAAACATTGCAAGTATTAAAACAAATACTAAAAGTAACGTAAATAATGTCTAATTCTAATCCACTAAACACTAAACGGATCATGTGTTCAAATCGTATGCGTGAGAAGTTAAACACGTGCAACAAAAAGTGGTTTCTCAAAACAAAGTTCAAAGAACTAAGAGGATAGTCTCATTAAGAGGATATTCCCGCACTTGTTTCTATATGCGTCAACAAAAACACCCTATACTCACTAAGTGCACTAAGTTCAGTGATTTATGTACGTAATGCTTTTGGTTTCGCTAAAGTCCACTGACCGACCAAAACCACCATCAATTACGCACAAATATGTATATCCCCCACTTTATAAGCTATAACTCACCCCGAACACAAAAAGCAAACAAAAGTTTATCATTCACATCCATCCCTTATTGTAATAAACAAGCTATTATTGCAGTCGTGAAAAAGAAAATACAAATATGTATCCCAAGTGAAAGTGACGCCATATACAACTACAACTACTCACTAATTCTTGTGAGCTTTTTCCCACAATCAAGCACCCGTCGCGTCGTCGGTTGCGTTCGTCCCGTCATATTTACATAATCAAAGTTTCACTCTTCCAACACGCTTTCTCTATAGATTCTCACATATTGGACACATCACATCACAGGCTTGCCAAATTGGTTGGCTTTTAATCGGAAGCTAAATTATGGTTTTCCAAAATTGCCAAAAAAAAAATCTAAACTGACATTCAAATTGTAATTGGGCTAAGAGTAGCCCAAATACCTATGATCTTGGAACATATTTATCTTTACACAAATACAAATTTTGACAGGATAACCTCACCTATTTTTATAAACAAAAAACTGTTTATGTATTCTAAGTTATTAAAAGAAAATTAAAATTAAAAAAAATTGAGCTACATATTATTATAGGGCTACTTTTTTGGCTCCGAATTTGGGCTACAAATATTTTCAAATTGACACAAGATAGACAGGCTTGTCAGATTGGCGGTCTTTTTATCTGAAATCATGCTATCTTTTTCCAAAATTGCCCACTGAAAAAAAAAAATTAAACTGACATTCCAATTATAATTGGGCTCAAAGTAGCCCAAAGCTATATTTTTTTTCGTAAAAATGAAAGTTTTAACAACATAACCTCACCTATTTCTATAAACAAAAAATGTATATTTTACTTTCGGTTGTAAAAGCAAAAAATTAGGCATTATTTGGACTACTTTTTGGGCTGCGAATTCGGGGTACAAATATTTTCAAATTGAACACATCATAAGCAAGCTTCGCGATAGGTGGACTTTTTTTTGAAAAGTTTTTTAAAATTATGCACAACAAATTTAAATTGACATCCCAATTTTAATTGGGCTAAAAATAGCCCAGATCTCATCTTGGGTGATGTTATTCCTCGCACAGATAAACATTTTAATAGTATTACCTCACTTGTTTTTATAAACAAAAATTGTATATTTAACTCTCGGTTGTTAAAAAAGAGAATTGAAATTGAAAAATTTAAGCTACCAGATTTGTATTTATTTAAATTGAGCTATTTTGGGCTACAAATATTATTAAATTGGACAAGCTATTTCATGACATGGCAACCCTGATCCCATCGACAACCTTATGAACAACAACAAAATTTATATGAACTTTGAATACAGTCGGCACTCTGCGTCGCACCGAGTTCCGTTCTGAGTACCTACCAAACACCCCCAGTGTGTGTCTCTCTTATCAAGAGAAGCATGGTTGTTCCGACCAACCGACCGTTAGGCGATATTATGTATGCATGTATATGTACATATAACTGTACCTACAAACTTTCTGGTTGCTGGTTCTGTGTGTCGTAAGGGCAACAACCCCAAAGAATAATAAATAAAACAAATTTCAAAAAAAAGCACCACAAATGAAAAAATATTCTCGTTGGGTTATTTTTAGAATTTTCTTCTTACGTTGTGTGTAAATTTGGATTTTGCTTTGGCATCAAAATGAATAAGAAGAAGAAGACCTTTTTATTTCCTTCTTTGTTTTTGTTTTAGGTTTTAGAAGTGTGATAGGAAATGTCAAATGTGATGTAAGAATCATATTTAATATTTTTTTATTTTTTTTTTATATTGTCAAACATATTAATTTATAAAGATTTTTATAGAATTTTTGTGTTTTGTTTATTTATTTTTAAATAAAACTATACTTTTCAAAAAATGACGATTATTTGAACAATAAATCAAGTAAATGAACGTTTGAATGATTTTCGATGCTGTTCAATATTTTATGAGAATTTATTTTTTGTTTTCTGTTTAAATATAATTGAGTGGGTGGAAAAGTGGAGAAATTGTTAGCATACATAAAATATTAAAGAAATGGATTGTTTTTTTGATGTTTTTATGGGATGTTTGTGGAATTGAAAAATGAATTTTTACAGCATAAGTATTAAGGTGGAATATAAGCTGATTTTATTATTATTTTCAATTTTTGATTAATAGCTGTCGTAATTTATTTGAAACGTTAATTTAATTAGGTGGCGCAACAGTCCGTAGAGAACCAGGGCCTAGTGACTTACAACTCTCAACCATTCCTGTGTGCGAGTAATTGCAGGGATGGAGAGGACCTACAGTTTATATGCCGAATCCAAACGGCTAATTTGAGAAAGTACTTTTTCATGACAAGAATTACTCTTGGAGAATTTGTCAATTCCTCGCAAGAGGCAGTACCCGTGACAAAAAACTTTAGATGGCACAGGCTGGGATCGAACCCAAGACCTCTCGCATGTGAGTCCAATGTACTTTTCTTTTTTTTTTAAATTCATTTTTATTAATTCAATCTTAAACCTATCTTAAAAAATTCATAAAACTAGTCTAATTAACCATAAGTTACAACTAACTTACTGATCCCATACGGACACTCTAAGTTAAACAGTAATACTTAATTCTAATGCCTTTCGGCCCTAAGATCTATTTAACTTCAATTCAATTTTATTTATTTTTGTATTCATTAGAAAATTAAAAAAAAAACTAATACCAATATCCTTTTTTATTTTTACTTAAAAACTACTTAAAATTAGGTCCTTAAATAAAACTTAAAACTAACTGAAACTACCTATTCTACCTATAAACTACTTAAAACTAGAACCACCACAGCAGCAAATCTAACTATCTAACATTTTTTTGTTTTTCATTTTTCATTTTTTTTTCTTATTCCATGTTTTTTTATTTTTTTGTTTTTGTATTTTTTTTTTGTATTTTTCTTATTATTATTTTTTTTTTTTTTGTAATTATTTTTTTTTAAATTCGTGCCTCCATGCCTATTCTACTTAAAACTAAACCCTAAAACTATAAACAAGTATGTAAGCCGGCCAAGGCTTAAAACCCCATCCCGACTACCCACTATCAAGTGCCGATTGAAGCCACCAAAACTGGTGGCCCTACTGAACCGAAGGAGCTCTGCTCCGCCTTGTGCCATGACATGACGTCCCGATTGTACAGGAGTCGCCTATCCACGGTTCGTCGTCTGACGTGGTAGATTAGCGGAACTGCCAATCTATCCTGTATCAGACCGCATCTATCTAAAAAGAGGAATGCTTCTGGTGGAATGAAGCCGCTTGTACGAAAGTACAAGTACAAATAAGATACAAATTTACGGAGAGAGGACAATTCAACACTTGAAGGAAACAAACCTTTTAAAAAAATATCAAATACAGTCCACAAATGAGCTACATGTCAAATAATTAATGAAATGGTTGTACGATCGATAAAACATAGTCTTGTGACTAAAAAAATATAATTAAAAAAGATTTCTTACAAAGTGGTTGATGTTTCATGTCTTTGTCTTTTTTTTGCTATTTTTTTTTTTATAATAAAAAACTTAGAAGTAACATTTGGTCCTTCGAGCCGGATTTCCCATGTGTAGGGACAGACAACAGACTAATGCAGGGCAGCGATACAGGCCCGTGTAAGCATTTACGAGTCAGGGTTGCGGGTTCATGAGGGATTGGATAAGTTCCTCCTCTAAAATGACAACGAGACATATTTATGCACTGAAATATTCATACATTGTATCGGGTACTTAGAAGTAACACCGCTCAAGCGTGCACTTTCAAAATACTCGTCGTTCGGATAGAACGCCCCGAAAATTAAATTGTTGGTCGAAGACATAGCTCTTGCAATGTGACCTCGAACGAGTTTTATCACGAAATTGTCAATTCTGTTGATTCGAGCCTCGTTGTATAGGACCTCGTTGGAATAGTAATGCACGTAAGAAGATTCGGCTGTTCGTCGTTCGATATAAGCCGGTACAGCGTCGTAAACACTGCCGCTCGAACACCCGAAACTTCTCCATCTGGGAAGGGGCAACGTTGAACCACACATGACAACCATTAACGATCATCGGCCGTATGAGGGCCATGTAGCAAATTACCTTCACTCTGGGGTCAAGCCGACTGCTAAAAAACAGCCGTCAGAGCGAAGGCTCCTCTGGCCCTGGTCAGAGCAGCATTTATACATATGTCTGTCGAAATATAAATACTGATCTAACCAGATACCGAGGTACATCACTACATTTTTGCTCGCTAATCGCTGTCCGTGAAGATCAACGATGACCATCGAACGCACTAACCATCATGCCACGGGTACTATTTGAAACGTTAGAATGGAAATAAATTTAAATCCACTTAAAAAATCAAAAACATCACAAATATGGTACCAAAATTGTTATAAATCTTTAACAATTTGAATATTTCCTTAAACAGCAATTTTTTGGCATTAGGTAAAAATGTCTTAAGTCAACAAATTGCATTTAAGGTTTCTGATGTGGCTTAGCGGTGTTTTTTGTCTCTTTCGTTTAATACCAACAACTTGAGTCTTGAACACTAGATAAATATAGTATAAATTTAGTCTTTGGTAGACAAAAATACAAAAATTGTACATATTTGATTTGATATTGACATCTAAAATTCATTGGGTCTAGTGACCAGTTTTAAAGACCTTAAGACCTTTTTGCCTTACTGATATTTTTTTTTAATTTTATTATTATTTTCTTTTTATTTTTATTTTTATTTTTATTTTTATTTTTATTTTTACCTTTTTCTGTGCTTTAAATTTTACTCTTTATTTTATTTTGTTTTATTTTATTTTTAGTTTACTTTTAATTTTGTTTTATTTTACTATGTAATTAATTAAGATTTAATATTTAAAATGACAATTTAACCAATTTATTTTATTTTGAAATTTTAAAATTTACGAAAAAAAAAACGAAAAACGAAAAAACGAAACGAAAAACGAAATAATTAAATTTTCCAATGCCACAGCTTATTTGACCCTCTGTGTTTAAGGAGCAACTGCTCAATCAAAAACATGGGAATAACGGTTTTTATTATGTTAGTCTCTAAGTTGTTATATTTCCAAATAAAATTATTAGTTTTAGTTATTTTCCATAAAGACAGCACGTTTTTTAAACATGGGAAAGCGAACAACAATTAAACAACTTGAAACTGTTGTCATCACAGGAATGGACTTTCTTGGAGGAAAATAACGGACATTGTCAATATTCCAGACAGCACGGTCAAGGCCATAATCCACCGTTTTGTTTTTGAAAACCTTGTGGAAAATAAGAGAAGCAATGCTCAGAACAAAATATTCACTGCGTCAGATGAAAGATACATTGTGCGCAAAGTGAAGCTAAGTTATCGGCACCAAAACTGACTAGTGAGGTGGAAAACGAGCTCGGAAAGTCTTGCTCTCCCGAAACCATGAGACGCATTTTGAGGAATAACGAGTTTAATGAAAGAGTTACTCGAAAAAAGCCTTTCATTAATAAGAAAAACCGAGATAGTCGTTTAAGGTTCGCAAAAGAACAAATTAGAAGGGATGCTAGCTTTTGGGAGCAAGTTATATATGCGGACGAGTCAAAGTTTAATATTTTTGGATCTGACGGGCGATCTTATGTTTGGCGCAAACCAAATACAGTGCTCCAGGACAAAAATCTCAGAGCAACTGTGAAGCATGGAGGTGGTCATGTCCTGGTTTGGGCCTGCATATCAGCAGCCGGAGTTGGGAAGCTGGAGTTCATGGAGAGTACAATGGATAAAATGGTGTACCTCAATATCCTCAAAAAAATTTGCTCCAAAGTGCAGAACAATTGGACATAAGACACTCGTTTCGATTTTATCAAGGCAACGACCCGAAACATACTTCAGGAATTGTCCAAACATGGCTGATTTATGTGCCCCCACGTCATAAAACCCCCAGCACAGTCTCCGGATTTGAATGTTATAGAAAACCTGTGGTCCATTTGGATGCAAACATTCGAAAACGCCACATTTTAAACAAAAATGACGTCAAAACTGCATTGACTGAAGAATGAGAGAAACAACAAAAAAATTGGTTGATTCTTACCAAAATCGGCTTAAGCAAGTATTAGAAGAAATGGGTGGACATACAAAATATTACAATTAACATTAATTTGCGTAATCTTTTTTTATTAAGTGTTTATTTAAAATGGGTCAAATAAGCTGTGACACTGAATAATTGATTTAATTTTGTTTTTGTTATCTTGTGCAATTTTAATCTTATAGTCAAATAAATGAAGAGATTTCGTTTACGTTACGAGTACAAACCTACTGGACCTTTCTGCGTTTTTATTTTTCTGATACCTTTCTTCGCTTGAGAACTATTCTCTCATAAACTTGTTAATATACGATGGGTCAAATAAGCTGTGAGCCACTGTATATTATTTGAATTTGTAACTGTTTTTTTTTTATTTTTTTTCCATTTTATTTTATTTTTAACATTTTGAACTTTCTTTTATTTTGTTATATTGTATTTTATTTTTATGTTTTTATTTTCTTATTTCTTTTATTATTTATTTATATTTTAATTTATCAAATTTTTATAGGAAGTTATTTTAATCGGTCCTATTTGTCGAATTAAAAATGTTGACATTTCTCGACGTTTCAAGGTGCTAAGAATCTAAATCAAAAGTTTTTCGAGAGATGTCTATGCAAATATCTTAAGAACGAGAAGAAATAACGACTTCAAATGAATGTAGTTTTAGAGATCATTCCATAAAGATTCAGAAAAAAATTTCAAAAATATTGAATGGGCGGATTTTTACAATAGCAATTAAAAAAAATAATTTGTATTATATTATGGTAGAGCAAAAATACCTCATAAACGAATAACTTTAGCATATTAGCATATTTTATATTATACAATGTAACGTGATATTAAATTAATATAATTTTGAGAAAAAAATCAATTTACAATTTGACAACAAAAATATTTTACGAATAAAAAATGATATTATCTCCAGAATAATATTAAGGTATTGAACTCTTTTGACATCTGGTAAAATTTTGAGAAAAATCGAATTTTTTACAAAGCACAAAAACCAAAAATTTGATGAAAATTGATTAAGACGCGAATATCTCTTCAAAAGTTAAAGGTATTGCCTTGAAATTAAATGTATCTTATACAAAATATAGTTTTTAAAATGTCTTTGAATTTAACAAAAAACAATAGTCAGCTTTTTTATAAAAAATAAGAATCTACAAAAATTCGACGCAAATTTGTTCGATTCAAATACCTAGAGAATAGATGAAGATATTGACTTTAAAATTGTTAACTTAAAATGATGTTCTTGAAAATTTTAAATACATATTTTTTATGAAAAATAAAAACTTTCAAAAAATGCTCCTAAAATTGGTTTTTGACTAAAAATAAAAAAAACTCAAACAGATATTAAAATCAAACTTATTTTATCAGATATTGACTTAAAATTTTGTATCTCAAACAAAATATTGTTATTAATATGTTGTTAAAGTTTTAGAAAAATATACAGATGGAAATGGATGGAAAATTATGAACGTCACAGATCACAGCCTATTTTATATTTTATCTTATTTTTATATTGTGTTATTACTTTTTTGAAATGCTGCTGTCTGTTTAAAATTTAAGGATAATTGTAAACCTGAGATACAAATTTTTGAAAAAAGTTGTGAAATTCCGATTTGTTGAAATAAAAAATACTTGTATGTACATATTTATATCACATTGTTGTACTTTTTAAAAAACTACAGACTTTTAAGAAAATAGAGCGAAAATATAAAATACTGAATTTAAATAATTAGGTAATCATTTTTTGAAAAAGAACACTACATCACAATATTTTCAAACGTTTTTCTGCAGATATATCAACTGTACGAAAAATAACCTTTTTGTCTGCAAAATCACTTGACCCCCTTTCAACCGATCACTACTTTATTTGCTCTGGCTTGAAATAAGAGAACTATTTACGGGGGTGTTAAGGACGTATTTAATTAAGCTTTAAACCAAAATTAAGCCTTATCAGAATACTTTCTCAGTAAGGCTGTTTTTGTATATAATTTTCCTTGACTTTTAATAAAAATAGATTTTATTGTATTAACTTCCTTTTTTTCTTCAAATGTCCTTACAATTGTTTCGCGATTGAATTCACTTTTTGGACTGATTTTGTAAATTATTTTTAAACTTGTTTTGAATAAATTTAATTTCATGATATCTTCTTTTTATTTATTTATTTATTTTGGACAATGAAACCATTTTTTGACTTAAACTGCCAATAATCTCAACTTAAAATAGGAAGTTTGATCAGTTGAAAACATATAACTATGCTTAAATGAACTTACCAAATCTAATGCATATACTTATAGGATTTTAAACTATTATTAAGCACAAAACCCACCTGAAAAAAAAGAAAATAGAAAGTTAATAAATCTATAAAAAACATAAAACAAATAAAGAATGATATTATTATATTAATTAAAAATTTCTTAATTTTGATATTATGCAAAAATATAAACAGTTGTTTTAACTCCGTTTCTACAAAATTCAAAAAAATTAAAATTATTTCTACAGAATATCAATTCAATATTTGAAATTCGCATTTAAATCTACAATTTAAATATTACATCCTGTTCAAGTTGTTTGCCAAATCAAATATTAAACAAAAATATACAAACTCATAAACTCATAGTAAAATTGCAGCAAAATCGAAAAGTTAAATAAATTTGCATTTTCGAAATTTGTATGTTTATTACTTTTATTTTTGTCTTCTTGTTGTTTGCTTATTTTGTCATTTAAGCACATCGAGCCACAATATTGAAGATATAAAAATCATCCTCATTTGCTTTACATAACAAAATACAACTCATTCGTTTAAATCGATGATCATTCATACGGAATCGATATTTGTCAATTTTTACAATTTAATTTAATTTTTTTTTATTATTTATTCATTCATTGAGTCATTTAAATTAAGAAACAGAAAAAAAACGAAAATAAATTAATCAAATTTGCAAATTTTTCGCATCATTTATGTTTTTAATTTAAATTATTTTTCATGAGAGTACATTTTACATTTTAAATTATGCATGTTTTGTGTGTTTCGCTATTATTTATATAGATACTTTAACTTATAAACTATACAAGTACACACTTAACTTGTGTGCGATGCATTTGTTAATTTGCAGAAATAAAAATAAAAATACAAAAAAAAATAAATATTTCATAATCGAAACTGCTGCGGCTCATCGTTGTCAGCATAAAGTAACGAGAGGTAAATGAACGTTCTTCAAGTTGTTGTTGTTATTTGCTAAGTCAGTCAGTCAGTCAGTCAGCGGAGTGAGCTTTTTTTCAATGATGAACACGACCATACTTCACAACTATGTATGTATATGTAGATGGTGACGAGTAATAAATTAAACTTTAGAAATATGTTTTCTCTTGTATCTAACTTGCCACAGCCACAAATCATTAAATGCGATGTGATATTAGATACAGTGGGGGTTAAAATAACTTATAATATTTTCTTTTAAACTTTGACTAAGATAACGTTTTGAAAACTTTGATTGGGTTGGTTTTTAATCTCTTCTATTTCAAATTCATATTTTTAAATTTGTTTTATTTTTATTCTTTCTCTTTAAAAAAAGAACAGCAAAACTATTGAATACACTTCTTTTCATTTTTAAAACTTTTTGAAATTCTTTTAATGCTTTAAATTGAATTGGATGAAGCAAAGTGAATTTAAAGAATAACATTATTAGATTGAAGTACTAAAAGATTGTATTCACAGAAGATTGCATTCTTTTACATGCTGATTTTTTGCCAAATTCGAATTTGCTTTTAAATTGAAAAATATTTGTATTTTTGAGTAGAAACCTTTAGAACTTTGTTTGGATTGTTTTTATAAATAAACAAAACAAAATATTGAGTCTATAAGGTAGTTAGCTTAAGTTGTGCAAAGTTTAGTGTTTGTTTAATTAACAGATATCTTCAAGGAAATATTGAATTCAAAACAACAGCTGACCATAAAATTATAATAGAACTAAAAGAGATACACCAAAAAAGTGTTAGTATCAAAATTTAATTTCTTAATTATTTGGAAAATATTATGTCTTGTTACATTAATTTCATTTCCGGTTCAAAATCTCTTAAAAATCCAAGCTGTTTTTGTGAAAACTTAGGTAAAAGTTCTAAATACTGGCCTATAGTACATGGGCTAGAGTTACATATTTCATGAGTGCCTACTCGATCAAATTTTTACTCCTTTTTTTCAAAACTAATCGTATTGCGTTAATGGACATGACCCCCATTATATTTGAATTATTTATTTTTTGTATATGAAAAAAAAATTTGTATTTTACTTCCTTAAACTTTGTTGCTAAAAGTAATAATTTTAACTGAAGACTGGACGAAAAACATAATATGAATCGGATATTCAGCCCCATTCCAAAAACACAGCACAAATTCATAAACTTTTGACCAATGGATGATCCAGGGGAGGGGTCATATGGGCCATAAAGCTTATACAGTCAATTTGTATAAGTAAAGATTTCATTTAACGATTTGTTAACTATACACTCACCAAAAAGAGGTTTGCTATCAAAAAAAACTCAAATTTTTGTTTTCATTCAATTTAGAATATGAAAAAAACTTTAGTCATGCTTTAAATTATTTTCATAAAATTTGTTTCTAAGAAAAAATGCAAATATTAAGGTTCTTAAGAAGAAACCTTGAATAAGAGTTCGTCAATTTTATATTAAGTTGCCTTTAAATTATTAAATTTTTTTGACACCCATAAATAGTGAACATTGAAGTGATTTTTACTTGCGACATAAAGGAACTATATAGGAAGTTTTGCATTAGTAAAAAATTTCGAACTAGAGCTTTTAATCAAACGTCACATTACGACTGTAGAGAAGTCGAAAAAAGTGGGTACCCCGATTCCGTCCGTCTGTCTTTGCTGGCCCTTGCAGTCCAAACAATTGTGTTGATTAAAATTAAGCCGATTAGCGTAAGGCGTTTTTTCATTTTGTTAATACGAAAAATAACAGCAGTCCACAAAACAAATTGTTTGCTTAAAATATGTGATTTTTTTAAAACTTTTTCTAAATTTAGTGTTCTTAATTTTTGGCTTCTTTCTACAAGAAAAACATACATATTTTGGTATTGCTATAGAAGGGTCCCCTCATAAAACCCTTATTTTGTTTTTAAGTTTTCTCAAGAACTAATGGACCGATTTCAATAATCTTCTCTTTTTGTGCAAGTTCTTGTCGATGATCAAATGATCAAATTGATGAGGATTTTTGATGATCAAAAATGTAATTTTTTTTATTTAAAAAAAAAATATTAATTTTGTTTACAAAACTAGATATCTCAGAAAGGGGTCAACATTTTTTAACGAAATTTAAATGTAAAATGTATGTTTATAAGCACTTTATTTAGTGCTTTTTTTTAAAATTTGAAATGATTTTTAAACAGACTTTTTGGAAGAAATTAGAAAGTTCTAACCACCCAGTCGTGCATTTAATGTCTTTCAAAATTGATTTTCTGTTCAATACAAAAGATCTTAAAAAATTGAATAAATCTACTTTTGATGTGAATTTGCTTTGGATGGTTTAGAACTGAGATTTAAACACGAATTTCAATAATATAAATGTCCCAAAAACAGCAAAAGTGACACTTTTGTTAAGCTAATGGCTAATTGAAAAACTTAATGAACGTTTTATATCTATAGATTCTACAGCTTTAAATCTCTTGAGATTTGAAGTGAAAAAAGATTCTGAAACGTGTAATTTGTGAGTGCCACACTAAAATTTCTTCCCAACTTATTTATTTACCTTAATTTGTTTTAAATTATTTTTTTAGAGAAATTATGTACTAAATGCAACTATTTCCTTAAATTCAACAACCAAACATTTTTATCTCTTCAACTCTTAGGTTTCGTTGACTCCTTTAAGATCAAAATATTTTTAAAAGGTTCACGCAAAACAGTAATTTCTTAGAATTTGTCTTCTAGCATCAGCTTCAACCTACGAGCAAGCAGACTGATAGCGATAGTCATAATAGACTCCCGAAAATTGAGTCCAAAAAAACTACGTCAAAAAAAGCCCGACAGTTCTTCATATCAGATCGTCTCTCTTGAACTTTTGTAGCGTTCTTCACATTAATAGAAATGGAAACAAGAAAAGTATATTTTATTTTTGGAAAAAAGCTACGTTTCAAAATAATTTCTTACATTTCTGCGTGAAATGCACCAAAAACCGTCTAAACTATTGTGTCTTAGCTCTTAAATATGGCATATTTAGAAAACTGTTGGAATCTTGGAATGCTTTCATATGTAGGGAGTCATCCAAATTAAATAGTTAGACCATACCTTGCTATACAATAGTGTTCTAAAATAATTTGATAACTAAAGTTGCCACTTTAGCAATTGAAATCTGTAAATGTAAGGTTAAGATACACATTATGTTACTTAAATTTTGTTAGCCTCCTTTATAAAACATTAAAGAACATTTTTAAACGGTGAGTAAAAACTCATCTAAGTGTGTGAATCCCCCCCCCTGATTAAAAGTCTGGATCCGCCCTTGGTTAGGTGGGGAATATCTATTAATACAGACATATCAAAAATAATGATCTTCTCACGATTCTCACGAAACCTTAGCGTATATAGATGGTACTTTAATGGAAATATTTTAGAAATATCCAAAGAAATCAAATATTTAGGTGTAAAGCTAAATTCAACCCTAAATTTCGACAAACACCTTATGGAAAAAGCCAGCACCTCTCAAAGCTTGTTGAATTTATCATGGAAAAATGTTTTTTCAAACGACAGAATAATCCTTTTAGCCAAATATAAAATATTTGCCGTTGTGAAATCAACTCTATGCTACGCTTCTTAGGTCTGGGGTGCAGATGAGTACGAAGTGATAGAAAAGTTTCAAAGGAATTTTTTGAGAAAACTCTTCAAATTACCGCAAAACACACCGATTTATGCAATGTATTTAGAAACCGGAATACCGAAACTTCTCACGAGCACACTCAAGGCGCAGGCTGATTACATTATTAAAACTTGTACATACCAGGAGAATATACTATCGAAAAAAATGCTTTTGTACGAACTGAGGAATAAAGATTGGTGGATGAAAAAAATGGCAAGATATCGGTAATACTTGTGGAGAGATACTGTATATAGATTTGAACAATTTAAACAGCTTAAAGGAGCAACTTTACAGGATTATACAGAAGAATGAAGACATAGTTCCAGAATCTTTTATTAATAAAGCTCGCGAATCAGATAGTAGAGTACTATACTCTCAGCTTAACTATAACCTAAACCAACGAAACTACTTCCATGATGGACTTAGCTACAACGACATTTCTTTCATTTTTCAAGCAAGATGTGAACTTATAAGCTTAAATGCTAGACCCTATAACGGCAGCTTCAATCAATTTTGTACGTTATGCAATTTAAAATCAAAGGAGGATTGTTATCACTTCATAAGTGTATGTCCAATATTTTATCAACAGAGGCTAGTGTTTTTTGGTAAAAATACATTAACCATGCAAGAAACACTCCAAATTTTGAAGCAACTTTTTAAAAGCCATATTTAAGTATAGATTCTTACTAATGACGGAATATGTTTGATTTTTATACCAATTTAAGATTGAAAAATGTGAATTAACAAAACATGTAATTTATTTATAAAATTTGGTAACCAGGATGACGGCTAAGCCATAGCTTATCAATTCATAAACTTATAAATCTGTATATATAAGAATATAAATAAATGAATTTGTTACTTACTTACTTACTTACTTACCTAAGTATTTGATAGTCCAAAAAAGAGATTTGGAGATAAAGGGATATATAACTATAATCGAAATTTTTACATAGCCTAAAAACCGTCAAAAATGTTGTATGGCTTTAGTTGCTTTATCGATATTTTTTATGAAGAATCTTCTACCTTCAAACAATTCTGGTATAATATTTGAAATCCAAGGAATGCCCATCAGGTAACCTTAGAATTCAATTTTGGGAGTGCTGTCAAGCAAATATATTCTTTTCTTAGCCGTACACCACGAATGTGGACCGGTTTACCAGGCTCAATATTTACCACTCGTTGCAAAATACAACAATTCAAAATCGATGTGAATCGGTATCCCCTTTCTAATCTCACCCTCTTTTTATAATTATAAGGTTATTTAAAACAACTTTTGCCTTCAATTTCTATTAAGTTGGTAAAAATGTAGGTTTTATCCTTTTTTTTTTTTAAATTCGGCCTTAATGAACAAATTTTCTGTATGATTCTTAAAATTCTATCGGACAAAATTCTACACTAAAAATTTGACTTAAGTAGTTATTTAAACAAATAAAATAAATATTCTATAATTGAAAAAATTTTACTTATAAATTCTATTTGTCGGAATTCTGTTTGCATAATTATGAACTATCAAAAAATAATTATTCCTTCTTTTTCAGTAATAATTATGAGAACATAATTTTGAACATACATAATTTTTGTCAAGTAGAATTTCGTTCAGCTGGAATAATAATATTCAACATTTTAAGAACATAACTATTACACTTACAGGACATATTCAAAAAAAGTTTACATAGAAAAAGCTGCTTTGTAGTTTGCCTTTATTAGGGCAAATTAATTTATAATATTTAAAAATATAAATATAAATGTGCGAATATTATTAACAACCACTGTAGTACGGATAATCTTAATATGCAACTTTAAGTAAGCTCTGAACATCAGACGCGCACGCAACAAATTCTGTTGTTTGTTATTTTTGTGATGGATATAAATTGAATATGCGTGCATTGGCACACACCTAATCTTAAATTTGTACATTCCGACAGTGGAGGTTAAAACTTACAAAAAAAAAAAAAACAAAAACAAATGAATATTGCGCAATTTGTTTTGTATATTTTTTTGAACAAAACATTTTCATTTCATTTGTATTTTTGTTTACAATAGAAACTTTTATTAAAATACATTTTGAAAACACCACCTAACCACCTCTATAAAACTCACCTACCTATCCAATATCCGAAACCCAATAAATTCGCTGCCAAAACAAGTTAACATTCATGCACAGGTGGTAAAGCATTAAGCTCAAAGCCCGAACTCGAGTATAGGTATAAGTTGGTATAACTATTTGACTTGACAAGCGTATTGCATTTTACAAATTAAATAATAAATTTTATTTTTTCGGATGTTTAATTAAAAATTTTATACACGCATGAGGTAGGTAGCAAAGAAAAAAGAGGAAACAACAAAATAAAGATCATTAAAATTAATTTAATGTACGAGTAGATACAAAACGTTACAACAGCTTGCTATAGCTTGTAGGCTTGTAAGCTTGTAGCATGTAGCTTGTAGGTGGATATGGGGTGGGGGTGGGATATGTAAAGATATAGTTTTGTCGCATTTGAACTGTCGCAGTGGGATAGCTTTCCTCCATCCCCTTAAACCTCCCTTAACCCCCTCCCTTCACCACCTGTCGTTCTCTATGAAAAAACCCGTGATGTACAACATTTATACGCAATGAAATGAAGCGAAAGTTAAATTTGCATCATTAAAGTGCTGAGCTCTGTGATATAAAGTCTCATGTACTCGTATCTCGAGACCTGTACCTACAACAGTCCTAACCTATCTTAAATATAGAAAGGGGCTGGTTTTGTTGTATCTATGGTATATAGTTCGTCGTTGGAATGGTAGCAAAAAACAAAAGCGAAGCAATTGTTGTTTATATCTAAATTGCAAGCGGATGAATGCGCAAGCTTTTTCTTAGAAACAAATTGTGTGATGTTGATGTGTGCTTTTTTGTCATTCCGCATTTAGAATTTGTTTTGAAAGCTTCATCAGAGGTGGAAATATAACGTGTTTATTTTTTTTTTTAATTTTAAAGAGAACACAGATTGCTCGAGTGATAGATACACTTGCATGCATAGTCGTTGTGTGGGGGTAGAAGTAGCGAGGGTAGTATAGACAGGGTTGTCAGATTGAGCTATTTATTGGAAATTGGGCTATTTTTTTTTTCCACAATGACATCCCAATCGTTTTTGCTACAAGAAAGGTAGCATCATTCGAAGAGCGAGAGGATAAGAATTACGATAGACTTAGACAGCTGAAAACGCCAACTCTTAAATTAATATTGAGCTATTATTTAGGTTACTTTTCTTCCGACTCTTATTTTTGACTAGAAATATGTATTTTTAAATTGGGCTATTATTTGAGCTACTTTTCTGGCTTCAAATTTGGGCTAAAAATGTTTTTAGATTAAGCTTTTATTTCGACTACTCTTACGGTTACGATTTTGAGCTATGAATATTTTTACATTGGGCTATTATTTGGGCTACTTTTATTTCGAATCTGTTTTTGGGCTAGAAATATTTTTAAATTTGGCTATAATTGGGACTACATTTCTGGCTTCGATTTTGGAATATTATTAAATTGAGCTTTTATTTGGGCTACTCTTTTGTTTAGGATTTTGAGCTACAAATATTTTGAAATTGGGCTATTTGGGCTATTTTTTCGGGGATCTAATTTTGGGCTACACATTTTATTAAATCGGGCTATCAAACAAATTTGAGGACATGGCAACCCTAAGTAAAGCACCTACAGTTGATCTCGTATAGTGTAGTAGATAGATATAGTAACTTGGCCTACCTCAACAGGTCTATGTACTCATTATAATGAAGGCAATAATAACATGGATAGAATCAGCAAGACGTCATTAGCATCACAGTGATAGTTTTATGTGTATGTTGTTGTGTATAAAGTTTGTACGTATACTTTCATTAAAGAAAAAAAAAAACAATTTTATAAGAATGACAAATTAATGAAAATATTGCAAAAAGTTTCGATACACACACACAAATACAAAATATTTAATCTAAACACTTAGGTAAAGTATATTAGTGTTTATAGGTATAAATAAAAGTGAATTTTATATAGTATAGACATGATTTTATAATCACGTTGCGTTGTTGGGGTAGGTTAAAGTAAATTAAATGCAATTGAATTGCGCACGATTATGTTCGGATAGGTTATGCGGTATGTTATTATTTTATAATCATTAACGATATGAATGTTAGGAATGCAATAAAGAAGCTTGAACATTTTTAATGAATCACTTAAAAGATGAATAATATGGGAATTCCTGCATAATTTTAATACTTTATTTAAAGGTTATTTTTGACATTTTGTTGTTCACAAGATCTAAAGTTCTAGTTGAATCTTATCGTTTTTTTTTAATTGGAAAAGAAGTAAAATTTTGTATTTCAGTCCAGAAGTCAATAAACTTAATAAGATTTACATCATTTCATTAAGTATTTCTGGATTAAGACCTAATTTTTCAGTAGTTAAGCAATTAGTTGAAATATATCACACCAAAACCATGAATGTTAAAAAAAGAACAAAGTTCTATTGCATAAGTAGAGTAAAAGTAGTAAGGCCTAAGAATATGATAAGTTCTGATTTTACGAATGCCTAATATCAAATTATGTTAGCAGCGTGATATAAAAGCAATTCTTAATTTTAACATATGTATATTTCTTTAGATGGTTATTGTCTAAATTTATCGAAAAAGTTTTTGGAACTCAATTAATTTTTATAAGCCCTTCTTCGTGGATAGCATCACATTTTTGATATTTTTATTTTTATAAACATTCAACACTCTGTACAATTTCATCAATATACACTAATTAAAAGTGTTCCTTGAAAATAACAACAAATAATTAAAAAATGGGTAGACACAACGCCCCCTGATGGTTCAATTTTCTTGCTTAAATTTAGTTTGGTGCATATACATATATACACACGTAACGCTCTATAAAATTAATTTATATTACAAAACTTAGAATAAGTAACCTTAACTAAACAAAGTGGGTGGATACCACACCCCCTAAATCAAAAACCATGACTTTTTGATACTCTGTCATTGCACCACCGATGTTGGAAAGTTCTAAATGGCTGAATCACAAACACGCTTCAGCTTTGGCTTCGCCTGACGTTTACAAGTTCAGCCATAGGAATTCAATGCATGCTATTACAATGGATCTTTGACCTCACGTTTCGTTTGACAATCGTAAGGAAAAGAAGGTAATGTAACGTAATGTGACTCCAAACGGAAGCTCTAGTTCAATTTTTTTGAACTTTTGCTTTGTCTGACAACTCAAGAGCTGTAAAAAAACGTCAACAAACAAAATATTTGCTCTTTGGAGGGATGAAATAATAGAAATGTCATTCAAAGCAACCTCAAAGCAGGCCCACCGTAACGCAGACGAAGCCGAAGCCGAAGCGTGTTTGTGATTCAGCCATAAGGAATTTAAAAAGACCTCTTACATTCAGTCGGATGCTTTTTGAATATAGAGACCAAATTAGATAACTCCCATTAAATACTTTACGAGGTTCTATGAAAAAATTGAAGCTGAAATGTTAAGAAGTTTTAACTTTTTTAAGAAAAAAAGAGTGAAAT
Source organism: Eupeodes latifasciatus (assembly GCA_920104205.1). NCBI lineage: Eukaryota > Metazoa > Arthropoda > Insecta > Diptera > Syrphidae > Eupeodes > Eupeodes latifasciatus. Next base: position 6,761,687 of record OV049925.1, on the reverse strand, counting down.
ATTTGGTTTGAACCTGTTAATTATAAAAGATCTGAAAACAGCACAGGCAATCAAAGGTATGTACGTATAGACTTTTTCACTCTCTCAGTATTGTGATAGAAGACTTGAAACAAATTTGTGAGATCTTAAATCAAGACCCTGCTGTGATTAATTTTAAAGTATTCTTAGGTAGATAAGTGAAAAATTGTGCCTTTTAACTACGATTAAAACGATCTTAAAAAGGCACAGAAGAAGCATCAATTGTTCGTAAGAAAAACCTTCCCAAAAGCCTGTAGTGGACTTCAATTTTTGTTTCGCTTAAAATCTCGGTATTTTAACTACACGTCATTTAAATTAAGCTTGACAGCTGACTTTTCCTACCTTTATTATTAACACACCTCATACCTTTTATAAATGTTTTATCAGAATAGCTAAAAACGGAGAGGCAACCCTTAAATAATACTTTTTAAAGGACATGCTTTATGTGTATACAAATTTTACCCCTGATTCAAGAAAGTACACAGGAAGCATTCCAAGAAGGTATACGAATCTTTACCCATTCCAAACGTCAGAAATCCTTGGAGATCAGCGTGAGATGTTGTTTTTTTCTATAATTAGCCAATACTTAAAGGGTTTTGTATATACCTTTTAATATGCCAAAGACACAGTGTGCGCATTAGGAAAAGAGGGATGGGTTGGATAGGAGGTGTGGGTGTGCATTGATTTTGAATTCCTGAACATTGCAATAGTAGGGAAAGATAGAGCGTGGCAAGGCATTCAACATTCGTGTAGTACGGCTAAAAAATAAATCTTTGTACTTCATAGCACGGCCAAAGTTGGGCTTGAGGGTAAACTGATGGGCATTCCTATAGAAGCGCGGGTATTACGGTTAAATTGTTTCAGGAGAGGAATACAACTAACTATTTCACTAGAGCAAAGTCCGTTAAAATAGATGTTTCGGCTAATATTTTAACTACCTAACAATACTTAAGACAACCTACAACAAAAAAAAGGTTAGAATGACAAGTCAAAAAGTCTTTGAGCGGCGGATAAGTAAAACGTTAAAAAAAGAAAATATTGCTGAAACAATTTTAAAATTGATGAAAAATTGTAATAACATTTGATGCAGTTGAAAAGTTTATATATTTTTAAGCAGTCGTAAAATACTTTACGAATGATATCTTATCAAATTCTTCTCGATGACGAAATTTTTAATCAAAAAAAGTTCAAAGTACAAATCCAGATTTATACCTAGGTATTTAACTTTACAAATAGTAACCTATCTCTTCTTCTCCCTCTTGTTAACTATCTAAGATCTTACATAAACACATAATCATATTGCACTTTGTTAACAAAGCAAAAAAATTAACAACAAAACAATTCAATTTAAAAGTTTCTCTTTCTTACCAAACAAAACAAAAATGGCGTACTTAAGTCTGAAGTTATAAACCAAAACAAAACAAAAATAAAATATGTTTAAAAAAGCTCACAATGCATCAACATCAACTTCAACACTCACCTAAAACGCAATCAATCCACATGTCTTTCATTTTTTCAATACAAATACAATACAAAAATAAAATAATAATAAAACAACAATCAATGTTTTCTTTTTTTGTTTGTTTTGTATTTTGGCAGCTAATATAAAGTGAAAAAAGGAAGTGTTTTTCGAATTACAATATCAATTCTCATTAAATTACACAAGTTCACAAATTCACACTACGCGACGACGCGATGGACGAAAAAAAAAATGACAACGACGACGCGGACGCACAGGAATGGAATATAATATGAATCTCACAACCATAAATAAACAAATGGAAACAATTTATGATGGATGGACAAACGATTGTTTAAACAAAAAAAAATTGTTAAAAAATCTTTTTTTTTTTTGTATTTTTTTTTTTTTGACTTTAAGAGCTTGCGCGTATACTCTCCTCCTACTTCAGACAAGATGACTGACAAGACGTACAGTATGTAGACAAAACGAACTCTAAAGACGCGAAGCCAAGCGAATGTGCAAAGCTTCGAATTGAAAGAAGAAATTTTGAAGCACATAAGACCCCAACGAATGACATCGACAGACCCAAAAGTAGGTACAACCCAAAAAGCACGCAGCATTTATAAATTCAGGGAAGCAACAACAGAATACAACCAAATAAAAGAAGTCAACGCAACGTAGGTACCTACCTTCAAAAATGAAACCATTCGCAGCTACAACGCAGCGGATGCGACGTTATGATGATGATGTACGTACATAGATGATGACTTTGACGTGAGAGTTGAGACTTGAGAGTGAGAAGTGAGTTTCTGAATTTCGGGTTGGTGGGTATTTATTTTCTATTTTCGAGGTCGTTGTCGTTTTGTACTTTTATATTGTTCCGTTTTGTGTTTTGAGTTTTTTTTTGGGAATTTGTAAAGTGAAAGAAAGCTTCCGAAAATAGCTCTCTAACTTATGATATGATGATGGGGAAGGGTATGTAGGAACATATACGTATTATGTATAGAAGAGGAACTTTAGCCAATGCGCGAAGCGAAGACGCGATTAATATCATCGCCATCATTATCGGCCACCATATCATCACTTTCACTTTTTATTATTTAATGAAATCGGATTTTGTTTTTTATTTTTTATTTTTATTTTAATTTTGGTGGATTACATTTTGTTTTGTATTTTTGGATTATTTGGTTGAATTATTTTTCTTTTCTTTTTTTGAAAATAAGTTTTACGTAATTGGGTAGATTAACATTTTTCAAAGCAGAAGGTTGTCTTAACGAAAGTGATTGCGATGAGATGGAATTAATAGAGGCTTTAGAACCATTTTTGGGTAAATAATATATATAAAGTGAATAGTACAAAAAAATCGCAATAAGTTTGAAGACAACGACAAACTATAGACTTCAAAGATGCTTATAACTTGGACATTAATATAAAGGGGGATGTTGCTATGTTGCAAGAATGCTGATCAGTTTACCCTTGAGTTCAGTTTCGGACGAACTGTAGGGCATAGATATTCTTTTTTTGAACCGCATATCGAGAATGTAGAATGCTTAACCCAACTCTGTTTTGATATTAAAAACTTGTCTCCTCTTCAATCCTTCCCCATTTTCTTAAAACTCGCACTGTTTTCAAACTTAAGGGGCTTATAACCCTTTCAGTGTGTGTTTAATCTTATATATAAAAATGAATCGCAAAATGTGTTGGTAAGCGCATAACTCAACAACGCCTGGACCAATTTGGCCAATTCTTTTTTTAAAATGTTCTTTGCAGTTCAAGGATGGTTTTTACGGCGAGAAAATTTCGAATAATTGCCGGAAAAACCATAAGAACAGCCCTTTTCTTTTTCCCATACAAATGTTTTCTAACTAAAACGTAGTCAGCTTAAAGGATTTGACTTCAAGTCATGTCAAATTAAAAAAAAAAAAAAAACAAAAAAGTGTTGATGTCGATTTGCCGGTGTACAAGTATTGTTTTTCTTGGAGTTTCTGTTACCTAAACTACTGAGTTTGCTTTTGTCAACTGATAAACGACTGAAACAAATTCTTATATCGTGTTTTGTGCAGAGTGATTAGTTAGTTAGTGTTTGTTTGGTGGAGTGCCATAACCCCCGCGGCATTAACCCCCGCGGGGGTTAGTTCCCATTCAATTGGGAATTAACCCCCGCGGGGGTTAATTCCTTTTTCAAATGGCATTAATCCCCGCGGGGGTTAATTCCCTTTTTATGTGGGGGTTAATGCCCAATTATAACTGGAAATAAGCCCCACGTTAATAAAAAAACAACAAACATAAAGGAACAAAATTATTTCTTCATTTATTTTTCAAAATAAAACAAAAATTTAAAAAATAAAATAACAACTTCAACAATAAAAAAAATGTATCTTAATCATTTTGAATTGATAGCACGGCGGCGTACTAACAGCTTGGTATGTAAGGGGGGGCATGCTGCCCCCCCTGCAACCCCCCTGCTTGGGATCACTATAGGATTTGGGGTGGGTGCGAGTTTGGGTATATGCAAAAAACTCTTGCATATGAGCACTAAAATCAAAGAAATTCCCAACAAAAAAAGCAAGTATGGCTCACAGTTATGAAAAAATCACAACGCATTCGTGTTCTTTGCATATACCCAAACTCGCACTCACCCCAAATCCTATAGTGATCCCAAGCAGGGGGGTTGCAGGGGGGCAGCATGCCCCCCCTTTCATACCAAGCTGTTAGTACGCCGCCGTGCTATCAATTCAAAAAAACTTTTTAGCAAAAGTAGCTATTCTAGACAATAAATCAACCATTTTTGCGTGTTTTGTATGTAAAAAAGTGAACTTTAAATTTTTTTTATTAAATTTTACGAATTTTAAAATATTCGGCGTTGTTTCCTTTATTTTTTGGCCTTATTTCTTTTTATAAATCGAAATAAAGCCAAATTGGTTTTATTTCGTTTTGAACAACGAAATAACGCCAAATTTGAAATTTGGTGTTATTTCATTTGGTACTATTTCACGTCACCCGTATTTTTTGTTTATTTGTTATAGGAAGGTATGTCATAGCTTTCTCAATTCCATTTTGAAAACTCACCATTTCTAAAAAGAATAGATGTGTACTTTATTTCTGTTTAAGTTAAAGGTTTAAGTACATTTAAAAATGCGTAAAACAAAATAAGAATTATTTTCCAAAAATATTTAAATACATTATTTTAAACTTCAACTCAAGGAACAAGATTGCAACTTTGTTGTGCATTTTATACCTATATAATTATTTATTTTTCCTTTATTTGTTTACTATTGTACAGCAAAGCTAAAACAAAAAAAAATGGGGGTTAAAGCCATTTCTGAATGGGAATTAATACCCGCGGGGGTTATTTCCTTTTTCTTGTGGGGATTAATGCCACTTGAAAAAGGAATTAACCCCCGCGGGTGTTAATTCCCATTCATTTGGGAATTAACCCCCGCGGGGGTTAATGCCGCGGGGGTTATGGCACTCCACCGTTTGTTTAGTTAGTGTTTAGTGACAAAATAATTTATATTTGATATGCCTCCTATAAGACGAAGCAATTTAGGTAGAACAACCCGAAATGCTACAAACCAAGCTAATTACCAATCTAATCGTAATGTACAAGAACGTGACGACCGAACTGAACGTGAAAGAATTCGGATCTCACAAACGCGTGAAGCGCGAGCGAGTCATTCAACTAATAATCGGGCAAGTTTGAATCGAGCAACAATTGAATATTAGCAACAATTCGCTCACAAATTAAAATTGCACTTGCACTCGCTTTGTCGGGAATTGCAGCAACTTTGCTTGAAGGCAATGAAACTCCAACCTGCAACATTTCGAAGAACTCTGCAATGGCAAAGGTTTTGCAGCAATGTAAATTAATTGTGTAGGATGAATGTACGATGGCACATAAAAAATCTTTGGAGACTTTAGACAGAACCTTAAAAGATTTACGAAGCAATAATAACAGATTTGGTGGTGCAATGATTTTATTAGCAGTGATTCCACGATCAACGCCAGTTGATGTAATCAATGCATTTCTAAAGTCTTCCAATTTGTGGAAACATGTCAAAGTACTTCATTTAAGCAAGAATATGCGTGTCGATTTCCTATAGACATGTTGACTGGCTGCATTACCTTTCCTCAAAGTTTTTGTCAGTGAACGCAATTAAAATATGAAATTATTCAGAAGGTGTTTCCGATGTTTCTCAAAATTACAGAAACTATGATTGTTTGAGCTATATTGGCTGCAAAAAACATAGGTGTAAATGAATTAAATTTCAAAATTCAAGAACAAATTATTTCGAGGAATAAATCAGTTGATTCGGCTACTAACCAAGATGATGTAGTCAACTATCCACCGGAATTTTTAAACTCGCTGGATTTGCCACCTCACAATCTTCAATTAAAGGTTGGATCAATAGTTATAATGTTGCGAAATATGACCTTACCGCGTCTTTGCGACGGTACACAGTTAGCGATAAAAAAATTACTAAACAACGTGATAGAAGCAACTATGTTTGTATACTCAAAGGAAAGTATAAAGGAGAAGATGTTCTCAAACCGCGCATCCCAATGATTCCGACTGATGTGCCATTTGAGTTTAAACGACTACAGTTTTCAGTGCGGCTTGCTTTTGCTATGACCATAAACAAGTCCCAATCATTTAGTGTTTGTGGTATTAATCTAGAAAACCCATGTTTCTCACATGGTCAATTGTATGTTGCCTGTTCCTGTGTTGGAAAACCATCAGATTTGTTTGTCAAGTAATCAAACGAAGAACATCGTATATCACAAAGCACTACATTGATAATAAAACTGATCTGTTAAACATTATGATTACCCTATCACGAGGGTGACGGTTCTGTTTAGGAGAATTTTTAGCCACGACTATAAAATATGTAGGAACAAAAACTTCCACATTACAAATGTTTATGACAGGACAAAGTCTGTCGGGTCCGCTAGTATAAAATATGTAGGTATAAACGAATTATTACAGATAAGAACGTTATTAATGTATAATTGACAATTTTATGTGGGGGGGGGTAGAGGGGTAATGACGAGTATGCAAAAATCAAATTCCGATGAAGTTGTTTTTGAAAATCCCAAAAAAAGAGACCGAAATGCGACCTAAAAAAACTTCTTAGGATTGAAAGTAAAAATCAATTAGATATTTTCTGTTGAAATATTCCACACGTAAACCAAAGTTCTTAGCGAAGTTTTTTTGTAGTTTTTTTTTGTTTGAATTTTTTGAAAAAAGTCGGTTGATTGAATTATTTTAAGATTCTACTTTACTTACTTTACTTAAGGTGGCGCTACAGTCCGGGGCGGACCTGGGCCTCAACCAACATGCGTCTCCAGCCAGCTCGGTCCCTAGCTAGCTGTCTCCAGTTTCGCACGCCAAGTTGGTTGAGGTCCTCACCCACCTGAGTGCGCCACCTGAGTCGCGGTCTTCCTCTACTGCGCCGTCCCTCGGGATTGGATTCGAAGACCTTCCGGGCTGGAGCGTTGATGTCCATTCGCTCTACATGACCCAGCCATCTAAGCCGTTGGACTTTTATTCTGCTAACTAGGTCAGTGTCGCTGTACAGCCCGTACAGTTCGTCGTTATATCTTCTCCTCCATTCTCCATCTATACGTACGGGACCAAAAATCACCCGAAGAATTTTTCTCTCGAAGCATCCTAAGACGTTCTCATCTTTCTTTGACAGGGTCCAGGCCTCAGCGCCATAAATGAGAACCGGGATGATGAGTGTCTTATAGATGGTGATTTTAGATGCTCGAGAGAGGACTTTACTTCTCAATTGCCTTCTAAGTCCAAAGAAGCAGCGATTTGCAAGAGTTATTCTTCGTTTGATTTCAGCGCTGGTGTCGTTGCCTGTGTTTATAGCGGTGCCTAGGTAGACAAAGTCCTTAACTACCTCGAAGTTATAGCTGTCCATGGTGACGTTTTGTCCAAGACGTCGTTGTTCAATGTCCTTTTTTGATGACAGCATATACTTGGTCTTGCCCTCATTGACCACTAAACCCATCTTCTTCGCTTCCGTCGCAATGCTCAAAAACGCTCCACTGACATCACGCTTTGATCTTCCAATTATGTCAATATCATCTGCGTATCCGAGTAATTGGATGGACCTTTGGAAGATTGTGCCTCTAGTGTTGACGGTTGAGTTTTGCACAATTCTTTCCAGAACGATGTTGAAGAAGTCGCATGACAGTGCATCGCCTTGTCTAAAACCTTTTTTGACATCAAATGCATCGGTGAGATCTTTTCCGACCTTGATGGAGCAGCGTGCATTCTCCATCGTCATTCTGCACAAACGGATAAGTTTGACAGGGATGCCAAAACTAGACATTGCTCTGTAGAGCTCTTCCCTATGGATGCTGTCATACGCGGCTTTAAAATCGATAAAAAGATGGTGGGTATCGATTTGAAGCTCCTGGGTTTTTTCCAAGATCTGCCGTAATGTGAATATTTGGTCGATAGTGGACTTTCCTGGTCTGAAGCCACACTGATAAGGACCTATCAGGTTGTTGACGAACGGCTTCAGACGTTCACATAGTACGGCAGAAAGGATCTTATATGCAATGTTAAGGAGACTGATCCCTCTGTAGTTGGCGCAATTTAAAGGGTCTCCTTTTTTATGTATCGGACAAACTATGCTGAGATTCCACTCATCGGGCATGCTTTCTTCCGACCATATTTTGCAGATGAGTTGGTGCATGCTCCCTACCAAGTCATCGCCTGCTGCTTTAAATAGTTCGGCAGCTATGCCGTCAGCTCCAGCAGCTTTGTTTGACTTCAGTTTAGATATAGCTATCTTCACTTCGTCTAGGTCGGGTAGGCGGAATTGTTGATCTGCGTCGCCTAAGTTGAGTGGTTCTACCTCCCTTACAGCGGGATTCGGTTCGTCATCGCCGTTATATAACTTGGAGAAGTGGTCTTTCCATATTCTCAACATAGACTGCGGTTCTACTACGATGTTCCCCTGATCGTCTTTACAGGCTTCGGTTCGTGGCTGGTACCCTTGGGAGTTCTTTTTTACCTTTTGGTAAAATTTACGAACCTCATTCCTGTTGTAACATCCCTCTATCTCCTCGATCGCGCGCTTCTCGTGCTCTCTTTTTTTCCATCTAAGAAGCCGGTGTTCCTCTCTCCTCCTCTGCTCGTAGAGCTCGCGAGCAGCTCTGGTCCTTCTGTGCAGGGCCGTTTTGTATGCCTCTTGCTTCGCTGCGTGCGCTTGCCGGCACTCGTCGTCAAACCAGGGGTTTCGCTGTTGTGGACGTGTGAAACCTAGCACTTCAGAGGCGGCATCTCTGATGGCTGCAAGGCAATGTTGCCACTGGTTTTCAATGCTTAATGCATGCAGCATAGGACTCCTTAAGAGGTTACTAGAGACTCGATCGGAAAAGGACATGGCAGTCTCTTGCGATTGTAGCCGTCTAACGTCGAAACTTCTCACAGTACTTCCTTGTTTTGGCTTGGACCGGGATATCCGTAGTCGTACCTTGGCTACAACGAGGTAGTGGTCCGAGTCAATGTTGGCCCCTCGGAATGTTCGGATATCCTGTATACTGGAGAAGTGTCGTGCGTCGATCGCAATGTGGTCAATCTGGTTGACGGTTGATTGATCAGGAGATTTCCATGTCCCCTTGTGGATATTGAGATGTGTGAACTGCGTACTAGCTACCAGAACGTCTCGCCCCGCAGCGAAATCGATCAGCCTGAATCTGTTGTCGGAGGTGGTGTCGTGCAGGCTGTATCTTCCGATTGTGCCACCAAAGATGTCTTCTCTTCCTAGCTTGGCATTAAAATCTCCTAAGACAATTTTAATGTCATAGCCAGGGCACTGCTCATATGTCTTGTCCAAGAGCTCGAAGAATATGTCTTTGGTGTCTTCATCTTTCTCCTCTGTTGGGGCATGCGCGCATATTAGGCTTATGTTGGCGAATTTAGCCTTGATGCGGATTGTCGTGATGCGCTCGCTCACACTGTTGAAACTCAAGACTTTTTGCCTGAGTCTAGTTCCAACAACAAATCCACACCCAAATAGACGCTGCCTTTGTTCTCGGTAGCAGTCGCCGTAGTATATATCGCAGTCTTTTAGTTTGCGTTTGCCCGGTCCATCCCATCGCACTTCTTGGATGGCGGTAATATCTGCCTTGCAGCAGTTTAGGGCTTCCGCTAATTGTTCGGCTGCACGTGGTCTGTTAAGGGACCTAACATTCCACGTACAGATCCGAAGTTCGTTGTCCTTATTTCGTTTGCTTGGGTTGTCAACAGTGAATCCGTCCGTATCCGAGGCTTGTTGGTGCTTCGCAACTAGAAAATTTTTTACGTGGTCAGGAAGTCACCCTGACGGCACAACCCCCAACCTGGAGGGCCAGATCCTTAGTATAACTCCAAGGACAGGGAGCCGGATAAACCGCTCCTTATAGGCCTGGGCTCCGAATAAGTCGTAGAAGCCCTATAAGGTGTTCACTAAGTAGTTCAGCCTTACTGGAACTTTAGACGCCACCGTTGATTCCATCTCGAGAATTCGTCCGCTGCCGTCTGGATAAGGAGAGGTGCCTTAGTGGAAACACCTCTCCCCCCCTCTCTCGTTTGCTGCCCCCAACAACTTTCCACTGGGGTTAGAACCCAATCTCCAGTTGAGGTACTAGGCACCCGATGTTCACCACGGGGAGGTGAGAGTAGGAGTTGATAGACAGAGGTGGGTTTTGAGAAAAAACCTGTGGACGCTTGTGTCCTCTTGAATGCACATGTCTACCATTTGAACATTTTAAGATTCATATAAGTTATTAGTAACATTGCTGTGCATAAATTTAATTTAATAGTAATTCAATATCATTGCCCATTTTCACGATATTTTTTTTTTTGAAAAACTATATCTCACCAATTTTTGAAAAAATTTGGTGTGTTTTGGAAACGGTCAACTAACATTTTTTTAAATTTGTTTTAGGTATAAAATAATCTTAAGGTCATATAATTAAGTGTACTCAAGATAATCGAGTCAAAAAAACAGTTTTTAAAAGTTCCTGACATTTTTTTTTTAACTTCAAATAGGAACTTTTCTCAAAGTTTCAAGTTAACTAAAGTCTAAATCAAATATTTTTAAAGAGAGATTTCTGTTTATGCGTGTATACATACATACGTTCGTATACGTCAGTACGTTCGGGTTACTATATTTCAAAGTATACATACATATATCTCAGAACTGATATAATCTACTTCAAATGAGTTTTGTTTTACAAATAATAACATCAAAAGAACCAGAAAAGATTTTCAAAAACAAAGATTTTCAAAAAAAAAGTCTCACAAACCAATAATGCTATCGACTTCATTTAAATATTATAAATTTGAAAATATGTATTTGTCACCTCGAATATTTTACGAACAAAAAATGATTTAACCTCCAAAATAATTGTATGCAACGTTTTTGACATCTGCTAAAAATTTGAGAAAAATTGAACTAACGGTTTTTCTCACCAAAAAATAAACACCTATGAAAATCACTACTAAAAGTTAACAAAAATTGATTTCAGACCAAGGTTACGAGCGGTATTAGTATACTCGATTTTAGCGTTATTTAAGCTGACAGTTGGAAAATATGTTAAGTCCAGTGTTTTTCTAGAAATTACCAAACATATCGATTTAATGGGGTTTAAAAGGAGGCCATTTTCTGAAGACCAACGTGATATTTCTGCCAAATCATCGTTTATACAGCTAACAGTGTGCTCGATTAGACCCAATGGGCAGCTAACATAAAGCTGAACGTTGTTAGCGTACAAATGTATAAAACATTGCCTAATAATCGATGGGAGTTCGGTAATATACAATGAAAACATTAAAGGTCCCAAGATTGAACCCTAAGGGACTCCACTCACAGTTGGTAAAAAGTCTGGTAGAATGTTATTTGATTCAACAGCTTGGAGCCTATTTCTCAAATAGGATGAAAGAAACCTTACAGCGCATGGGGAAAAGTTGAACTTATTTAGGAGCTTACTACATAAGGTATTGTGATCAACAGTATCAAAAGCCTTAGAGAAATACAGTAGGACTAAAAATGTAACCCCATCTTTATCTATACCCTGTCGTATATCTTCTGTAACATTTATGAGAGCTGTAATGCAGCTGTGGTTCTTCCGAAAGCCTGATTGTGTGGGTGTTAAAATGTTCCTTTGTCTCATATACTGGCTTATTTGCTGTTGCATGATTTTTTCTAAGGCTTTTGAAAAGAACGGGAGAATAGATATAGGCCTAAAATCATCCATTTTCGAATTTTTTGGAATAGGAAATATCTTTGCTACTTTCCACTGAGGAGGAAACATTCCAGTCATAAGTACTGTGTTAAAAATGTGTGTTAAGTAGGGCAATAACACGGGTAAAATAATCTTTAGAAATAGTGGATGTACACAATCGAGCCCAGCTGCATTAGATTTAATAGAAAGTAATGTAAGTACGATTTTAACATCTTATTATCTCTTAACAATTTGCTAAAGTTAAAATCGCAGAATGGCTACTTTAACTTATAGCAATTTGCTAAATCCATATGACATTTTTACAATTATTCTTATAAAGGCAATGGACGAAATGGTAAAGTCAATTGTTGGGAATTCAAACTAATAGGTCCATTTAAGCGTATTTTCTTTGTTTATTTTAATGAACTGTCACTTTTTAGACATGTTTTGTAGTCGCTTAGTAAATTATTAAATATTTATAAAATTGCTAACTAGTAAATTGCTAATCCCTTAACATTTACATTTTTGTTAATTAATTAAAATTTAAAATTAGGAGTTACTCACTGCTTCTGCTCTCAAGGTCTCAAGTAATGCTATCAACTTCAGTTATACTTTTTTCTTTTTAAGTTATAATTGTTCAAAACTGGTATGAGTTCGAAAAAGTAACAACTGATTTCATTTTTTTTAATCTATAGTTCAAAATAATTTCAGTATTTTTTTAATCAAAACAAATCTGCTGAACATAATTTATTATTTAGCTTTAATTTTTCAAAAAAATGTTATGTTATTAAGGTTTTTTATTGATATTATGAAAACTACTAAGAAATTTGTTAAATATTGTGAAAAATAGTTTTTCTTCTCCACTTTACATTTTATTTTTTATACAAATTAATATTTTATATCTTAAGCTCTTTGAAGGAAAACAGCACAAACTTTAAATGATTGCATCCTTTTGAAATACTTTAATGTTTATTATATACAAATATCAAGTGAAGTTCTAAAGGTTCTAGTTTTGGTACGAATCCAGTCAATTTTTGGTAACTATTTTAATAACACATAGAAGATCTTATAGCCTAAAAACTCCTTTGTATTAATATTTCTTTAATTATGAAAATTCTAAAGTATTTCAAAACATTGGTTCAGCTATTAATTTTAAAATCAACTGAAAAAACAAAAAGCAATACCTCTTGTCTCTTCTGTCATTTTCATATACACATCATGTACTCATTCCTCTACGAAAAAATATAATTAAACCAAATTAAAAAAAAAAAATCATCAACAATCCATTTCTGTCTTAAGAAAACATTCCAATTTGCTTCCGTCAAGTCGTTAAGCATTCAAAAGAAAAAATGCTCAACCTATTTGCCTTTTAAAATGAATCATTCCAGAAAATAACACACTGTCATCAAAGAATTTTTTCGAAATTTTTATTTTTGTTTTCTTATTATTTTTCGACAATTTTCCATTAAATTTCTCGCTAAGTAAACCAACAGCAGAAATTTAAAAAAAAATATAAAATTAATGCAAAACAGCCAGTGGCAAAAATATAAAAAAAAACTCAAAATAACAACGCCACAGCTTATCATAATTTTTCGGTTGCAAGTCAGTCAGTGCATCTGTATCATCATCATCATGATCGTCATCCAACCATTTTTGGGATAATAAGGATTTTGAAAAATTTGACTTGTCTCAACCAAGAAAAAAAATCCCATATTTCATGTACGTTTTTTCTTTATTTGTATGTAACACTGATGATGAGGCATATGAAGAAATCTCAAGACTTCGAGACATAAGCGCCAACAACGAAATTGTCACCTACAGTGGGATCAAAAGTTGTAATTTTATAGTTGGATATTTTTTCAGATGGAAATTTGTTTCTTCTTGAACAAAGCTCAAAAATATACAAAAAAATTAAATATTTGGAAATTTATCATCACATACAAATCATACAACGCTACTGTACAACTCAGCCCCATCATCATCATCATCATCATCATCACAACCATCAATTGAAGAGTTTACATTTTTGGAGCCTTTCAATAGCCCAAACAAAACAAAAAAAGTACTAACCAAACAAATTAAATTATAAGGGAGTGCCCAAATGATTTCTTACTGAATTTAAACGCACATTGCGGATAATTTCAAAAACCAAAAAAAACACATCCCTCCTTTAGGCTTCCAGTCAGGACTCTTTATGGTAAAGTATACCAGCTACGTGGTGCGGTGCGACACACTCGAAATACCGTATATAATGAGTGACCAATTTCTTGAAGCTCTTATTCGCATTGCATCCTCAGGAGGGACTTCGACTGAATCAAAGGTTCATAAATCAACATTATGCCTTAGCAATTGTTGTCGTCAGTCGTTATGGTTGTCTTGGCTGTTTATAAGGCTTTGAGAGGCTAAGAGAGAGATATAAGCCACAATAAAAAGGAAATCCAGTAAAAACTCAAAAAACCTAATAACGACGAGAGTAAAATGAATGAACACAAAAATGTGAGAAAAAAAGAAAAACATTCCATAATCGGGGGGTGATTTATTGCAATCAATTAGGGTAGTGAAATGCCATTTGTCCTCTTTGATGATTTAGTGCGACAATCATTACGTTTCTACGTTTTCCTCTCCTCAACATTTGCGTTACGGTTTAATAAATTTTTCCTCATTTCGTGGATTATGTTTGTAATATCTTACTTATTTTTCGTACACTTAGAGATTGAACAAATCAAATTAATTTAATGCATTTTTCTTAGTCTCTGTCTGCGCGTTCCTATATCAACTTTATGCTAGAAGGTAATTTTATCTGATTTTTGGGCAGAAGAAATTTATCGAAATTCATCGAAATTAAGGCTCAAAGCTTAAAACGAATTATCCTTAAAATAGCCTGGATTTGTGGATCAATTTATTATTTTTTTATTTTAAAGCAATCAATAAAATGAGTAGAAGATGAGAAAGCTAAAAACGCTTTTAATTTATAGGAAAGGAAATTGAAGTGATGATGGATTTTTATTTTATTGCAAAATTTCTCAATGAAATCAAACTTATTCTTCAATTTTTTGGCTTTATTATTGTCAAAGAACCCTACAAAAGGACCAAACCAAAAAAAGTTCAATACATATCTTCTCAAAAAATTCCCAATTGCTAGCAATTTCAGTAAATTTCTATCTAAAAGTGCATCAAGCGTCATATGCACTATCAAGGACGTTGTAAAAGCTCTGTCGCCTTTACCTTGTAGAGCAAATTACAAAAAAAAGGTAAAGAAAAACAAAAATAGCTTGGTACGTTGTACAATTCAGTCTCACACCCAAAAAAAAAAAAAAAAAAAAAAAAAACAAGCACCACCGCTAACTGAAGTAGCGAGTAATTTCAATCTTGTAGATACTTTATTTTTTATTTCTGAATCTGTGGCTTTAGCAGCTACCTGTGCCACACTAACAAACTAAAGTGTTAAAAACAAAAAGAGAACTTCAACATCCACCGATTCCACTTTTAGTGATCCTATATGAATAATGTATCTTATAGTTGTTAGATACATAAAGACATACCTACCTATAAACTATCGACACACTCAAGACTCAACTAAACTCAGTCTCAGTCTCACTTCAAGCCAAAATAGATGTAAATGGATTTTAATAAACACCAAAGCGAAAAATTAAATAAGCTAAATCGTGTTTAAGCTATTAATAAAGAAAAAAATGTCAAAATGGTATTTTATTTTATGTGTGCGTGTATGGGAAGATAGTGTGAATGTATTATATTTTAGATTGGTTTAAAGTGTGCAAGCTTGCGGTCATGTAACAAGTGTTTATAGTTGCAATTTTGTCATCCACACACAACAAAACGATTACTTAATAATTTTACTTATATACGGGAAGCTTTTTTTGTCACACATTTTGGTACAGCTCTCTCAAGGCCGTAGATGAGAAATACATTCGGAAGGGGAAGGTTCTTAAATATTGTTTTGATTAAACTATTATGGGAAGAAAGTAGACAAATTTGCTTTTTAATTAATGACTGATAAGTTAGAAAAAGTAGTTTTTGGTCAATGTAACTTATGTTTTTCATCAAAAAGGTTTTGTTGACTGATGCAAAGATTGATCATAATGTCATTTAACATAATTCAGAAGTAAATACATTACCCCATGCTCTACAGAAGTCACAAGATCAGTTCTCTATCTCGAAAAAGAAAATATCGACTGATTTTTCAAATTTGAGATTGATGCGTTCTTCTCAGGTGATAATAATAGTTTTAATTGAAAATAAAATTGGATCAAGCATTGGATACAAAATTCTGCAATTCTACTGATGAAAAATTATTTGAAGAATTTTTTTTCCCACAATTAGTTTTTAGTTTTAAGTAGCTTTTGAAATTTTCTAAAAAGTGTTATTAAAAGGATTTTAATGTTTAAAAGTATTAAGTCAAATGTTTTACAATTTTAAGTATTTATTATCATTAGAAGTTCAAACTTACGCTTCTTCAAATTTCAATGAAATTCTTAATGGTGTACCGCATGGAAGTGCTTAGGGTCCAGTTATATTTCGTTAATTGAAATGTGAATTGACAATGTGAACCACAGAGTTTTCAAGTGGCAAATTCAGTGAGTGATATTTTTCACTGGAACTAATAATTACAATCAAGGTAAATGAGAAACCTTTAAGTCAAAAGGTTTTTCAATTAGAAAAAAATCCACTGCAACATCGTGAAATATTTACGTCCTCAGTTTGCAAAGCAAACTTTTATTATTATTTTTAAAATTTTTGAAAATGGCACATCTAAACCATAATTAATTTTCATAAGATACATTTTTTTTAATGTCTTTAGGGCTTTTATCTAAAGCTTTAAAAGTTATACAGAAATTTGTTAATTTTTAAAAACTATCTCATTCTATTATAGAGCAGTAAGCCCCGTCGACTTCCTCTCATCAACTAAGTCCCTGTTCAAAGGCATAGGCATAATAAACTTTAGTTAACTACTCATAAAGTTTTGAATTACAGCTGCAGCTCTAAACATACTAAATATTGCGTTTGTAGTTGTATGTTGATTTCATTGAAAAGTTCGTTGACTACAAAAACTTTACACATATATATATAAATGTAGGTATAAAGTGACGACTTGTTGTAAAATTAAAAATATAAAAACAAACACCATTTGGTCATAGATATGGCGTCTTCGTCGTCGTCGTAGCCGATGTTGTCGTTTATCTAATGCACGTACAGGTGAATTATACTAACCGCACAAAATATAGGCAAGTATGTCTATATTCTTATATAGTCATAGTCATAGAAATAGGTACATCTATCTTATATTGAAAAAGGTGCATGTTCATAGTTCAAGTAAATTTACGTTGTACCTATTCGACTATATACTTCACTGGTGGCAAAGAGATTTGATAAGGCGTTAAATAGCGTGTTGGAAATTTTTTCTTTTAATTAAATTGTCTATATATAAGAAATAATAATAATAATCAATTGACCAATAACAATCACATAAAAGAGCTTAGAAGGTTAATGTAAATTTAATTATTTTTATTTTTCAATTTTATGTGTGTATAGATTTAGATACTCCTAGTATTTTTACAGTACATTGATGAAAGACTCAACTTTAACAAATTGCAGATAGCTATGACTTATGAGCTTTAGTAAAGGTGGCTTATGTTTGTAACTTTATTTTTTCTGCATCAAAAGGTTAATTGTGTGGTTTTAAGATTTAAAAAATATAAAAAAAACATGTTAAAACAACCAATTTAATTTTTTTCTTTTAAATCACTTGGACCCAGCATATATTGTTTTATACAAAATCAGCAGAGTACGGCCTTTTAACTGCTCAGGTTTTGAATGAAAAGTTTTTTAATAGCCTTCAAGAATTAACTAATAAAACAAAATAAGTGTACGACATCATTGGAAAATAGCAGAAGTCATCCTGATACCCAAACAAGGTAATCCACCAACAAAAGTAACATATTCCAGGTCTATAAGGCTTATGTAGATCAAAGGTTTATGAAAAATATTGTTACTGAAGAGTTGAAAAAAAAATAACAGAAAGAACCATATCGGTTTGGATTTAGAAAAAACGGGTTGGGGTCGAAATACTGTATGGATCATAATGCTGTATATAAAATACTGTATCTCAAAATAATGTATTTCAAAATACTGTATGCAAAAAATACTGTATGATCAAAATACTGCATCTCAAAATTGTGTATTTCAAAATTCTGTATATCAAAATTCTGTACATCAAAATTCTGTATTTCAAAATGCTGTAAATAAGGCTAAAAAATAAAAATCGTTTTGACATGTAAAAAAGTGCACACGATTTTTATTTTTTAGCCTTATTTACAGCATTTCGAAATACAGAATTTTGAAATTTGTTAAGAAAACATCATAATAATTTTTAATTAGCATAATGTTCTAATATACATACTTCCCTTGAACAATAACAATGTCAAAAAGTAAAATTACGCTTTTCACTATAATACACAGCATCGACCCACATATCAACTGCACCAGACTAATTGATCTGTCAAAACTTCCAGTATTATACAGTATTATGAGAAACAGTATTTTGACAATACAGCATTTTAAGACACAGTATTTTAAAATACAGCATTTCGACCCGCTCTCCCAGAAAAAAGTTTAAGTTTAAGAAAATGATAGGCGAGGCGATAGAACTATAACCGAAATATTTACATCACTCGAACACCACCGCAAGGTTTCTTGAATTACGGTGTTTTAATGATATTTTTACAAAAATGTTCTGTCCAATCAGTAAGTGGCACTCCCCCTCCCCCCCCCTAACCAATTCATTCGTAATACTGGCACTTCCAGGAATGCTCATCAGTTTACCCTTGAGCTCAACTTTGGACCTACTGTCAAATGCAGAGATTCTTTTTTTAACCACACATCTAGAATGTGGAATGCTTAAATCAACTCTGTTTTTCCTTCTCATTTTGATAATCAAAATTTTTAGACCAATGTACATCTTCTCTTAAATCCTTCACTATATTAAAAATACGATAGACAAGTTGAAGAAAAATGCACGGCTTTATTTTTAAATGTTGCTAAAGCCATTGATAACTTATGGCTCCTGAAAAATTTTACAAACTACATATAGGGATCTTCATGGGCAATACTACGAAATACTGAAATCATATGTTAAAAACTGACACTTTAAAGTAAGGTATAACCAAAATTAATTGTAACTACAGAAATTTAAAGCTGGTGTACAACAAGGAAGTGTCTTAGGGCCAGCCTTGTATTTTTTTTTATATAAATGAGATGTTTTAGTCTACATAAATTATGTCATGTTCACCTTCGGTAATAATATAGCAATATTGGTTCCAGATAAATCTGTTAAGATGGCAAAAAAAACAATTGCCAAACTCATCCCAAAATTCCAAAACAAAGTCAGTCATGGAATAATAAATGCTCTTGGAACTTTTAAATTAAAATAGTTGCAGAAGTGGTTAAAATCATTTTCTATCACTCAATCAACAACTGCAAAGTCATATCAACTCTAAAGTGACGAACATCTATTTTAAATTTTGTTCCCAGATTAAGAAGAACCAAGCCTCATCAGCTGATGGTCTAAAAGCTATGTTAAAGTGGTATAACTAAAAACTTCCCCTTAATTGAATTATGAATTAAGAATGAAAAACGAGGCTGGGATGCGACCCACACTGATAACTTCCCATCCCGTCTGTCGATTTGTCTTGCTTAAAAGTTTGTAGGTTTTCGTGTTGGGTTAAAAAAGTTGTTAATTGAATTATTCTTAAATTTTTAAAATCACCAACAATATTTTTTATATAAAGAAATAGTTTAGTTTGAAAATCTAGTTTTATTAAATAGATTTTTAGTCGAAAACAAATTTTTAACAATTTAAGTAGGATTTTTCTAAATTTTTACAAATTGGATGAATAAAATTAATTTGAGAGATAATCAAGAACCGAACATCAATTTTTACCAAATTTGCGTACTATTTTTTTATGAAAAAACGGATTGTTGGATTTTTATAAAAACAATGCTGAATATCGAAAACAATATTTTCCGTGAAATAAAAAGAGTTTGAAGACAATATTTTTAATTTCTGAAAAGCTATTAGTCGTAAGTAAATTTGTACTAAGTTTTACTTTTGTTTTTTTTTTTTAGGTTTTTATTTTTTGTAAAAAACCTGTCAATTACATTTTTCTCAAAATTTTACTAAATGTTGACAACAATATTTTTTTTTAAAGATAAAAGTAGTTTAAAGCCAATATCTCAAAGTTTTGAAAAGATATTTGAGTCGAAAATCAATTTTTACCAACTTTTATTAATTTTTTTGTTTAGGTTTTAATTTTTTGTAAAATAAACTGTCAATTCGATTTTTCTAAAAATTTTTCCGAATGTTGA
The DNA here is from genome assembly GCA_920104205.1 of Eupeodes latifasciatus. Classification (NCBI taxonomy): domain Eukaryota; kingdom Metazoa; phylum Arthropoda; class Insecta; order Diptera; family Syrphidae; genus Eupeodes; species Eupeodes latifasciatus. The sequence goes on along the minus strand of OV049925.1, from coordinate 6,741,595 downwards.
AAACAATATTTCTTATAAGTTAAAATTAGTAAGAAGCCATTATCTCAAATTTTTGAAAAGATATTTGAGTCGAAAATCAATTTTTACCAACTTTTGTTAAATTTTCTTTTAAGTTTTTATTTTTTGTAAAAAAACTATCAATTCGATTTTTCTCAAAAACTTTCAGAATATTTCTTATAAGTTAAAATAAGTTGGAAGCCATAATCTCAAATTTTTTAAAAGATATGTGAGTCGACATTCATTTTTTACCAACTTTGAGTAATGTATTTTTTTTAGGTTTTTATTTTTTATAAAAAAACTGTCAATTCGATTTTTCTCAAAATTTTACCAGATTCTGAAAACGTTATTTTTCTTTGCACAAAATTGTTTTGGTGATTAAATCATTTTGTATTCGTAAAATTTTCGGGGTGAGAAATTTTTTTTTTCAGTTTTTTGATTTATAAAAAACCGTTAATTGGACTTTTTTCAAAATAATACTTGTTTGGTATCACGTTACAATATATTATATAAAATTTAATTCAAGTCTCTAGCGTTTTTGGTTCGTAAGATATTTAGGGTTAACCAAAATTTTCCCCTTTTTACTGCTATGGTAAAAAAACCAATCACGCAATTTTCTTGAGAGCCCTTTATGCATCTTTCTGCCTTATTATCTGTATAACAAAAATTTATTTGAAGTCGATATCTCTTCTAGTTCTTGAGCCATGGACGACGAAAAAAACGTCGTGAACGTACGGACGTACGAACGTACGTACATACACACGCACGTACAGACATCTTTCTAAAAATCTTTTATTTCGACTCTAGGGACCTTGAAACGTCGAGAAATGTCAAAATTTTCAATTTGACAAATCAGACCCATTACAATAACTTCTTATGGGAAGTTAAAACTTAAAATCATTCGTAAAGCTTTGATGGTGTTAGTGTGGTTAGACTCCAAGACTTTAAGACTCTTTACTGATTCTTACCGAATGTCTTAAGAAGACTCCTATCGGATCCGGATGGATACAAAACTTGGCCCCAATAACGTCTCCATCAGGTTTTAAATATCTTCATCACTTATTTTTTTTTATTTAAGGATCCAAAGTAATTGCAATCCTTATCCTATCCAAAAAATCTGGGATACGGATACATATCACACTAATGACCCGGGTATATAGGTATTTTTTTTGCTGTAGTTGTTATGTTCTTAATTATCCTTTACCATGTCATTAATTTTCCTTCGAAATTGATTTCCCACCCATAAACCAACGCAAATACATATAGGTATAGGAAATCCCTTTTAGGTAGGTAAGGTATATCCCCATCACAATAAGAAAAAAGATCATTGTACTCGAAATTAATACCAAAAACCTCCACCACACCACCTTTTACTTCTATTTGATGGATAATTTCCAACAATTCCAACGCACAAAGGACATAGGCCTACATAAGACGACCGAAGGAAAAGAAGGAATAAAAAAGGACGAAGCCACAGGAACACTATGGCGCTTTCTGATGGTTGGTGTTTTATTGTTTTAGCCGATATAGTTTCCATGACAAAGTGACATTATTTGTGGTTTTTCCGATTTCTATGTTTATCGTGCGTGATGAGATTTTAGGTGTGGGGTCGGAAATGAAGTTGGTGGAAGTGTGTTCATAAAACCATTTTCAAAGCCTATACAAAAACAATATTATGTATATGCCTATAGAAGCTTGCGTGGTCGGTGTATCTTCCATCATGCTGTCGTGTAATTGTATTGTAATGAAATTCAAAAAGAAACAAAACGAAAAAAAAACAACTTCTTCTTCTTCTTCTTCCTCTTACAACTTTACGCATATTTCCCTTCGATACATGAATACCATGGCTTCGGAGACAGCGGCGGTAGAGGTAACGGCGATACCGAAACTCGGACAGAGAAGAATTTTGTTTTGTAGTTTTTCTTTTTTGGTTAGGGCCGCCGAAATGCTAAATGGGAAACGTTTACAAATTTTTTGTTTTTGGCTTTTTGGGTGGCCATTGAACCCGGACAACAGCACGCCGCCGCACCACGCCACAGAAACGTGCATATATAACAGGCCCAGAAAGAGAAGATTAAATGACAGAAAGAAAGAAAAAATTAAAGCTGTTGGCGGTTACTTTACTGGCGTTAGCTGTTAAAATTACTTATTTTTTATTTCTGTTGATGTTCGTTGGCGTTTTTGGGGGCTTTTATTATTGACTCAAATATACATACACAAAAAAAAAGGTATATTGGTTTGGCTTTGGGGCACCACAAGAGCAAATAAGTTAATGAAAATAGGATCCAGTTTTATGGGTTGGCAGTTCGTAGAAAAACAAAATAAATATCTAAATAGCCTAATGACAAGGATTTGTTTCGGTCCCTATTCTCGGATATCTACTTCTACTCCTATTTCTTAATGGGTAGCTCATTGTACTGTACATATAGAAAAGAGCACTAACCTCTTGCTCCTAGGAGCAACACACACACACACAAAACAGATCCTTTTTCCGGTGAATTTATTTTATATATTTTAGGATCATTGAGGACAATGAACTTTTGGCAATCCATCATTTGAACTTTAAGTCAGGTCATTGAACGAATTTCTTTCGAATTTTTGGATTTTTTGTATTGCCCCAAAATGTAGGTAGGTGCGTATCTTAGGGAGGGTATATCGTCATAATGAAATAATAGACCAAGAAATGAAAGAAATTAATGGTGGGAAAAGTTATTGCTGATGGTGATATTCTGGACTAAGTGAAATGAACAAGAGGAAGCTTAAAAGGATTTTTTCTTGTTTGTTCTCATTTTCAAAATGAAATAACGTCTTAAAAGAAATAAAATTAATATATCTTTTTTTATATATTAATTAAAAGCATTTTTTTATAGGATTTGGATTTAATTAGATTGTGAAATTTTTGAGCAAATTGTTTACACGAAATTCCAAACTTTACTTATTTTGAAAGAAAAAAAATTTGTGAGCTTAATTTGAGAAATTTTGAATTTAAATGCCTTATTAAAAATATGTATAATTCTTAGACATTTTTTGAGCCCCTGCACAAAAAGTTTGATAGGAATTGATAAAATTGATTTTAAATTTGTTCAAGAAAATATCATTTCAAACTTTCCTCGAAATAAAAAAAACTACCTATAACCACTATTTTTGACTGCAAATCAAGAGCTTTTTGGTAGCATGATTTTCGAATTGAAAACTTCGAAATTTTTGGAGTGTAGTTATAAGATGCCTGAATACAAATTTATAATTTTAAGAGAAATGACTAAATGCATTCGTATGTAAGCAAATTTTGGTTTTTAGATAATAACATTCAAATATGCAGAAAAGACTTTTTAGAAAATTCATTTGGTGTTTTTGTTTTTATTGGGGCAATTTTAAAAGAAGTAAACATTTTAGGTGGATGTGAATTTATCTTGATCAAGCAGGTAATGCTATCAACTTATGTTAAATAATTTTTACATTATTTAGAATTCATTCAGATTAAAAAAAAAATAACTGAAAATTTTGAACGAATCAAAAATTATTAAGAAAATGATTTTTCACCACCAAATTTTTAGAAACGCAATATTTAATTGTCCTTAGAAAATTAAGTAAGATGAATTCTACATGTTTTAACATTTAATTTCCATCAAAACTTATTCGTAAAATAATTAATTTAAATTTTTTTTTTTTCAACAACAAAATTACTTTTTTTTTCTTTCCAACAAACAAAACAATATTTTTTTCAAATGAATAAGATGTCCTTCATTTAAATACCACCTTTTAATTTTTCTAGCACATTAGGTTTTTAAAATATGACCCTTTAAAATGCTAAAATCAACCAAAAACAGGGTTTTAAATCTAAGTTAAAACTGAAAATATCACTTAACAATAAATTCTAAGATGACTTTGCAAAGTACAAATCTTTCTTTTCTAGATATTATTCAAATCATCTCACTAGTTATGAGTCTTTATTTGACTTTATATATAAAGTTTAAAGCAAATTTTGTATTTAATACTGCCATAGTCTTAAAAAAAAGTTTTTGAAGCAATTTTCAGTGTTGATTTCGAATTCAAACTCTAATTTTAACTATTTTCTCAAGTTTTTAAGGGCCCCCGCAGACTGCAGACTTTTTTTCGGCCGATAGTTTGGTCATGTTGGGCTGAAAGTGCGCACACCAAGCCAATTAAACAGTTTGGTTGGTGAACAGGGCGCAGACTATCCAACAGTCGGCCGACTATTCTACAATCAACAATTGTGATTTGGGCGACGCCATATTCAAAATACACGCACACAACGCCAAATCACAAAGCGAACTGAACTATCGGCGGACTAAACAATCGTCATGTTTGCGCAGGCGTGTATGCGCCAATACTGATTTAACAGTCGGCCGACAGATTAGTTTGAATGTAATCGTGTAGCCCACCGGTCAGCAACAGGCGGACCGCGGTCCGTTTCCGGTTCGCAAAAGGTCAAACTGCGTACCGCGGAACCACGAAAGGTCAAACTTAGCCATACTACCGATTCAATTTAATAACATATATGTACATATATGTAAATTTAAACAAAATTAAAAAATGCTTTACTAACACACGAGCAAGTGCGTTTGCAACTCCTTTACGCAATTTTGAATATGGCAGTAAGCACGTATTCACAGACAAATAAATTAAATTGACATACACAATGTAAACAATCGTTTTTTTGTAAGTAAAATTCTCTCCGCAGTCGAATTGGTTGTCAGTCTTATTGTGAGATCTAATTACGAAGCTTTCTTTCGATATCGATTGTTTTATAATTTTTCGTGTTTTAAAACGTTTCGTACCAATAATATTAATCCAAAAAACCGAAAAGTGGACAGTGAAAATAAGAAGTTTCTGACCGAGTGGACTGAACAATATTGTTTTACGCTGTTTTTTTCTGAATGTGAAACGGCGTATTCAGACTTACTGCCACACAACAATATTCGTTGGCTAAGTAAAGGTCATGTTATTAAACTTTTGTGGATGATTAAAGAGCAAGTTATCTCCTTGCAAAACTTGGATACTATGGAAGTAAGGAAGCACTTGGAGTTCATAACTTATAAAGAGCGCAATGTACCTACTAGCTTTGGCTTTTCTAAAAGATGTTCTGAAATATTTAAATGAGCTTAACATCCAGTTACAAGAAAATGGGAAATTAATATGTGATTTAATGCAAAGCGTGTCCGTTTTTCGTCGTAAGCTGGATATTTTCGAAAAATATTAATTAATTAATTAATTTCCCAACAATTCTTGAATATTAAAAGAAGAACTCTGAAGAAGAAGACATTGCAGTATTTTCAAACTTTCTATCCGATCTTAAAAGCGAATTTGCTGTAAGATTCCAAGATTTTGCAGAGATTGGGAAGCTATCTCAATTCCTTAAATTGCCTTATGAAGTCACTGCAGTAGCAGAATGGACTGAAGTGGCTGCGAAGTTATTCGATCTTTCAAAAGCTTCATTACAATTGGAATTAATTGACCTTCTAGAAGATATTTCCCTGCAAATATTTAAAACTGCATCCACTGAAGAATTTTGAGGTAAGCAAGCATGTTCCAAAAAATATCAAAATTTCAAAAAACTATCTATCAACTTGGCTACTATGTTTGGCTCGACATATATATATACATATATTAAATCGTCTTTCTCAAAACGAATTTTTTGAAGAATAAATATCGTTTGAGATTATCAGACGCCCACCTTGATGACACTCTTCGCATTTGCTGCTCCCCGAGTGAGCAAAACTATAAAAAATTGGCTCAAGACCATCGTTGTAATTTTTCTCATTCATTTAATTAATTTTACAGTTACTTAAATGAAGCAAAATAAAAACTACAAAACTTTTTTAGTTTTTTTTTCTGGACCTCGATTAAAATATTTTCAACCGTATCTGGACCCCACTTAAAACTACTTGCTGACCCCTGGTGTAGCCTATCAAACTTTTTTATCGGCCGATACTGAATCGCTGTAGTGTGCGCATATGCATTCCTCTCCATATTGATTAAGAAGCCGACCAAACTATCGGCCGATAAAAAGTCTGCAGTCTGCGAGGGCTCTAAAATACACATTTGTAACATTATTTACATATTTTTTAAAATACTTCAAGGGCTTGATATAATACAATTATTAAGACAACGGATTTGGAACTAGAACAAAACTTACTTTCAAACCATTTTAGCATAAAGAAGACTTTTCGAATATTATATGAAATAATAAAAATATTTCAACTGATTATTGGAGCTTCAAAAAGACTTTTTTTCAAATTTTAATAAGTAATATCTCAAATCAAAAAACCCATTGGAAACGCGATATTTTATTGCCAGAAAGAAAACCTTGCCTTTTGATGCAAGGCACTACTCCATACACAAACTTCTAATATTTTTTCTAGAGAAATTCCAAATTTTCCTGGCAATATTTCTAGCTTTTCTTTTCCGCTTTTTCCCATCTTTGTTTGCTGCCTTTTTTTTGGTTTACGGTAGTGGTAACTAAGCCACAAGAAAATGGTTTGGAAAAAAGCTAGAAACTTAATTTTTCGTGTCACTTAATTTTGGAAAACAAAAAATCAGAAAACTTTTGTATATTGGTGAACAAAAACAATTTTATACAAAACTACGTCTTCTAATCTTGTTTTTTGAAAAATTTTAAATAAATGCGAAGAATAAGGGAGATATAATTAAACTTCATATTGGGCTATTATTAACTTCCCATAGGAAGTTATTGTAATGGGTCCGATTTGTCAAATTAAACATATTGACATTTCTCGACGTTTCAATTTCCCTAGAGTCGAAATAAAAGATTTTTAGAAAGATGTCTGTGCGTGCGTTTGTTAGTACGTCCGTATGTCCGTTCCGTACATCCGTACGTTCGCGACGTTTTTTTCGTCGTCCATAGCTCAAGAACTAGAAGAGATATCGACTTCAAATAAATTTTGTTATACAGCTAATAAGGCAGAAAGATGCGGAAAGGGCTCTCAAGAAAATTGCGTGGGTGGTTTTTTTACCATAGCAGTTTAAAAAAAAAGGTGAAAATTTTGGTTAACACTAAATATCTCACGAACCACTAACGCTAGAGACTTGAATTTAATTTGATATTATATATTGTAACGTGATACCAAACAAGTATATTTTTGGAAAAAAAATACAATTAACGTTTTTTTTTATAAATCAAAAAAACTGAAAAAAAAATATTATTTACCTCGAAAAATTTATGAACAAAAAACGATTTTATCTCCAAAACAATTTTGAGCAAGGAAAAATAACGTTTTCAACATCTGGTAAAATTTTGAGAAAAATCGAATTGACAGTTTTTTTATAAAAAATAAAAACCTAAAAAAAATATTAATAAAAGTTGGTCAAAAATTGATTTTCGACTATTTGAGTCTTTTCAAAACTTTTAGATATTGGCTTTAAAGTGATTTTATATTTTAAAAAATATTGTTGTCAACATTCAGTAAAATTTTGGGAAAACTTGAGTTGACAGTTTTTTACGCAAAAATAAAAACCTAAAAAACATTACTAAAAGTTGGTAAAAATTGACTTTCAACTCAAATATCTTTTCAAGATTTTTAGATATATGCTCTAAACTAATTTTATCTTTTAAAAAATATCGTTGTTAACATTCAGTAAGATTTTGAAAAAAATCGAATTGACAGTTTTTTTACAAAAAAAATAAAAACTAAACAAAAATTAATAAAAGTTGGTAAAAATTGATTTTCGACTCAAATATCTTTTCAAGACTTTAAGATATTGTCTTTAAACTAATTTTTTTGTAATAAACAATATTGTTTTCAATATTTGGTACAATTTTCAAAAAAATCGAATTGATAGTTTTTTTACAAAAAATAAAAACCTAAAAAAAAAAACAATACTAAAACTTAGTAAAAATTTACTTTCGACTCAAATGTCTTCTCAAAAATTAAAAATATTGGCTTCAAACTTATTTTATCTCACAGAAAATATTACTTTCGACATTCAGTAAATTTTTTATAAAAATCCAACAGTCCGTTTTTTCATAAACAAATAAAATCTACAAAAAAATAGTACGCAAATTTGATAAAAATTGATGTTTGGTTCTCGATATCTCGTAAACAATAGAAGATATTGACTTCAAATTAATTTCATTCATCCAATTTTTATTTATTTATATAAGAAATCATTTTTTTTTTTAATAAATGCTACTAAAATTGGTAAAAATTGGTTTTCGACTAAAAATCTCGTTAACAAAAAAATAATTTCGAAATCAAACTATTTCATTACTATATGCAAATATTAGTAGTAGGGAGTTTTTAAATTTTTAAGAATAATTCAACTGAGAAATTTTTTAACAAAACACGCAAACCTAAAAACTTTTAAGCAAAACAAATCGACAGACGGGATGGGAAGTTATCATTATCAGTGTGGGTCGTATCCCAGCCTTTATATTTTTCTCATAGAGTTCGTCTAAGGAAATTTGTGCTGCGAATGTTTCAAAGTTATCAACGTGTCAATCAAATTTTGCTTCAATTCTTAGTAGACACGCATTTTCTTTGACGATTTCTATCATAAATTTAAATAAATAATTATTATAAAAATAATATTGACTTTTTAAATAAAATCATTACCAAAGTGCAATAACTCTGTTGAATTCTTTGTTTTTTGAATACTCATAGAGAAAATGATGATTATGAAAAAAATACAATATAAATCATCAGCTCAAAATTTATTACTAATAACCTTAGAGTTTTATAATGATCGTTATGAAAGATATACTTTTTTCCTTTTTTTTTTCAATTTCAAAGTCAATCTATACTCGCATGAATTCGAAAAATTTTAAATTATTTTTTTTTTTAAGATTTATAACCACAAAAACGAAACACACATATTTAAAACAAATTTATTTAATTGCTGGATTAGAAAATAATAAAAAAACGAAGAAGAGAAACCCCCAAAAAAAGAGTTAACCATAAAATAGATTTCGAAAATTTGACATCACCCATCATCATCATCATCATCATTTCACCATCTTTAAAGGTTTAGGAAGGGATTGAGAGGAGTTGGGGGGTGGAGTTTCAGAGAGAAAATACTAAAATTAATAACAAACATATGATTTCAGCTTTCGTCTATACGAGTATAGGAATGTGAAAAATTAAAAGAAAATTATGCAACAAAATAACATTCAAATTAATTTAAACATATGTAGCTATTTTTTGAAGCGAAAAATTTGTATCTTTTTTTGTTTTATATGAACTTTGTAGATATTTTTAAGGTTGCAAAAATAATAGATAGTTTTGTTGTGGTTTTGGTTGATTTAATTTTGAGCGAGTGGCCATCATCATTCAGAGTACCTACGAGATACATATGTAGTAGTTTTATTTATTTTAAGAAAATTAAATCTTTTGAAATTTGTATGTTTCTTAAGAAAAGAAGCTTCAAGCTAAAAATTAAACAAAATTAAAAACTAGTTTGCGAATAAAATTGCAAAATTGTGAAAGTTTTTTTTTTTGCAAAAGTCCATAGGTCATTCAATATTTTTTCCATACGAATTGGTTTATATTTTGTGATAATATTGGGTGATTAGTTGGATTTACAATTTATATTACAACACAATTTACATAAATTATGATGACCTTGAATATATACGTATGTTGCTTAGTTGATTTTTGTGGGTTCTGTGGTTTTCGTTTTCTTGAGAGTGCTTCATAATTACAGTAAAAAAAAAAACTTATCAATTTCTTTGTTTTCTTGTTCTTAACAATTAGACTTTATAAATATGTCCACTGCCCAGCTGGCAACATAGTTTTATAGATTAATTAAAAAGCAACCACTAGAAAATCACAAGTGCGTGATTTGACATTTGGATAATGAGGCAGTGCGGTTTTATAATTTTAAGGGAATCTTAGAATTTTTAAAATTAATTGAATTCTATGAAAACAATGTTTGTTAAATTTTGTTTGCTAAACTCACGTTATGTTGTTTTCGTTAAAATGGTTTGGGATTGTTCCACATTCTTAATATTTAGAGATAATATTTTGAATTATTGGATTTTTAAAATCAATATTAAAACCTTTTTTTTTTTAATTACTAAATATCTCAAAGAATTAGAGTAGTTTTTTGGTGCTAGACAAAAATATCGGGTTATGTAATTATAATTAATTAAAAATCATATAGATTTGATAAACATTTAAACATTGCGCCATTAATATTTTAGAATAAGATTACTTTGTATTCGCTCAAAATATACAAAGTTGTGAAGAAACATTTCAAAAAATTTAATGAGAAAAAGTTGTTTCTTATAATTTGGTGTATTGGAAGTATACTGTGGCGTATGTGGAACATTTTCTTAGAGCAATTATTCTGTAGATAAGAGTTGGAATATTTTATTCCGAACGCAATTGAGATACACTTCGTTGGGATTTAAAAAGAGTTTTCGAATTTTAAAAGCCAGTTTTATGTAATGTCTACAGAAACACTAAATATTTTAAGAGGAAATCGGATAGCTACTCTGTTTTATAAAAGTTGTTTTTTAAAATTCAGGATAACCTTGCAAAAATTCTTTCCAAAATACTGAACGTGTATTTGAAACAGGTGGTGGTGTTATTCCACCTGAAGTTTGTTTTCTCTAAGGTATCTTGCTTTAGCATGAGTTTACATGTAGCTAAGGGGATACCTATGCTAGCATTGTGAGCCAGCAGAGGTAAAGTTGTTCCGCTTTTTGCAAGTTCGTCAGCTTTGCAATTTCCTGGAATGTCTCTATGGCCCGGCATCCAAAAAAGGTGAATGTTGAACTGTGTAGCCATCTCCGTAAGAGATGATCGACAATTTAGGGCTGTTAGTGAGTTAGTGGAGACAGAGTCTAGGGACTTTAACGCAGCTTGGCTATCCGAGAAGATGCGTATATCATTAGTTGATATAACGTTTTCTCTAAGCCAGGATAGGACTTCTTTTATAGCCAGGATTTCAGCTTGGAACACGCTACAATGTTTGGATAGACGAAAGGAGAGACTTAAGTTTAGTCTATCTGAGTATACGCCTCCACCAACCCCAGCTTTGGTAGTTCTTAACAGAATTTCGTAGAATTTTGTAGTTTTTGACTTACAAAAATAAGGTCTTCCAAAAAGGTATGGAATTTTAAAAAGATGCAGATTTTGAACCTAATCAGCAATTTAACTTTAACTACAGCTTTTTTCTTTGACCTTATCACATTTTTGGAATTGAAAAATAATTAGATTTAAAAAGATTAGATTATTTTTTGTACTCAGTAAAAAATAATTTTGAAGGCGAAAATTCCTATAAAGTTAGTGTTTAGTTAGAGAAATAGGAACTTTAATAGTGGTGTTATTAATTTTAGTCAAGGAAAATTAGAAATTTACTTCAAAAATACTTCGACAAAGCTGAATATTGGTACAGAACTTCATTTATATGTCTTTAACACTTCCTACAAAGTCCTCTTATTTTGGAGTAGAGCAAACAAATTCAAGAGGAAAGGGGGGTGGTGGGTAATTATGGTCATGAAAAGCAGTTTAGGGGAGAAAAATACAGAAAGAACCCGAATTAAGTAACCAAACTTGTGCGATCAAATAAAAATGTTAGTCTGTCATTGCAATTGATAAACATAAAACTTCCATTGGGAGGACCTCAATCAGCCAGCTGTGGCGTGATGCGTAGTGCATTGGCTCCGTCAGCTACTTGGTCAAGGTTCGAATCATAGTGAGGGTAAAAAAGTTTTTCAAATAATATGCACGAACCAAGGACCATAATAAGGGGAATATGATGAACGGTTTCCAGCCCACCACAATTCAGTTGTTATTGCAGGCTACTAATGTTCTAGACATGAACCCGGTCATTGCTCGCATGTTAAAAATTCAAGGGTATCAAGAAAAATTTTGTGAAATTACTCGAAAACTATAGTTATTTTATTGAAAAAGGTTGTAGACACATTTTGTAGCTTACGTATGGTTCTACACAAAATATTTGAAAGTTAAAAGATTTTGAGAAAAACTGTCAAAAATATTGGAATGTTGTAAAAAATAGTATTAATACAATTTTTTTACAAATTAAATTTATTAGAAAATCAAGTTTCAAGGAGGTACCGTCACAAAAAAAAATGTTTTGTCTTCAAAGTACTTAAAACTAACAAAAAGTTTATACATATGTATTTCCAAAAAATGCTTGAAGACAGAAGAATTTTTCCGTCAAAATGAGAGTAGGATGACTTAAACTTTTTCTGTGGTGTCATAAATATCTTTTGTTTTTTTTTCAGCACTTTGTTTTAAATAAAAAATAAAACGACCGAAAAGCGAAAAAGTGTGGGGGAGTTGAAGAAACTGAGATTTACGCACTTTACAATACTTTGTCTGATATTTTTATAATTTTAAAGTTCAAGTTCACCAAAATTTAGCATTGCCGGAGTAAGGCTTTCGAAGTAAGGCAACTTTTTTATATAATTTTTGTAGACTATTGATTTAAATTGCTTTTTAACAAACTCTTGTGTTTTGTAATTGTTTCTCTTATGAATTCTTTGAATTTTGGTCATTCTGTGAACTATCGTCATAATTTATTGATTTTGTTATTATCTATCTACATTTTTAATTTTATTAAAATAATATTTTTTTTAAATAATTTGTATATGTACAAAAAAGTTCACAACTTCTGTTTTATTTCAGTGACGAACATTTTTCCAACTTAAATTTTTCTACTCCTCCATCTTTTCTTCTATCACAATAATTCATATTTCACACTGTTGTCATTTTGCCACGCACTTTTTTACTTCTTTTCTAATATCTACCGTCATGTTGCTTGAATTTTTCTTTTTTAGCAACATGTTTCAAAAGAAATTTAATTTTTCCCGCGCAAGTAAAAAGTTGATAAGAATTTAATAACAAACAACATTAAGAAAGAAAGTATCTATTTTTGATACAAAACAATCTTCAAATTCAAAAAGAAAAGAGAAAATAACACACACAAAACACTCTTACCAAAAAATTTCATAAAGAGAACTTTTCTTCTTCTTCTTTTTCTCGTCTTCGTCTTTCTTCTTTCTTCAACACACTTATCTTTTCCTATTGGATTTTTGTATTTTTGTAATTACACTTCACCCTGTCATTCGTCGTCGTTGTTGTTTGGATTATTGGATGCATTCACATAACTATAGACGAAACACAACTACACAGAGACAGACTCTATAAAAATGAGATACAAAATAAAAAAGACGAGAACGAGAATATAAAAATATACAACGGATGCACACCACAAAGAGGACTATAGAAGAGAATTCATAATAATATAACTTGCATAGTGCAATGACCCTACCTCGCGTTGACCCACTTACGGTGCCACGATGCGAACGGTAAAGAAGTGGAGTCAGTTCAGTTCAGTGTGTTTTTTTTTTCTTTTTTCGTTCACTGTGTTTCGTCTTCTTTTTTAGTTTTATATTCATGTTCTTTTTATTATCCTCTTCGTATAGCTATATTCTTTAATTTCTTATTCATACGGTTACGTCGTCGTCGTCGTTCGACGGCGCGGCGCTGTCGTCGTTGCTCGTTGGTCGGTCGGTCGTAGGGAACGGGATGGATTGGGATTTTATGTTAGGCTGATGGTTAAAGAGGAGAGGGGTGGTGGGTGGTGTGCAGTGTGGTTATTTCTCTTCTTTTATTTTTGATGTTGAACTCTGCCTGGTGTTTGTTTGGCTGTTTGCTGAGCTGAGCTGAGTTGCCCTGTCGCTCTGTCTGTTCTGTTCTGTTGGTTTGTTTGTCGTCTCCACCTCTCATTTTCTCTTATGTGAAGCTATTTTTCATAAATTCTATCTAGCGGATACTTTTATAACATTTGCTGTTTTTTCTTCTTTTCTATCTTTTATTTTGTATGCGGCTGTGCGTTGAGTGTGCTTAGATACGTACATACATAGATAAGTTTTAGTATTCCCTTGGAATTGACAGCGGCGCGGCGGCGGCGGTGGCGGTAGACCCGTGATCATGGTTGCCAGTTTCGTAAAAATCGGATGAACTTTATTTTACTACTTATAGAGTATAGGTAGGCCTTTTTATCAATTTTGTGGTTTCATATACTAGAAGGGGGTGGGGGAAGAGGGACGTTATGTCTCAAAGAAAATACAAATTAATTTGTTTTAACAAATGAAGAGCATATGAACTACTGGAAAACAAGGGGGGTAGGGGTGCTCCCAAACCATGTATATAAGCTATGTAGGTATTTGCCAAATATCTTAAGTGAAATGCGTCTAATCAAAAAAAAAATATTTCTGTGCTTGGAAAAGTTAAAAATTAACCCTCTTTATCAAATAACCTCACAAAAATGTAAGTGCATTTAGTATACCTATACACCGCCATTTTGTTAAAAGAGCAAATATGTATGTCGTTTAGGATAATTTGGCCGTTATTTAATTGCTATTGAATTACTATTCCAGAGTCCCTATTTATCTTCCTTTCTTTAAAACATGAACAAATTTGGTCTTGTTTAAGATATTATTGAAAGGTTAAGTTTATAAGTAGACTTAAGATTATTAAATCTTAAGACTTCGATAAAATTTTAAAAGGGTATATGATCTTAAATTAACTCGAAAACCATACAAAATTGACTTTGACTCAACACAAAATTTCTCAAAGAAAAATTGAAACGTACTTAGAGTCAATTTATTTTATGTTTGATTATTGAAATCAGAAGTTTAAAATAAGCAAACTATCTTCAGTCATATTTAAGGCTTCAACTCACATGTTTTAATACAAAATAGTTTAACTAATTTTACAATCAAATTGAACTTTTGCGTCCATATTATTGAATTTTCTTTAAATCTACGTTTACGGAAATATAAGATTTGTAGGGTTTTTAAGTTAAAAAAAAAATGATTTAGATGTCAATTAAACACAAATTTAAATCAAAGGAGGTGCTTGAATAATTGGCCAGTATATATTTCTAAGATTTTAAAGATTTGAATTTTCTCAATTTTCTCAGAAGGATCGACTTAGCAGGAGAATAAAATATAAACACCAAAAACACTCTAGTAAAGATATAAATCCTCGGTAGCCATAGTGGTTTGCCTACAAGCTAAACCGGAAATTGGACTCTGACTGCCCTGCTGATTTGCAACATATGATTGATCATCTTTTCAAGTATTGCTCCCTTTGGGGCCTGTTTTCCGTGATGGTGCAAGAATTTCTAAGAATCTTAAATGGAATTATGGAGAGAACACCATTGAAATAGTAAACCATTATTAATATCTGGGTGTTATACTTAACTATAATTTGTTTTTTAATAAACATCTCCACTCTAGGCTGGTTGTTTCAAAAAATGCAATTAATGTAAAGTGGTCAAATTATATTAAAAAATCTAAAATAGTATTTTCTAAAAAACTTAAGATTTTTGACACTGCAGCTAAATCAATTATGTTTTATGGCACTCAGGTTTGGGGCTACAAGCGATTTGAGCAGGTTGAAAAACTATTTCGGTTTTACATAAAAAAAAAATGCTGTACCTCCCCAGTAACACCCCCAACTATATGTTACATTTAGAAACTGGCCTTCACTCTCAATATGTTCAAACTCTACGTCTCCATTTTAATTACATACGAAAAACTCTTAAACTGCCTAGATCCAGATTAACACGTATCCTTGCGGAGGAGACAATCGCTGTAAGCATTTATTGGGCCCGCGAATGGAGTGATATATGCAGTAACCTAGGTTTAGATATAGATACTAACTGTTTTACTTCTCCATCTTCCTTGATCGATCTGCACGAAAATATTATTGAAAGCTTGATAAATTTCAAAACCTCGGAAAACTTCAGTAGTGCCAGAAATTCATAATTCCATGATCTTTACCCTCAACTCGAATACTACTCTAAACCATATTTTTCCGACGAAAATTCTTCCCATTTGATTAGCCTCGTTCTCAAAGCTAGGGGTGGGCTCCTCAATATCAACGCCAAAGCTTTAAAAAAATACAGTCGGTATTTGCACAATTTGCAATCAAGATGAAGTTGAAAACACGTACCATTTCATTGGCAGATGCCCAGTTTTCAAGAACTCTAGACTTATATGTTTCGGTAAAAATGTACTTTCTTCAGAAGACCTCTATAAAATTTTAAATGGCAAAAACTTTCAATCTTTCTTCAGTTTTTTAAATTATTGTTTAAAGTATAGAGAGTTATTATTAAATGAATTTTGTTAATAAAATAAAAAAAAAAAATAAGTAATGATTAATAGGAATACGAAATGTAAAAAATAACGTTGTAGTTATTATTTCAATAATTTTATAATAAGATTTATATTAGTATATATTTTGCCAACCTGACAGACAACAATAAAAGTTTTGTCAATAATACTGTAATATTAACATTACATTATTAGGATTTTGTGAAAAATTTTGTACTGATTTTGTAAACAATGAATTATTAATAAAATCTTTTATCTATCATAAACTCATTTAAGTATGCGTGTCATTTCTCCTCTAATTTTATAAAATTTCCCCTAAAAACTCAGTAGTTGATTCTATGTACGCGTGAACACACGTCAATTTTTCTCGTTGAATTCGTCCACATTACAAATACAACAATGTAAACAAATGGGTTTTGGAGGGTGATACGTACGAAGGATTTATATCTTCACTATTTATTCTCACCTATCAATCACATAAGCTTTTCTTTTCATCCTTTTTGAATTGTGTGACAGAGAATTCTTGAGATTTGGAATCATAAAAATTCTCTTCTCATATTTCTGACAGCGAAAGTGAAAAATTTATATGAGAAATATCTTTTATGTTTCTGAGAATACGGATATCTCTGAGATATTAGAAATATGAACTGGCCAAATAATATTTTTACTGTCATTTAAATCAAATTTTCTGAAAAAAACTGAAAACAAACCGTAAAACTAGTTTCGAAGAAACCTGGGCAGAAAGTTTCTGCTTCTTAAAGTTTTTTGATCTCCAGAAACATGTGAACAAATCGGTTTATTTGTTTCTGTATAGAAATAGTGATTTTGAAGAAACTTTGCACGGTTTGTTTTGGTTAAAGAAGATAACTAAGTTTAGACTTCTTCTGTAGTGATAATTTTATTTATTCTTAAACATTATATCCGCAAGGTCACGTGTTTTTTTAAAATTTAAAGCCTCAAAATACATTTTTCAGAGATTTTATTTTCAGAAATCTATACTTTATATACTTTAATATTATAAATGCGAAAGTAACTCTGTCTGTCTGTTACTCAATCACTCCTAAACTACTGAACCAATTTGCATGAAATTTGGTGTGGAGATATTTTGTTACTCGAGAAAGGACATATGCTACTTTTTACCCCGGGAAAATGACGCATTCCCATGGGAAAATTCAGGTGGGACGATCGCTTTTACGCCTAAGTTTGAGACTTAAGAAAGGACATGAGTTACTTTTAACCTCGGGAAAACAACGCATTCCATGGGAAAAATTACTTTCCGGGGAATCTGATCGTTTTCACTCTTAAATTACCAAATATTTGAACAATATTTGGATAAAATTGGTATTACAGGAAAACAACGCATTTCCAACCCTTCTCATAAGTTGAGATTGAAGGTTGGTGTTCCAGTCCTGTTAATGAGAAATCTTCACGCATCAAAGTTATGTTATGGTACACGGCTACAGATTACTCATCTAGGACGAAATATTATAAAAGCTAAAATCATGACTGGATAGCAAAAGGAATAAATGTTTTAATTCCCCGCATTCCGATAATTCCAACCGATTTGCTGTTTCAGTTTGAAAGAGTGCAGTTTCCTCTGAAAGCAGAATGTGCAATAACAACACATAAAGCTCGGCGGCAAACGCTGAAAGTTGCAGGTGTAAATTTGGAAAAAAAAACTGTTTTTCCCATTGACAATTATATGTAGCGTGCTCTCGAGTCGCAAACCCACAAAATCTTTACGTTCTGGCCTAGAAAGGAAAAACAAAAAACTTCTTCTTCTTAAAATATATTAACCTAACCTATGGCAATCACACTTAGTATGGCCTCATCCCATCTCGACACAATTCAAACATACGTACAAAAAAGTACAGCTCAGGTGTTTTCATACTACTATCCAAAAAAACTATCTAATGCGGGCGAAGTCGCGGGGAAAAGCTAGTATTACAATATACATATGAACATATATTGATATTACAGAAACACAATTTTATTTTAAATATCAGTAAATACTTTTAATATTTATTTAAAAATCGCAGCGTTTTCGTCTTCTATTTCTTAAGCTATGTCCATTAATTTTTGGCCAAATTGTGCACTTCTAGAGTGAAAAGTTAATAACTTGCCTTAAAAAACCGCAAGATAATTTTTAACTACAAATGAACTATGAATATAAGAAAAGTCTAAGAACTCCCAAAGATAATGTATAGGTACTTCAAAATATCAAGTTAATCAAGTTGAAAATTATCTGAATTATGAGTGTAAACTGACTTAAACGACCAACTAAAAAAACAGTAGTTTTGAAAAAAAAGCGTTTAAAGTTTCGAGTTGTAGCAAATTATAAAACATTTTGGAATACTTTCAATGTGTTAATTACAAAACCGAGTTTTTAAAGCTTTTTTTGTTTACATCATTTTTGAGGTCCTATGGGTTAATTTAAAATAAAATAAATCGAACATTTTACGATGGCTTAAGGCTTTAAAATAGTTCTCAAATTTGTATATTACAAAACCGACGAAATATTAAAATTTAACTTTCAAGCATTTTAAATATTTGTAAAAATGTACACACGTAGCACGTTCAACATTTTGTTGTTTTTGGCAACCATGCCAAATAATGCATTTCATCTATATTGGAACTTGGGGGGAAAAGGGCAAACTCAGATAGTGTATGATACGCGTATTCCGCGTCGTACGTACCGTACTAAGTACACTTGTTTCTGCGTTTGTTTTGCACCACGTAAACTAAGTTATAGTGCGTACTGCGTAGCGTATCTAAAAAATTTGTTTCTTTTCCTTTTATTTTTGTTTTTGTTATATATTGTGGTGTAGTTTAGGTTTTTGTGGGTTTATTTGTTAGTGGGTTGTCCGTTCAATTCAATTGTTTCTATATGTTACTCTTGTGTTTCAGGTAACTATGCGTGTATGCATGCATATATATGCACTGCTAAGGTGATATCCAAACGCATAATTACGCAGCACGATTGAGCATAACGAATATGAAAATGTTGCAGTTGCTTGCCATTGGTTTGCGTATGGTTGACTTTTGAAAAAAAAAAAAACATTTTGAAGTGCAAAAAGGTTTTATTTTTGTTTTATTTTAAAAGATTAATTGAATGACAACTGTGAAATGAATGCTACATCATTTAAGACCTCTAGGTACCTGCATTTTTATATATTTTTTTCTTAATTGAAAGTTTTATAAAACTTTTTAAAGTGTCATTGGCAGATTTTGAGTTCATGGATTTGTGTGTTTTGGAATTAATTTTGTTAGTAAATTTAATTGACAGGTATTAATTGAATTGTCTTTTTATTCGTGTTCGTGTGTAGATAATTATTTGGAACTAATGATGAGGTTCAGTGTATACCTACATAGGTAGGTTTTAAAAGCTAAAGACTAAAGATTAAGTTAAAATTAAATGAAACTTAATTAGGTAGGCAGGTAAGTTAGTTATAGCGATTTACAAATAAGCTTTAGGTAGATAAGTAAGGTTTACATGAAGTGTTATGTGTATTATAGGTACATACATATGTATGTAAGCAAAGTAATTATAAGGGTTAGTACATAAGGTGTAAGAGTTGACTACCTACAGCAATTATATTTTATAATTAAGCTTTTGTATTGAAAAGAGTTTGAAATGGCTAATTTTTGAGCAGGTTAACAATCTATTAAGAACAGGTGTACCAAATTCTCTAGATATCTGACACTAAAAAGTTTTGAAAATTCCCACCTTATTTTTGCCCGAATAAACTTCCGAAGGTGCATTCAAAATGTAATGCATCAAACATTGGCTTGATTCCAAATTTTAATTTAATCATTTCAGTAGTAGGTACTAGACCATTTTACTTACATTTAAGTTCTCGAAAATTTTGAATTACTTTTATTTTCAAAATTTTCGTCTTAAATTTGAAAAAATTGTGGGTTTTTAAAGTTGACGAGTAAATCATGTATTTTTGTACATATTTATTGGAATTTGTCATGCCTCAAACGGGACAGGAAATGCACAAATATGTACTGTTCGAAGTTTTTCTACAGTTTTGATACGTAAGATTTCAAGCCTTCAAGAGTTGATACTTAAAAATCGATGTTTTCGAACCTTGAACAATGAAAATGCCATATAAATGTAATATGCTACCAAGATTATGAAGACAGAATTGAGCTTTCAATGATAATGACTGATGGCTTACATTGGCTCAGAATAAATCATATGATATGAATATGGATTAAAAAAAAAACACTATTTAAGGGCATAGTTTGGTTATCTCACGTAAAAGGTACCGAAAAAGTGTTGTGATTTAACCTTTTTAAATTGTTTATTAGTCTTAAAAAGCCGCAGATCTTTATTTTTGACACATATGCATTTCAATATGTCTGGCCAGTTTATATTTCTAAGGTCTCAGAGATTTCCGTATTCTCAGAAATATGAACAACATTTCTCATACAAATTTCTCACTTTTGCTTTTAAAAATCTTAGAACAAAATTTTTATGAATCGATTTCTCAAGAATTCTTTATCGCACAATTCAAAAATTATTTTATTGCTAGGTGAGAAAGAATAGTTAAGTGTGTTTTTCATTTCATTGATCTATCAATCTGTCTAAAAAAAATTTCAGAAATCTTAGAAATATAAACTGGCCCAGTGAGAAGACATCTTTTTGCTGCCTGACATAACCACAAATGTCATCGTTAATTATTTTCGTTGGCCATGAAAGCAATTTGACAGATGCCATATTTCACAGAAATGTCATTTTAAAATGTATTTCAGTTTTTATTAGAAAACTATCCTCAAAGATTTTTTGGCGTTTAGCGTAAATGTTTCCAAGTTTTTCTTCTCCTTCGCAACTTATCCCAAACAGGTGTCGCAGTATGCACCAACATTTTATGAATTGTATTACAAAATTGCATTGAAACTCTTTTATTTCCAACCTCCTTGCTATAAAACACCCACAATTTATCATTTAAAAACATCTGAACAGAACAACAATTGCATTTTTTGTGTCAGAGGTTATAATTCTCTGGCCTACTTTATCTTTTTCCTTTGCTAAATCCTCTCTTTTAAAACAATATACAAAGTAGTATCGTGTAGATAAACCAAAACAACATTTGCAACAATTTGTCGAAAAAAAGATTCTGCAAGACCACTTAAACAATTTTCAAAGATTTCCCAAAAAACTTAAAAATAAAAATAAAACACTGCACTCACCAATCTATTCTGTATAAAAGTCTATAATTATTATTGTAGAAACCACTTCTTAGTGTATTTTTATTTTCGAATGCAATTAAATTTAGATCAGTGTTGTTTTTGGGGTAGCAGTTGCAGTTGCAGTTGCATTTGAAAATGCAGTCGGAACTTATATACAAAGAATGGATGCAGATTACAGATTAAATTGTTGCAAACAATTTAAATGCAAATCCAATGCATCTAAATCTATATCTTTTTATCTGTATATATAATTTATGCATCCCCTCCCCTCCTTCTTCTTTCTTCGTCTTCGTATTATTTTCTAGTAAATTTTAATTTTAAATATTTTTATTTTTATTTGTTCGTTTTGTGTGGTGCATAATTAGCACGTCTGCCATCTGCAGGCGGTTGAAATGTCTAAACATCAATCAAGTTCCGTCAAACACAACTTCGGTTAGAAAAACTGTCACGAAAGAGGCTAAAATAAAAATCAAACAAAAAATAAAAACAGAAAAATATGTAAAGGAAAATCTAACAAATTCGCAAATACAATATAATACCAGAAAATACCCCCCACGATGAAGACGAGGGAGACGTATCTAATAGATGCAAAAACATCAGTCAGAGTTAAGAGGGCAGGGGAGTATATTGCCATCAGTCAGATCAGTCGCAGTGTGACTGATACATTCATTCATTTGTTTTTTCTATTTTCAACTTCATAGAACCAAAACGACAACCACAAACATAAATACTAATAAAGTATCTATCTATCTATCTATCTATCTATTTATCTATCTGTCTATCTATTAGCTTCAATCAAAATGAATTCTATGCATTTTCTAAAAATGTCGTCATAGCTAGAGCTTCCTTCTGTCGGATTCTGTCTATATCTGTGTCGCATATTGTTGAATTATATAGAAATAGGAAGGGGATTGTAGGGGGGAAGAAGGGTGATTTTATCAATGTATGAATTCTACAAACCCATAATATTTATTTTTTTGAAACTCTGTGCATGGTTGGCCCGTTTATATTGTAACAGGAGAATTAGGTATGGGGCCCAAATAATATCTAAAACATTAGATCTGTCAAAAAATATCCAAACCAAGTTACAAATATTAGATTTACAAAGTGACAGGTTAATTTTTATGATGAAATTTCAAAATACAAAGGTTTTAAAGATGTATACGTAAAATTTAAATAAATTTCGAGAAAAATAGAAGTGCCACATTAAAGGGGAAAGGATGGAATTGTAAAATTTTGACACATGTTAATAAAGCTACAAGCCCAAAATCTTAAATTTATTTAAATTTTTAACCTTGAAGCATATTTTTACGACTTAATTTTTGTATTCCATTTTCAGAGCAACTTTGGAAACTATAAAAATTTACTTATTTTTAAGCCAGTCATAGAAAAGCAATTTTCATTAATGATATGTAACTTACGAGTATAATAAAAAAATGTCATGTGATCAAAAAAAAATTCGACATTTTTCGTTTTCAAGATTTTTTTTTTTAAGTGGATGGAAATTAAAACACGCAAAAAGAGGCTGGACCGTCCATTGGTGTCCTTTAAAATATTTATGTTTTTGCAATAAGGCAATAATTTGCCATTTAAGGAACCTTGAAAAATATTTAATCAATAATTGAACTTTAAGATATTTTTTGACGAGATTATTCAGAACCTTAAACAACATTTGTGAGACATTTTTGGCAGGATTTTTTTAAAGCTTCCAAAATTGTTTTATATAAAATGAAATAAATCCGAGGTCGTCAATATGTTCACTCGTTTTAAAGATACTTTTACTCGTTAAACATAATAGAGCCAAGAAACAATTTTTAACAATTTGTTAATAGTAGGTTCCTGTTTGTATTTTTGTAAAAGTAACTGTGGATTGGTATTTTTAAATAAGTTAAAAGTCAATACCTTGACTCGTCAATTTTTACAAACTTTAAATTATGTTTTTTTCTAAGATTTTTACTTATTGTCAAAAACTTTATTTTTCGCTTTTTAAATTTGTAGAAAGAACTATTAGCTGAAGTTATGATGGATGTCAAAATGTTAAGTGTAAAATAAAATCTTTATCGTTATTTGTACGTGACGTGAAATACTTTTTTTTTTTTTTAAACACACTCTGGATTTTTTTTAAAAGTCTTCCTGAATTATCTTGACGAAAAAAGGAATTCAGAAATGCCAAAGCTTTCAACTTGACAAAGCTGACCGGTTACAATAACTTCAAAATTTCAATGGAAAGTTTTAAACTCTGGTTTTTGGACGACAAAAAGAACAAACGTGTTAAGATATTTTGGAAAAATAAATAGGTAATGATATTTTTATCAAATTTACAGGAAAATATTAAAAATAATTGTTTAGCAAAAAATTAAGTTTTTTTTTTTTTGAAGAGAAGACATTGGACTCTTTAGAGCGTATCAACATTTCATCTGGCAGCTGGATTAAATAATGACACGTTAAAGTGAGTAACCTCAAAAATTATTTTTAACGGACGATTCCAAAAGGAGGGGGAGGTGGTAGTGTCTGGTATCTTTTCATACAATGCTCGCCTAGAAAGATCAATAAAGCTCGCGGACTACTGCAGTGTGTTTTAAGCAAAAGTACTCACAGTTTCTGAAGCAGCTTAAGATCTTGCTCTCCAAAATTTCATTAGGAAAAACATATCCGCCACTGTCACAAAGTCAAAACTAATAAAACAGTGCCGAGTGAAAGAGCAGACAAACTGACCGTACCATATCATTGCTAGGTGGTGAGCAGTTCTTGAGACTTGCTGGGTCGCGAGGAGTCTATATGCTCCAATATTTCCAAAGGAAAAACAAAATACATTTTGCAACTGGAAAAATCTTATTAGGTATTTTAACGGGTCACAACTCATTGGATACCAACATGGTCAGAATGGGTATCAGCTCATCTGATCTACATATGTAGAGGGTGCAAAGACGAGGAGACCGAAGAGGCCAAAAGAAAAATGACGATATTAGGAAAATACTTTTTCGACGACCTGTGCCCCGCCACCTTAGAACATTCTGATATTTTCACAAATATCGAAATGGTTCAGGTTGGCGTTCTCTAGTGAGATGTTCTTCAGTCTACAGTTACATCACACCATCACATTTAACCTAACCTCAAAATGTGTTCGAAAGGGTTAAATTTCGAAAAATTGGTTCAATGAGAATATTTACTTTAACCAATTTCTTCTAGCAATTTCACAAACAAAGAATATCCAAATGCTGGTCAATAAGGTGAGGCGCATTGAATCTAATTGCCACATTTTTCAACTTTAAAAATTAATATTCTTTATAAAAATCCGTATCTGTATAAAAATATTTTACTACCACTTTTCTGCTAATAGGGTCAAATATCAAAAAAACAAAAATACTCACGAAAATTAAGGATCATACAACCAATACAATTAATTGTTCTAAATTTATATCAAGCAATTACCAAAACGTAACAAACATGTTTCCAGTTTTATAAAGCCAATAAATTCAATGTAGGCCTAGAGACAAAAAGTGAATTATCCTAGAGAACAAATTGGGCAAAATCGATTTTAAATCAATTTTTAAGGAAATATTTTTGAAACATTTCAGAAACATTTATAACAACATTTCAGAAACAGAGAAACATTTCTAATTATTTTCTTTGTTCTAGACGATTGCAAAACATTTCTGAAACGTTAATGAAATGTTTTTTAAACAAATTGGAAACATTTCAGAAACGTTATTTAAACAATATTTAGTTAAATGTTTCTTTGGTGTGGACCTTTAGAAACTTATATTTTAAAACCAAATTTGACCTAAGAAACTTTAATTTTTTTTTCTAAGAAATGTATAAGTACTAAAATTCATTTCTTGTTTCTGAATGCAAATATGGAAAATATCAAGCAATGGTCGTCTTTTAAAACCTTGTTTGCTAAAAAAATGATGCCCCTTCAAGTAGGTATTTGTATTATATTTAATTTAAAAATAAAATTTTTTTTAAGGGCGCCTTGTGTTCCCAAATCCGCTCTATATAGCTTTTATAGTTGTTGCGAGTATGAGTGATGATTGCGCAATGTGCATTTAGAATAATTCTTATAACTACATGTGTTGAACATATATATTTTTGTTTAACGATTAGGTATAGTACAATATTGGTACAACAGCGATACACCAAGTGAACAACTATTAAAACTACTTTCAATTTTCATTGCACTTAAATAGATTAAAATAAAAAGCGTTTTGTTTTCTCGCGCACTATCTGGTGAATACAACAAATAATAATAATAATAATATTAATAAAAATACAACAAAACAAAATTAGAAAACAAAATCTTTTCTAAAAATATTTTCTAATTTCTGTAGTCTCAATCTTCTACACTTATTGTAATGTATAGAAATAGATATATGTAGGTACCAAATATTGAAAGTGAAAATTTTAAATTTACATTAAATAGTTTCTAGTTAAAAGAAGACAATTTAAGACGCCATGCCTTCCACTTAATTCATATAAATAGAGAGAGGGGATTTTTGTATATATGTATAAAAAAAAAACAAAATAAAATAAAATGCACTTCGAGTGCGTGCGTATATCTCAAGGTAATTAGACGAGGATATCTTTAAACTATCTTTACTTTGTATTTTTAATTGAATCTATTGCGTATTTGCGGTTTATTATGTGAGGTGCATTTTCGGTGAGCTATTTATGTATAAGGAGTTTTTATTTATTTATTTTTGAGTTTATGTGACGCATATTGTTTTTAACTTTTTTATTTATTTTATCAAGGCACTTTGAAATTAAAATGATGGGTTACCTAATTTTAAACTTCTGAATTATTATTACAATTATTTTTTGTTACCAAATATTTAATTTTATTTATTAGAAAAAGACTTTTAAGGGGTTCAAATGTTCAAGGTGTTCATGTAAAATACAATTATTTATTTAGAAAATATCGCCAATATTTCAAAATTCTAGAGTAGTTTCAATCCAATAGATTCCCATTCTTTATCTTTTTCGCCTTTATATGTCACATGATTTCAAAGATTCATTTTGACGATTTGAAAAATATATTTTTTGAGGATTAGGATTTTACATCCATCAATAAAATAAGTGCGTATACGCCCAAGTGAACTCTTGTATATTTTATTGAAAGACTAGCGGCCCGTTCCGGCTTTGCACGGGTAAACATAAATAGGTACAGATATTTAAGTTATAAGCATGCTAATTAAAACGACCATGAATCACTAAATTAGAAAAAAAATTGTATGCTTATCTTAAAGCCTCCCTGTGCACTACGTTGGATGTGGTATTTGTAGATGGCAACAAAACGATTGATTTGATTTTCAGGAGATCCTACTTGAGAAAGTTTCACATACAATTGCCCGTGGCAAAAGCACTCTTTCCTTCGATACCAACTATGGAAAAAGTTTGTCCCTGGGATTTATTTATTGTTAGGGCAAAGGATATTTTTAAAGGGAACTGTTAAAAGATATGGGCAAATCAGTTGGCATCATCGCGATCCGCGGAACATGTGCGAGCTGACCGGCCGCGGGACTCGTAATGATAGTTGCTACAATCACATTATCTGTTAATTCTTTGATTAATAGTCTAGTACCATTACACATATTGGGAGGGCTTAAATTTCTTAAAAGCATAACAGGCGTACCTACCTATTTTTTATTTTTTATTCTATAATATTGTCGAACATTTTTTTGTCCTATCATTAAAACTCTTCGCAGAGTATGTGAAGAAAGACATTTTATGGCTAATTTTTTTACACCTTCGGTTGGTTTTAATATGAATTTCTAAAGATTTCTATAGTAATCTAGTACTTAATGAAAAAAGAATTATTAAAATCGGCCCAGTATTTTTTGAGTTTATTCGTTACATACAAAAATACAAATCTTTCCTCTTTATAATATTAGTGTAGATATGGAACTTATGCATAATTTGATATTATTTTTAGACTTTTCCTAATGCATGTATTTTTTTTTTAACACAACATTGTCTATAAAATTGGGTACTGATTTTATTAAAACTCAATCAACATGAGGATTAAGTTAACATTCTATGACTTCATTAAATTCCAAATTTATCAATGAATAGTATAATTCTTCTAGCAAATTTATATTTCATTAGCTGAAAATAATGACTTTCTAATAGGTTCTGAGAAAAAATTTACAAAACTTTGACGGAATTAAAATAATTTAGTTAAAAAAAAAATAAAAAAATGTTTTATGGAAAGGAATTGTAACGAAGAACAGGTATTTGATGTGTCCTTATTTTTAAAATTTTTGTTTAATGAAAGTTTAATAGTTTTGGTGTCAAAATCTTAAAACCATGTTTAAAAGATACATGTTTTTTTTTTATTTTTTCTTAATTGTTAAATTTTATGATTTTTTAACTTTAATTAAAAAATTGCTTTTAGTGTCTTTTCGTCTAAGCTCAACGGCGACGGAAACTTACTATTGTGATGACATTGCTCAAATTAAAAAGTTTTCCAAAACGAAAAATTAATGTTATAGCAGAAAAATGTTTAAAAAACAAAACAATAAATACTGTTCTTATAGGGACAGGTTGATTTTGAAAGCTCGTGGTGGTCATGTTATTTCTTCTGCTTTCTGTGAGAATATCTTCTGAATCAGTACACGAGCAACACGTGTAAATAATAAAACATTTTATCAAAATGGGTGTTATCTATCTAGTAGCAACGAGAACGACTATTTAACATTTAACATTAACAACAAGTCCACCGGCTCAGTAAACAATCAGCCAACACCTGTACGTAAGAAAAACGAAAGATCTGCCAAAAATATCGTAACTTTCGTGTAAGTGTGCAACAGAATCCGAGGCAATCAATTCCGCGTAGCTAACAAGAACTTGGCCTGTTGCAGAACACAACATGTCGAATTTTGCGTCGTGATTTGGACCCATACAAGATCTAATCAAACCAGGAGCTGAAACCAAACGCCCATACGCAGCGTCTTGTGTTCCTTAATTGGATTTTGGAGCTGATGTAAGTTGGTCCTAATTATGGTCAAAAAATAAAATCCTCTTTAGTATACCCATTTTTGGATGAATGTGTACGTGAATAAGCCAAATTTCAGGATTTGGGAAGACACCAATCCACTCGAGATTCACGAGGTGCAAATGTATCCAAATAAAGTTACTGTTTCGTTTGTATTTGAGTTTACAATAAAGAAGCATTTAGAAAATGTTATATACAAAATTTGTCTCCATCATTACAGCCTGTTAAAGCGATGCTATTTTTACTATTGAATTTTAAGGCATGATACGCAAGAAGTGCTTTTTTTTCAAAGCTGATTTCAAAAATGAATTTCTAGTAAAATTCATTAAAAGAATACAAAATGAAAGGCAATTTAATGAAGGAGGTAGTTAAGTGAAAGATAACTCTAAGATTAATTTTATTAAGAAAAATCCTAGATTATTCTTAGAAATAAAAGATACTTATGACAGTAGCACTTGTCCGGTTTTTACTGTGTAAACTAAATTTTAAAAAATGGCGATTTAAAACAAAATAATCATCTTCTCTTCTAGGAAATCATTTAATAACCGAAATTCCAAATTTTAAACAAAAATATTCCGTAGCTTTGATTTTAAAAGTGCAGAAAAAAGGCAGATAGTGTAAAAATATAATCCTATAAGAGCTGCAAAAACTCGTATTTCAAAACATCAATTGACAGTTCTCTCTTAATACTCCTCAATAAATATCTCGCCTACATAAAATGTGGATTAAGTTCTGTATTCGAATAATTTTTGAAATGATTTAATTATGTCGTTTCTGTTGTTTAGTGAATATCAGTGTTGCCGAATCTCATGACTTATCATGATTCTCATGATTTTTCACCCCCATCTCATGATCTCATGAATTTATTGAAAATCTCATGATTTTTCAAATCTTCCTTCAAAAAAGAATAAAAAACCAATAAATTTGTTGAAAACTTAATTTTAAAAATATAGATTATATAAAGTAGCGTAAAAGTAGCGCTTTTTTTGGAAAATTTTTCGATTGACAAACAAATTGTCCTAGGCTTTCAATGCCGTTGTTCGTCCTTCTTAGTTGAAGGTACTAAGCAAATATATTCCAGATTCAACTTCAACAACAGTGTCTTCATAGATATGGAATCTTTGTCAATAACAAATTTTGTAAATAAAAATTTTCAGTCAATTTTTCCTCTTATTAAACATTTTCTAAATCTAGAGTCTGAAGATTGTTATCAAGAGATAAAATTACTCAAAACGAAAATCAGGAACAGACTTGAAGAGGATGCAATAATTAGACTTATTCATTCCAATGACCTTACTAAAAATCAAAGTTGTTTTGATTTCATAGTCACAAAATCATTAATCGACAAATATTTTAGTAAAGTTTATAACCTATAGTAATGTACATATGTAATGTATATAATATTATGTAATTTATATATTTTTTTCTCTAAAATATCACTAAATGTTATTTTAAAACTTAATAAAATGAAAAATCTCATATGTATTTTTGTATTTAACATTTTTGTGGTGATTTATAAGCTAATATTGATTATTAAGGGCCCAATGAAGAATAAGCAATCTCATGATTTTTTTAGGATCTCATGATAAAAAATCATGATAATTTTTTTTTGAATAGGCAACACTGAGTGAATTTTTAAAGCTTGTCTAAGAAAGCAGAAACTAGAAAGAATAGGTCCAGAAGTATATTTTTTTGGGACCCAACACAATCTATAAGAAAACATTCTATAAGAGTGGTTTTAGAAAAACAATTACAATGTAGCTTTTAGTGCGAAAAAGTTCTAAGAATTTATATGCACCCATAAAAATGAAAATTTTAAACAAAAAAATAAAAGCTACTCTAATCTCTGAAAAGAATCATATTGTATTTTGTGTTTGAAACAATAACACTTAACAAAAAGATTCTTTTGCTTCTATGTATGTTTTTTTTTCAATTACATTTTTGTATACACCACCTCGATCCCACATACTACAAAAATGTTCATTGCACTTAAAAACATCCAACATGCATCTTCTAACACAAATGGTTAGCATTTAAATATGTCACTAAATTTTAAAATGACATAGATGCATATTATGAAAAGCGCAGTTGAATTTAAGAAATACAAATAAAAATAAAAACAATGCAACAACTTAATGATCATTTGCTTATATTAAAATAACACAACAAAGATACAGATAGTCGGAGACTGAGATAGAGAATGAGAGAAAAAGAGATGGCGTGATATTTTGTAATACAAAACGGAAGTCACATCGTAAAAACAAAGCAACATAAAGGGGGTTACAGTGGCGACTGTTGTACTCATACACCCACCTCCCCCATCATACTAATTTATATAAAGTATTGGTATTTTCCAAGGGTGGGAATGCTAAATTTTTAAAATTTCAATTCTTCTTGTTATTTTATATTTTCTGTTTTTTTTAAAGAATCTTCTAAAAAATATCTATGAAAGAATCTAGACCTTAAAAATAAAAATTAAAAAAAGGAACTGAGATGAAAAACACACTCATAAAACAAGAAAAAATTCTAACAATTTTCTTTAATTTTTCCGATAATATGAGATGGCTTCTTCACCCAGTCGCGGTCGGTTCGGCTGGCGCGACGCGGTGCAGCGTGGTCTCTAGCCTACCAACCTCTCCTCATTTCTTTACATTTCAACCCCCGCTTTTAGAAGAGTCTGCTCATTTTATAGAGCTAAAGCAAACCACCAGAAATAAAGCCTTTTGCCTGACAAAAACACAGACTGTCAAATTATGTTAGAAATTATGCATGTGTATGTTTATGTGTGTGAGTGGTATAAGTGTGTGTGTTTTTTTGTTTATGATTATAATGGTTCTAGCTGTTTAAAATGTTTTTTTTTTTTCATTTTTTAGTTTTTCATGTTTTATACTCACAAATATGCATCCACTGAATGCATCAAAATACCCCACTTCCCACCGTCATTTACATATTATTTGACAACAGGGGCGCTGCTAGACAATTTTTGGGGCCTTAAGATGCTTCTTTTAAAAAGTAGACAAGAGTAGAATGAAAGCAAACCAAATATGTAGTTTAATTTTTACTGACTACTTCCTATTTTTAGTACTTTGATAAATCTAAGGTCTAAAAGTTTGGTATGGGAGCCTACTCAAAGGGTTTCAAGTATTCTTTTTATGCCAAAGACACAGTCCGAGCATAAGGAAATCGAAAGAGGGTTAGAAACAAGGTGTTGGTGCACATTGGTTTTGAGTTTCTGAAAATTGCAGTCAGTGTGAAAGACAGAGTGTGTTAAGGCATTTCACATTCACGTAGTGCGGCTGAAGAACGAATCTCTGTACTTTATAGTACGACTGAAGTTGGGCTCGAAGGTGTACTGACGAGTATTTCTAGGGGGAAAACAAAAATTGATAAAAGAAACATTACGACTGTTTTCAAGCTACGTAAATAATTCAACGATGATGTTATCACAAATCAATTTTAAAGATTTCCGTTCAATATACTGTCCAAGAGACTTAAGTAAGTAACAAGAGAATTTAGCTACCCATTAACCAGTAGGAAAAATGTTTATAATGACGTTTTGCATTAATTTTATTACTAAGGTTTAATGGAATTTTGTATGGGTTTCGAAACAACATCGAACATTTAAAAAGTGGTATTTTGAGGTGCTTTCTTTCTATGTTTTTTTTCCGATCACTTCAAAGCATCTATGAGGTTCAATATGCCCTAATTAAAAAATTATTTGAAGGAATTATCAGCTGTTAAGAGGTTTTTTATAAAAATAGAAAAAACATGGTTAGTGACCAGTTTTAGCAATCATTGGTTTTCATTGTTGAAAATATCATCATTTCGAGATTTAAAATCTAGTAAGGGTGTCAAATTTGTTATGTTTTGTGTTGAAACGAAGTTGATGAGTTGTATATTTGATTCTATTAAAAAAATACATTACAGTATACCCAGAACTTTTCTTTTAGTTAGTTTTTTTAGTTTTTTAATAACGAAATCGTTTTCAATAAACAGCTGATCGTGGTTTTCACATTTCGGAACATAATCGTTCACTGAAAGCGTTTCATTATCTTTGTGTTCCTACATGTCAGTTATTTTTTTAATGATCAACTCTAACATCAAATGCTTCAAAAAAAGCTATAGCCAATCAAACTAAAAAGTCAAAACAATTCTAGTGAGTGGTTTCAATGATGTAAACCAATGATACGGTTATTATTGTAGTTTCGCTAACTGAAATTCATCATATAATTTCTTACTGACTTTTTCAAAAAAGTTAAAAAGCTTTCAAAACAATTTTTTTCGTAATTTATAATATAAGACTTATTTGTGAACTACAAAAAAGGTTATGAACATTGTGAAATAAAAAATAAAAAAAAGCCTTCAATCTAGACGAAAAATTAAGTTTGGACCGCTATAACTTAAGAATTAAGTGACGTACACAAATAATCTATACTAATATTATGTATAAAGAGGAAAGATTTGTATTTTTGTATGTAACGAATAAACTCAAAAAGTACTGGACCGATTTTAATAATTCTTTTTTCATTAGAAAGCTACATTATCACTGAGTAACATGGGCTATATTTATTTATTTATTTATTCATCATCAATTAGAGATTATAATAACTCTTACAGACTATCGAAATACAAAATTTGTCTTAATATAAATTTTAGTTAATTAACCATAAAGAATAGGTTGAGCATATTTTTAAATGTATCCCTACTCAAATGAAAATTAAAATCAATAAAATCAGATATTTGGTTAATTTCTCTGACACAGCGAGATATTGGCTCGTTAACAGCATAATTTACTCTATGAAGTACCTCATGGAATAAATAACGATTCCTAAGCACTCGAGTTGGGGCATGCAAATTTATAAGAGACAATAAAAACGGACAGTCAATATGATAGGATAAAATATCTTTAATTAACATTATAGAATATATTTTGCGGCGGTTTTCTAAGGTCTGAATGCCAAGAAGTTGACGTCGAGTATTATAAGGTGGCATTACATCAGCGTTCCATCTAAGTTTATAAATAACTATTCTTGTAAATTGTCTTTGAATTTTTTCAATTCTAACAGAATGAGTTTTGTACCACACAGCAGTAATCCAGAACTGATCTAACATAATCAATGTAAAGCGTTTTTAAGGTATAGGGATCAGTTAGACCTTTAGAGTTGCGGAAAACAAATCCAAGCATAGAGTTGGCCTTATTAACTATGAATTCTAAATGATTAGCGAAGTTGAATTTAGAGTCAAAAATGACTCCCAGATCTTTTTTGGTTGAGACTCTATCGAGAACTTTGTTCTCAATATGATAATCATATACAAAAGGAGACGAGCGGCGGGAAAATGAAAAACATTGACATTTAGAGATGTTGAGGTTTAATTTGTTGATTGTGCACTAAGTTGATAAGCTTTGAAGATCTTCTTGAAGAAGCACACAGTCAACCGGATCCTTAATGCATCTCAGAAATTTGAGATCATCGGCAAACATCAAGGAAAAGGAATTTAAGAGAAAATCAGGTAGATCATTTATGAATATAAGAAACAAAAGTGGTCCAAGATGGCTACCTTGGGGAACACCCGAGGAAACATCTATTGGACTTGAGACGATCGAATCAATACGGACATATTGAAGATATGAACGCAACCAATTTAACAAGTTAGAATGTATACCTAGTTTTTCCAGTTTATGAATTAAAATTTGATGGCGAACTCTATCAAATGCTTTGGCAAATTCCGTATATATGACATCGACTTGATATCCTTTTTTTAAATTATTTAAAACCAAGTTGGAGAAAATTGTAAGATTTGTAGAAGTTGATTTCGCGGATACAAATCCGTGTTGAAATGGTGATATAGTCTCTTTTAATAAAAACGAAAGCTTATCGCAAACAATTTTTTCAAAAAGTTTTGGTATTACGGATAACTTGCATATCGGGCGATAGTTGGATATGTCCTGTTTTGGACCACTTTTATGGATAGGAGTTATAAAAGATGTTTTCCATTCGGAAAGAAATACACCTTTCTCAAGTGACCTGTTAAAAATAAAACATAGTATTCGAGACAGGGAAGGCGCACAATTCTTTAAGATAATGGGAGGAATTTCGTCAGGACCGGCATTCTTATCGTCATTCTTGCTCAATAAAACTTTCTCAACCTCAGTTTTGTTAAAACTTAACTGACCAATGTTAACCGTATTATTGGATGGACCCGAAGAGAAAGCATTATTGTTATTTGAAACTAAATAATTAGATTTGAAAAATTTCGCAAAATTATTGCAAATGTTAGGTAGGTCAGTGTACGTATATCCCAAATATTCCAAACACTTTGAAATTCCATTATTATTTTTTTATTTTTTATAAAAGTCCAAAAATACTTGCTATTGTTTTTTAATTTAGATTCCATTGAACAAATATAGTTTTTATAAAGAAATTTATTTAACAAGTTGAAGCTCTTTTCAAGAGCAATGTATCCAACTTTCAAAT
This sequence comes from Eupeodes latifasciatus, assembly GCA_920104205.1. Lineage (NCBI taxonomy): Eukaryota > Metazoa > Arthropoda > Insecta > Diptera > Syrphidae > Eupeodes > Eupeodes latifasciatus. Next base: position 6,706,794 of record OV049925.1, on the reverse strand, counting down.
TGGCATCAGACGAAGAAACCCGCAACAGTTTATAAACTTTGTTCTTTTTATTTTTAAAATGTATGAGTCTTTTGTTGTACCAGGGTGGCTTAGAGTTATTTTTAATTTGTGCTTTAGTAACGAAAATGTCAATTGCTTCCTTAAGAGTACTTAGAAAGTCACTATAGAAGTAAGATAAATCAAAATTATTATTAAAATCATTGGGCAAAACTAAACGATCCAATAATTCGCTATGCCAACAAAATTGGATTTTGCAAAGTTAAATTTAAATGAGTTACTAGTTGTATGTTTAAAGAAATTAAGTATTTTGAAATGAAAAGTTAAAGCAATATGGTGCATAGAATTAGAATTATTAAGTACTAGTAGATTACTACAGAAATCTTTTGAAATTCTTATTAAAACCAACCGAAGGTGTACAAAAAATTACCCATAAAATGTCTTTCATCGCATACGCTGCGAAGAGTATTAATGATAGGACCAAAAAATGTTTTATAATTTTGTGTCGTTTTAATTAGCATGCTTATAACTTAAATATTTGTACCTATTTATGTCTACCCGTGCGAAGCCGGGACGGGCCGCTAGTCATTAATATGCTATTTTATGGATTAATGTATTGCTTGTATGTTGTTGAGTTTAGGGCCCAGATAATTTAGTGAAAAAATAAACTTTTAGGGAGTCAAGACATAAAATAATACAAAAAGTTCCCCACTCAAAAATATGATTTTATTACAATTTTGACTAAATGCACTACACCAATATTTTGCAACCGTTTTTCTCGAAATCTATCAACTGTACGAAAAACAAGTTTTTAAATCTATTTTCTTTAAAATTAAATGAGCTAAAATGTAAACCTACAACTTTTTTAAAAAAAAAGCCTATTTATTTCAAGAAATTTGGCTTCTTTCAACCCCCACTCTGAAATGAAAATGAAAGAAATTTTTTGTAAATGTTAAGGCTGTAAAAATGAAGCTCTTTTTGAAAATTGAGGTTTTATGAAATTATTTCGAAATAAGGCGATTTTTGTATCGAATTTTTTATTTTGGCCTATGCGTATTAAGGAAATCCACTCCTGAACCTATGAGTCGCATTCATCACCCTCCTCGCACATCTCTTAACGTTGCAACACTCAGACGACCAAAGACCGTGCAGAGTGCATTCGATGTTGTTTTTCTATGAATTTTTCTCATTTTTCCGTTTTGTTTCGTTTTTTTTTTTTTAATTTTTCTTTTTTAGTTTTAGTTTTTCGTTCTTCTATGAAAAAAACTGTTCCTTCCACCCTGGTTGCCTCATGCCTCAGCCTCATGCCATTACCATTATACCATCACTATACTATGCTATGCCGGTGCAGTGGTGCTTTGCTGGGGCCGCATCACATCACATCACATAGACCCAATAGAAGCAGCAGCAGCAGCCAAGCCAACCCAAGTCAAGCCATGCCAAGCCAACCCAAAACACAACAGCCCATAGAGAGGGCTTTTTGTTCTATCCTCTAGAAGCACTATGCTATGCTGTGCACTGCTGGCATGGCAAGGCACGAGAAACTAAAGCTGCACTCTCTGTATAACTATGGAATATAATGCATGCATTTCATTTGTATGTATGGGTAACTTTGTGTGACTGTGTATGGATGGCGGTATGTGATGGGTATGAATGTATATGTGTGGTCTTTTGTGTGTGTGAATTTGTATTGCTGGTGTTTTTGCACTCTTTGGTTTCGCTTCGCTTTTTAAATACCCGTCCTTGGCTCGTCTATTCAACTTTGTCCTACTTATTAGTTGGCTATAAAAGCTATGGCGCGGCGCGGCACTCAGCACTCAGCACTCTACGCTCTACACTCTACACTCTACAACAACAAAAACAGCTATCAAAAAGAAAAGAAAAATAATGCAACTATGAATGCAGTTTTCTGTGTGCCGTTCTTTTATTATTATTATTATTATTATATTTTTGCATAGATTTTTCGGTTTTTCTTTTTTAGGGTGCTGGCGTTTGTTCTCCCCGGTTTAATGCGAATAAAATGTAAGCTTCTGCTAGAATCATCGTAGGAACTTATACTCCTACAGAGCGCGGTACGACCGGCGCGGCGCGCCACGGCAACTAGACAATGTATGTAAGTATGTCTGCTGATATTTGTAGGTGTGAGTTTCTATTTTATGTGTGTGTATGGGTATAGAAGAAAATTATGATTGCTAATTCTAACAAGAAAGACTTCTGTAAAGTCTTGTATAGTTGTAGTTTCTGTGATGATGCTTACTGATGGATAAATATTTGTCTATATATTTTTTTCTTTTTTCTAATTTTATCTTTTTGTCTTTATGTTCATTTAATAACTTTAGTTGACTATATTTTTATTTTGTTATGTTTTTTCATGCGTTTCTTAGATAATTTGTTATTTAATTAGAATTTTTAAATTGCATATATAATAAAAAAAAAAGAGGAAGAACCCCGCTGGATGATAAGTGGTAAATACAATATGTTGAAGTTGTTTACCTAGGTTAGGTATGTTATTAGCAGCTTTATAATAAGTTTGAATAAATTTATAATTTAATCATATTCATATGGACAAAACTTTTACGACCAAACCACTGATGGCTTAATAATTTAAAGATGCTAATTGCAAATGATTAATTTTGATGTCACAACAGTTTTCATTGATTTAACAAAAATGTAAACGAACGTTACCTACAATGAGTCTTTGACATTTAAGATTTTTGGTGAGATAAGGTTCTATATTTTGAGGATAGGAGATAGAGTTCAATTGAAGAAGATAAATGATCTGATGACTTCATATTGGTGTCCTTTGAAATGATTATTTAGTTTTTTTTTTTTTTTTTTTAAGATAAGTTGTCATTTTTTCGACATTCGAAAATTATGCAATTAACAAATAATTGAAATTTAGTGTAGTATTTTTGGTAAGATTTTATTTTTTAAAAAAAGCACTGTCGATTGGATTTTTAGATAAACAGGATATGATGCGATCCACATTAATAACTTTCAATCCTGCCCCGTCTGTCGATTTTTCTAAAACTTTCACAAAATAGGTACTAATAACAATATTTTGTGTGAAATACAAAAAGTAGAGGTCAATACCATCCTTTGTTTTTTTTTTTAATATTTGAGTCGAAAACCATTTCTTATAAGTTGTTTGTTGTTTTTGTAGATTTTCTTGTTTTGTAAAAAAAATTTTGATTATTGAATTTTTCTAAAAAAAAAATAACTAAAAATTAGCAACAATATTTTGAATATGATAAAATAAGTTGGACTTCAATATTCGTTTTTGTTTTTGATATTTTTAGTATAAAACCAATTTTTATCAATTTTAGCAACATTCTTCAAAAGTTTTTATCTACACTAATATTATAAAGAGGAAAGATTTGTATTTTTGTATGTAACGAATAAACTCAAAAAGTACTGGACCGATTTTAATAATCCTTTTTTCATTAGAAAGCTACATTATCATTATTATTATAGGGTATATTTAGTACCCTTTCCCACTGGCAATTGTATGTGGCACTTTCTCGAGTAGGATCTCCTGAAAATCAATACGGTTTGTTGCCACCTACAAATACCACAGCCAACGTGGTGTACAGGGAGGCTTTAAGATAAGCATACAATTTTTTTCTAATTTAGTGATTCATGGTCGTTTTAATTAGCATGCTTATAAATTAAATATCTGTACCTATTTATGTCTACCCGTGCGAAGCCAGGACGGTCCGCTAGTTTCTTATAAAAACAAAATATCGATTGGATTTTTCTAAGAACAGTATCTTACGTTAATGATAAAATTTTGAATAGAATTAAATAATTTTGAAACCAATGGCTTCATCTATTCTCGAAATATTCGATTGAAACATCAATTTTTACCACTTTTGCGTATTAGTTTTTGTAGATTCTTAGTTTTTATAAAAAAAACTAGCTGATGGTTTACCCGGCTTCACCCGGGAGGTATTCAACTATTTTATATAAAAAAAATGAGGATGAAAAAACTACTATTTTCTTATATTGTACCTTTTTTACTTAATAATTTATATAATATCTCTGTACATATTTCTATTACGGTTATAATACTTCTTTGTAAACAATATTTTTTGTTCTTTGGTGAGGTGCATACACATATAGATTTTTTGCCGAGCTGACGCAATAAGAGCAAGAAACATAAAATTGTCCGTGGGTAATACAGGGATTTGTGATGTGAAGGCCTGCAACCTTCAGTGTCTGTCCCTGTGCCTTATTGATAGACATAGCAAAACAAAGCTTTATAAGAAATTGTACTCGTTTAAATTCGAACGGGTATTCATTAGCAATCATCGGTATCCTGGGAATGAAAACAACTTGGCTGAGCCGGAAAGAATTTTAGCTTCAATCACGTTCCTCTGCATAGTTACTATCCGTAATCTATAAATTGCATAATTTCGGTGCATTTAAATTTCTCATAAGTAGGTATTATTGGAGCCCCAATTTTCAAGTCCAGTTTATGCGGAGGAAGTCCTGATGTATTCAAAGAATTCAAAAATTCAATAATTGGAATATCAATAGCATTATCTTGATCAGTCAGATTATCAATAGAAAGAAAGGTAAATTTGTTGATGGGCCTGAAACATTGAAAGAATTGTATTATTTATGCTTGTAACAGAATCCTTTTTAGGTGCTAAAATCGCTCGTTCGCGTAACCGTAATCATCCGTTTTCTCTGAAATTTGGGCGACTTGTGGGTAAACATTAGCTATAAATTCGTCTTGTCCAGTGACGCTAGTTGCAAATGTTGGTTCTATTAGTACTTCACTATCATTATTTAAAATATTTCCATTTCCTACATCCAAAAGAGTGCTTGAAAATTGTGCTGCATTATTATCACCACCCAAATGTACGCGCATATTTGTGGTCAATCTTAAAAGTTTGACAGAAGCCCACAGAAACGACGATTTTAGGCAAGCATTTATTTTATCACTTTTTGTACCTTTTGGCACAACTGGCAATATTTATCGAAAATCACCAGCGAACAGTATCACAACACCTCCCATCGGACGTTCATCAGCTCTAAAATCTCTAAGTGTACGATTCAGAGCTTTAGGTCCACCTTTATTTACCATAGTCGATTCGTCCCACACAATAAACGTCGTCGTTTCTTTAAGCAATTTAGCTAGTGAGCTTTGTTTCCAGATACTACAAAATGAACGCTCTTGTATGTGTAGATAAATAATTATTGACTAACATTATCGAACTTTATTTATGCCTATAAAACCTGCTCCGTGATATCCTCTTTCATTTAAAAAAAAACTGCAAGACAATTGGATAAGAAGTTTCTAAGCCAAACCTCAACAAAGATTTCCTCTTTTGCTTGATTTCAGTTTTATATACAGTCCCTGGCCATATTATTAGACGCACTGCAGAATTTTTATAATAATTAGATTATATGCAATATTTTTAACGTTCAAGAATGGATGTATGGTTACATTTTTATGCAGGATGGAGCTCCATACCACACAGACCGGTCCATAAAAACTTATTTGAGGGAAGAAAACATCCCTTTGTTGGACTGGCTGGAAACAGCCCTGATATGAACCAAATTGAAAACGTGTGGGAGCTGATGAAGAGGGAAGTAGTGACCGCATCGGTTACTTATTGAAAGAGTAATTCACGTGTGGAATCACCACCCACAAATGCAGGAAACAGTCAAATCATGCATTGACAGTATGCCGCGCTGAATTGAGGCTCTTATGAAAGCAAAAGGAGGTTCAACAAAATATTGAAAAAAATTACAAAAATAACAACAACAAAACTGAAAATATTGATTTAAAAAAAAAGTCTTTAAATTTGTTGCTTTATTTCTAGGAAATAGTTTATATTCTGCATACAAAATAACTTAAATGCATTACAATAATCGAAAACCTGATTAAAATAGCTGGAAATTAGGATTTTGCATAAAATCTAAAGTGCGTCTAATAATATGACCAGGGACGGTATATAGATTACTTTGATTTTCAAAAAATTAAATAAGTTATTAAGGCAATATTTTTCATAAGATAAAACTAGTTTGAAGGCAAAATCTTAAATTATCGCAAGGATATTCGAGTCCAAAATCAATTTTTTTTAAACTTTTAGAAGTTTTTTTTCGTGTTTTTTTTTTTTTTTTTTTTTTTTGTGAGAAAAACATTACTTCGATTTTTCTCAAAGTTTGCCCGTTGTCAAAAACGTTATTCTTCGTTTGCAGGCAATTTTTCTGGAGGTAATACTGATTTTTGTTCGTAAAACATTCGAGGTGACAAATATTTTTTTTTAGTTTATTTGTTTTATAACAATACCGTCAATTGATTGTTTTCTCAAAATTATTCGTATTTCGTATCACATTACATTATAAATTTATAATTTAAGTAGCTAGCGTTATTGGTTTCTGCGATATTTGGGATCAACTAAAATTTCCAATTTTGTTTAAATTGCTGTAGGAAGAAATCCAATCACTTAATTTTTTGGAAAGTCCTTTCTGCATCTTTAGATGTTATTATCTTTAAAAAGTCGATATGTGAAATAAAAGTACCAATTTTTATTAATTTTTTGAAATAAAATTGTCAATTTCAATTTTTATAAAAATTTCACTAGTATACCCGTGGCATGATGGTTAGTGCGTTGAACTGTCATGCAAGAGGTCTTGGGTTCAATCCCTGCTTATGCCATCTAAAGTTTTTTTCACGGGTACTTCCTCTTGCGAGGAATTGACAAATTCTCCAAGAGTAATTCTTGTCATGAAAAAGTGCTTTCTCAAATAAGCCGTTCGGATTCGGCATATAAAATGTAGGTCCCCTCCATCCCTGCAATTACTCGCACACAGGAATGGTTGAGAGTTGTAAGCCACTAGGCCTTGGTTCTCTACGGACTATTGCGCCACCTAATTTATTTATTTTTATTTAGATTTCGTAAAACGTTTGTTTTTGTTGCATACAATTAATTTTGTCATTTTTCAGTTGAAAAATATTCGAGTTGATGAACTATTTCTTAGTTTATATTAATTCGGTGTGACTTCACAATGTTCACATAAATTTAAATCGAAGCGGATTTGGGGTAAACAAGATTTCTAACTGTTTTTATTACAAAAACATGAAAAATAATGCGACCCAGAAGAATGCAGACAATTTTGATATAACATTTTTGAAAGATTTTAAAGTCGTGAGACAAAAAATGTCGAAATACATAATTTGTTTAAAATTTCTTAATAGCTCAGTTTTGTAAAAAAAGTACATCAATAGGTCTTAAAAAGAACAAAATTAAGTGTCGTATTTTTCCCTACAAAGAAATTCTCAGTCATTAAAAGTACATATAAATGAAAATTACAATATCGAAAAATCATAATTTTGACTTTGACGTCATGTGAAATGTCATAATATCTCAAACTAATGTCAGAATTTTCAAGGTTTTTTTTTTTTTAAATTTTAAAATAAACACGTTTTTGACAGTATACGTGTTTTTGGAACTTTGAAGTTCTCAATTTTAACCTGAAGATTTTGGGCTATAAAATGTAAAATTTTGTATAAAAATGTCATTTAATGACTAAAACACGATATAGTAAATGAAACTATTTTCAAAAATATTTAACCGAACTATTTAAAGAAGAATGATTGTTTTACTTTTTTTTTAAAATATCATCCCCTTAAAATGTAACGAGCGAGATTAACAACCTCAATTAGTTGTACATCTTTGAAAATTCCAAAGACGTACATTTTTGAAAATTCCAAGGGGGATCATCTGAATAGTTTTGATGTAAGATGCATCTTACCAAATAATTTGTACACGGATTTATTCCCTTGAGAGATTAATAAAGCTACAAGTTTCCATAAGCTTTTAAAATTTCCATAAACTTTGGGTATACGATTTGAATCAAATATCTGGCTTTAAATCTTGTGAGTTTTGTTTTTATTTTGTTTCGCCGTAAAGTAATAACTATTGACTAAAATACAATTGAGATCATGTTATAGTATTTTTTGTTGAAAGTAAAGCCTGAAGTAATAAGTTTGAAGTTTCATGGTGACCCATTCAATTTTACTTTTTAAACGTTTTACGTTTATGTTATTCATTCAACTTGAATATTTATTTTATAATTTGTCTTGCAATTAGTCTTGGAGCAAGATTGAGGCATTTTTTGAAAGACTAGTGACACATTAAATTATGTATAATGTAAAGACAAGCATCGTAAGCTTTCGATAAAATCTTGCTTTCTCATGGATATTGATGCTTTTGTCATACAGATACAGGTACAGAGGTCAGGTCAATTTTGAACTATACTAATGGGTGATTTTTTTGAGGTTAGGATTTTCATGCATTAGTATTTGACAGATCACGCGGGATTTCAGACATGGTGTCAAAGAGAAAGATGCTCAGTATGCTTTGACATTTCATCATGAATAGACTTACTAACGAGCAACGCTTGCAAATCATTGAATTTTATTACCAAAATCAGTGTTCGGTTCGAAATGTGTTTCGCGCTTTACGTCCGATTTATGATGAGGCTCATTTCTGGTTGAATGGCTACGTAAATAAGCAAAATTGCCGCATTTGGAGTGAAGAGCAACCAGAAGCCGTTCAAGAACTGCCCATGCATCCCGAAAAATGCACTGTTTGGTGTGGTTTGTACGCTGGTGGAATCATTGGACCGTATTTTTTCAAAGATGCTGTTGGACGCAACGTTACGGTGAATGGCGATCGCTATCGTTCAATGCTAACAAACTTTTTGTTGCCAAAAATGGAAGAACTGAACTTGGTTGACATGTGGTTTCAACAAGATGGCGCTACATGCCACACAGCTCGCGATTCTATGGCCATTTTGAGGGAAAACTTCGGAGAACAATTCATCTCAAGGAATGGACCGGTAAGTTGGCCACCAAGATCATGCGATTTGACGCCTTTAGACTATTTTTTGTGGGGCTACGTCAAGTCTAAAGTCTACACAAATAAGCCAGCAACTATTCCAGCTTTGGAAGACAACATTTCCGAAGAAATTCGGGCTATTCCGGCCGAAATGCTCGAAAAAGTTACCCAAAATTGGACTTTCCGAATGGACCACCTAAGACGCAGCCGCGGTCAACATTTAAATGAAATTATCTTCAAAAAGTAAATGTCATGGACCAATCTAACGTTTCAAATAAAGAATCGACGACATTTTGCAAATTGTATGCGTTTTTTTTTTTAAAAAGTTCTCAAGCTCTTAAAAAATCACACATTACTATACTAAGTTATCCAATACATTTTTAACTTCCCATAGGAAGTTATTGTAATGGGTCCGATTTGTCAAATTGAAAATTTTCACATTTCTCGACGTTTCAAGGTTCATAGAGTCGAAATAAAAGCTTTTTAGAAAGATGTCTGTGCGTGCGTGTGTACGTACGTTCGCGACGTTTTTTGTCGTCCATAGCTCAAGAACCAGAAGAGATATCGACTTCCAATAAATTTGGTTATACAGATAATAAGGCAGAAATATGCAGAAAGGACTCTCAAGGAAATTTCGTGGGTGGTTTTTTTTACCATAGCAGTTTAAAAAAAAGGTGAACATTTTGGTTAACCCTAAATATCTCATGAACCAATGACGCTAGAGACTTGAATTAAATTTTATATTATATATTGTAACGTGATACAAAAGAAGTATATTTTTGGAAAAAACGGTTTTTTTATAAATCAAAAAAACTGAAAAAAAAATTTGTCACCTCGAAAATTTTACGACTAAAATATGATTTCATCTCCAAAACAATTTTGTACAACGAAGAATAATGTTTTTGACATCTGGTAAAATTTTGAGAAAAATCTAATTGACAGTTTTTTAATAAAAAATAAAAACCTAAAAAAACATTACTCAAAGTTGGTAAAAATTGAATTTCGACTCAAATATCTTTTCAAAAACTTGAGATTAAGGCTTCAAACTTATTTTATTTTATAAGAAATATTGTTTTCAACATTCTAAAAAATGTTGAGAAAAATCGAATTGACAGTTTTTTTTACAAAAAATAAAAACCCAAACAAAAAAATTTTAAAGTTGGTAAAAATTGATTTTCGACTCAAATATCTTTTTAAAACTTTGAGATATTGGCTTTAAACTACTTTAGTCTTTCAAAACATACTGTTGTCAACATTCAGTAAAATTTTGAAACAAATCGAATTGACAGTTTTTTTTACAAAAAATTAAAAACCGAAAAAAAATTTAACAAAAATTGTTAAAAATTGATTTTTGACCAAAATATTTTTTCAAAAATTTGAGATAATGGCTTCTAACTAATTTTAACTTATAAGAAATATTGTTTTCAACAAAAGGAAAAATTTTGATAAAAATCGAATTGACAGTTTTTTTACAAAAAATAAAAACCTAAAAAAAAAGTATAAAAGTTGGTAAACATTGTTTTTCGACGTAAATATCTTTTCAAAAATTTGAGACATTGGCTTCAAACTAATTTTATCTTTTAAGAAATATTGTTTTAAACATTCTATACAATTTTGATAAAAATCGAATTGACAGTTTTTTTACAAAAAATAAAAACCTAAAAAAAAAGTATAAAAGTTGGTAAACATTGTTTTTCGACGTAAATATCTTTTCAAAAATTTGAGACATTGGCTTCAAACTAATTTTATCTTTTAAGAAATATTTTTTTAAACATTCTATAAAATTTTGAGAAAAATCTAATTGACAGTTTTTTTTACAAAAAATAAAAACCTAAGAAAAAACAATACTAAAACTTGTAAAATTTTACTTTCGACTCAAATAGCTTTTCAAAAATTAAAAATATTGGTTTCAAAATTAATTTATTTCACAGAAAATATTGTTTTCGACATTCAGTTATTTTTTTTATAAAAATCCAACAGTCCGTTGGACTTTGACGTCATGTGAAATGTCATAATATCTCAAACTAATGTCAGAATTTTCAAGGTTTTTTTTTTTTTAAATTTTAAAATAAACACGTTTTTGACAGTATACGTGTTTTTGGAACTTTGAAGTTCTCAATTTTAACCTGAAGATTTTGGGCTATAAAATGTAAAATTTTGTATAAAAATGTCATTTAATGACTAAAACACGATATAGTAAATGAAACTATTTTCAAAAATATTTAACCGAACTATTTAAAGAAGAATGATTGTTTTACTTTTTTTTTAAAATATCATCCCCTTAAAATGTAACGAGCGAGATTAACAACCTCAATTAGTTGTACATCTTTGAAAATTCCAAAGACGTACATTTTTGAAAATTCCAAGGGGGATCATCTGAATAGTTTTGATGTAAGATGCATCTTACCAAATAATTTGTACACGGATTTATTCCCTTGAGAGATTAATAAAGCTACAAGTTTCCATAAGCTTTTAAAATTTCCATAAACTTTGGGTATACGATTTGAATCAAATATCTGGCTTTAAATCTTGTGAGTTTTGTTTTTATTTTGTTTCGCCGTAAAGTAATAACTATTGACTAAAATACAATTGAGATCATGTTATAGTATTTTTTGTTGAAAGTAAAGCCTGAAGTAATAAGTTTGAAGTTTCATGGTGACCCATTCAATTTTACTTTTTAAACGTTTTACGTTTATGTTATTCATTCAACTTGAATATTTATTTTATAATTTGTCTTGCAATTAGTCTTGGAGCAAGATTGAGGCATTTTTTGAAAGACTAGTGACACATTAAATTATGTATAATGTAAAGACAAGCATCGTAAGCTTTCGATAAAATCTTGCTTTCTCATGGATATTGATGCTTTTGTCATACAGATACAGGTACAGAGGTCAGGTCAATTTTGAACTATACTAATGGGTGATTTTTTTGAGGTTAGGATTTTCATGCATTAGTATTTGACAGATCACGCGGGATTTCAGACATGGTGTCAAAGAGAAAGATGCTCAGTATGCTTTGACATTTCATCATGAATAGACTTACTAACGAGCAACGCTTGCAAATCATTGAATTTTATTACCAAAATCAGTGTTCGGTTCGAAATGTGTTTCGCGCTTTACGTCCGATTTATGATGAGGCTCATTTCTGGTTGAATGGCTACGTAAATAAGCAAAATTGCCGCATTTGGAGTGAAGAGCAACCAGAAGCCGTTCAAGAACTGCCCATGCATCCCGAAAAATGCACTGTTTGGTGTGGTTTGTACGCTGGTGGAATCATTGGACCGTATTTTTTCAAAGATGCTGTTGGACGCAACGTTACGGTGAATGGCGATCGCTATCGTTCAATGCTAACAAACTTTTTGTTGCCAAAAATGGAAGAACTGAACTTGGTTGACATGTGGTTTCAACAAGATGGCGCTACATGCCACACAGCTCGCGATTCTATGGCCATTTTGAGGGAAAACTTCGGAGAACAATTCATCTCAAGGAATGGACCGGTAAGTTGGCCACCAAGATCATGCGATTTGACGCCTTTAGACTATTTTTTGTGGGGCTACGTCAAGTCTAAAGTCTACACAAATAAGCCAGCAACTATTCCAGCTTTGGAAGACAACATTTCCGAAGAAATTCGGGCTATTCCGGCCGAAATGCTCGAAAAAGTTACCCAAAATTGGACTTTCCGAATGGACCACCTAAGACGCAGCCGCGGTCAACATTTAAATGAAATTATCTTCAAAAAGTAAATGTCATGGACCAATCTAACGTTTCAAATAAAGAATCGACGACATTTTGCAAATTGTATGCGTTTTTTTTTTTAAAAAGTTCTCAAGCTCTTAAAAAATCACACATTACTATACTAAGTTATCCAATACATTTTTAACTTCCCATAGGAAGTTATTGTAATGGGTCCGATTTGTCAAATTGAAAATTTTCACATTTCTCGACGTTTCAAGGTTCATAGAGTCGAAATAAAAGCTTTTTAGAAAGATGTCTGTGCGTGCGTGTGTACGTACGTTCGCGACGTTTTTTGTCGTCCATAGCTCAAGAACCAGAAGAGATATCGACTTCCAATAAATTTGGTTATACAGATAATAAGGCAGAAATATGCAGAAAGGACTCTCAAGGAAATTTCGTGGGTGGTTTTTTTTACCATAGCAGTTTAAAAAAAAGGTGAACATTTTGGTTAACCCTAAATATCTCATGAACCAATGACGCTAGAGACTTGAATTAAATTTTATATTATATATTGTAACGTGATACAAAAGAAGTATATTTTTGGAAAAAACGGTTTTTTTATAAATCAAAAAAACTGAAAAAAAAATTTGTCACCTCGAAAATTTTACGACTAAAATATGATTTCATCTCCAAAACAATTTTGTACAACGAAGAATAATGTTTTTGACATCTGGTAAAATTTTGAGAAAAATCTAATTGACAGTTTTTTAATAAAAAATAAAAACCTAAAAAAACATTACTCAAAGTTGGTAAAAATTGAATTTCGACTCAAATATCTTTTCAAAAACTTGAGATTAAGGCTTCAAACTTATTTTATTTTATAAGAAATATTGTTTTCAACATTCTAAAAAATGTTGAGAAAAATCGAATTGACAGTTTTTTTTACAAAAAATAAAAACCCAAACAAAAAAATTTTAAAGTTGGTAAAAATTGATTTTCGACTCAAATATCTTTTTAAAACTTTGAGATATTGGCTTTAAACTACTTTAGTCTTTCAAAACATACTGTTGTCAACATTCAGTAAAATTTTGAAACAAATCGAATTGACAGTTTTTTTTACAAAAAATTAAAAACCGAAAAAAAATTTAACAAAAATTGTTAAAAATTGATTTTTGACCAAAATATTTTTTCAAAAATTTGAGATAATGGCTTCTAACTAATTTTAACTTATAAGAAATATTGTTTTCAACAAAAGGAAAAATTTTGATAAAAATCGAATTGACAGTTTTTTTACAAAAAATAAAAACCTAAAAAAAAAGTATAAAAGTTGGTAAACATTGTTTTTCGACGTAAATATCTTTTCAAAAATTTGAGACATTGGCTTCAAACTAATTTTATCTTTTAAGAAATATTGTTTTAAACATTCTATACAATTTTGATAAAAATCGAATTGACAGTTTTTTTACAAAAAATAAAAACCTAAAAAAAAAGTATAAAAGTTGGTAAACATTGTTTTTCGACGTAAATATCTTTTCAAAAATTTGAGACATTGGCTTCAAACTAATTTTATCTTTTAAGAAATATTTTTTTAAACATTCTATAAAATTTTGAGAAAAATCTAATTGACAGTTTTTTTTACAAAAAATAAAAACCTAAGAAAAAACAATACTAAAACTTGTAAAATTTTACTTTCGACTCAAATAGCTTTTCAAAAATTAAAAATATTGGTTTCAAAATTAATTTATTTCACAGAAAATATTGTTTTCGACATTCAGTTATTTTTTTTATAAAAATCCAACAGTCCGTTTTTTCATAAAAAAAATAAAATCTACAAAAAATTAGTACGCAAATTTGGTAAAAATTGATACATATAGACAAACTTTTAAGCAAGACAAATCGACAGACGGGATGGGAAGTTATCAGTGTAGGTCGCATCCCAGCTTTTTTTTCAAAATGGTTGTAAAACAAATACATATCTTTTTGAAGAAAATTGAAACCTCTACTGCCAATAAAAATAAGCAGAACTTAATTATGTTCAAATTAAATTTGTTTCTAAAACAGAACCTTTTCTATGTTCATCATCAAAATAGAAAGAATTATGATTTTCAGCTATGCTCTTGTTGGGCGCCATTTACTTTATTCTCTTTGAAGTAACAATTTTGAGCATTCTACCTTCCTAATGAAATTGTAACTTTATATCCATTAAACAGACTGCTTAAACTAGCAATACTTATACTATTTTAAATTAGGTAAATATATTTCATGTCAAAACATGGGATTTAAAGTTCTTAACCAACAGACCCACTTTAAACCACCTTTTTTTTCTCTAGTTTATAATATGCCTACCAATCTACATATATGGGAAAAAATAAAGTTAACAAAAGCTTAAGCTAAACATCATAAAATGACATAAACCCATCATCCCCATCATAATCTCCAGGAAACAAGTACCTTTGTATATAAAACTTGCCAACGCCATCAGAAAGTTCAAAAAGACGACACAAAAGATTCATCATCATCATTATCATTTGGTGATGAAGGTACTTATGCTATAAAAAGGCTGTCGTGTACTCTGGGCAGGTAAATATATGTACATACGTAGGTACGTATAGAGTTAAATACAAAATGACAAAATCTTCTTTCATTTACACACTCCACTTACTAGTATCTATACTATAGGTTTCGGTATACAAGTTGTAAAGTTGCAACACATTTCAACTAACTAACGAACATCTGTTTTATCATCATGATTATGATGATGATGATAATGATGTCGATAGTGATACCTATGTTTATGTAGTTATGTGCACTCGACATATCGTCATAATGTTAAACACGAACTACAGCTTATTTGTAATTATACTCAACGACGACCGACAGACCCGACCAGAATATATCTAACCTATGAGAAGGCATATGGTGTCAGCCTAAGTCTTTCACAGTTGTTCCTATATATTCCTATCTTCCAAAGCTCTTAATGAATACACGATGGATTTAGAACGTTACTTTGCTAAAAGTGTTGTAATACCTCTATGTATAGATACACAAACGCACAAATATCGAGAGACTCCGTCAAAGATACATGTTATGGTACACCCATGTAGGTACGTCACGTCCGTCGCGTTGTCGTCTTTTCAGCTTTTAAAGAAGTGTTCTTTCACGCAATGCAGGTCACTTAATTAGCATTAAAATATCTGCTGGTACAGAAAAAAAACAAGAAGTACCTAACAAAAAGAACAACAACACAAAATTCAGTATCTTTTATTTTTGTTGTAATTTCATGCGCATAAATTAGTTAATTTCAAAATAAAGATACACATAGAAACATTAGTATAATTTTTTTTTCTTTAAGTGTATTTGCGAATACTTCTCGCCAATTGTGTTTAATGTTAGCCAATCGATTAGCAGAAAACAAGAAGAAGTGAGGAGTGAAGAGTGCGCGATATGTTGCAATTTGCAATAAGCCCCGTCAATATTGGCAACAATTGGAATAAGTTTACACAAGCCTAACGGACAATAGAGTCAATAATAGGCAATACTTTATACACAAACTTTTTCCCTGCTGCCATCATTATCATCATCATCATCACGCATAGCACGCGGCACAATAATGGGAAGCGGCTCTTTGCAGAGTTACCATCAAAATCCCATTCCCCACTCTTCGCTTCAATTTAACCCTCTCTTGCCGTCAAATGATAAATTTGGAGCCAAGAACCCCCAACAAGCCAAAGCCATAACTATGTATGGATTCGAGGTCTTTCGACGTCGACAAAGACGACGAAAACAACGGAGACGACGCCACTGTGGCCGGTTTCCCAACTTGTCAAATTGTCAAACAAACTTCAGTCATAAGTTAATACCACGAATCAAACGACGACGCGGCGGCTGTTATTAAACTTACTGTGACTCTGTCATATGTTGGTTGTTGGCAATGCAGTGTGGCTGTGCAGTGTGCAGTATATGCAGTATGCAATGTGTTTGCTCATATATTTGTGTTTTCGGTTGGACTTTGTGACAATCATCATCATACACATCGTCGTGCATTAGCCCAAAACACCGAAACACCAAAACACGAAACACACGTAAAACATACATTTCCATCACAGATTGAGTTGCAAATAAAAGATTGCAGATTGCAATTGCAATAATATTGCACAATGCTCCTTCAAACACTCATCGGTTAATTACACGCCACGGTGATTGGTGTGCACGCGCTTTTTTCTGTATTCTCTTTTCCTTTTTTGTTGTTGTTGTTTTTTTCTTATGATGGTAAATTTTGCACAACTCTGTAAACTTTACTACTCACCACCTACCTTACCTACAATTTGAGAGTCTTATTTTTTGTTTTTGTATAATATTTACAGTGTGTGATGGGTTCGTGCAGATGCAATTATATGCATGCAGAGAACTATACTCACATCTTGATTTTTGCTTGATTGCATTTGAAAAATTAAATAAAAACAACAACAACAACAAAAAGTTACCTATCGTGGAAAATGTCTAGAAAAGTTTTGTACTTTGGGGTTCATGGACGATCAAGTAGTAAAACTTTAGCTTTGTTGGTGAAACATGATGAGTGTTGCTTTTTTTGATATTCATCATTATTAGATACATGTTGCTTGATGTTAACGCATGAATCTCTATGTCTATAGCTTCGTTGTAAATTTTCGTGTGTTTTTCTTTTTTAATGTACATATATTCACAAAAATATACTTACATTAATCACTTTTGTTGTTTTATATAAAAACAGAAGAATAATTAAGGTGGTTCTTTCTAATAATATAATTATCATTATGTGTGAATTGTATACTTTACTCAAATGTTGAAATGGTATAGAACTTCTAACTTCTAGGCTTCAAAAGACTTTGCAGACGTATAGCTATTACATACCTGTAATTAGAAGAGAAGAATACAAAATAAAGTTAGAAACAATGCATTATAATCAAATGTAAAATGTTGCGAAACAACGCAAAAATTAATGTTTATGAGTTTTGAGGTGATTAAAAAATTTGTATGCATGTACAATATATAAAAAAAACCCTAAGTAGGTTGTGTTGCAATAGTTTTAGAATCTTTTTGTGTGATAATGATGGTGGTGCAATTATGATTATTTTTACTGTTCTTTTGCAATATAATAATTTGTATTTCTTTTCTTCTTTTGTATAAGAATTTGTCTGTAATTTACAATGATTTAGAAATAATTGTAGCTTTAGAAGGTTGTTAATTGTGTAAATTAAGAATGATTGGTATAAACTGGTATAAAACTAAAAGACATAATAAATGATGGTGAAGAATTATGGAATGTTTAAGCATACGTATAGAAGATAGTTAATTAAGTAATTTTAAGAAGTTTAAAATTTAATTTTAAAATATTTTTTTTTGTTTATACCAGTTGTAAGTTAAGAGTAATAAAATTTCAAACCAGGCTAAATTTGTAAAAGTATTTTATTTATTTTGTCAATTAGTAAATATTCATTTAGGTTCATTCTGTGAATGATGCGATGAACTGACTGGTATAAAATAGTTTTTAAGTTTTTGTATGTAATAAATTTGTTATAAATTTGAAATTTATGCATTGTCTATGACAAATGACAGGATTAATTTATATTTTTTATTTTGCTTTGATTTTATTTCAATGGACAAAGCGCAATTAGTATAAACCAGCGAATTGATGTATGCCAGTCAGAATTTAAATTCTATATTGTTTGACACATTTAAGTTAAGTATGTATATAAACTGACTTGTTAAATAAAATATTTCTTAAAATAGATCATTTGTATTGTTTATACCAGTCAGGAATAAATACATACAAATCGAATTTAAGACTCTGGAAGACTGTTTATTTTTATTTTTAAATTGTTGTGTATTTTCAGTTTACCTGATATGATGTTACGTATTATGTATGTATTCAAGCAACTAGATGGTATACAAATAGTGAGTTATAAGTACAGCAAAATCTACTTAGATCAAGTAAGAAAATACTTCTTTTGTAATTCCATTGTTAAGGTGATATGAAAATAGTTTGTGTATCTATTATAGATCTTTATACCAGTTTATTGGTATAAATTTAAATGTTGTGTTAAAATATACGTGCATTTTAGATACGAATTAATCGGGTCTTTTGAGATCTGAATCTGAACACACAACTGTATACAGAAATTTTCACAATAGATTAAAAAAAAAAATGAAACAAATTTTGAATTATTAAAGTAGTTTAATTTTCTTCTTAACTGGTATAATTTCTAAAATAATCTATAATTTTAGGATTTAACGTTTAAGAGATCTTGAAGTTCCAGATATGGAGAGTTTTCAAATCTAGTCTAACGTCAAAATTGGAAGTAAAGATGTTTGGAGTCTAAAATTTTGTTTTCAATTGATTAAGATATCAATCAAATCAAAATAGTTTTTGAATATTGATAGTTTTTAAAACTTAAAACTGGAAAGCATTCTAAAACTAGTTTTAACGTAAAACGCTTAATAATATAAGCACAAAATTAAGATCTTACGGATCCATTACGGTGCCATTAGTTGGACAAAAAAGTGGTTGATTAAAAACTGTTCCTCTACACAATTTATTAATTTGAAGCATTTTAACAAGTGTCATGATGATTAATCAGATGTCTTGGGTTCAAGAATTCATGTTTTACAGCCTTAATACTTAATTTAACCATATCCATTTATTAATTAGTTCATTCTGTTAGGAATGAACAGCAAAGAATAAGAAAAGTCAAAATGGCGCCCAACGTGGGAACGAATTTTTTATTTGCAGCTTTTAAAACTTTGTTTTTTACTACAAAATTAAGCGAAAATCAATTAGGGTTTGCAGTTATAAGTATTCATTTAATTATTCCTTTTCTTCATAAATTATTAATTTTTACAATCTTCTCCATCAACATTGTTTTCTTACAATCTACACCTACACAACTTCAACACTCACTCACTTCGACTCTACCTATAAAGTCACTTCAAATTACTTATCATCAACAATTCTCATTAATGGCAACACTTGCCAACTTTAAGCTGTTGCATAATATGCCTGAAAATCCCATTTAACCAGCTCAGCAGATGCGCAAACACCGCAAATATTCGCCACACATTCAACCTATAAAAAAAAAACGTTAGGCGGCCGCATGCAATGCGAACCAAATGCAGCCAAAGCCAGCACAGTGGGTGAGGGTGATGATGGCGATGGCGATTTTCGCTTGGCAAAAACGGGATCTGCGAAGAAGCATATCAAAACAGAAATAAGAAATAGCGCCGCAACACTCCAAAAGTCACAAAAGTCGGAACCAAGGAAAAAGAAGACTAATGTTTGTATGGCAATTGGCAAACTTGCAATAGTGCAGCAGAATCAGAAGAAGGAGAAAGGTAGAAAGATTGAAACAAAATTCAAAAGAAAAACAAAAAAGAAATGGCGGATGGGGAGTAAGGCAGAAGGCTTTAGCTTAGGCAAGTCAAAGATGAGGTAAAAAGGAATCGTCTAAAAATAGCGCGCAAACATGCTCGTTGTGCATATAAAAATAAACTTAACAACGTGAACCCGAATCAAAAAAAAAAAAAAAAAAAACAAAAAAAAAGAAGAAGAAAGAGAAAAAGAAGTGGAAGAAATTGAAGCAGCAAGAAGATAGAAGAAGAAATGATCAAGGAAAGGAGAAAGAACGAGAAACAGCTCAAGTAACACACATTTCACGCAAGGTGTTCCCGCATCAGGCAGCACCGTTATAACTGTAATTTTCATTATTTATTTACTGATTTTCGTTCCCTTCTCTCCTCTTTCTCCTTAACCATCACTTCTTTTCTTTTTTTCGTTTTGTTGGCTGTTGAATGTATATTTTATTTTGTGGATGAATTTTTTTTTCTTCTGTGTCTTATATTTTACTGCATTTTGTTGCATTTTTCATTACCTATAGGCACTAGGTAGGCAGGTAGGTAAGGTAGGTTCCTATTAACCGTTCCCTGGCCGTTGCCTTTCATGTTTCTTGGCACGGTTTTTTTTTTTAACACGATCTGATGCCAGGAATATTTAGTTGTTTTATTTTGTGCATTATTTTGTGCAAAGTCAGTTAAAGAAGAACAGAGTTTTGTAGGTAGGTATTTTGTTTGTGTTTTCTCTTTTGTTTGTGTGCCATCATGTTCGGATAATCACCTGAAACACAAAACACAAAACATACAAAAATGGGGGATGGGCTGAGGCTTGTTATAACTGGGATGGCACCACCGCACCAACCGATGCGATGCGACGACCGGGATGTTTGTTGCGGCCATTTAAACATTGTTTTTCTTCTTTTTTTTTTTTAGTTTGGGAGCACTTTTGTGTGGCTTTGCTGGTACTTTGAAAAGTACGTGGAATTATGCAAACGGGACTTTTGATAAATTAAAAAAAAAAAGAAAAAGAAGACTATTTAAGTGACTCAAAAAGCAGAAAATAATCATGAAGTCATAATGAATTGATGATTGTTGATGAGATTGATATTTATTTGACGAGGTACTTAATTGCAGAGTTTTTGAGGGAGTAGACATTCGTTCTTCATTTTTATTCAATAACCACATCCAAATTTAATGTTTAATTATTGTATCTTAACGTAAAAAGGCGAAACATTTAACGTCACGAAGAGGAGAGGGGAAGATAAGTCAAATATTTTATACATCCTAGGATATTTACAAAAACTCCAAAAGAAAGAAAAGTTTAGCTGTTCGGCTTCGGCGTACAAACTATAGGTCTTCACTATTTCTGACAGTACTCGCCTAAGGAAATGATTGAATTTTGTAAGTAAATAGTTTGATAAGCTAACAGAGAAAGGTACAAGACATGAACAATCCGATATAGAATTTAATGGAAGATGGAAAAGCCTTGAAACCTGTGCCACTGCCAGGAAATTTTGTTCCAACTTCGACAAAAACATAGAAATCGTGCGATTTGTACTTCGATAAAAATCTTAACGATTGCTTATAAGCATAATATTCGGTCACAACCTGTTGGGCTACCACAGCAAGGGAATACAGCTTAGTAACGATTCATATGCAAAATATGTAAGAATGCGGAAAAAAACTATGGCACTAGTCACTTCGTATGCCACTGCCCAGTATTATGCCACTCAACATATACATTCTTAGACAAATACTTCTTCAATAATATTGAAGAACTCGAAGACCTTCTAGGAAATATAGTATCTTAGGCTTCATTAATGCCTATAATTGACTGGATAACTAAAAATCATAGAATCATAGTTTTTTTAGTAACTTTTGTATGGAACTTATAATACTTTCAGAGTATGGCAAGTGATCTACATTGATTTAAGCGTGGAGATAACTACATAGATCCCTGGTCCTTTTAAATAGCCTAACCTAACCTAAAGTCACTAGGCTCTGGTTTTCTACGAGCTGTACCGCAACAAAATGTAAGTATTTATAAATAAGTCTATTAATCAATTTTTAAAGAAAATTGAATAGCTAGCAAAGTGAACTCTTCAATTGTATCAGAACTTTATTATTTGTTTCCCACTTCTGACACCATGTAGAAAAAGTACATAAAATACCTACATAGGTTGTATTTGAACATAGTTTTCTAGTTTTCTTTATTTGTCTTTGTTTATTTTGTCATAAATTACTAGGTGTGAATTATAAAGTTAAGTCCTTTACTCAGAATAAGCTTTCGGGACATAATTCCACCACAAACCTGTTCATTTAGTGTTTTCCACTTATGAAACCATGTATTTATTATATCCCGACAAAGAGTTCTAGTTTCCATGATTTATCTTTACTAATTTGTGTGAATTATAATATCTATTTTACGTGCTATTCAATCTATTAAATGAGTAACTTTTTGATGTCTGCTTTAAATTCTTAATGTTTAATTGCCACATTTTTAGTTTTAAAATTGTAACAAACAATTTTAATTTCTCTCTCAAAGTCAAAGAAAACTTTTTTGACGCATCTTCATTAAATACAAAAAAAAAACATTTGTCTGTGTCTTGTTTTATGCTTCACATCTAAAAAAACAATCAACCTTTTAACGGTGCAACGCACCCTCAAACGTTTAAAAACTCATTAAAATTCTTAAAAGCTTGAAGTTAATGTAAAATTATTATTTCATACCTACAAAAACGAAAAAAAAAACACTTCATGGTATACACCTTACCTAGGAGCAATTTCGACGTCACTTAAAAATAAAGAATGAATTAAAAAGAAAACAAGAAAGAAAGAAGAAAAAAAAACGACAAAAGAAAACGCATTTTAATTACCACTCTACCGCAATCCCTACAACAAATCCATTAAACCTGGTTACATACTCAACATGCACGTTTCTACACCGTTATATGGCGGTATACATTTTTTTTTCACCAACCATCCCATTCCATCCCATGGAAGAGTGCTAAAGAAATCCATCATGGCGAGGAACAGCAAAAACACAACAAAACTGGGAATCATACGGGACTCCACTCCACTAAAC
This sequence comes from Eupeodes latifasciatus, assembly GCA_920104205.1. Lineage (NCBI taxonomy): Eukaryota > Metazoa > Arthropoda > Insecta > Diptera > Syrphidae > Eupeodes > Eupeodes latifasciatus. The sequence continues at coordinate 6,683,815 of OV049925.1, read as the reverse complement.
CAGCAACTATATTTGATTCACCTTATTCCGCGAGTAGCTCCCAGATGGTGCGCCTCCTCTCCGTTACAATCACATGGAAAACTACTTTACCTACTCCGGCATAAACTTGCAATATGTACATAATTATATGACATAGCCCACAAGCCCACTGCTGGCTGGCTGGCTGACTCGATAGCTGACTGACTGGCTGACTATCTGAATGAAACAAAGCAGGAGCGTTCATAGAACACTCGTAGGCTTCTAAAGCTAGATAGAGCGGAGCGGCGGGCGGTGGTAAATATAATACTCTACATAGCCTCTATAGCCCGAAAAGTAAAACTTGTGTAAATGAAGCGATATGGTGGCGAGCGTCGTCGTCGGACGTAGGTAGTTAGGAGTACCCATCTGCAGTGGCAGTCTAGCGCGTTACACTATATCTACAAACTTGCCAAAGTGGAAACAGAGCCTAAGGAAAACATACTATGCATATATTTTATTTTTTTAAAGTCCCCTCGCAACAGCACCAGCAGCAGCAGTACAATCGCGCATAATCTGCTACCGCTAGCGGCATATAGAATAGAGTTATCATATATGTCTGCTGTGCGTTGTCTTTGGTTGGTTTTGCGACCGATTAAGGAGTCCATCCACGTATCCAATACTACGGTACATTACGCGAGGGAATGCGCGCTATGCTGCCATACGCTTGTTCCATACATAATTAAAGGCGCGCACATACCTACAACTATATAAAGCTGGTGGGGACGGGGAGGGATACACGCTACAACACTATACCCATCGCCATCAGCAATGGCATGCAAAATACTCCATTATGGTGACACTATAGCAAGTCAGTCGTCCGCCATTAGCGCCCGTCCTCTTCTCTTTCTCCGCACCGACACTCTATGGGACACAAAAGCACCACACAACAAAAAAAAAGAAACTCAGTGATAACGTTATAATTTTTCCTCTACTCGTATAGCACACATACTAAAGTCCCACTTACAAGTAGTAAACTGTTAGTTTGTAAAGAATATTCAAATGCACGTTCTACTGAACGGCGGCGGCGTCCATGAATATAACCAACGCGACAAATTTTGGCGTTTTTATATTGAAATAATCTATGAATAAAGTTTAAGGTCCTCAGGGAGCTCACTCTTATTTTGAGGCGATTTCGCAGCATGAAAATCCAAAATTAAAGCTAGAGATTAATTGTGTAGTAAGTTACCCTTAACGAAACGAAACAATTTGACAGATGACAGTTAAGGGTAAGTTACAGTGGAGCATAACTCGTGTGTAATCATAAGTCAATTATATTTAAAAAAAGAAAGAAACTAGGATAACTTCCCATTGTTGTCCTTTAAATATTATAATTTTTTGAAATAAGCTTAATATTGTCATTCCAAGAACTTCGAAAAGTATGCAATCAGTAATAATTAAAGTTATAGCTGTATTTTTGTCGAGATGTTTTGGAAGTTAATTCAATTTAGTGGTATCTTATGCAGATTTTTATTTTTGTAAGAAAATTGTTAATTGGATTTTTGTAAGAAAATTGTTAATTGGATTTAAAAAAATTACAAAATGTTAAACAAATATTTTCTTCAGTTAAAAAAGTTTGAAGTGAAAACTTTAATATTTTCTCAAGATATTCATGTCGAATTTTTAGCAAGATTGTTTTAAGGTTTTTATTTGTTTGTATAATTAAACTGTCAATTCTATTTTACTTAAAACTATGCACCAGTTGTCAAAAACGGTATATTTCGTTGCATACAATTATTCTGGAGGTAATGTCGTAAAATATTCAAGGTGACACAAAATTTTATTGGGTCCTTCGACCCGACCTAAAACTTTTTTTTTAAATTACTAAAACATTGGATTTTTTTGTTGAATGTTTTGATGATATTATCTGTAAAAGAAAAGATATTTAAAGTCAATAAAGTTAAAGGTTAAAGGTTGCCAACAACACTGTATTCAAGTTGCACAAACAGTAACGATTGAAGATTTTGCACTTATTTCTCAAAATAAGTTTGTAAGACCTATTCCAGTATAATCAATTCTATACAATTTATAGAGTTCTAATCCTTCATTTGTGTTTTCAGTACAATTTTTATTTCTTTAAATTTTATTATTTATCCTGAGCTATTGACTAAGATGTTGTGTATTCCATAAAGGGTTGCCAATGAGTATCGTTTTAGTTTCAAACTAGGCAACCCTATTTTTCTCTCTCTCTCTTGATGACTTTTAATGTTTGATTTATTTAAGACTTCAATATGAACTTATATGAACTTAGTTATGGTCGATGAAGAGAAAACATAAATGTATGTATAAACCTAAAAGTGACTATAGACAATAAAAGTATACCAACAAGTTTTTAACTTTTGACTTTCATATCAGACAAAAAAAATCCTTTAATTCTTAAAAGGATAAAAAAAATTCCTTGAGTGACCGCACCAACTATTTAATTTATCACGTGGTCATTTCCTTCTTCTTCCTTTTTCGTAGACGCAGGACACAATTTTTATTATTTTTAATTATTTAAAATCCTGGATACTCTTATGTGTGGAGTGGATGACTGAAAACTGCCCTCGGGAACTGTGACGGGTAGTCTTTCCAAAAAAAAAAAAGAAAATAAAAATTTTAAAAATACCAAACGAATAAGTAGAATTGCCGGCGAAAAGTTGAATGTGCGCAAAATGTTTGTTGCATATGATTGAGTTGATGAGGGAGAGGGGGGAAGGGGGTGTTAAAAGAAGGAGCCAGAATAATAAATGAAAAAGGCTGAGAACTTTAGTATAATGTGGGTGCCTTCATAGGGTTGACATCCACAACCTATCTTTTTTGTTTCTTTCTCTTTCTTTCTCTCCATACTTTGCTTCATTCTGTACTGTACATACATTTATAGTATTGTACATATACTATATGCAGTTGACTGACATAACAATGCTTTAATAGTTTTGACCCAATTCCTAACGTTTATATGTGTATTAACGATTAGAGTTCTTCCGTTACACATATATTTACGTATCTATATGTTAGTGTATTCTATTACATACATATACGTATTTATATGTATGTATATGATATTTTGCTATTATGAATCTAGAATATTTGCTGCTTTTTGACATTTTACAGATGTTTCCGGTGAAGATGTTATACCTATAAGAATTACATACATCTTATAAACATAGTGTGCGTTTATTTCTAAAACGAAGAAAATATTGTGTACATACATATGTATATACATACTTAACTATACAAGATGGGAAGAAGGGAAAAGAAAATTATCTCTGATGCTTGAAAGGGTTGACAATATAAGTTTGACCCATATGTGACACACTTAACTATAATATGACTGCTGCTGCTGCCTTGCTGCTGTTGATGATGATGGAAAATGCTCTTGTATACATCATAATCAAAATGTCTTATATTTAACAAAGAAAACAACACAAAAAACACACACAAAAAAACATTAAAAAAAAACATAAAATATGATGTAATAAAAGAAAAATGAAAGAAAACATCATTACTCTTCGTCACAATTTAATTATGAAACGTCACTCATACAAGTTGACTATCGGTTCATAGTACATACATCACTTGAATATTTTGTACTATTCTATCTATTTATATTTTATTTAAACTTATTTTGTTTGTTTCTTTTTAATACGTTTTTGTTCTTATTTTATTTTATTGGAGAAAGCAATGACTTCCGAAAAAATAAATACATACCTACGCGAAATGAAATTTAAAAACTTTTCCTTTTTGTTGTTGTTGTTTTATCTTCTTTCAGACTATTTCATTTAACTTTCTTGTGTACTTCAACAACACAAAAAGTATATACCCCTCCCTTATTTAATTTTTGTTTTATTAGCTGTCGAAAATTACAATTCAATTTCATCAAAAAAAAAATCACAATAAAGTTGATATCTTTTTAAGCGGAAAGATACAAAAAAACATACAAAATTCCACGTCAACTTTTACTCTTTTGGTTCATTGAATTGAACAACTGATGAAAATTAATTTTTATTTGAGGTGAATGTTATGACTTATGAGCATCAATATTAGAGGGATTCAAATTTGTGTGGTTCTAGTATTTAGAACTGTTATAAAAATCGAACTCTTTAGAAAACAAATCTTCAAAAATTATAAAATGAGCAAATTTATTAAAAACTTATCTAGCTTTTCTTTCCAGAATCTAGTAATTGAATTTCAAATAACCCCATCTTATTAACTTGACTTGCATCTTTTTCTACAGCCTTAAGGTATAAAATATAATATTCAAAGCTTAGTAACCAATCATTTTCAGAAAAAAGAATGAAGTTCAGAATGTATTTAAACCTTTGGAGCTGCATTGGAATTAATTAATTTTTTTATGACAGATGCTAATAAAGTACCGTTATTTTTGAAGTTTAGTTTTTAAAACGACAAATTTTGTGCTCAGTTTCATAGATTATTGCATAATTTAGTATAAACGTAGTGATTTCAACTGAGAAGCATTATAACTACAAAAATTAACAACCTTCGTTCTTGTTGATTCTCATTAAAAAATGTTTCCCAGACTATGAATGAAATTTAATAAAAGTAGAAACTTCATTTTGTCCTGGAAGTTTATTTTTATTAAAGCAGATCTGAAAATGTTGAAAATTTACAAATTTAATATTTGTTCAGTATTTCTAGGCAAAAATACATATAATAGGTATATTAAAAAAAGGTATGCTAGTAATTTTTAAATAATGAAGTTTCATTTGTGTTGGTTCAAAAAGTACCTCCTGAGAAAAAAACTGTGCATTAAAGTTTTTCTTAAAACTTTGTGTTATCACTAAGATGCAAAAAAAGAGTTTATTAATTTCTTAAAAAAATGTTAAAAGTCGTTTATTTGTATCCTAGTCACAAAAATACTTATAAATTGACCTCTGACATGTTATTTTATAACAAAACAATATAACAATATGAAAAAACATAAAACAATTAATTTTCCACACTTAACGTTTAAGTCGATTAAACGATTTGAATACTGAAACTGATTATGCTAATTAAGTCACAAACATCATGTTTTTCGAATGTTTATAAAATTAGTTATCAAAAACGTCCTATATATCACACGATTAATTTATTAATCACGAAAAACTTCAAAAGATAACAGTTAGAATTTGATAATTCACACAAACAAAAAATATTCTCTCCCAGTCTGTAGACTACGACTACGAGTATAGCCATCCTGATGCATACCGGTCGCTTAGAATGGTTATACACCGTTTCCAATTATAATCCAAATTGAAGTATTATTTCTGCTCCCCTCAAATACTACAAAAAAACAATCAATTATTTCAAATCTCACAGTTTTACTCTAGATAGATCTTATGGGAGGGTTTGATTATGCTCTGCTCTTTGCATACTAAACACAGAATAGCTAATGCAACTCCGAGAACTTGATGGGGATTGTTATTGAAATTTATTAGATTTACAGATGAAAAAGATACATTTGTGGTCTATATAAGAAGAAAGATTGGTGGAAGGCGGAAAATAACATAAGAGAGGAGATAAGAACAGTTAGTTTGTGGGGTTTTGAATCTTATAGAAACTACCTTCCTATGAAATAAACGTAGTATAGTGAGTTATAAAAAAAGGGGTTCGTTCGCGAGCCATATAAAAGCAACAAAATAATTGATGGATGATGTTAAAGAAATGAAACTGCACATTGTCGGAGGGTCGGCTATAAGAATTTACTATCTGACGTTAATTCAATTTTTTGTGTCTTGTATTTTGTAGAAAAAAGAATGAGCAACAAATAAATTAATTAGATTCCAATAGAAAAAAAAATATGTATATAATGGCCAGGATTAATAAGCGGTTTAATTTCATTTTGTTATAAAAATAATGACAATGATGGTTATAAGAAATTTGATTGCGTTAGCGTGTCAAATTGCTTTATTTCATACAATTGGTATTGTGCGATGATGTGAATTCAGAGAATTTGTATTTATTTTACGAAAAAGGGTTAAATGTTGGCTTCACAATATTTGAAACAATGTTTTGAGTAAATAAAATGGGGAATCGAATATCTTGAGAAAAAAATCAATGAGATTTGTAAATTTTATAAATACAAGTTGACGTTTTTTATGAAAAAACAATTAACAATCAAATAGCTAGAAAACTTCAATTTTTGATTGCATAATTTTCGAAGGTTTGTAATAAAAATTTGGATTAACAAACATTGTGTGACAGTTTTGATCTGCAGTTAATCAGTATGGGCCATAAATTGAAAATTCAAAAATCAAAATCTTTTAAAAGGCAGAGTAAGTGATGTATTTTAAATAATTTTCTGTCAAAATGTAACAAATTGACAATTCATTATTTTTTTAAATAAATAAAACCAAGACTCCAGAGCTGTAAAGTAAAATTGAAAAATCATATCTAGATTCAAGGCCTGATTATATGAGGACTAACATTTTTATTTTGACCTTTTTAATTGGGCATTTAGTTTTGAATACAAATACGTACAGTAAAATTCTAACGCAATATAATATCGATGAGGAATAAGAAGCATAAAACAGTGATAATAGACCTCTAAAAACTTTTTTAACGGTACACATAATAACCATAATTTTTTCATCCTTCTGAGTAATATTTTCGATAATGCATTCAAAAATAAAAATACTTTGAATTTTTGGGACAGTCTAATAATAAGTCTTTTAATAGCCATACACAAATAGAATTTTCGCTCTTCGATGGAATATATCAAAAATAATTTGGAGATGCATCTTGAAAAGAAATTATTGGCATCAAATAATGCTTTATGCAGCCCAATCTTGGGGGTGGAAGAAAAGTGATACTTTGGAAAAACTTTTGAGATTCTTCCTGAAACGACAATTCCGTATCCCTGAATCGACGCCAAACTACATGCTTCTTGTGGAAACAGGCCTTTCTCCCTTATACTTATCAGATCTTGAACTCCACTTCAAATATATCCTTAAGCTTATGTTTGACCACACAGACAAGGTAGCACGAAGAATTGCAGTGTCTGTTATTACCTCCAATTCATCCTGGTTCCAAGAATGGAGAAATCTAGCAATGGAATGCTCATTACCGTTCTCTTTAAGCTTGGATAACCTTGGCAGCTGGACAAATTTTCTGGATACTTTGCTTGAAAATCTACACGTAAAAGTGAGGAACGAAAACATTGAAAATGCGAAATGTTCGCTTCATAGAGAAATTTACTCGAGATTGGAATACAATTTAGGCACATCAAATTTTTAAAAGACGAACTTAGCGTAGAAAAAGTATCTTTGATATTCCGAGCAAGAGGAGAACAACTTTCGCTTAATTTCATCCCGCATAGAGATGACCTACCTATCATCTGTTCGATGTGCAATACCCAGGAAAGAGAAAATATAGTTCACTTCCTTGCGAAATGTCCTATGTTGGTAGAAGCTCGTCGATTGATATGGCACAAGAACTATCTTGATCTCACCGAAGTCTTCGAAATCCTCAATGGCAACGACTGGAACAAATTAGCAAACTACATTAAAATATCGCTTGCTTATAGAACAAAAATTGTAAACGAAGAATTTTAATTTAATTTAAATTCCTAACTTGCTATACGTACATTTATTGTTATTAAGTTGTTTTTTTTTTTTTAAATTTTTTTTACATACTCTTGTTTTAATTTCTTTCTTTTTCTTTTTTTGTATAATGTTTTTAATATGTTTGTAAATCAAGAGAAATCTGGCTGACGGCTTATTAAGCCATGCTATCAAATTGTAATATAATGTTAATATATTAATCATTTCCTGATGTCACATTGTGAAATAAATAAATAATCTATCTATCTATCTATCTATCTATCAAAAATCATAAATATCATTTGAGTAAAGGGCTAACTATAGCTATCATTGGCTCTCATTATTGAAATCAATAATTGGATTTTTTTTTTTTGGCAGATCATTGAAAATTTCGATTATTGAAAAATACGAGTATGTCTTCATTATCTTAGCTTAGAATTGATCATTGAAAGCCACATACAAAGGTTGGTGTAGTAAGGAAATGGAAAACTTTTATTTGTTCCGAATAAAATAAACTATTCCTTGAAAACGATTTTATCATTAAAAAACGTAAAAACGTTAAAATTAACTTGAGCTAAAATTCTAGAATAAAAACATTTAATCAGAAAGGTTCCTGAAATTCATTGAAATGAAAGCTAGATCTATATGTAAATTAAAAATCGAATGAAATTTTGTCTATGATTCCAGTAAAATTAAAGCACTTGACATGTGCTTTTCTATAAAATGTTAGTGATTTTTTTTGATTGTGTTGATGTTAATAACATCTAGTTAAAGATTTTCCTTTCTTTATGGAAAACAGTTTTAAAGTATCGATTAAAAAAGACAAATATTGCTTTTGCCCAAGCACAGTCGTAAAAATGTCTTGAAAGTTTTTAAGGAACATTGTTTTACTCGAAATGTTTTTGTGGATACATTTATCGTGCTAAAAAATCGATTTAAAGTCAGAAAAAGCAAAATTACTTAATTATTTATGAAAGAGAATTTTAAAATTCCAATTTTTGTTTTGAATGGATTTCAATTTTATTTAAAGTAAAATGTAGAACCTAGCTGCATAAGTTTTAAGTTTTATTTTGATACCAAGCATGACAAATAGAAATACAATTTTCAAATCTTGCTTTAACTGGTTAAGTAGCCCTTAGCCTGCGACAATAAAGACCTTATTTATTCTAAACCTGACAAGAATTTACTAACATAATTTTAAGGCACTTTCGTCAAATAAGGATTTTTTAATGTTATTAAAAAGAATATCTAAAATCATTCTCATTTATAAATTGCACTATGTACATATATATGTCAAATAATTTAAATATCCTTAAGCTAGCAACAATTTTCTGAACCCAATTAAGAGAACATAATAATAATACAAAAAAGAAAAAATGTTTGTTATAAATGGAAATTCCTACATAATTATTAAATAATATCATAAATCCACATAATTCGATTAGTTTATTAAATTTCATTATGCTTATTTGACAGGTAAACATTATATGTTTCGAATTATATCTACAAAATCATTTTAATTTTTTAATTACTCTTAGATTTAGTTAGCCACTACAAAAAACATGTCTTATATTTGCATAAATGGCTCAACTCTAAATGACAGACACGCGCAAATTAATATCATAAATTATTTTCACAACAAAAAAGAAATACTAGATATATTCGATATCCAAAAAACATTTCATACAAAACTATCAAATTAATCAAAATGCAATAAAACTTTTCGATGCAATTAGTTTGCCTAAATAGAATTCTTAAATGATTGAATGAATTTTATACAAAAAAAAAATCAATCTGTATCTAAAGTATAAATATTTATACAAAACTTAATTTATATATACATAGATAAGTATTTATGTATATTTATTGACAAATAGTGTGTACTTAAATTACAAAATTCCATAATACCAAATTGGCAACATTATATTTGTAAGTATACACAGAAGTAGATACGTAAATAAAAATATGTAACCGATACATATTTACAGAATCGATTTTATAGATACTTTACTTTCAATTTTATTCTTATTTTGTTTTTCTTACTCGTATTTTTAAATGAATTTTATTTTATTCTTTTTTTTTTAGCTCCAAAAAGTCCAAAGTTGTTTGTTTTTCTTAGCAACATTTTTTGTTTGTTTTTAATTACTTAAGAGAGTACAAAAAATTGCACACAGGTGTCCTTGGTATTACTCTAGAGGCTTGAACTTACATAAATGGTTATTTGGTGTTTTTTTATCTTTTTGTTTCAATTCTATTTTTACGAAAAACGAATGCCTAAAAAACCCAAAGTCCAAATTAAACTCGTTAGTAGTTTAAGTTTCGTTACTGCTCTAATACCTTCTATACATGCACAGTGGTTAAAAATACAAATATACCTACGTATGTAAGTTAAAAACGTTGAAAAAAAATTCGTTCAAGAAATGGTCAAAGTTTTTCATATCTAAAGTTGATAAAATAAAAAGAAAACAAAAATTGTGTCAATGCGAAATGTAACCACTAACTGCAGCCATGCAATTGGCGCTGCAGGTTGAAGTCTTTTTCTCTTTCAGAGTCTCTGTCTACTTCACTTTTTGTATCTTATTTTTTTTGCTGCGTGTGGTTAAGTCCGGCTTACCAAATTATGTACTTAATTTTTTTTTTCATGCGTCGCCATCGCCATCCTCGTCGTTTTAATGTTTCTGTTTTATTATAAAAAAATTAATTGCAACCAATAATATTGTTTGAATTTATTAACTTGACATCAACTTTAGAATATGAGAGGAAGAAGAAGAGGAAAAAAAAGTATATCTAAAAACCTGTAAGGCTCGCACGAATACGAATACTAAATACCTACGAAAAAAAGATACAAACTCAAATCGCACACCGCACGCAACAATATAATTTTCAATAATAAATTGAAAAATACCTCTCGCATAAATGTGCAACTGGAAATAACAGTTAAGGACTCTTATGTGCGTTCGTTGTGTGTGCCCGTATTTTGGAATCAATTTTGGAATTGTTGAATTACCAGTTTGATGTTTCTTTATGGTTAACAATTCTCGCTTCTTTGGTTTTTCTTCATCATTTTATTTCATTTTCATCTTTTATTTTTTCTGTTGTTATTCATCTCTTTTCTTCAAAGCAATTATGTAATAAAAATGTTTATGGTGTATCCCATTGATTTCTCGATGTTGTTTTTATACATAAAGCTACGCACCCGCCGCGTCATAAATCGCAAGTTGATGGAAAAATAGCCCCATAAGATACATTTTCAAACTTATAGATACTTTTTGTTTTGTTGCGCCTCCTTTAGAACCAAATGCCATGTGAGTATTTCTAAATATCAAATAAAATCGCTGAGCCTTCAAATTGGAAAAGAATCGAAAGGTGAGCTGAGCAATGGTCTAATGATGATGATGATTGTGTAATTGCAGGGTGTACTGGTGTAATGACTCGTCGTCGTTTGTATTTACCCCCTTCTCCCCTATATTATTACTCACTTTTTTTGTTGAATACGTTGTCGTTTTTGAATGTTGATTGTGCGGCGCCCTTCACACCAAAGCCGGTTAGGTTGTTTTGTATCTTTTCTTTTTTTGTATTTATTGTGGATACTCATTTCGATTGAATTCGAATTCAGTCACACAATTGGGTTTCTTTTTCTTCATTCGTATCGTCGTCGTCTTCGTCTTTGATTTTATTCGAATTGCAATCGAAAATATTATTATTGGATGTCCTATACAGTATGATGCACATTTTAAAAGTCTCGTTGATGTTTGAGTTTGAAGAAGTTGGCCTACACTTTAAAAATGCAAATTAAGTGATTTCTAAAGAATTGTATGCAGTTTTTGTAGTTATTGTTGTTGTTGGTGTTGTTGGGTATATTTTTCAATACACTTTGTATCTGTGGGATTTTGTATTTATTTTTTTTTGCTGATGGACTCGTGTAGTGCAGATTTTTGCAGTACATTAGTTATTGTATCGGTAAATTGGTATCTTCCTACCTAAAGGCAAAAATGCGATGCGATGCACTTCAAAATGAAAATTTCAATGGTGTGTTTCCAAGTGGTGTTTTGTTGTTTAGTCTGCAAAACAATTATTTTGTATCTCTATGGTTTTTGTTGATTGTTGAGAAATGAAAGGAATATTATAGTTATTGATTTTTATATTATATCATGTTAAATTATTTCCAGGGTCATAATTTTGCATCTCTATAAGGCCTGTATTATGTTTTTTAGTACGAAATTAAATTTTAGCAAAATTTTAAGTGAATCAAATGTGTATTAGTTTGACTCTTAGTTCAATTGAATAGAAATCTATTTTATTAGGAAGTCAATTTGTAACTTGAAGATTAAAACTTTTCAGAAGAAGTAAAAGTTGGGATTACTTCAAAAAAATTCGAGTGCGAAATTTAAATCATAATTTTTTAAGTACATACATATATAGGGTGTCCCAAAATTAACGCATGATTTCTTGCGTTAATTTTAGGTGTCCCAAAATTAACGCAAGATTTCTTGCGTTAATTTTGGGACACCCTTTATAAAGACAAGTTTTTTTTTAAACACTTAATCAATCCAAAAAGGTTACCATTTGATGAGATTTCGTTTCTAAATAAATATGTATATCAACTTGTTTGAAATTAACGCAAGATTTCTTGCGTTAATTTTGGGACACCCTTTACAAAAATTTATAAAATGTCAAAGTCTTTTTAGTTCAGTAAAATCAGGCGAACATTGGGTTTAATTCCAATAGAAATGTTGAAATAAGCAAAAAAGGTAAGCACTCAAACCTAAACTTGTCCATCGATATAAATCTGAATACAACTATTCAAAAAATATTTAAAATATTTAAACACATAGTCTGTATTTAACACTTATGGACAAATGTGATAAAATGAAGCAATATCCGTGTTAGTAACTTATTTACAGGTTAACTTGAAATGTTTAAATTATATTGCATTACAAATATTAATTTAGGACCTTAAGATATACAAACAATTTATTAAAAAAAATGATAGAAATTCGGTGTAAAATTCCATTAAAGTAAATTTAGGTTTCTGCTATAATGAAATTTTTTAAATTAAATTTTACGGAAATATATTGCTGCCTAAGTTTTCAAAATGTTCAAAAAAAAAAATATTAATTTAATTTCACACAAATTTTGAAAAAAGATGATTAGCATGCGAGTTTTTTAGAAAATTTTCCTAATCTTATCTTTACTAATATTAGCCGCGTTTTATTATCACCATGATCTGATCCGGATCAGATCATGATAATAAAACAGCATTGGATCATCATATTTTTTGTTATTTAAAGTTTGGTAGCAGTGTCAAATTCGTTCTTTCAAAAGTGACATTACGAAGCAAAGAAAAAACAAACACATACCAAAAATGGAAGCTCCACAACTTCTGAAAATGTTTCTGCAAATCACCATTGCACTCTCAAACTCAAAGCATCCAGGAACGCTTTTGTCTCACATGTAGTCCAGATTCTTTTTGACCTTTTAATAAATGTGAAACTTAAATAATTTAATTTAGAAATTACTTAAAATTTATTTGAACATCTTTTCTCCCATTTGTGCTGCAGCTTTCTCGATTTTATTTATATTTGTTGACATTTAAAGCAGGGTTGCCCAAAGAACATTTTGCTCAATGATTTTTTTTGTTCCTTTTTTTTCGGGGAAAATAATACCCAAATATACATTTTTTTGGACTTAATTATCTTAATTTCACCAATTAATATCTAGTTTTGTTAAAATATCTAATTATTTCATGGATTATATACAAAATAAATAAATATAAAGCTTCTCGCTTTCTATTTAAAAAATATTTTATTTCAGTCAAATGGAAATGTTTATATGGCAATACAGGTTTTATTTAATTTGTTTGCAATGATACCAACATTTACATGTGAAATAACAATGATAAAGCGCTCCTTGTTGTGAAAAAAAGAATTAAATTTTGGATCTCAAATTGAGATCCAAACACAAAGCAGGATCTTGTGTTGTTGTTGTAATGCATGTAAATTCAAGATCCGGATCAGATCATGGTGATAATAAAACACGGCTATTATAAAATTGAAGAGTTTGTTTGTTTGTGTGTTTGTTTGTTTGTTTGAACGCGCTTATTTCAGGAACTACTGGTCCGATTTCAGTGTTAGACAGTCCATTTATAAAGGAAGGCTAAAGGCTTTATAACATCATGTTAAGACTAATAAGAGCGGAGCACCAATAAAGAATATTAGAAAATGGGGGATTTTGTTCACTGTGTGCACTGCAGAAGCGGTCAAAGTTTTGCTAAATAGTGTATGACAGAGTGTTTTTTCTTAATATATTCTTAGAAAAAAGTCCTCAACACCATCTTTTAAAACCTTTTTTATACTAACTCAATTTATTCGAAAATAAAGCATAGGAGTAACGCTGCGGCACAGCTAGTATAAGATATAATTGGAATGAAGTCAAAATCTGTCTTCGTTTGAGTCGAAAATCAATTTATCTATTTGTTGTTGTTTTTTGTAAAAAAACAGTCATTTTTACTTTAATGTTCTAAAAATTGAACCAAACATTAAAAACGTTATTCTTCGTAGTAAATTTTTTTTTTAAGGTAATATCGAGGTGGTATTTTTTCATTTGTTTTATTTATAAAAAAAGCCGCTACTTAATTTGTTTAAATACAAATGAATTGCATTTAAGAGAAAATGTATTTTAAGTCGAAAGCATTGGTTCGGAAGATATTTGGGATCAAACATTTTTGTTGGCTTTTTTAATGAAAAACCTTTTTAACTGTTTTTATTTAAATTGTTTTCTATTTATTAGACAAAATTTATAAAGTCAATATAGTTGCCGTTTCGTGAGATATGGCTGACGAAAAAATGTTATCTGAACTTACATATCAAAAACAATGGATTTAGATTCTAAGAGCTTAGAAATGTCGAGAAAAATTTCAAAATTTTAGTTCTAGAAATTAGACAGTGTTGGATATTAAAACACCAACATGCTTACGTATCGACCAGTTCTACTAATGACCGTAATTTATTGATTTGACGCCGTTTATTACTCCACTACGTGGACAATTTTGAGGAAGGATCTAGGTATGAAGACTTCCAAAACACAACTGGTGCAATAATTAAAGAAAAACGACCCACCAAAACGTCGAATTTTTGGTAAATAGGATTTTGAAAAATTGGCCGAATATTAATTTTTTTAATTGAAAAATTGTATTTTTTCGATGAACTTCTGGTTGAATGACAAAATTCCCGTAATTGGAGTGAATGCATGCAGAAAAAGTCAAGGTTTGTTGCGGATTATAGACTGACGGAATCATTGGGTCGCATTTTCTTTTAAAAAATAATGCGAATCTCAACGGTTCTGTGATTGTTGAGCGCTACCGTACGATGGACTTGGCTTGAATGTGTGTGGTTTCAACAAGACGGTGAAACATGCTACATGACAGTTTATTTTACATTTGGGACCGGTCAATTGGCCATCTAGACCGTTCGATTTAAAGATTAAGGAATATTTTTTTGTGGAGTTATATTAAAGTTCTTGTCTTAAGCCACAAATGCGCTTCGATTGACGCACTGAAAGGCAACATTTAAGCATTTATTTGTGAGATACCGGACAAAATGTAAAAAAAGAATATGCTAAAGCATGACAATTATAATAGCTCTTAAAAAATCACTCGTTATTGGTAGTTTGTTAGTGTAACCATTTTACTTTTTAACAAAGCTATTTTTTTTAATTAAGACATTTTTTTAAGTAGCATAGTGTCTCTTTATTAAACAAATATAATTTTGGTACGAATATTAACTTAAGGAGTTAAAAGTTTTTGCATTGAAATTTTGCATTTAGGTTCAGTTTTCATTCTAAAAATTGTGTAAAATTGTTAAAGGTTACAGAATTTCTAAAAATTAAAAAAAAACGATATTTTAAAGAGTGTATAAACTTAATAGGTTTCTACATATTTTTTTAAACTATGCTTAAACAGATCTCAACTTACACAACTTTTACAATTTATTGATTTTTTAAGTACATTTTTAAATTATTTTGTAAAATAGATGTACTGTGGGTAGTTACTTGTATTTTTATGATTAAAATTTTTGTAAGACAATCATTTAACTGAAAGATACAAATTAACAAAAATTAAATTCTTACTAATTTTACTGTAATACATTTATTTCATTTATTAATTTTTTTAATACTATATTTCAAAACATTTTTTATAATAAGTTTAAAAGGCACTTGTAACATAGACTATATCGATAATGATATAAACAAGATTGTAGATATTAAATAAAATCACTAAAGCCTAACTTGGTGTGAACTTAGACATTTTATATAAAGCTACGAACATATGGATATTATACATTTCATAGTTTTCTTTAAATTCTTTCCTGCTTTCTTTTCTATTTAAAAAGAAACCGACATTGGTTAAAAAAAAATACACCTGACTTTCCATGAATACAACAAAAATCTATATTCTTGTCCACTGTTAGATTTATTATTATTTAATTTTACCAACAAAAAAAAACCTACCAACTTTCAATAAAATAAAACCTTTCAAACTTTCAAATCCATTCTCTTCTTAAACGAAATATAAAGAAAATAATATTTAGCTTTTTTTATCTACAATAAATTTGCGGTGGTGCGTTAAGCCTCTGATATCACATTTTGGTTTTCGCACCAAAATTCCTATATAAATCTATTAAAATTATTAAAAAATAAAAATAGTGAAAAAAACATTACAAACAAAATAATAAAAATAAAAACCATTAGACAGTAAAACAAGTTCATTATACCTTCGAAAACCTAACAAAACAAATAAAACTTATCTATGCTTTCGCTTGCTTTATTCTATTCCACTATCTTTATGCATTATGGAACTATCTATCTATCGACTTCCATCTGTCTGTATTTGTATACTCGTATAGAATGGAGTTTCGAAAAAACCGCGATAAACTCCTACTTACAGAAAATATCAACCTTTCCCTTTAAGCACAAAAGTCAGACATCAAAGTCGTTTGATGTTTGTTTTTAAATACATACAATGAATTAAAATTTTGGATATTTGTTGGCCTTTTTTGTATCTTTTTTTTCTATTATTAAAATGCAGAAGGTGTCTCCCAAAAATAACGGTACATAGGCTTCCTCAAAATTTCGATGGTTGCGATATGTAATTAAAATTTCTAACAAAGCATGTACAGTTAGGGACGTAGATTGTACAGTGTACTTACACCAATTGCACTGGTATTGTTGTAGATTTGTGCTCTCTTAGTATGCCTCCCTTTTTCTAATTTCTAACAAAATTCTCTGCCTCTTCATACACTGCTCTTTTCACTCGACAAACTATGTAGATGGCAGTCATGCTCATGTGTAATCAAACAAAAACCAAAAAGAAATAAAAGAAAAGTTTATTCCCCCCAAAAATCCCCAAAAAACCTAGCAACACTTTTATTAAACTATACAAACCAACACACTACTAACGCCCTCTTCTTTTCCATTAATCATTCCTCACCCCTCGCGCTGCGTAAATTCACCAAAACCATCATCATCATCATGAGAACACGCACACACACTAACTTATAGAGCCGAAAAAATTATCAAGTGGCAACAATAGCAACAACAACAGAGACAACCATGGTTACCACCTTGATGATTTGTGACCAATTTTGGTCATTACTTTTCACTAAGAAGCATTTTCATTTTTCTTTCTTTTGGTGCCTTTTTTAAAGTAAAAAAAACCATTTGAAAAATTTAATGACCCTTTTGTTTTATATATAATTATATGTCAGCTGTCACTTTTGACATTTGACACTTGACAAGTAAAAACTTTGTCAAATGATACAACGCATTTAAATTGTTTAAATTTACATAACAATTAATTTAAGACTTTTTTGAACTTATAACTTATAACATTTATTTTCGACTTAATTTGGTAATTTTTATTTTTTATTTTTGACACACACTTTCCTATCATGTGGCAACCATGGCACACCAACTATCACAGTTTCTTTTCTTTTCTAAGTCCAAGTCGATGCGTGCGGATAGCGTGATACGGATTTTGTATCTGTGAGTATTTTGTTTTTTTGAGTAAATGATGACTGTGGTTCCGAATATCCCACTGTGAAACTATGATTGTGACTGTAAAGGGGCGAAATATTTTCGGCGGTCATTCACCTCTTGGGCAAAGTAGCAACGGCCTGAGTTTTTTTTCTTTTTTGGAGTCTTCGGTGGTTTGCTACGTAATCAAACCAATATACGAAACGAACGTAATGAAGTTTCCAAAAAATCTCACAACCCATACCCACGATAATAATGTTTCTGAAACGAAACAAGTGCGTTTGTGTGTTTTTGGTTTTTAGATTTTTAGGTTCGGTTCGGATAGAGAGCGATATAGAGGAGAGCCAGAGAAGCAGTGAGCGGGCTCATAATGATAATCAAAATTTTTAGAAAATAATCGAAATTTTGATAAAAGTGTGCGTTAGATTCCGTTTTTTTTTCTGGGGTTTGTTTCTTCCGTTGGAAGAGATTTTCTTTTTTTGAAGTTTTTGTTAGGCTTTTTTTCCCAATATACCTACTTAACGTCAACGTTGGTTGGGTTTTTGATGAGATTATGGTATTTTTGAGACTAGACGCCATCTAGCCGTGTCTTTTTATTTCTTTGTTGTTTATGTTTGCTTTTTATTAATCTTATTTGATGACTTTTCCCGATAGACAAAAAGCTTATCCACTTTATTTATAGTTTTTATTTTCTCCTCTCTCTATCTCTCATTGGAATTGCATTAACAAAAGAAAGAACACCCTTTAATTATTTTAATTGAAATTTTAATAAACTTCAATTAGCTGAAAATAAATATACATAATATATTTCTTTTGATAAGCGTAACAACGTTTAAACTGATAAAATACAAAGAAATTAAATTAATTTTCCTTTCTTTTTCTTCTTTAACAAACAAAAAAACGATTTAGTGTTCTAGACGCATAGTTTATAAGTTTTGAAATGCGTAACACAACTGCATTTGTGCGTGTTGCGTGTTTCGTGTAAAATTTAAATGCTTAAATGTGTGTTGGATTTTTTATTTACTAAAATGCATTTGTATAAATATGCTCGTATAAATATCTAATTTGTGTATAAATTTGTAGAAATAGAGATATGGAAAACTTTTATTGATTTATAAACTCCCGGAAGAAAGCGGAAACCAAAAAAGGAAAAAGGTTTTATTTATATCTTTAAATAAGATTGATTATTTTTTTAATATAATTTTTACTTAAACGCAAAGAGTATATGTATTAGTTAATTAATTTCATTCACACTTTACAGTTTTTCTTAGTTTATATTTAAAAAATGATGGAATTTTTCGTTCTAAATATGAACTGGCATATTTCAGACACATCTTGAATATGATTTAGGTCACAACAAAACAACTGTAAGGCTCAAAAAATATTATACTTAGTGATTTTCTAAAAAAAAAACACAATCAGATTAAAATTTTTCTACACAAAAATATGTCAAAACTTTTGTCCTATATTACTTTTTTAAATATTGTCGTTTAACATTTAGTTTTAAAAAAAATCAGAACTAAATTTTTCTGATTTTTTCAAAATAACTTACAAAATTATTGTAAATATCTGAGAAATAAATTTTTAACAAAACCTTAATTGCATTATTTTAATTTAATTTTTAAAAAAAATGTTGGTCAGGGATGTTATTAAAAGTAAAAAGGTCCAGTAAAATGAGGACTTCAAAATGTTTACACGTTTTGTATGATATTCTAAAAACTTTGTGAATAGTCGTAAGTTATGACACGTCAAAGTTTACGAAAATGATTTTTTTTAACTTATCTGTGTTTCTACAGCTACATTGATAAAATTTTATATTTATTTTTGTCTTTAACATTTTTTGAAATCAATTTTTCTGATGATGAGAAAAACTTTAAATTCATACAAAATACATTTCATCAACAACCATGTTATTTCTAATAATTAATTTGGTTTACTAATTTTATAGAAACAAAGTGTTTTAGTATTTAATTGCTTTCATTTTTTTTTTCAATTCTTTTAAAATAAAATGGAAAGTTTTTTTTAACACGTACTTGTTTCTGTATCCAAAGAGCCCGCACAAAAATAGTACCTTGAATATAAATTATTATTATTTTATATTGTACAAATTTTAAAATTATTGGTATGCAGTTATTTAGTTTTACATTTGAATTTCGTTAAAAAATGTGGGCCCATTTTGGAAATATCAAAATTTGGAAATAAAATCAATATTTCTTGAATACCCAAATAAATTCGACACTTTTGAACATCAAATATTATTAAAACAATACAAGAGCTCGTTTAGAAAGAAACATTTAATTTGGTTTATTAGTTCCAGAATAAAACTAACAACAAAATAACTGTTCTATATGAAGTAGCCTTATGGAGCAAAACAAAAGTATATTATTAATATTGAAAGAAATCGCGTTAAGAAAAATAAATTAGAGAAAATTTCACAACAATCTATTAGCCCGTTTTTGAGAAAATTCAGAAGTTCCTCCATAAATTTTGTTGGCCTAGAGGAAAAAAAATAATAAAAAAGAGGCTGGGATGCGACCCACACTGATAACTTCCCATCCCGTCTGTCGATTTGTCTTGCTTCAAAGTTTGTAGGTTTTCGTGTTGGGTTAAAAAAGTTGTCAGTTGAATTATTCTTAAAAATTTTAAAATTACCAACAATATTTTTCATATAAAGAAATAGTTTAGTTTGAAAATCTAGTTTTGTTAAATAGATTTTTAGTGAAAAACAAATTTTTACCAATTTTAGTAGCATTTTTTAAATTTTTACAAATTGGATGAATGAAATTAATTTGAGAGATATCAAGAACCGAACATCAATTTTTAGTAAATTTGCGTACTATTTTCTGTAGATTTTATTTTCTTATGGAAAAACGGACTGTTGGATTTTTATAAAAAAACTACTGAATATCGAAAACAATATTTTCTGTGAAATAAAAAAAGTTTGAAGACAATATTTTTAATTTTTGAAAAGCTATTTGATTCGTAAGTAAATTTTTACCAAGTTTTAGTATTGTTTTTTTGTTAGGTTTTTATTTTTTATAAAAAAAACTGTCAATTAGATTTTTATCAAAATTTTACTGAATGTTGACAACAATTTTTTTTAAAGATAAAAGCCAATATCTCAAAGTTTTGAAAAGATATTTGAGTCGAAAATAAATTTTTACCAACTTTTGTTAAATTTTCTTTTAAGTTTTTATTTTTTGTAAAAAACTGTCAAGTCGATTTTTCTCAAAATTTTACTGCATGTTGACAACTTTGTTTTTCAAAAGATAAAAGTAGTTAAAACCCAATATCTCAAATTTTTAAAAAGATATTTGAGTCGAAAATCAATTTTTACCAACTTTTATTAATTTTTTTGTTTAGGTTTTTATTTTTTGTAAAAAAACTCTCAATTCGATTTTTCTCAAAATTTTTTCGAATGTTGAAAACAATAATTCTTATAAGTTAAAATTAGTTGTAAGCCATAATCTCAAATTTTTGAAAAGATATTTGAGTCGAAATTCAATTTTTACCAACTTTGAGTAATGTTTTTTTTAGGTTTTTATTTTTTATAAAAAAACTATCAATTCAATTTTTCTTAAAATTTTACCAGATGTTGAAAACATTATTCTTCGTTGCACAAAATTGTTTTGGAGATAAAATAATTTTGTATTCGTAAAATTTTCAAGGTGACAAATTTTTTTTTTTCAGTTTTTTTGATTTATAAAAAAAAGTGTTAACGGGATTTTTTTCAAAAAATATACTTGTTTGGTATCACGTTACAATATATTATATAAAATTTAATTCAAGTCTCTAGCATTTTTGGTTCGTAAGATATTAAGGGTTAACCAAAATTTTCACCTTTTTTTTAAACTGCTATGGTAAAAAAAACCACCCACACAATTTTCTTGAGAGCCCTTTCTGCATTTTTCCGCCTTATTATCTGTATAACAAAATTTATTTGAAGTCGATACCTCTTCTGGTTCTTGAGCTATGGACAACGAAAAAACGTCGCGAACGTACGGACATACGGACGTACGGACGTACGGATTTTAGCTTATACAAAATGTTGTATTTTATTTTTGGACAAATTTAAAAACAATATTAATTGACAGTTTTTATACGAAAAAATAAATCCTACCAAAAATTCGACACTAAAATGTTTTAAAGTTTCGAATGTCTTCACAAAAACAGCTTAAACTTCATAATTAAATTAAAATTATTCAATTAATTGGCAGTTAATCAAAACAAATCATATAAATTCCAAAAAAATTGTAGACCTAATTTCGGGTTTAAATCTGAAAAGTTCTTAGTTTCCATCAATTCATTAATAAATAAATTTTACCACGGGTGAATTTTTTTTATAAATAATCTCATATAGAAAATCAAAAACAAAATTTAAAAAAACATTTCAAATTTGAGTTATATTTTCCAACTTTACTAATTCCTTAGTAAAAATATAATTTGAATCCAAATCTCATTTTGAAAATTGAAATTAGAAGAAGACTTCAAGAAAAAAGACAACTTTTACTCTAAGACAGACAACATTTATTTGTTTTAATATTCTTGCAATTTCTGATGTAATTATTAAGAATTAATAAAATATTTTACCTTTAATTGATCCACTTGAATTATTTTGCGTTGGCGACTGAACATTTGTTTGAACCAAAGTATTTGCGTGTGCTTCCAATTTGGATGTAACGCTGCTCCACATATCAAACATACGTGACGTGTACATTATAAAATATTCTTACTTCGTACACACTGTTTTTTTTCCTTTAATTTTGTTTTGTTTTTATTAATTTATTAATTTACTCAATTAATAAAAAAAAAATGTAGAATTTTTGTTTAATATATATTTTTTTTTAAATTTTTGTATGTTTAATGTGAATTATTCACAACAATTTTAAATTCGATTATATTTTACACTTTGTATAAAATATTATTTAAATCTTTTTTATATTTTGTTTAATTTTATGTAAAAGATGTTTTGTGTATAATATGTTTGTTTTTTGTTTTCCTTTAATTTTTGTTAATTTAATTATTTATGATATCACAGTAATTAAACTATTGTTGTTGTTGTGTTTCTTTATATATTTTTTAATAGAGGTACTGATGTGTATACATCGGTAATATATTGTAAACTTTTTAACATTTATTTACTGTTAATATCTTTAATTTATTTATTTATTTTTAATTTTTTAAGACACTTTTTTTTAGCTGATAATTTCTTTATTTTTTTTAACTTTTAATTTGCTTGGTCAAAATATTGAATGAAAATAAAATTTTCTTTTTTTTTTGTTTAAACAAATAAAACACTAGTATTATTAATATTTTTTTGTGTTCATTGTTTAACAAGTTCTGAGTAATAATTATTTCTACTATCAAATGTTTGGCATTTTAAATTGATAATTTTATTAATAAATTGTTTCATATTATATTTTAATAATAGATTTTTATAAGAAACCACGTTATAAGATTTTTTCTTATTTCGGCAGACATCACAACGATGCAAGCTGAAATTTGTATTGCTGGTTTTATTAGGCATTTGCATTTAGTATTATTTATAGAATTTTTTCTTATTTTCATTAATTTATGTAATTATAATTGAATTGTGTTATTTATTTTCACTTAAATCACTTATTTTTTTCAGTTATCCCGGTTGAAAATCCATTATATTCCTGAAATAATTTTTAAAAAAGTTTTAATTGATTTTCAATAAAAGTAATTTTGGACACCGAATATGGTTTTTTATTGGGATATTTTTAGATTGAAATTGACTATGATATTTTTTTTAATCGTTGATGCCCTTTAAGTTCAATGAGATGTGTTTCTTTTAGGTGATTGCTGACCCCCCCCCCTCCCCCTAAATAGAAAATTTCGATTTAGTTAGTATTTGATTCACTAAGTTAGTCCAGTTTCGACTTAAGTAGTTTTTGAACTCTTTTGTTTCAGGAGCTCGGTCACATAAAATTCACTTTAAATTTGATAAAGCATTTTCTGAAGACTATTTTAAGATATGCCATATGTATTGCAAGTTCCAAATGTCCGACTTTTTTGATACTTATTTAAGCTTATTTCATGAAATCTTGTGAAATAGAGAGAATAACTTATGTATTTGGATATTGCTGTGTCCTTTGATTTGCACAAAGATTTAATAAATAGGTTTTTATGTAAAATGCTTTTACTGAAATTTGCATGATATTCCCATAGAACGTTCGTAATGATTAAAATAACTTGTAATGGTTACATTTTAGTTTATGTACCAAATTAAATCCCCATCAAGGAAAGTAAGACAACGTGTATTGAGTCAAACATAGCCGCAAGCAAATAATGTATGTAATAAGTACATTCATCATGTTAATATTTATGTAATGGGTACATATTTTAAAACCGAGCTACAATCAAAATATAATTTATGAAATATGTACATTAATGAATAAAATGATGCATGTAGTGCGTACATAAATTATTTAAATATGTATGCAATGATTACATACATTTATATAATAATTTAAATGATTTCATAAATTAACACGTGCATACAAACTTTACTCACTACAGGGTCCTGTACTTGTTTTATATAAGTTTAGATACTTGTATTAATTATTTATATATATTTGAATTTTCTATACTTATTCCATATATAAGTTTACATAATTGATTGCTATAATTATAAGCAATATTAAAACTTATGTAATATATCCATAAAATCTTTTCTTCATAAATAACATGTACTCATCACAGTTTGCTGGTAGACATTGTTTTTTTTTTAATAATTCCATAGAATAATGTGATGAGTGAATAGGAAAATGCATACAAAGTGTACTCATCACATAGTAATATTAAAAATGTATAAAGTTTGAAATGTAAAAAGATTGAAAAAAGTAAACTTTTTTTTTTAAGTTATAAGTTAAGAAATTCTTGATCGGGTACATTAATACTTGTGTAGACAGTAAAGACTTTATTATGTAATGAATACAGAAACTATGTTTCCAGATGATCAGTGTGAGATTTTTTTCATTTTCATCAGAAAATTTTGATTACATTTTTTAGTTTCAAATTTTTTTTCTGGTCTAAGTATTGTTGTGTGTAGGTAAATTAAAAATAAAAAATTTGTTTCAATTTCTCTATATTCTATAATTGAGGTTAAATATAAAATCAACTAAAAAACCAAAGCCTCAACGAAACTGCATCGTAACAATTTCAGAATGCACATTCAAACTTACAACATAAACCAGATGTGCGGATACATACATTGTACACAAATGTATCTATTTGTAACTATATAAATACATATAGGAAATTATTTCTCTACTAATAGGACGCAGTAAGTTTCCTGCTCATCAATCTGCACTTCCAACTTCGTATACACCAAAAATATATGCATATACATATATGTAGATGGTCATATATTTTGGTCCTTCCTGAATATTTCGTATACTGCAACTTGATTGTATGTGCTTATAGAAAAATAGCAAAGTATAGAAATAAAGCAAGGCACACTTTCCGCATGAAACTTTTTAAATTAAAAAACACAACATTCTGTCTGCCAATGGCCCTCTAGCCAATGTCCTGCATACCTATATATATCCTTTAAGAAAAAGAAGAAGAAAAAAGCAACAACAACAAAAAAATGGCCATCCATTCATCGTTTTTGTTTTTGTTTTTTCTTTTTCTTTTTTGAGTTGTGTTGTGTACGACAAACAAAATCTATATATGCCTACCTAAAAACATACGTATACTATAAATCATGGTTGCCACTTTAGACATTATTTTTTCCCATTTATGTTCATTTTGACATTTTTGTTTCCATTGGTCTTGTTTAGTTAATTAATAAAATGCATTACCCAAATCAAGCCAGATGACAGCTGTCACTTTTAAAGCTACAAATAAACACGAACTCCAACAACATATTGAAATTGTTAACATTAACTTCAAAAATGGTAAAATGGTTATTTTTCAATCCCAGTTTTCAGTTTTTCAATAAATATTTCCTAACCGTGTTATTCCTCGAAGATCATGTGATTTAACACATTTTAATCTTTTTAGTTTGAAACCACGTGAAGGAAAAGGTTCAAAATAATGCTCTACAGATGTTTCAAGACCTTTCAAGGTGGAATTCGTGAAGTTATCGAGGACATCCAGCAGCAAATTTTGGAATTGGTAACGAAACATACCGTAGCCGCGGAAGCCATTTGACTAATATTGTATTTTATGATTAATGACATACATTTTAATTTGCAATGAAATACATATCAATTCATATCCATTTTTTGAAGAACAAAATGGATCCTCTTATTGGAAAACTCTATATTATAAAATTGTATTTCATTTATTGTTCTTTTGGACTTAAGTTATTTTGGGACCTTTGAACTACATTCGATAATTTTTGTTTTAAATTTTTGGACAAACAAATATGTTTTTTTATGATGTGGCAACCATGGTAAAAATGTATACGTATCCTAGAGCAAGACATTAATCGTATACACTCCAACTTTCTTCCTCTGCGTTTTGTTTGTGCGGAATCGGTAAGAACAAAAGGGAATCTATATACACAGAGAGTTCCTTGCCCGTATACATACCCTCCCTCCCAAAAAGGAGGCGCACACCCAACATGTCTTCTCTTAGGTATATCCAACACACCCTAAGTCCACACCACCCAAATCAACCACCCACCCACCAATCTACCAACCCTCTTCTATAACTACATATACTATAGAGAGTCTATATATCCTTATATTAGTATGTCCTTTTAACCAGGGCAAGTATGATGCAATCTTATGTATGTATGAATGTGTGTTGTAGCTTTTATGAATGACTCTGACTCTTTAATATATCGTATGGGCTTAAGTGTGTCTATATATATGTTCACTTTTGATCTGGGCCAGGTGGGTGGTAAAGGAGTTTATAAAGGATATAGCTAGTATGTGATGCACATATAAAATTCCAGGAAGTAAATGTTTTTTTTTTCATCGTCCTTTCTCTGGTTCTTCCTTCTTCATCATATTTCTATCAGAAATCCTTTAATATTTTGTTGAGTTTTAAAGAGGCACACAAAGAAAAAAAACACAAGGAAACACTCGCTCATCAAAAGGTGTGCATTTGCTTATATGTTTCTTTTTAACTTCTTCTATATAGTTTTTCTTATAGTGTGGAATATAAAAGAAGGAAGTCGAGGAGGAGTAAGCTTAAGCTAAAGCTAAAACTAAATGGAATGCATTCCAAAAGTTAGGTAAGTATACGAGTATACCTACATTTACTTAAAAGTCGATGAGGAAGAATCAAAGAATAGAGTTGTTAGTTTTTTGGCTTCTTGGGCATCATATTTGCAAAGGCCTACAGTGTTTTGGGTTTTTGTTTAAGAAAACAAGAAAACATAAAAAACAGTCCTAAGGCTTTTAAAGACAAAGTGAACATTTTGTACATATGTCCTGGAAGTTAATGTTAGTTTCATGACATTTCAATATTGAGTACCTACACAGGTTGTTGGATTTTATACTTTTGGAGAGAAATGTGTTTCCTAATGCTTAGCCTTATACAAAAAGTCTATTGAATAAAACATTTAGCAAAATAGACTTTAAAAACCTTTTAAAACAAAAAAATGTACAAGACAGTTTTTATAAGATTTAAGGCTATGCTAGAATTTTCGAGAAATAAATTTGATTCCCTTTAAATGGCTTCCAAAAACCTTTAAGTTCTTGATTTTCGAGTTTTATTACAAAGGATATTTCAAATTTTTTCAAGATTTTGTATTATTTAAAATTACAAACGCATTTATCTCAATGTGGCATTTTTAAAGTTGACTGATGGGCTCAAAATTTTCAATTGATTGACTTGAAATTTCAAATAATGTCCACCATTTTTCTAGTGTGAATTTAAACACTTTCATTGCATTGTTGTGAAGTGTATAGGTCAATTTTTCTTTGTGCCGTTGTTAACTGTCAAAAGATGACACATTCAATAGTGACAGCTGCTGAGAATGTTGGATATTCAAAAGTGAAACTTCTTATTGGAAATCCTTGTATAATTTCCGATAAGATTTGCAAGTTGATTTTTTGCTCAAATTTTTATTTTAATGGATTGATTTCATTGCCAAGTTTAGCGTTCTTTAGGACAGTCTTTCAGGCCCACTTCTTTTTACTTTATTTACTATTGAAGCAGCTAACTAATATTTCTTATGGATGAAAATCTGATAATTTGAAAATACTTTTTGTTTTTATGAAGTATTTTAAAATAATCTGTGATTTTCTAAGAAGCTCTTACTTCCAATTTCTTGACAAAGTTCTAAAAACAGTTTAAAACTTAACATTCGAGGTGTGTTCAAAACGTACCCGGAATTTTTAAATTTCGAGGGTCTGGAGAGTCCGAAGGTCAAAATTTTTTTTATTGTGTTGGTATACATGTCCCTAAAGTATGATGCAATTTTCAGCTATGTTCACTGTTTACTTTGTCTGTGTTAGTTGCTAAGATTTGACGTGTTTTTATGAGCTGGGCGATTTTTGCTGAAACTGCTGATTTTTGATCAAAAAAAACAATCGCATGAACATCGCTCAAGAGCTGTTAAATGACGTCAACGACGATCCAAGTTTGCTTGAAGGGGTCATAACTGGTTATGAAACCTGGCACAATCGTCCACCTGGAAGCATCCAACGACAAGAGCGAAAAAAGCACGTCAAGTTCGATCAAATGTGAAGGTTTTGCTTACTGTATTCTTCGATTATAATGGCATAGTGCATCAAGAGTTCTTACCACAAGTTCGTACGGTTAATAAGGAGTATTACCTTGAAGTTATGCGACGTTTACGTGAAGCAATCCGAAAAAAACGCTTAGATTTATGGAAAAACAATTCATGGCTTTTGCACCACGATAACGCACCTGCTCACTCGTCGTTGCTTGTTCGTAATTTTTTGGCCAAAAACAATACCGTAGTCATGCCCCAACCTCCAAATTCACCAGATATGGCTCCGTGTGACTTTGTCCTGTTTCCAAAGTTGAAGAGACCCATGAAAGGACGGCGTTTTTCCTCGATTGAAGAAATAAAGGCGGAATCGCTGAGAATGCTCAAGGACATATCAAAAAGTGAATATCAAGAGTGCTTCGAAGATTGGGAAAAAAACGCTGGCATAAGTGTATTATACCTGGAGGGGACTACTTTGAAGGGGACCACATTGATATAAACGAATAAATAAATATTTTTTTGAAAAACCAAAATTCCGGGTACTTTTTGACCACCTCGTAAAACATAATATTAAGAACACTAGCAATCCTTACATTTAAGTTTCCCGTATTTTGTACAATTAACCTTTTTTTAAAAAGTATTAAAGACTTATGTAGTTTCAAATTGATCCTCATCCTGAACCTAATCTTGTCCAAATATCAAATCGTTTGAAGAAGTAAAAACATTGATAAGATTAGTTTTAATATCCTAGACTACCAAATTTGAGGTTCTAATAAATCAAAGTTCTAACTCAAACTAAGACCTAAGTCAGAGTTCTAATTCTTCAAATCTATAGGAAGAAATGAGTTGAGACTCAATAGACTTAAAAGTATGATATTTTGACTTTAATATAATGTGTGTAGCTGGCATCGTAAGAAAAGCTTAAACTTATTTAAAAAAATGATGACTTTAAACTAAAGGTAAGAATAATGTAACCAAAATTAAATAATTTTTTTCTAAGGGTCCTTTTCTTTTTTTCCAAAGTTTAAAATTAGATTTGTAGGCTTCATTTTATTTTAGAGGTAACAGATTTTTATAAAGAGGTTTTGGGTTCAATCCCTGCCTGTGCCACCTTAATTAAAAAAAAAAGTTTTCACTGGTACTACTGGCCTCTTGCGAGGAATTGACAAATTCTCCAAGAGTAATTCTTGTCATGAAAAGTGCTTTCTCAAACTAGCCGTTCGGATGCGGCTTAAAAAAAATTGTAGGTTCCCTCCATCCCTGACAACTTTACTCGCACACAGGAATGATTGAGAGTTGTAAGTCACTAGGCCCTGGTTCTTCATGGACTGTTGCGCCACCTAATTTATTTATTTATTTTTTTTTTAAGTTAGTGTTTAAAACGTCTAAACACTTTGATTTTTGTTAAAATTTTATGAAGCACTGTGTGAATCTTTTCAACAGCTTAACAATCACTTTAATGTTTTGAAAATACGACCAATTCCTTAAATTTTAGAAACCTTTTAGGATCTTCATTTGTGTGAACAAATTAAAAGTAATACAAATGAATTATTTTTAAATTTATGAAATAAAAAGTGTATCAAAGTCTTATTAGTTAAAACTTCTGTAAGTTCATTCAGAGCGCAATTAATCCAACAGTCAATGACTTAATATTTAATTTATAGTCTTAAAAACCCCACTTTTAACGTAACAGTTTGACCTTCAAGGAAAGAATCAGTTTTCAGTTTTAAACATTTTAGGAGATCCTTTCAGCACCCAAAAAGAAAATCACTTAAAAGTTTCTAAATCAAGTTTCAACGCTCCATTTTCATTTCATATCTTCATACCTTCAGACAACTTTGCAAAAACTAGTTCTTCAAAAACTTCCCCCAAATGTATAGAGCTTAAAACTTTTCCGAAAGTAACTCTACAAAAAACCTAAAATTATTCGCCACTTGAATCAATTTAATTCAAATTTAAATTCTCTGTTACCAATATTCATCTCATATACGGAATAAGATTCCATTAAAATCCATTTAGTTGTTTCTCACTTAATAAAACATCAAATATTCAGTAAACGATTTAAAATCAATCTACACACACTCGAAAACTCAAAAACCGAATTCAGAAAAACATGACGTTTGTGTGGTTGCGAATTGTGTGAGGCCGGGGCAAACATCAGTAAACAACCAGATGAACCGCATCCAATTATCCATGTTCGACTCGACTGTGAAACCCTATCATATATATATCCTAATGGGTTTTATTTTTTTCTTATTTTAAGAGAGCCTCTTTACCGACCTTTTACGAGTACCTATAGTACCTGCCTAGCCTATGCGCCTATGCCCACCTTCCTCTATGCTAAAATGATTTTGTGTGCTTTTGTAAAACGAACCGGCAAATTGTAATTCCAATCAGCTAAATGCGGAGGTGGTAACAGATGCACCAGGCTAGGTACCATAAAAAGAGAGGCAAGGCAGACAAATCTACATTTTGGTGCGATCGATGGCTATGACTATAGTACTCTATGGCTATAGGGCTAGCTATATGACGGCTGGTGGTGGGTCAAAGATCTAGGCCTGGAAAAAAATTAAAAACCCACGGCAACCTAAATAAAAAAGACAGACACGCCAGAAATTGCTAGTGAAGTGAATCCACATTGGTATACATAGTCTATATTAGGAGCTGTAGGGTGTAGTAGAATCCAGAAGTAGCAGCAGAAGTAGAAGCAGAGAAGCAGCAGCAACATTCAGCTTCAGCAGCAGTTGATGTATATTTGGTATAGGTATATCATGAGAAGGTACATCGAAGAAGCCACAGGAATGCAACACCATCTATGAGCTCCAGAGTTGCAAAGAGCACCCAGCACCAAGCACCGAGCGCCGAACACCAGGCCTAAAGCCTATAGTATATATGTATGTATAGGATAGGCAAAGACATAGAACAACAACATAGCCAAGTTAAAACTTAAAACTGCCACTGCATTGCTGCTGCTGCTACTACCTCCCCGAAAATAGTTTGCAGTAGGTTTTTAGATATACCCCAATACCCGCCAGTACCCAGTGTTCTCTCTTTTCTATTCCCTATTCAACGAGAAGGTATGTATGATATGTGCTGTGCTCCTCTATGGAGCTCTTTTGGGGCTCAAATAATGGGGAGGTTTATTCATCTATAGGTATGTGGATAGAGTATGTACGAGTAGAAAGATAGAGATACTGCAAGGACCACCCTTTTGCATTTAAGGGATTCTTTTCTCGACTTCCTTTTTGCATTGTTTAATTTTCAATTTTGGTATGCAATAGGGTGATGTACTGTTAGAACATATACATATACGTATGTATACCAAACTCTAACATTAGATTGCTATCTTTATACCTATATATAATATATAGAGTCTCATATTCACACATATGTACATCAGCATTCCTTAGGATTAAGTTTGAAAGTTTCATTCATTGACTATGAGATGGAGTGAGGGTTAGGGTATAAGATATGGGTGCGGTGGAGCGAAGTAAATTTTTTGTTTTTAGGGGAGTCGAAAGAAACTATGTTCAAGAAACAAACTAAGTTTATTTTCACCATTTTCTTCCTTATTCTTTTTTCGAACATTCTGTTCATTCTTAAAAGAAAATTCCTAAACGCTTCGATGTTTGAGTCCTTGTAGGGACAGGGTTGCCAGATGAGCGGTATAGAATTTTGAATTCAGAGTTTTGCCTCTTTTCCTTAAGTTTTGTAGTCATTTTTACCATCATTATAAAAATTGAACTTTTTCCAACCATTAAACGATAAGCTGTCAAATTGGAAAGATCCCAGGCCAATTGTTGCAAGTTAAAAAAGAATTAGTATATTATTATTGAATGACATACGTCAAAATGACAAGTAAAAACTAAACAATGAAATTTTAATCTAATATTGAGAATCCGCAAAACTAAACAAAACTTAAAGAACTCATAATATTACTTTATATCCACCATGTTCTGTCAAACACAGTTTTAATGACATAAATGTCTGTCAGACCTTCCGTGTTTGTTTAGTTTTTATAAAAAGAAAATTCGTTTATCCTTCGCTCTGAACACATTTCATTGACGTAGAGGATATTTTTCTTTAGCTCCATGAGAAGTTTCGATGGTTATTGTTAAGTTTGACAGTTGAGAATGTCAAACTGTTTTTCTTTTTAGCAAGTTTTTGAAATTCATCATGACTCGCTTAATGTCAGAACAACGCTTTGCTAAGCTATGGAAATTATTGTTCTTCGTCAATAAGTAAAAATGACTTATATGAAGTAAAGACATTCCTCAAGCCATTAACGAATCACCATTATATCCATCGGAATTCACTGTTTGTTGTTGTTTGATGGCTGGCTGGCGACTGATTTTTAATAATTTCGAAAATTAAACAAGTAAATATCGACTAAATTTGTCGTATCATAGATCATTGGTGACAACTTTATTTCGGGAAGTTTTTCTGATAAATTGTGACTTTAGGTTAAATGACGGATGGGAAAAACCCGAATGGCATAATTTCATTGAAACATGCCAATTTAATTTCTTTTTTACCTGTCATTAACTTAAAGGGGATAACTGCGATTTTTAATCTAATCTAACGTCTGACATAATTGCGAATACATTTGACATTTCAAATCAAGCAAATAATTTTTTCTCTGAAACGTATCCCAAATGTTCTAATAATTAAGTAAAAGTTAAACTTGAACGGGAATCTTAACATCTGTCACCAGCAAGTTTTAAGTGAATTTAAATAGACTTACATTTATTTATCTTGGAAGTAAAAATTTTGATAGATAAAGATAGTTGTTATTTTTAAGCTGTCAGTTATATGTCACTTGCTTTTAAAACAAAAATTATAACTTTGTCAAAAAAATATTGTCCTTAAATTTGTCTTGAACTAAATTTTCAAATAGAAAGAAAAACTGTCAGTTATTAACTAAAGCTTCACTTTAGACACATCTCTAATCAAACAAAACTGCTAAAAAATTTAAACAAGCTAGTTCAATGTCAAAGTTAAAAAATGGTTTTGTTAATTTTAAACGGTCTTATTCCTTAACATTTTAAGTGTTTCTGACAATACCAGTAAATAGGTCAATTTCCTTTGTTTAGGTTTATTATTGAGTTGTTTTTTTTTTACTGTCACTTTTTAGAAGAAGTCTTTCTGACATTTCAAATAAATAGCTCCGTTCCCTTATTACTTAGGTTTGTTTGGTAAGTTCTTTTTTACGAAATGTCAATTTTTAGAAGAAGTGTTTCTGAGAATTTTAATTAATAAGTCTGTGTGTTGGCTGAGTTATTTTAAAAGCTGTCACTTTAAAGAAGAAGTGTTTCTGACATTACCAGTAAATACGTCCGTTTCCTTTATTTAGATTTGTTTGTGAGTTTTTCTTAACAAACTGTCATTTTTTAGAAGAAATATTTCTGAGAAATCAAAATTATAGGTCTGTTCCCTTTATTAAAGTATAGTTGCAAAGTTCTATTTTGCGAATTGTCACTTTTTAGAAGAAGTGTTTCAGACATTTAAAAATTGATAGCTCCGTTCCCTATATTTCAGTTTGTTTGCTTAGTTGTTTTTTTTTCGAACTGTCAAATTTAAGAATAAGTCAGTTTGTAATAAAAGGGAATTAGTTTTCTTATAGTAAGTAAATTATTGCAATTTTGGACTATTTGGTAAATTGGTAAATATTAAGAACATCGCTTACTAATAAAATCCTTAGCACTTAAGGAGGTTGTATAGGAAATGTTGCATTAATATTTTTAAGTGCAATTTTTATTGGCACATTGGCAACACACTTTGTCAGTGTTGCCTTCTTATTTTTCTATGTTTTCTGGTGTTTTTGGAGTTTTTATTTTCTTCTTTTTTGTTTTAAATTTATTTTGTCGTCGTCATAATATAGTCATCCTAATCTGTGTGATGTTGTTTTTGTTTTTATTGTTGTTTTGTTTACTGCACGCTTAGCGAGCGAATGGTGGTGGTGGTGGCTGTCGCGTTGTCGTTTGTTGATTGTTATTGATGTCTCGTCGTCGTTGTCGTTTTTGTCGTTCGTTGAATTGGAGCCACCACTGTACGTAGGTTTGTCACAAAAAAGTATATGGAGCTTTTCTGCTACCGAGTTGGAGTTTTATTTTTATTTTCCTTGCCTACTTCTATGTAGTTGGAAATTTGTGAGTGTATATTGGCGTGTGTAGCGGTAGATTGGCCTGGGCCTGTTCGTTTTGTTAGTTCGTTTCGTTTATTCGTTTGGTGGGTTGGTATGGCATGGCATGCAATCATGCAGTCGAGCAAAAATATAAGTCAGCGGGTATATGGGGCAGTTGGTTTGGTTTGGTACGGTTTTTTTCTTTTTTTATTATTTCTTGCTTAGCTCTTTGTCGCCTTTTCCCTATTTCTATAACGATAGACGTCTGCAATTTTGTCGTTTATGGAAGACACAAAAAAATATGTTTTAAGGGAAACAAAAAACCTATGAAAGTTGCTATATAACGGTAGGTATGTTATAAAGAACGTATAAGGGCGGAAGGAACATGTACATATGTTCAAACATATATGTATGTATAAACTAAAATTGGGGTTCTAATCTATTGATTAAATTGAATCAAGCTAAATCCTTTGGGGTTTGTTTATTTGTTGGTGCCTCATAAGATAAAGAAAGGGTTGGTTTTGGTTCTAACAGAGTTAAGAGTTTTTTTATTCGTGTCTTTTTTTCGGTTTTTTAAATTAAGTCACTTTGTTAATTCTGTCTGACTGGTTGGGGCGAGAGGTTATTTCCTGCTTATTTGTGCTAAATTGATGTCTGTCAAACAGAGTTAGCTAAATGATTCTTTTATAAAAACATAACACTGACGAAGGATTTTTGTTTAGAGAAATTAGGATTTTTTGAGACGGTACCAATTTGGTAGGGATCATAAAATTTAACTTTTTCATTTAAACATTTCCGTTGAAAGAATAAAAATAAAGGGATTAATAAACTTTGAGGACCAATATTTCAGTTAAAAGGAAATACGTAATGTGATTACAGATTTTTAGTCTTTGGTCAATTTTTCTATAAAATATGGGTTGAACTTGTTAAATTAAAAGGCAGTTGGTTAGTTACAAATGTATTGTACGGATTTAAGAAACATTTTTTATAAGAAAAACAATAACTAACATAATGTCTTTTTTAAAATATTTACTGACGATATTTTTATGTGCAAAAAATTCAGATACAAGACAATTCTTTGGATTTTCAGACTTTCTAAAATCTTCGGTACCCTGTTTAAGTTGTAGGTATTTATTAGTTATTTCTTCCTTTTAAATGATCCTTCTGTACCAACATAAATCAAGTTATTGAATTGATATCATTATCATTATTAAATGTAACAATGGAGTTCCACAGGGTTCGGTTCTAGGTACCATATTATTTATGGATTTTTATTAATTTTTAATAAATTTTCAATTTATACTTACGTACTTTTACTGATTGACTTTTTTATTCTCATAAATCGCAAAACAAAGCAATGGTTTATGTATATGTAAATATATAAATATAAATACATTAACCTGACGGTAAGTAACAATTAGTTGAACTAATTAAAAGACAATACAATTAATTTGCGTTCCAAATTGGAAAATTAAATTGCAACAATTGTTATTTGCAATTTGTTGAACAAATTGATTTTATTTATTTTATACTTGGTTTATGCATTGGGAATGTTAATTTATCGATTGATGCATACCTAAGTTTTAAGCGTATATTGATTTAAATTAATTTTTGGTTTAGCACATAACCTACGGTTCTATAGCATGATAGAGGGATTTTTCATGTCATTCGAACTTTTAAATACAAGAAAGAAAATAAAAAATGGAGTTATTCTTGTTGAAATGTTATAGGAGACGTGAATAATTTTGTACTCGAGGCTTTGAGAATATGAGTTTTACAAGCCTTTACAAAACATAAAAATAATGTTGACAATATAAACAAAATTTTCCTCAAAAACACGCCTTGACAACTACTGGTTGGAAGAGAAATGGCTTAAATTATAGAAGGTTAACTTACTAAGCATTTGGTTTTTTTGTGAAGTGCCGATGTAAAAAAAAGTGTTTTTTCAACTCACATTTTATTTATAGGAATTTTTATTATAGGAATCCTGGTCACAAACATTGAAAGTTTATATTTTTATTTCTTGAAAACATGCAACAAAGTTTAACCAAAAAAAAAAATAAGTCCTATTGACTTACAACTCTAGACATTCCTGTAAACGAGTGATATAAGGAATGGAGGATTACTTTGGACGACTTTTTGAGAAGAACTTTTTATGACAAGAATTCTGATTGAGAATAGGATTCCTCCCAAGAAACATGAGTCTAGGAAAATTAAATATTCAATTCAAGTAAAACAATCAACCAAAAAATGTCGAATTTTGATGGAGATCTTCATTAATATGTCCTTTAATATTCAAATAAAGTATTGGGTCGGAGCAACAAATTCTAAGGGGGGAGGGGGAGATGAAAAGGGGTTTGAAGTACATTGTTTGCAAATAACTCCAAAACTACAGTTTTTTTTTGAATACACAATTCTAAACAAAAATATTAAAGATGTTGAGAAAAATAATTTTTTTGGGTGGTAAAGTTTGAATTTTGTGTCTGGGAAAATACTGTTCATTTTTAGAGTGTAACAAACTAACTTGAAAATCATCATTTTTGTAACTATTTGCAGTTGAAAACCTGACTTTAAGGTTTATTCACAAAGTAAGGCTTTACATTTAAACTAAACTCGAAACTTATTAATTCCTGTAAATTCCTTCGTGTACGATCTTTTTTTTACATAAAACTCCAACATGTGTCTTGGCTTTTAAAATATTTACCTATTAAAACCAAAATTTTACTATAGGAAGTCCGTTAAAATAATTTTCATTAAAATTTTCACTTTTCAAAAAATATATTGAAGATATCAGTTTAGAAGTTTTTTTTTGTAAACTTGAAAAATTATTTTTTTTTTAAGCAAGAAAAATGATTTTTCAAAAAAAAAGTTTAAGATTCTATTTTATTGTAAGATCCTGATATGTATTTTCTGAAACTTAATTTTTGTTGCGGTATTGTTTTTAAATATGAAAATATTGTGAGTTTCTTAAAAAAAATTTGTATAATGTTTCATCTTGTCAGGAGGAAAAGATACAAAGGACGTTGCATTGGATCGATTCAATTTAACTTTCTTTTTCTTAAAAAATAAAATATGTCGTAACTATTGAATTAGTTCAACATTTTTCCAAAATTTCATTTCTTTTAAACAAGGTTTTAGTTTTAAAAATCAAAAATTTCTTCCAAAAAAGTAGATGCTTTTTGAAACATTATTTTTAATTCTTGTTAGTTTTCTCAACTGATTGAATTTTGTGATAAATTATTTTTCATGCATTTTTCACCTCGAAAAAGTTGCTTTTGACGATTTAGAAAAAAAAAGAATAACCCAATAAGCGGATTCTACTGTATTTAATGCTATAAAATTTATTCTACATGTCTCAAATAGAAAAAAGTGGAAAGAAATATTAACTAAGGTAAATAAGTTGTATTCCCAAAAAACAGCATATTCGGTGTCTTTGTTAAAAACTATACAAAATTATAAATTACATACAATTTAAAAAAATTAAAAATATTAACCTTTTAAGAATTTTGTATGACAATTATCCATTTGTTGTTGGTTTATGTTATTTTTCAAAATATGTATATTCCAATAATGAGCTATGTAGGCATATAAATAATCCTTGAATCAGGAGCAAGTTTGTTGCTTTTGTTTTTATTTAATCCAAATTTTTAAATAATATAATTCACCATTTTTTTCACTTAAAAATTGATTTTATATTTTCATTCAAAAAGCTTCTTTATTTTTTTATATATGTATTTAAGCTTTTTTTTGATAAATTTAATTTTTATTAATTTATTTTTCACTGCTTTAAATTTTTCTTTATTTAAATAAATTTTC
Source organism: Eupeodes latifasciatus (assembly GCA_920104205.1). Lineage (NCBI taxonomy): Eukaryota > Metazoa > Arthropoda > Insecta > Diptera > Syrphidae > Eupeodes > Eupeodes latifasciatus. The sequence goes on along the minus strand of OV049925.1, from coordinate 6,645,645 downwards.
TTAAATTGTGTTTTTGGTACGATATTAAAATATCGGTTATGGGAGAAAAGGGCGCAATTTTTCACTGAAAATCATTTTTTATTTTTTCACCGATTTATTATTATTATTATTTTCCTTTTCTGTTATTCCCTGCTCTTTTAAAAAGTTACGTCACTCTCGAACACTCCCGAACAGTTGTAGGTATGTATGTAGGTTGGTTATGGTTGGTTGGTATATCAATGCACATGCACTCACAATGTTGTGGCGTTATCCTTTTTATTCTTTTTTTTAAATATTTTTGCACCACAAAAAATCCGAAAGAAGACACAAAAACACACAAAATATCGGTAAAAAGTGAGAGATAAAAAAGGAAATACTTAATAATTTTTTCCCATGGATTTTCCTCCTTTCTATACCAACATTAGTATCATAATCTCATATAAACATCATCGGCGGAAACTCCTTCATATTTTTCTTTATGAATTTTTATTTTTATATTTTTAAGGGACACCCAAAAACACACCCACCGGGAAAAATTAATTTTAGACGACGACGACGATGACGAAGACCAAGCAACAGCAAAACCAAAAACCCCCCAAAAAAAAGAAGAACCAAAAAAGAAGTAAACGTAACAAATGATAAATTTGATTTAAAATAAAAAATTATAGAGTTTTGAAAGAAAGTATCTACAAAACGAAGAACGTTAACAACATTCCCGCGATACGCTCAAAACGGAGTACGGCTAAAGACTGCCTCAAAATAAGATTGAGTTCGTTGTATTCCACCATTATTCCTCCAACAAATTCAATTCAATGTATATTTTTCATGTTTTTTTATTCAGTATGTATTTTTCTTTTCTTTTTTTGTTTTGCTTTCATTCGGTTTTCCTTCTTCTCTTCTTCCATTCCCATAGCTAGATACTTTTTTTTGTGTGCCTTTTGTTGAAAAATCACTTCTTTAATTTCGTGTGTTGCTAACGAAGTATGTTATCAACATGATGCTAGCATAAAAGATACAAAGATACAAATAACAAAATCAGCTGTTTCTGTTTTGGGGGGGAAGTTATTTTTGTAATTTTACTTTGATGTCGAAATTCTTCTCATTCTCTTAAGAAAAACAAGAAGGAGAGAGAATTAGAGAGAGAGAGAGAGTTGAAGCTCACGCACACTCGTGGCGTGGCGTGCAGTAGGCCATCATCCTACGGTGGGGTTCGTTGAACGGTGAACGCACAAAGCACAAAAGGGGGGCAACAACAACCGTTCAGCGTACAACCAACCGAACCGTTGCACCTAAAGAGGAAAAGGAAACCAATAGTCAGTCACAGGGGAAAGGGAGAGGAGATGGAAATGGTGAGAGGGGGCTCTGTCATCATTATTCTTCGTTTTTATTCCTTTATTATTTAATCGATTGTTTTCTTTTGTTCCTTATGGATTTATCTTCCATATTTGCGTTCTGGAACTGGTACCAGAAACAAAAACAACAACAACAACAACAACATTTCGTCGTTCGATGATAAGAATGACGGAACTTAGAGGCTCTGACTTTTCTGCTTCTGTTCTGAGTTCTGACAAAAAGTCAATGGCTTCAAAAATGCACAGAGCTTTTATTTTCCCAACATGAAGTGAAGGCAGTTTTATGTAATCAAAAAAAGAACTGTAATAGCAGAATAGAAGAAGAACAAGAAGAAGATGATGATGGTGATTATGGGTTTTCCCATCATGCGTGACGTAGAAAAGCAAAGAGACAGACAAAAGTTGAAAGAACCAAATCAAACAAAAAATGAAGAAGTTCTTCACACAACACGTGTACAAGAAGAGGAATATTTTACCCCCCCAGCTCAGGTATAATACAGAGCAACGTAAGCAACGTACAGCAACGTCGAGAGATAACGACGACGCGACGACGACAACGACGAGCGACGTACCCAGCCTAGCCTAGCAGTAAAAATGCATTTTTATCTTTTCAACTGCAACGCACGCACATGCTCTTTTATGCATTCGAAGCACGTCTTTCATGGACTAAATAAGAGTAACGGTTTTTGGAGCTTTTTCGTTATAAAAACCAGAGTGAATAGATATAGGTATGAAAACAAGAGAGAACCAACAACTAACTGAAATATTGGAAGGTAGGGAGGTAGGTTTGTATTTTTGAGAAGCTCGTTTGTTACAGTTATAGCCAAAAATAAGTTACCTACCTACTAACTTTGGGCATAAAGGTAGATAAAGTTTATCAGATTTACCTATCTACAAATCAAGGTAGTTTTGTATCTTTTAACTTTGATCTAGCCAATTGGCATAGTTACCTAGTGATTTATACCTTTTTGAAGGTTAACATTTTTAAATTTCAAGGTTTAAATTTAGCAAAAGGATAAGTTTGAAAATGTTTTAAAAAATGTAGGTAAGCAGGTATTGTTCTAAGTGCCGGTATTTTCATATCAAAGACGACATTAGGCAGCTAACTTTTCAAAGGTTTTGAACCTAAAATTCACAAAATAAATGCTGGTGTTCCACAGGGTTCCATTTTTTCTCCGGTTCTCTTAAATATAATCAGTGTTTTTTTTTAGAGGTATAGAACTTTAGGTTGGTATCATTTTTTTTAACTGAAGGCCATTTTGTCAACTGTCAAGTGATTTATTTTTAGTTTGGTTTGACATTTAACATAATTAAACTGACATTTGAGCAACGTAAAAATCATGGTTCTGCTCGAAATAGGTACGTATCGTACGAATTTTGTTTAGTGATGAAGCTTTCATTTGGTTAAATGGATACGTCAATAAACAAAACTGCCGTATTATTTGCAGTGTTGATAATAATCAAGTGTATGTTAAGGCACCGTTAAATCCACATCAACTGACGGTTTGAAATGCTTTAGTGGTTAGTGGAATTATTGGTTCGTACTATTCAAAAACGATTCTGGACAGAACGTTTAATCAATAGCCTTGATTATTGACTTTTTCTTTCATAAATTGAACAACCATAATTTGCAAGAGGTTTTAAGAAGACGGTTACGTAGCTAGTGCCATAATTGATTTTTAAAAAAGAAACCGTTTGGTAACCGTATAGTTTCGTGTCACGAACAAGGGAATTGGCCTCCAAGATGGAGCGATTTAACCCAGTGCCGCGCCGCTTGACTATTTTCTGTTGGGATATGTGTAGTCGCTTGTCTACCCTGATAAGCTCGAAACGATTGACCACTTGCTGAATATTCATTCACATTTGTCGTGTTATTGCGGTTAAATATGTCCACAAATTTTGGAAAAAGTCATATGGCCGTCATATGCCAGAAATCATATTTAAATGGTAATGCTAGAAGATTTTTTCGGAATGGAGTAAATTTCATGTCAATTTTGGAAAATAGTCTTTGTTTGATTCGATTTCAAAGGTCCTTATCTCTAAAAAAAATCAATAATGTCTCCTGTCTTCAAAGCATAACCAGCACTTGAAGAAACTCATAAACTCTTGAACACATATTCGACGTTGCCAAAATGCTTAGGATTTCTCTGACACTGTGCAAGAAATGTGCCACCCCTTCTGATCTAGCTATAATCTAAGAAGCCGTCATATGTCCAAAACTTGAATATAGCTCACAAATGTAAGAAGATGCTCCTTTAATAGGTTAAAGTCTTAATCAATATAAGATCCTCGAAGATGAAAGGCGTTAGAACAATTATTACTACAAAGTTCTTCATGTTTAGCGATTTTAGAACTTTTTTGCTAAAATTTGACTGCGCTTCTTATTAGATTTCAAGTAAGTAAAGGTATTTCATAGCCACTAAATACAAATTTTAAAGTGCTATCTTCTCCAAATTATAATTTTATGTAAATAGTGAATGCAAATTGTTATTTTAACAATTAAGCTATGCCTGCACCTTTGAAAGAAATCAATATTCGTTAGTTAACTATATGAACTTTTTGATGGACTTTATTATTGTAATTATTATTATGGTGCGTATAACTATGTTAAGCAGGTGCTATAGAAAGTTTGATAGTGGGGCTATTTTTTGTTATCTCGGTTTTGTCGCGTATCTTGGTATACCTAGTTTTTTTTTGTGAACTGATAAAAAATTTCAATGTCAAACATTATTAAGGTCAATGACTTTTTTTTTTTTGAAATTCTAACGGTCATAGACATAATAACTATTGTTTTATAAATATGTATCGATATCTACCTACCCACGAAAATTAACACACGCTTTTTTTATTTTTTGATTGTGAATAAATATTATTTTTGAAGCCAAGACAAAATAAAAATACATGTTGTATATATTCATCATCATCATTAATTAGATTATAAGAAATATTACTACTACTATATTATTATATATTGTGTATGATGAAATAAAGTTTAGGTAATGATGATGGGACATAATAATGTTTAGGTAAAGCTTTTGGCAATATTTTTTATTTCATTTTTTTATTTATGAATTTTTAATTTACTTTCATTTTATTAGTTAGGAAGGAATGGATATTTATTTCTCAATTGATTTTGATGATTAAAACAAAACAATATATACAAAAAAAAAATTACAACAAAAATTGTAAATGATTTTTTCTCTTTATTGAGTATAAAATTTTGAAAAAAGTATTGAAAAATGTTTACTACAATATTACAACAGAAATAATAATACGATAATATAAGACGATTTTATCTGGTTACATTTTAATCAATAATAAATCTTTTGATTTAAACCAGATTGAATTTATCAAATTACCAAAACTTCTTTCGAATCAATTATTCAATTAGACAAATAATACACATGTTCAAAATTGCTTCTTTTCTTAAAGAATTCCGTTCATATTTCGAAAAGTCGTAGGTATATCACCTTTGTAAACATTTTCAGAAAATAAATACTTTTGTCTTTTTTTTGTTGAGTTTTGTATAGTTATAATAAACCAATACAAAATGAAACGCATGAAATAAAATACAAGTTAAAATAATAACTTTTTTCTTCTTCGCTCAACTTTCTCAACATTTTAAAAATGATCTTTTGCAGTATCAACGAGAAACGTAAATTTTGTTAGAAAAAAATATATAAAAAGCTATGTTTAACTTATGTTCTTAGCTGTTTTAGGGCAAATGATTTTAAAACTTGTAAAAACATACTTTTAAAACTTTTAACTATCTTTTCCGAGTGATTCACTTTTTGGATCTATGAACTGCTAAGTGAAAAAACAATTTTTTAAGGAACTGCTTCGACGAGCGACCAAGTGATTCAAGAAGTTTTATTAAAAGGTCTTTATTTATGCACTAAAATAACTTACTTGTGAACAAATAAAAAACAAGAAACAGTTTAAAAAAAAAATCAATAAGATAAAAAAGTATACATATACATCACACAATAATTGCATAATTTTGTAGTTCCAAATTTCTTTAATGAAGTTAGAAACTAGTATTGTAAAATTATTTATGATAATTTTTTCAACAAATCTCCCTTGAAAAGCAATAACTTATTGTTGTTGGTTATTAAAAACCGATAATTTTGTATGTGTCCATTCTTAAATCAATTTTTTTAAGGAAATTTAAGCATACCTTCAAGTTATAAGATGAGAATATATAAAAATACGAATTTTTACTTTGCGACGAAAAGTTCGAAGAAGCATATTGACGATTGACCGTTCATAATAATTGCTCAAAATTATCTAACAATACCATCTTTAGAGCTATTACCATTCGAATTGCATTTATAACTTTTTAAATACTAACTAATGCGAAATTATATAAATTCGTTTGATAATGGGAACTTGAACTTATATAAATTCGTTTTTAAAATATATTGCAAAATGTGTAAAATTTCGTTTCTTAACCAATTTCTGAATGTACGATTTAATAGGTGTTTTACTTACAAATTTAAATATTGTTTATGTTGTTTTATAACGATGTAAAGATTTTACAATTTGTTTTCAAGTTTATAAGCCCTTGTTAGCGTATTTTACCTGTAAGAAAAATGGAAAAAGAAAAAATGGTATTAATGAAGAAGTAGTGTTTTTTGTTTCTTAAACTAAAATTTATATAAACGTACAAACAAATTTAAAAAAAAAAAAAATTTCTGTAAAATTACGAACAATGGATTGTATTCATTCTATTTCACCCAAAAACTGAAATTTAATCCAAAAACAAACATTTTTCAACAGAGAGACGAAAAAAATAAACATTCTGGATACGATAGAAAAACACTCAAAACAAAATTCCCGCCATTACATTATATTCCTTATATATTCGCTTTAGTTGTGTTTAGATTTAGCAATAAAAATGTTGTAATTTAATAAACTTTCAGAGCAAAAATCGTTAATTTTAGAAAAATATATAAGTACACAACTGCCAATTTCTGTAAAGAGTCTTAATATTAGAACCGATTCCAAAATTAGGACTCCAACCAGTATCAGCTAATTTCTACTTTCAAGTCCTAATTCTGACAGTTTAAAATCGAGTTATAACTCATGATAGGTCTCATTTTTAAGCAACTCCTGAAATCAATTTAATACACTATCAAGTGATATCTTCACAGAAGTAATAAGAGATAATTATGTCAAGTAGATACTTACTTACTTACTTACTTAAGGTGGCGCTACAGTCCGGGGCGGACCTGGGCCTCAACCAACATGCGTCTCCAGCCAGCTCGGTCCCTAGCTAGCTGTCTCCAGTTTCGCACGCCAAGTTGGTTGAGGTCCTCACCCACCTGAGTGCGCCACCTGAGTCGCGGTCTTCCTCTACTGCGCCGTCCCTCGGGATTGGATTCGAAGACCTTCCGGGCTGGAGCGTTGATGTCCATTCGCTCTACATGACCCAGCCATCTAAGCCGTTGGACTTTTATTCTGCTAACTAGGTCAGTGTCGCTGTACAGCCCGTACAGTTCGTCGTTATATCTTCTCCTCCATTCTCCATCTATACGTACGGGACCAAAAATCACCCGAAGAATTTTTCTCTCGAAGCATCCTAAGACGTTCTCATCTTTCTTTGACAGGGTCCAGGCCTCAGCGCCATAAATGAGAACCGGGATGATGAGTGTCTTATAGATGGTGATTTTAGATGCTCGAGAGAGGACTTTACTTCTCAATTGCCTTCTAAGTCCAAAGAAGCAGCGATTTGCAAGAGTTATTCTTCGTTTGATTTCAGCGCTGGTGTCGTTGCCTGTGTTTATAGCGGTGCCTAGGTAGACAAAGTCCTTAACTACCTCGAAGTTATAGCTGTCCATGGTGACGTTTTGTCCAAGACGTCGTTGTTCAATGTCCTTTTTTGATGACAGCATATACTTGGTCTTGCCCTCATTGACCACTAAACCCATCTTCTTCGCTTCCGTCGCAATGCTCAAAAACGCTCCACTGACATCACGCTTTGATCTTCCAATTATGTCAATATCATCTGCGTATCCGAGTAATTGGATGGACCTTTGGAAGATTGTGCCTCTAGTGTTGACGGTTGAGTTTTGCACAATTCTTTCCAGAACGATGTTGAAGAAGTCGCATGACAGTGCATCGCCTTGTCTAAAACCTTTTTTGACATCAAATGCATCGGTGAGATCTTTTCCGACCTTGATGGAGCAGCGTGCATTCTCCATCGTCATTCTGCACAAACGGATAAGTTTGACAGGGATGCCAAAACTAGACATTGCTCTGTAGAGTTCTTCCCTATGGATGCTGTCATACGCGGCTTTAAAATCGATAAAGAGATGGTGGGTATCGACTTGAAGCTCCTGGGTTTTTTCCAAGATCTGCCGTAATGTGAATATTTGGTCGATAGTGGACTTTCCTGGTCTGAAGCCACACTGATAAGGACCTATCAGGTTGTTGACGAACGGCTTCAGACGTTCACATAGTACGGCAGAAAGGATCTTATATGCAATGTTAAGGAGACTGATCCCTCTGTAGTTGGCGCAATTTAAAGGGTCTCCTTTTTTATGTATCGGACAAACTATGCTGAGATTCCACTCATCGGGCATGCCTTCTTCCGACCATATTTTGCAGATGAGTTGGTGCATGCTCCCTACCAAGTCATCGCCTGCTGCTTTAAATAGTTCGGCAGCTATGCCGTCAGCTCCAGCAGCTTTGTTTGACTTCAGTTTAGATATAGCTATCTTCACTTCGTCTAGGTCGGGTAGGCGGAATTGTTGATCTGCGTCGCCTAAGTTGAGTGGTTCTACCTCCCTTACAGCGGGATTCGGTTCGTCATCGCCGTTATATAATTTGGAGAAGTGGTCCTTCCATATTCTCAACATAGACTGCGGTTCTACTACGATGTTCCCCTGATCGTCTTTACAGGCTTCGGTTCGTGGCTGGTACCCTTGGGAGTTCTTTTTTACCTTTTGGTAAAATTTACGAACCTCATTCCTGTTGTAACATCCCTCTATCTCCTCGATCGCGCGCTTCTCGTGCTCTCTTTTTTTCCATCTAAGAAGCCGGTGTTCCTCTCTCCTCCTCTGCTCGTAGAGCTCGCGAGCAGCTCTGGTCCTTCTGTGCAGGGCCGTTTTGTATGCCTCTTGCTTCACTGCGTGCGCTTGCCGGCATTCGTCGTCAAACCAGGGGTTTCGCTGTGTTGGACGTGTGAAACCTAGCACTTCAGAGGCGGCATCTCTGATGGCTGCAAGGCAATGTTGCCACTGGTTTTCAATGCTTAATGCATGCAGCATAGGACTCCTTAAGAGGTTACTAGAGACTCGATCGGAAAAGGACATGGCAGTCTCTTGCGATTGTAGCCGTCTAACGTCGAAACTTCTCACAGTACTTCCTTGTTTTGGCTTGGACCGGGATATCCGTAGCCGTACCTTGGCTACAACGAGGTAGTGGTCCGAGTCAATGTTGGCCCCTCGGAATGTTCGGATATCCTGTATACTGGAGAAGTGTCGTGCGTCAAGTAGATACTGAATTTTTATTAGAAATCAGTTTTTCTGATACTTCAAAATCGTTAGTCTTCTATGCTTTTAATACTGGATTCAGAGTAATACATTTTATTCAGCTTAAACATTTTTTAAATGTTGTTGTAAGAAACAGAAATATTTTTTTTATTCTTATGATTTTAATTCTATTTTATGTTTTTGTAATATTTAATAATATTATGTTAAAAAAAAATAAGTTTTTGGCGAAAAAGATTTTGATAACATTGGGAACGATTAAGAAAGGATAAAATTAGTGGATTTGGATTTTTGTTTGTATTACTGCCTTTTGTAAGTATCAAATAACTATGAATATATTATTTAAAACACTAATTCCAGTATTTTTTAAGACGTACTAATACCTAATACTGATTTGTTAAATAAGGTTTGGTATTACTAAAGAGAAGAAATGTAGGGGTAACAGCTTTTTATAGAACTTCATTTCAGACGTAATACATGGGATAGCTAGAAATTAGTCGTTGAAGTTATACAACTTTTATTAAACATTTTTCAATTTAAACTACAAGAAAACAGATATGAGAATTTCAACACCTTTAAATCAAAATTTAATCATTGTAATTATTGAACCATGAGTGAATAAAGAATGCATTTTTTAGAGCCTATACATAATTTTCTACCATTTGTTGATACATTTTCAAGATCGAAAATAAAAGATTCCAGTGCGAATTATCAGTCTATAACATCGTTTTTGTTAGGATTTTCAAAATAGTTAGTTTCGTTGTATCTATTTTTATACTAGAAGAGTTTGTTTTCCGATTTGGTAAAAACTATTTTTCTGATTTTTTTCTCAACTTAATTAGTAATTAAAATGACATCAAGAGTAACACAAAAATATTAATTTAAACCATTTTGAGTTTTTCCAAGACTACAGCTTGAAAAATGTATTTCTTTCTTTATGGGCACAATATTTTGAAAAATAAATTTTTATTTACTTCAATCAAGTATTATTTACTTCAATCAAGTATTATTTACTTCAATCAAGTATTATAATATGTTCAAATGGTAGACATGTGCATTCAAGAGGACACAAGCGTCCACAGGTTTTTCTCAAAACCAACCTCTGTCTATCAACTCCTACTCTCACCTCCCCGTCGTGAACATCGGGTGCCTAGTACCTCAACTGGAGATTGGGTTCCAACCCCAGTGGAAAGTTGTTGGGGGCAGCAAACGAGAGAGGGGGGGAGAGGTGCGTCCACTAAGGCACCTCTCCTTATCCAGACGGCAGCGGAGGAATTCCCGAGATGGAATCAACGGTGGCGTCTACAGTTCCAGTAAGGCTGAACTACTTAGTGAACACCTTATAGGGCTTCTACGACTTATTCGGAGCCCAGGCCTATAAGGAGCGGTTTATCCGGCTCCCCGTCTTTGGAGTTATACTAAGGATCTGGCCCTCCAGGTTGGGGGTTGTGCCGTCAGGGTGACTTCCTGACCACTTAAAAATCTTATAGTTGCGAAGCACCAACAAGCCTCGGATACGGACGGATTTACTGCTGACAACCAACGCAAACGAATTAAGGACAACGAACTTCGGATATGCACGTGGAATGTTAGGTCCCTTAACAGACCACGTGCAGCCGAAGAATTAGCGGAGGCCCTAGACTGCTATAAAGCAGACATCACCGCCATCCAGGAAATACGATGGGATGGGCCGGGCAAAAAGAGGATGAAAAACTGCGATATCTACTATGGTGACTGCTACCGAGAAAACCAACAGCGCTTATTTGGATGCGGCTTATTTTGCTGCGGGGCGAAACGTCATGGTAGCCAGTACGCGTTTTCCACACCTCAACATCCACAAAGGAACTTGGAGATCTCCAGATCAATCTACCGTCAACCAGATTGACCATATTGCGATCGACGCCAGACACGCTTCCAGCATCATGGATGTCCGAACTTTCCGAGGAGCTAACATCGACTCGGACCACTACCTTGTTGTAGCCAAGGTAGCACTTCGGGTTTCCAGGCCCAAGGCAAAACAGGGAGATGTTGGGAGAAGGTACAACGTCGAACGGCTACAATCGCAAGAGATCGCCAAATCCTTCTCCGACCGAGTTACAAGTAACCTCTCTCGAAGTTCTGTGCCGCCAACACAATGTATAGAAAACCAGTGGCAACATTGCCAAGACGCAATCAGAGAAGCCGCCTCTGACGTGCTGGGTTTCAAGCGACCACCAACAAGGAACCCCTGGTTTAATGAGGAATGTCGGCAGGCAAATGCAGCCAAACAACAGGCACGCAAGGCGGCGCTGCATAAAAGGACGAGAGCTGCTCATGAGCTCTATGAGCAGAAGAGGCGAGAGGAACACCGACTTCTCAGAAGGAAAAAGAGAGAGCATGAGAAGCGTGCGGTCGAAGATGTTGAGAGGTTTAAAAGCAGAAATGAAGTTCGAAAGTTTATGAACAGGTGAAACGAAATTCACAAGTACATAAACCTAGAACCGAAGGCTGCAAAGACGAAAGTGGAAACATCATAGTGGAACCGCAGTCAATGCTGAGGATATGGAAGGACCACTTCTGCAGACTGTATAACGGCGACGACGAACCGAATTCCGCTGTCAGGCAGGATGATCCATTCAACATAGACGACGAAAGCCAACAATCCCGTCCTCCCGACTTAGACGAAGTAAAGATTGCTATATCTAAGCTGAAGTCTAACAAAGCCGCTGGAGCGGATGGCTTGAATGCCGAGCTCTTTAAAGCAGCTGGAGATAAGTTGGTTAGGAGCATGCACCAACTTATCTGTAAGATATGGTCGGAAGAAAGCATGCCCGATGAATGGAACCTCAGTATTGTTTGCCCGATCCTGAAAAAAGGAGACCCTCTAAACTGCACCAATTATAGAGGAATCAGTCTACTTAACATCGCTTATAAAATCTTCTCTGCCGTAATATGTGAACGTCTAAAGCCCATCGTCAACAACCTGATAGGTCCTTATCAGTGTGGTTTTAGACCAGGAAAGTCCACAGTCGATCAAATATTCACATTACGGCAGATCCTGGGAAAAACCCAAGAACACCAAATCGACACCCACCATCTTTTCATCGATTTCAAGGCCGCATATGACAGTATCTACAGGGACGAACTGTATAGAGCCATGTCTAGTTTTGGCATCCCTGCCAAACTCGTCCGTTTGTGCAGGATGACCATGGAGAATTCACGCTGCTCCATAAAGGTTGGAAACAACTTAACTGAACCTTTCGATGTCAAAAAAGGTTTTAGATAAGGTGATGCGCTGTCATGTGATTTTTTTAACATCGTACTTGAAAGAATAGTGCAAAGCTCACACGTCAACACCAGAGGCTCTATCTTTCAAAAGTCTGTCCAATTACTAGCATATGCTGATGACATTGACATAATCGGAAGAACTCAGCGTGATGTCAATGGGGCTTTTGTGAGTATTGAGGCAGAGGCGGCAAAAATGGGTTTAACGGTTAATGAGGGCAAAACAAAGTACATGCTGTCATCAAGAAAGGACCTACAACACCGACGTCTTGGTCAAAACGTCACCATCGACAGACGTAACTTTGAGGTAGTCAAGGACTTCGTCTACCTAGGCTCCGCTGTAAACGCAGAAAACAACACCAGCGCTGAGATCAAACGAAGAATAACTCTTGCTAACCGCTGTTTCTTTGGGTTAAGAAAGCAATTGAGTGGAAAAATTCTCTCTCGAAGGACCAAAGTATCGCTATATAAGACCCTTATCATCCCCGTCCTGCTATACGGTGCAGAAGCATGGACTTTGACAAAAGCGGATGAAAGCACCTTGGGTCGTTTCGAGAGAAAGATTCTTCGTGTGATCTACGGTCCCGTATGCATCGAAGGGGAGTGGAGGAGAAGATGGAACGACGAGCTGTACGGGCTGTACAGCGACGTAGACTTAGCAAGAAGGGTAAAAGTCCAACGACTAAGATGGCTAGGTCACGTAGAGCGCATGGAAACCAATGCTCCGGCCCGGAAAGTCTTTGAATCCACACCCACAGGACAGCGCAGTAGAGGAAGACCGCGAATCAGGTGGCGCGCACAAGTGGAAGGTGACCTCACCCAACTCGGAGCGCGAAACTGGAGACATCTAGCTAGGGACCGAGCTAGATGGAGAAGTTTGTTGGGTGAGGCCCTAGTTCACACAGGACTGTAGCGCCACCTTAAGTAAGTAAAGTAAGTATTATAAAACCTAAGCTAAAATAATCATATTAAAGAGACTGATTTCATGTTGATTTTACCAGTTTATACGATTTTTAAAGCGTTTTAGCTCAGGAACCGATATTTCTATCGAATTTTAATATGTATATGTTTTTCGTGTGAAAAAGTATAAGTTCCTCAGAATTCGGCTGAATGTTATTACATACATATGTATATTCCCAAAATTATTACAAAAATCTATGTTAAGATTTGTAATAACCTCCTTTATGAATGAAATTATGTTTTCAATAACATTTATCAATCTTCATCAATAAGAAAAATAAAGTCTAAATCTTAGGTACGAAACAAAAGAACATTTTTGTCCAATACAGAATAAGTCTTGAAAAAAATCATTTAAGAATCAAAACCTACAACGTCACAATTCAAAAAATTCCATATAGCTACCTCATAAAATTAACATCAAGATCTTCATCAAAGTATAGTTACGCTCATAAGTGATAAAACAAGTGATCTTGCAACATATCCAGATCCACTCAACAATAATCCGGCTTTCGGCTTTGCATCAGCAATAGTAGTAACAGGTATAATTTACTTCAACTTCAATTGCTTTGGGTATATTTCGTAATTAGTCAAAAGAAGGTTTATGGCTTGGCATTCTTCCGTTTTTTTTTTTTTTGTTTTCTTGAGGTTTAGGAACACTTAGAAACTTTGTTCTTCCAAAATCAAAATCAGTACATTATCGTTATTATATACATTTTGTTCTATTCCAAATCCCAACCCAACACTATCATAAGTTCAACATTATAAGTTCTTACCGGTATTCTTGCTATCTAGAACATGAGATACAACAAAAAGTATCTATACCTACTTAAGATAGAATGTTTCAGCCTAGGCTAGAAATAGAGTTAGAGTTAGAACCAACTCCAGAGTTCGTGCAGAATAAATAAGAGAACATACAGTAAATTGCGACGACGACGATGATGATGATGATGCAATTTTTCACTACCTTACCTACCGCTGGTGCGGCCGGCCTGCGGGGCGCGGCGGCGCAGCGCTGCAACAGCAGCAGCAGAATGTAGGTTATGGAGTATTCTCCATCTCCACAACCATCATTCTTTCTCTAAGATGGTGAATGGTAAGATTTGGTTGGTGGCTTAAAATGAAGCTATATAGAGACTGAGGCTGGGGTCCGGAGAAGGAAGGACGGACTCAGAAAAAAAGACAAAATGTAATGTTCTTGGGATGAAGTTCTTAAAAGATGCATTTTTCTAGTGTTGAATGATTATTATGGCATGAGTGCGATTTTGTAACCACACACAACATAAGAGTCTTAAGTAAGAATTCTTTTCAGGTCTTTTATTTTTTCTTCTTGTATCTTGTATCTTGTCTTTTTTTCTTTTTAAGTAATTGGGACATGAATATTTTGTATATGCAGATAGATATTTTTCTTCTTTGAGAACATGGTGTGGAAAATATGTATGTTTGAGCGCGTGTGCATTCGCATATCTTATTATTATCAGTTTTATGCAATCTAACGGCAGTTGGTTTATTAATGTTGCAATTGCATGATTGAATGCTCAATCATGATGATGATGATGATGATGGTGATGTTTTTGTTGCATTTATTAGATATGTGCACTGTGCAGTGTCCTAAGATAGAAGATTAAGATGGGGGTACCCACAGACGTTGAGTTTTTAGGCAACATTTTTGCTATAAGAAGTCCTAACAAAAAAATTGGCATTATTTTGAAATTCCAAGAAACTTTAATTTTATTTTAGATCTCTATTTACATACGTTCTTTGCAAGCTTCCTTAAGTTTTCTTAGCTTGGATTGGGGAGTTTTATAGGTTATTTTTTTTTTATTTTCTGGGCTGTTTTCTTTCCTTAGGATTAATTTCAAAAAAGGGGCTGGAATGCGACACTTTGATAAGTTGCCATCCTTGCCCATCTGCCATTTTTTTAAAAAACCATTTCCTATCAGTTTTTTTGTTGTTTTTTGAGGTTTTTGTGTTTTGTAAAAAAAGTTGTCAGTTGAATTTTTCTAAGAAATTAACTTAAAGTTAGCAACAATGTTTGGCATATGATAGAATGAGATTTATTTCAATATCTGTTTTTAATCCCGACATTTTTAGTCGAAAATATTTCTTTATCTGTTTCAGAATAATTTTTTTAAACATAGTATTTCTTATAAAAAAACCGATTGTTTTTTTCTATATATTCATGTATTCAAAATATTTGAACCGAACACCAGTTTATAAAAATTCTACGTAACATTTTTTTTTTTTTTTCTAAAAATGTTATACCTATACTAAATTTTAAAAACAATATTTTTTATAAAATTATATTAGATTAGTTTAAAGGCAATATTTTCAATTGTAGCCAAGTTTTTTGAGACGAAAATCAATTTTTAAAGTTTTAAAGTTTCGTACAAAAACTGTCACTTCGATTTTTTTAAAACTTCTCTAACGTTCCAAAAACTAAAGGTAATTTCATTCTTTGTTGGTTAAATATTCGAGATAACATATATTTTTCTTCAGTTGTTTTGATTTATAAAAAAAAAAACATTAATTGATTTTTTTAAATTTTAGTATTGAATACAATTTAATTGAAGCCGTTAGCGTTATCGAGAGATTTTTGGTGTCAACAAAGTTTGTCACTTATTTTTAAAAATTACTAAGTAAAATAAAACACCCACTCAATTTTTTAAACTCAGTTCCACATCTTTTGGTGTTATTATGTGTAAAATAAAATGTATTAGAAGTGTTTATCTCTGAAGGTTTTTGAGATATGGCTGACAAAAAAGGTTCCCGCAAACGAGCGTACACAGACATCTCTCTATAAACATTTTATTTAGGTTCTTATAGGGACCTTGAGACGTCGAAAAATCTCACAAGTTTTAATTCACTATTTACAATAACTTTTTATGGAAAGTTAAT
The DNA here is from genome assembly GCA_920104205.1 of Eupeodes latifasciatus. NCBI lineage: Eukaryota > Metazoa > Arthropoda > Insecta > Diptera > Syrphidae > Eupeodes > Eupeodes latifasciatus. The sequence goes on along the minus strand of OV049925.1, from coordinate 6,629,702 downwards.
TATCCTATTAACAGAAGTTCTTGTCATATATCTTTTTCCACCAAAATGTAACCTATAAATAATTAGATCGCCTTGACATAATTTTTAGACTTTTTAATTGTGAGTTAAGTTACAAGAGACGTTATTGTTTAGTTACAAAATTCAAACTATTTTAACTAGTTAAAAGAAAAAAATAACTAGACTTCGGAGATAGCAGGATTCTTGATGGCTTTTTTATGTCTTTTGGAAGGTTTTTGATGATTAATTTTTGTGCCTTTATTTAATTAAAATTTTAAAACCGGATTACTTATGATTCCTTCTTTCAAGACCATTTTTTTATAAAATGCTACACAGCTCAATATATTGTACGTCAATGAAATACAAGTTTTCAAAAATCCATCAAGCATTATTAAAACCTTCTTTAATACCAAACTATGAAAGGATTTGATGAATTACCTTCCACACGGCTCTTTATAGGAACCTATACCTTTATTATGTCTTATTACTTTTCTTTTTTGATGTTATTTATGTACACACGCATAAATTCTTTTCAACAAAACAAAAAGTGAAACAAAAAAATTAAATTCTTGTCTACGAAAGCGGAAGTAATACCAAATAGCAATTGTTATATAATATTTACGGTATATAAAAAAAATTATTGTATACGTCACTTTATTGACGATATATCGAGGAAGGTTCTAATAAGGGCTATTATTGGTTTAACGAATTTATGCATTATTAAAAACAAATTATTTCAGGGATATGGAAGATTTTACCAAAAGTGTTTATTCTTGGAATATGTAAAAAGTCAAACTAAAATAAATTTGCTTTGACGGTTTTTCCGACTTTTTTAGGCTTGAATATGGAATAATACACTTCGAAAGAAAAAACATTCCATGAATATGATTTTTGTATCTTTTCTTTCTACAAAATCATCCAAAGATTTAAGTTCGAGGTCATTTGAATGACTGCTGTCAAATTCACACCAATACCAATAATAATTTATTTAAAGAAAATGGTAAACCTTCAAAATTTTCGCTAATGTTAAGAAACTCGTTCGAATTTTAATGATAATTTTCCAAAGTAAAAACATATGTCTTCTAGGTACAATTTAAATCATTTTAGGATCTAACTTACGAGTAGTTTCTGATAATTGTCATAAGTTATACAGGGTGTGGCAGAGCCGACTGACGAGTTTTGATGGGCTATAAATAACGAACAGTAAAACTTAGAGAATTTTTTTTTATTTAAATCAGTATTCAATCCTATTTTTAAAAATTATTTTTTGAAAATTATATCTCCAAGATGGTGGCCGTCAGCATTGATACACTGTTGTAGACGATCTCTGAAGCTTTCACATGATTTTCGGCACACTTCTACTGGTATGGCCTCGATTTCCGCGGTGATTTTCTGTTTAATTTCTTGGACAAGCATTAATTTATAGGAATGGAATGATAAATCTTCGTAAAGAATTCTCCTCAAAGAACGGTCTGAGATTCCCAAAGCTACCGCGTGTTTCCGGGCTGAGCGTCTTGGTGACTGCTCAATTGACTCTCTAGCCAACTGCACAATTTCGGGGGTTCTTACCATTCTGGGTGCTCCGTGTACAAGTCTACATAGGGTACTTCCAGTTTCTTCCAAATTCCGTATCCACAATTTGATAGTGTTTACAGAAGGAACAGATTCAGCACGTGGAATGCTGAAGTGTATACGAAAAGCCCTTTGTGTAGCGATCACAGAATGATTATTTTCGTAATATGCACGCACGACGAAACCACAATGTACGCCTGTCCAGACCATGATTACGAATAAAAACGGCATTACCGTACAATTCAAAATATACCACTTATTAAGGCCTACTCTTATCTTATCACAGGCTAATGACCATGAAGAAAAGCTACTGTAGAATTTTAGACAGAAAGAACTGCATGTATGAAACCGAAATTCTGGCTTCTAGTAGATTAACGTCTCCTATCGCGCTGCTTGACATCGCGACTTTAATTGCGAGCACAAATACCCAACTCCTACATCAACCTTCTATATTTACTTCAATTACACCTGAGTTAATTTTCACCTGGCCCTCTCTTATACTAATCACCAACATAAAGCGTACATATCGCCTGGATTTAGATATACTCACACTTTATATTTCCCCCAAAAAATGTTCTTTAACTAAAAAACAAAAAAAATCAAATCCTTCCATCAAGAGCGGATTATAACATCCTCGAACGCTCGGCATTGAACCTTGCAGACCATTTACCTATACCTTGCTCGTTGTCATCGTCATCGTCATCGCCATCATCGTGTCGAGTAGGGGTGTTGAACGATGTTATTCATCATTTGCCGCTCGAATGAACCAGAAAAAAAAAATAAAATCACAAAAACACAAAACCCGAATGTTTGAGCATTTGCCGAAATATACCGTCACCATCATCGTCAGCGTCATATCCAAAAAGGTATTGTACCTCGCATCGATGCGTTTTCCAAATTGATGTTAAAAAAAAACGTACAACAAATAATCCACGAAAATCAAAAAAAAAAAAAAAGTAAAGAAGATTGAATCCTCCTCGAGTTCCATTGTCTCGATCATCGATTAAGGTGGATACGATGGGAATCAAGTTGCATCATCAGATCAAATGAGAGAAATCCAAATAACAAAATTTAAAGATATTCTCAATGCGGACAAAAAAACAAAACTGCGGCTCTGTTCGACTGAGAATTAAAAAGGAAGAATGATTTAATTGAAGATTACTTCAATATTCGTTCTTATTTCAGATTTACCGAGGATATGCTATATTTTGAAACGATATGCTGGATACTTCTGCTGGTGCTGGTAAGATGAGGAAAATCTCAATGACTATCAATCAATTGTAATGTGCTGTGTATATAGACGTTGCTATGTATGCATCCGTATAACTGTGATTGAAAAATGAAGAGAGTGAATAACTTTGATTTCCGTTTCCTGACATCACAATCACAAAAATAGGTATGTACCTACCTATAGCGAAGCAATGCATCAGAAGCAGAATTGAATGTATATACACAAGACATAATAATAATAAGGCAGCATCACCAAACTGCACTGCACGCATATATACACAAATATCTATATTTCGATATCCTTTTGTCAGGATGTATACAAGTAACTGTAAGTAGGTTATTCTCTAGTGACATATAACAAAAAAAAAAACTAAAGAAGAGAAAGAAGAGAAAATTGCTTTGCTAGACGACATAACCATCAAGGACGAATAAAAGAATGTTGCAGAAGGATTATATGTATATACATATGATGCTAGTAGATAGAACTCATAGGTATAGATATAAAGAATATTTTATTTTGGAGATACGCCAACTAGGATTTCATTCTTAAATTAGGTCTATCTATATAAAGAGGTACCTTAAACAGTAAAGAAAGTCTTTTATTGTTAACTTTAAAGTTAAAAGCTGAAAAATGTTGACATGTTTTTGTTTGCGTTGAATTTTACTTTATAGTGAAAAAAAAACTGATGATTAAATTTACTCGTATTATAAGATTAAAAACTCTCGAAGACATTGAACGAAAATGTCCATTTGGTTTTTTTTTAAACAAATGTATATTAAATCTATGTTTTAAAAACATTTAAAAACATTTTAAAAATAAGTGTTCTTTTAAAATTTCATATATTGCACAATGTTTTATTTTTTAAAGTTTTGTATAAGTTTTCTAAGTAATTTTAAAACAATTTTAATGAGTTTTAAAAAAAATGAGATAACGATCTATAAAAATTTTGTGAGAGACACCGTTAGTTTTTATCTACTTCCCATAGGAAATTTTTGCAATCGGTCCTATTTGTCGAATTGAAAATTTTGACATTTCTTGACGTTTCAAGATCCCTAGAACCTAAATAAAAGATTTTTAGAGAAATGCCTGTAACTGTAAGTAAGCGTGCGTGAGTTCGTACGCTTGGAAAGCTTTTTAAGTCGTCCATATCTCTAGAACCAGTAGAGATATCGACTTCAAATAAATTTAAATATACAGATAACAATGCGGAAAGATGCAAAAAGGACTCTCAAAAAAAGAGAAAATTTTGGTTACCCCAAAATATCTCACGAATCAAAAACGCTAGCGACTTGAATTAAATTTTATATTATATATTGTGACGTGATACCAAACGAGGATATTTTGAAAAAAAAAATCAATTAACGGAACTGAAAAAAAAAATAATTTTTACCTAAAGTATCTTACAAACAAAAAATAATTTCATCTCCAAAATAATTGTATGCAACGAAGACTAGCGTTTTTGGCAAAATTTTGAGAAAAAACGAACTGACAGTTTTTATTACCGAAAGTAAAAATAAAAAAAAAACATTACTCAAAGTTGGTAAAAATTGAATTTCGTCTCAAATATCTTTTTAAAAACTTGAGATTAAGGCTTCAAACTTATTTTATCTTATAAGAAATATTGTTTTCAACATTCTGAAAAATGTTGAGAAAAAGCAAATTGACAGTTTTTTTTACAAAAAATGAAAACCCATACAAAAAAATTAATAAGAGTTGGTAAAAATTTGATTTTCGACTCAAATATCTTTTCAAAACTTTGAGATATGGACTTTAAATTACTTTTATCTTTCAAAAAATATTGTTGTCAACAAAAATTTTAACAAAAATCGATTGGATAGTTTTTTTAGAAAAAAAAATCTAAAAAAACAATACTAAAACTTGGTAAAAATTTACTTTCGACTCAAATGGCTTTTCAAAAATTACAAATATTGGCTTCAAACTTATTTTATTTCACAAAAAAATATTGTTTTCGATATTCAGTAATTTTTTTATAAAAATCCAACAGTCCGTTTTTTTTTTATAAAAAAATTAAATCTACAAAAAATAATACGCAAATTTGGTAAAAATTGATACATATAGACAAACTTTTAAGCAAGACAAATCGACAGACGGGATGGGAAGTTATCAGTGTGGGTCGCATCCCAGCCTCTTTTTTCTTTTCTTTTTAAGACCTTAAAAAAAAAACAGTAGTCCCCTTTACCATTTTTTTTGGCCAAATTTCGAGAATTCGAATTTTCTAAAAATTGAACCGACAGATTTGTATTAAATCTTCTCTTCATTTTTTTCTTAACTTGGCTTCTTTCGGTAAAAAAATACCTCAATAGAGCCATTTTTTTTGTTTTAAGTTTTGTCAAGAACTACTCTACTAAGAACTACCTACATATATTTATACTGTCTTAAAAGAATTTAGTATCAAAAAAGTCATCATTTTTTGTATTAGTTTTTTTTTTTTAATTTGATATCTTAGAAAGGGGTTGACATTTTTTAACTAAATTGAAATGTTAAATGTTTATTTATAAGCACTTAATAACTGCATACCAAAGATACGTTTAAGACAAAATTCAAAAATCTGATTTATAAAAAATTAAATTAAAAGAAAAAAGACTCTAACAGTGTTCGAAAAAAAAATAATTATTCAAGGTTTTTTTGTTTAGTTAAATGGAGTTTAAATTTTAGAAGAAAAACTTATTTTGCAGGTATATTTTTAAATTTTAAAATACGGGAATTATTTTTAAACAGGCTCTTTGGATACATGAGCAATTTCGTGCGACCCAGTCGTGCATTATATTTTTATTGAATCCTAAAATGCACAGGATCTGGACCAAAATAAGTATCTTCTATTTAGCATTAAAAAACTGTGATTTTTATGTGATTTTTGCACTCGATCTAATTTCCGTAATATGTTGAGCTTTTTTTAAAGATGTGGGCGTGTCAGAGGGTTGAAATCACCATTTTTATTTTAAATTAAATGAAAATAATCGAATTTTAATGAATTTTTCTATCGGTTACACATTGTAGTTGTTTTTTTGGACAATTTTTCAGTTTTTCAGCATCTCTTTTTGGCAATTCCTAATGTTTATCTACACTAATATTATAAAGAGGAAAGATTTGTATTTGTGTATGTAACGAATAAACTCAAAAAGTACTGGACCGATTTTAATAATTCTTTTTTCATTAGAAAGCTACATTATGTGTACCTATTTATGTCTACCCGTGCGAAGCCGGGACGGGCCGCTTGTATTTAATATATTTATTCGTTCATTACATAATTCGTTTTTTTTTTCATTAATGTTTTTCAAACAAAATTTATTTTTTTACTTTTTATTTCAAAGAACAAAATTATATACATATATCTAAGGTACGGCCCTGCACAGAACATAAAGATATATCTCATGACTAACGAAGTTATAAAATAAACGTGAATGTCATAAATAACAATTAATGGAACAACTGTTCGTTTAACCAGCAAAATTATATTACTAACAAATTCTATTCAATTTATTATATGAATAATGAATTTACATATATACATACATAGATACTCTACTCATAGTACCTAAATGCGCGAATATTTAAAATCTATTTAGAAAGTAGATATATGTACCTAACTTCATCGCACTATCGACAAAAATTCACCAACTTTCGCCCAATGTCATTGAATTATAAAGACAACAACAACAAATTAAATTAAATAATCATAATATGGACTTATGGTTGAACAATGAACATAACATATCTAATAACGATGCGAAAAATCGATTAACCATTTTGTATTAAAAAATCAGCATAAATTAAAAAGTTATTATGTATAACTTTAAATGTGCAAAAGCAGCATCAGATTTATGTGTGTTTATTTTTTGGAAGGTATCGTTTTTGTTTGTTTTTTTTGTCATTTTGATTTTTATTTTTATTTTTTTTTATTATCCGTGAAACACTAAAATCAAATGCAATTCTTTTGGCATTAATTAAAATTCTGCAATCGTTTGGATGGTTTTGCTTACGAAACATAATTGTTGTATCTTTTCGCGTCTTCGTCTCTGATGGCGCGCTGCATAACCTTTCGCTGAATAAGCAATTAAGATTATGTTTTAACGATTTTTGTATTTTTTATTATTACGAGTATAATCTTAATACTTTACCAGAGACGAAGACAAAATAAACTAAAAAAGAATAATTTTATTTAAATAAAAACATGTCACATATCTTGTATGTTAGACCTATTAAATATAAACCGTTCGTATTCTTCTGTCAAATAGCGGTATAAGGCTCATTACTCAATAAGTACGTTTTCTGATTTTTTTTTGTATTGTTGTCAGAATTCGAAATGCCAACTTCAAGCCTAAGATATTCCTCTCCTGTGACGAAATTTGTATATTTGAAAAGAACTCGATTAGTTTGTCGATAACAACACACTGATGGCAGAATGACACTATATACGAGTACAGAACCGAAGGTATATTTAAATACTTGTCAGGCTGTCACGTACGTTTACATCATTACAATACCGTAATTCGTAAATCACAGTAGGTAATGCACGCACGTATCTTTAAACTTCAGTGTAGGTAAGGTACCTATACCTATCTTTGAAAGTAATGATGATGATTCTTGACAATCGTTAAATTTGAGATGGGATATGATATGGGGATGGGGACTCAGTATTTATGAGAGGACTTGTATTGAATAGCTTTTTAGGGTTGCCATATTTTCTTAATCTTTAGAGATGAAAAATCAAACATTATGGAAGTGTTGGATGCGATAAAGCTTTTTCAAATAAGATTACAAATTTTCAAATTGGTTAAAAATGTTGGTATTTTAAATCGCGAAATCATTTATTACGCTTCTAATAATGATTAAATTTTTCCAACAGTTAAGAAAAGCTAATTTTAAAATACATTTCGAAGAGAAGTCAATCAGTAGTTTTAGGAAATCGGGTTTCTGACTAAATAACGAGCTAAATTGCAGTGTGCAACAGGGATCAATTTTTTAGGTAAACGATTACATTTTCTAAAACGTCCAAAGTAAAGTAAGTTAATTTTAAAAATTAAAAAAGTGGCTGGGATGGGACCCACATTGATAACTTCCCATCCCGTCTGTCGATTTGTCTTGCTTAAAAGTTTGTCTATATGTATCAATTTTTATCAAATTTGCGTACTATTTTTTGTAGGTTTTATTTTTTATGAAAAAACGGACTGTGGGATTTTTATAAAAAAATTACTGAATATGGAAAACAATATTTTCTGTGAAATAAAATAAGTTTGAAGCCAATATTTGTAATTTTTGAAAAGCTTTTTGAGTCGAAAGTAAATTTTTGCCAAGTTTTAGTATTGTTTTTTTTTAGGTTTTTATTTTTTTGTAAAAAAAACTGTCAATTCGATTTTTCTCAAAATTTTATCAAATGTTGAAAACAATATTTCTTATAAGCTAAAATTAGTAAGAAGCCATTATCTCAATTTTTTGAAAAGATATTTGATTCGAAAATCAATTTTTACCAAATTTTATTAATTTTTTTTTGGGTTTTTATTTTTTGTAAAAAAAACTGTCAATTGGATTTTTCTCAACATTTTTCAGAATGTTGAAAACATTATTTCTTATTAGCTAAAATAATTTTGAAGTCTTAATCTCAAGTTTTTGAAAAGATATTTGAGTCGAAATTCAATTTTTACCAACTTTGAGTAATTTTTTTCTTAAGATTTTATTTTTTATAAAAAAAAACTGTCAATTAGATTTTTCTCAAAATTTTATCAGATGTCAGAAATATTATTCTTCGTTGCACAAAATTGTTTTGGAGATGAAATCATATTTTAGTCGTAAAATTTTCGAGGTGACAAATTTTTTGTTCAGTTTTTTTGATTTATAAAAAAACCGTTAATTGGATTTTTTTTCCAAAAATATAATTGTTTTGTATCACGTTACAATATATAATATAAAATTTAATTCAAGTCTCTAGCGTCATTGGTTCATGAGATATTTAGGTTTAACCAAAAATTTCACCTTTTTTTAAACTGTGGTAAAAAAAACCACCAACGCAATTTTCTTGAGAGCCCTTTCTGCATCTTTCTGCCTTATTATCTGTATAACAAAATTTATTTGAAGTCGATATCTCTTCTGGTTCTTGGGCTATGGACGACGAAAAAAACGTCGCGAACGTACGGACGTACGAACGTATGTACACACGCACGCACATACATCTTTCTAAAAATCTTTTCTTTCGACTGTAGGTACCTTGAAACGTCGAGAAATGTCAAAATTTTCAATTCGACAAATCGGACCGATTCCAATAACTTCCTATTGGAAGTTAATAAATTGACAAAATTACAGTGGTCACATATAAAAAATGTTCTTAGGAGACTTAAAACATTTAAATGGAATAAAAAAAAAATACAAAGGTAATCTTCTGGAATTATAATTCCAATATGACTTCTGCCATTTGACAGACACGGCTGGCTCGGACGTATTCTAACCTTGATGGCTAATTTTTGATGATTTTCTCCAGTATTTATTGCCGTAAATTGCCATTTGTTTCGGTTTGATATTAATGGCGTAGACCATCGACTTCATAAGTACCAACAGAAAGTAGTCAAGCTGCGTTAAATTGCACAATCTTGGTAGCCAATTCATGGGTCTGTAACGTGATACTAACTGATACAAACTGTGTGACATGTTGCAGGCGATCTTGTTAAAATCACAGCTCTTTTCACATCTTGGTTGTTTGATTGGTAAGCAAAATCAAGTCAAAAATCAATGTTCTACAGCGTAACTCCATTGACTATAACATTCTGGCCAGCGTCGCTTTTAAGAAAGTATGAACAAATTATTCCATCAACCCATAGCGCAAACCAAACAGTCAGTTTTTAAAAAAATACTCGTACAGCATTTATTGTAGAATTATCATTACTTCAAATACGAGCTTCATCGTTTAACAAATTTGGAAGTTTTGCTTAGACGTCAGTCGACTTATTTTAATTTGTCAAACCAAACTAAAAATAAATCGCTAGACAGCTAACAAAATTGCCGTCAGTTAAAATTGTGTAGCCAACTTTAATTTTTCTAAACTTCTGAAAAAACACCCATTATTACTCTTTTAAGGCGACTAACTCTTACAAGATTAAGTTTATAAAGTTAGTGATCATTTAAGCAACTTTATAATTTCTTAATGGCTTAGACTTTTCTACATATGTCACTTATTATAGAGTGTGTTATATTCTTTTTCCAGTCACATTGAGGTATTCCGAACTAGACCTAATGTGGTAACCCTTTTAGTTGTTCTGCAAGTAAATTTTTGTCATTTCACATCAACATTAATTTCAAAAAACACATAGACTTTCATTAATTTTGTCATTAACAGTTAAACGAAAAAGTTCTTGGTAAATTTTGGAGTTTTTATGACACCATTTAGTTTGAGTTGTCAATCTTGTATCTATTAGATACTTATTCGAGTATATACCTACCTACTCTAAAGTTTACAAGAATTCAAAATAAGTAAGTACAACATACATAGAATGAAAGATCCAAGAACAGACAAAGTTGAAGTAATTGTTGCCATATAGTTACATAGTTGCTTAAACAGTTAAAGAAGAAAAATATTTCATTATTAATAACAGCAGTAGATTTATGCTTTAATATTATTATGAAGCATGTTTCTTGTGTTATGCGTAAAGAACTTCTCTGCGTCTATTTTACCATCATTGCTGCAATCAGTAATTACAGTTTTAATTTCTAGAATTTATGTTAATCATTATTTCTTAAGATGAAATAAGAAAATTGCATGAGGGAAAAAAATATATAGGCCATTAATACAAAGGAGGAAAATGGCTTGTATAGGAATATAAGCATTTGAAGAATTAAACATCACTCCTGCCACAAGAGGCAATTTGATGGAAATCATCGAGATCGTTTCGTTATTATTTGATTGGAGTTAAAGGTGGACTAATTAAATAAAAAAAAGGTAAGGAAGGGACCCACACTGATAACTTTCCATTCGTGTGCGTCCATCGATTTTTCTAAAACTTTGACAAGATTTATTTAGATTTATTTATTATTATATTCCAATTCAAAGTAAGAGTACACTTATAAATTTGTGAAAATTAAAAATATTTAGATTACAAAGCTTTACAACATAACAAAAAATAATTAAAAGATAACAAAATAAAAAAATAAATAAAACATAAAACAAATTAATCATAGTAACATTACGTTATTCCAAGCATACAAAAGTTAAAAGTTAAAGTTGAAGTTGCTTGATAAGGGTAAATGGGAGCAGGTTTGGGGGTGAAAGTTAGCTAGTTGCTTTGGTTAATAAAATACAGTCTTAAATCGTCACTAAATTGTTGCTTGTCACTTAGTTCTCTCAAGTTAGGCGGAATTGTATTCCAAAGGCGTATAGCTGAGATAAAGAATTGTTTCTCAGATGACAAAATAATAAAAACAAAATTTTGTTTATGATACAAAAATTTTAAGTCAATGTCCTTCTTTGTTCTCATAATACTTGTGTCGAAAACAATTTCTTATCAGTTTTTTGTTGTTTTTATAGGTCTTCGTGTTTTGCCAAAAAATTTATCAAATTATTATTATTATTATAAATAATTAATAATAATTAATTAATAATTATAATAAATTAAAAAAAAATTAAAATATGAATATTATTATTAAATATTTTACATATGATAAAATAAGTTTGATTTTAATTTAGATTTCAGTTTCGTTAGTCGAAAACCAATTTGTATCTAAGCATTTGAAGAATTAAACATCACTCCTGCCACAAGAGGCAATTTGATGGAAATCATCGAGATCGTTTCGTTATTATTTGATTGGAGTTAAAGGTGGACTAATTAAATAAAAAAAAGGTAAGGAAGGGACCCACACTGATAACTTTCCATTCGTGTGCGTCCATCGATTTTTCTAAAACTTTGACAAGATTTATTTAGATTTATTTATTATTATATTCCAATTCAAAGTAAGAGTACACTTATAAATTTGTGAAAATTAAAAATATTTAGATTACAAAGCTTTACAACATAACAAAAAATAATTAAAAGATAACAAAATAAAAAAATAAATAAAACATAAAACAAATTAATCATAGTAACATTACGTTATTCCAAGCATACAAAAGTTAAAAGTTAAAGTTGAAGTTGCTTGATAAGGGTAAATGGGAGCAGGTTTGGGGGTGAAAGTTAGCTAGTTGCTTTGGTTAATAAAATACAGTCTTAAATCGTCACTAAATTGTTGCTTGTCACTTAGTTCTCTCAAGTTAGGCGGAATTGTATTCCAAAGGCGTATAGCTGAGATAAAGAATTGTTTCTCAGATGACAAAATAATAAAAACAAAATTTTGTTTATGATACAAAAATTTTAAGTCAATGTCCTTCTTTGTTCTCATAATACTTGTGTCGAAAACAATTTCTTATCAGTTTTTTGTTGTTTTTATAGGTCTTCGTGTTTTGCCAAAAAATTTATCAAATTATTATTATTATTATAAATAATTAATAATAATTAATTAATAATTATAATAAATTAAAAAAAAATTAAAATATGAATATTATTATTAAATATTTTACATATGATAAAATAAGTTTGATTTTAATTTAGATTTCAGTTTCGTTAGTCGAAAACCAATTTGTATCTAAGCATTTGAAGAATTAAACATCACTCCTGCCACAAGAGGCAATTTGATGGAAATCATCGAGATCGTTTCGTTATTATTTGATTGGAGTTAAAGGTGGACTAATTAAATAAAAAAAAGGTAAGGAAGGGACCCACACTGATAACTTTCCATTCGTGTGCGTCCATCGATTTTTCTAAAACTTTGACAAGATTTATTTAGATTTATTTATTATTATATTCCAATTCAAAGTAAGAGTACACTTATAAATTTGTGAAAATTAAAAATATTTAGATTACAAAGCTTTACAACATAACAAAAAATAATTAAAAGATAACAAAATAAAAAAATAAATAAAACATAAAACAAATTAATCATAGTAACATTACGTTATTCCAAGCATACAAAAGTTAAAAGTTAAAGTTGAAGTTGCTTGATAAGGGTAAATGGGAGCAGGTTTGGGGGTGAAAGTTAGCTAGTTGCTTTGGTTAATAAAATACAGTCTTAAATCGTCACTAAATTGTTGCTTGTCACTTAGTTCTCTCAAGTTAGGCGGAATTGTATTCCAAAGGCGTATAGCTGAGATAAAGAATTGTTTCTCAGATGACAAAATAATAAAAACAAAATTTTGTTTATGATACAAAAATTTTAAGTCAATGTCCTTCTTTGTTCTCATAATACTTGTGTCGAAAACAATTTCTTATCAGTTTTTTGTTGTTTTTATAGGTCTTCGTGTTTTGCCAAAAAATTTATCAAATTATTATTATTATTATAAATAATTAATAATAATTAATTAATAATTATAATAAATTAAAAAAAAATTAAAATATGAATATTATTATTAAATATTTTACATATGATAAAATAAGTTTGATTTTAATTTAGATTTCAGTTTCGTTAGTCGAAAACCAATTTGTATCTAAGCATTTGAAGAATTAAACATCACTCCTGCCACAAGAGGCAATTTGATGGAAATCATCGAGATCGTTTCGTTATTATTTGATTGGAGTTAAAGGTGGACTAATTAAATAAAAAAAAGGTAAGGAAGGGACCCACACTGATAACTTTCCATTCGTGTGCGTCCATCGATTTTTCTAAAACTTTGACAAGATTTATTTAGATTTATTTATTATTATATTCCAATTCAAAGTAAGAGTACACTTATAAATTTGTGAAAATTAAAAATATTTAGATTACAAAGCTTTACAACATAACAAAAAATAATTAAAAGATAACAAAATAAAAAAATAAATAAAACATAAAACAAATTAATCATAGTAACATTACGTTATTCCAAGCATACAAAAGTTAAAAGTTAAAGTTGAAGTTGCTTGATAAGGGTAAATGGGAGCAGGTTTGGGGGTGAAAGTTAGCTAGTTGCTTTGGTTAATAAAATACAGTCTTAAATCGTCACTAAATTGTTGCTTGTCACTTAGTTCTCTCAAGTTAGGCGGAATTGTATTCCAAAGGCGTATAGCTGAGATAAAGAATTGTTTCTCAGATGACAAAATAATAAAAACAAAATTTTGTTTATGATACAAAAATTTTAAGTCAATGTCCTTCTTTGTTCTCATAATACTTGTGTCGAAAACAATTTCTTATCAGTTTTTTGTTGTTTTTATAGGTCTTCGTGTTTTGCCAAAAAATTTATCAAATTATTATTATTATTATAAATAATTAATAATAATTAATTAATAATTATAATAAATTAAAAAAAAATTAAAATATGAATATTATTATTAAATATTTTACATATGATAAAATAAGTTTGATTTTAATTTAGATTTCAGTTTCGTTAGTCGAAAACCAATTTGTATCTAAGCATTTGAAGAATTAAACATCACTCCTGCCACAAGAGGCAATTTGATGGAAATCATCGAGATCGTTTCGTTATTATTTGATTGGAGTTAAAGGTGGACTAATTAAATAAAAAAAAGGTAAGGAAGGGACCCACACTGATAACTTTCCATTCGTGTGCGTCCATCGATTTTTCTAAAACTTTGACAAGATTTATTTAGATTTATTTATTATTATATTCCAATTCAAAGTAAGAGTACACTTATAAATTTGTGAAAATTAAAAATATTTAGATTACAAAGCTTTACAACATAACAAAAAATAATTAAAAGATAACAAAATAAAAAAATAAATAAAACATAAAACAAATTAATCATAGTAACATTACGTTATTCCAAGCATACAAAAGTTAAAAGTTAAAGTTGAAGTTGCTTGATAAGGGTAAATGGGAGCAGGTTTGGGGGTGAAAGTTAGCTAGTTGCTTTGGTTAATAAAATACAGTCTTAAATCGTCACTAAATTGTTGCTTGTCACTTAGTTCTCTCAAGTTAGGCGGAATTGTATTCCAAAGGCGTATAGCTGAGATAAAGAATTGTTTCTCAGATGACAAAATAATAAAAACAAAATTTTGTTTATGATACAAAAATTTTAAGTCAATGTCCTTCTTTGTTCTCATAATACTTGTGTCGAAAACAATTTCTTATCAGTTTTTTGTTGTTTTTATAGGTCTTCGTGTTTTGCCAAAAAATTTATCAAATTATTATTATTATTATAAATAATTAATAATAATTAATTAATAATTATAATAAATTAAAAAAAAATTAAAATATGAATATTATTATTAAATATTTTACATATGATAAAATAAGTTTGATTTTAATTTAGATTTCAGTTTCGTTAGTCGAAAACCAATTTGTATCTAAGCATTTGAAGAATTAAACATCACTCCTGCCACAAGAGGCAATTTGATGGAAATCATCGAGATCGTTTCGTTATTATTTGATTGGAGTTAAAGGTGGACTAATTAAATAAAAAAAAGGTAAGGAAGGGACCCACACTGATAACTTTCCATTCGTGTGCGTCCATCGATTTTTCTAAAACTTTGACAAGATTTATTTAGATTTATTTATTATTATATTCCAATTCAAAGTAAGAGTACACTTATAAATTTGTGAAAATTAAAAATATTTAGATTACAAAGCTTTACAACATAACAAAAAATAATTAAAAGATAACAAAATAAAAAAATAAATAAAACATAAAACAAATTAATCATAGTAACATTACGTTATTCCAAGCATACAAAAGTTAAAAGTTAAAGTTGAAGTTGCTTGATAAGGGTAAATGGGAGCAGGTTTGGGGGTGAAAGTTAGCTAGTTGCTTTGGTTAATAAAATACAGTCTTAAATCGTCACTAAATTGTTGCTTGTCACTTAGTTCTCTCAAGTTAGGCGGAATTGTATTCCAAAGGCGTATAGCTGAGATAAAGAATTGTTTCTCAGATGACAAAATAATAAAAACAAAATTTTGTTTATGATACAAAAATTTTAAGTCAATGTCCTTCTTTGTTCTCATAATACTTGTGTCGAAAACAATTTCTTATCAGTTTTTTGTTGTTTTTATAGGTCTTCGTGTTTTGCCAAAAAATTTATCAAATTATTATTATTATTATAAATAATTAATAATAATTAATTAATAATTATAATAAATTAAAAAAAAATTAAAATATGAATATTATTATTAAATATTTTACATATGATAAAATAAGTTTGATTTTAATTTAGATTTCAGTTTCGTTAGTCGAAAACCAATTTGTATCAATTTAACCAGAATTTTTTGAAAGTTGTTACTTTTTATAAAAAATAATACCGATTGGATTTTTCTAAGAACATTACGTTAGAAAAAAAAATTTGCATATAATCAAATAATTTTAAAGCCAATACCTTTATCTATTCTCGAAATATTCGAATCGAATATCGGTTCTTACAAGTTATGTGTAGTATTTTTTGTAGATTCTTGTTTTTTATACAAAAAAAATGACTGTTGGATTTCTCTAAAAAATGTCAATAAATGTTCAAATGTTTTTTATAAAATAAAATTAGTTTGAAGGCGATGTGTTTAATATTTTAAAAGATATTCGAGCCGAGAATCAATTTTTAACAACTTTTAGTAGTATTTTTATTTTTTCAAAGAAAATCGTTCGATTTTTTTTTTCAAGAATTTACCAGATGTCAAAATACGTTATTCGTCGTTGCATGAAATTATTTTGTAAGTAATTTCATTTTTTTTAAATATTGACAAATGCTCACTTTTTTTAACTGATATTGTTTAAAAAAAAACCACCCACCAATTTTTTTGAAAGTCCTTTTTGTATCTTTCGGTGTTATTATCTGTAAGAAAAAAAAATGGTTGCCTGTAAAGTCGGTTTTACGGGCGAAGATTTTACGTGACAACGTCTTTTTCTCGGTAGAATATTTATTGATATGAATATAATTAAATTGCACAATAGGAACAAGGAATTGAATGAAAATAAGAATTGCACAAATTTTTTAAACTAATAATTTACTTAACACTATCAACATTTATCAATAGTATGACATAACCTATAAACTCAGTTTCTCAACTTTTGTGTCAATCTAACAATTAATCAATCAATCATAGTTTACGATAATGAAATATCAGTGTACAATTATTTACCTTTATTGTTGTAGTTGTTGTAAATGACGAATCTAAGCACTCCACATTTTCACTACAGACACAGCTGACGATACTTTAACCACACGTGTGAACTTGTATTATGACGCTTTCTTGTTTTTCCAACGCCAAGAACGTTCGAGAAAGACAAAGACAGAGACACAAGCATGCGCCGATTCAATGCGCCTAATTCTCTAGTGCTGCGCGCGCGGCAGACCGATCATAGTTGAGTGGGAGAGAGACGCAAGGCATTCGGCGGGCCTCTCTCTCGTTCGGTGACTCATCGTAACGTTACCGGGCGTTACACTTTTTCATAAGTGACTCCCAGCCGCAACCTAATTTAAGACGTTGTCACGTCAAAAATGTTTTAAAGTCGATATCACTACTGGTTTTCTACAAAAAAAGGCATTCCCAACGTACGTACACCACTCATAGATATCTTTCTAAAAATCTTTGAATTAGATTCTAGGCACCTTGAAATGTTGAAAAATGTCCCAATTTCTAATTCGACAAATCGGACAGATTCTCTATGGGTATGGTACCATACATTTTCGACTTACAAAAATTACATATGTACATAGCATAACTTTTTATATAATAATTATATATTATATAATTTACGATCAAAGTCTAAGAAGTAAGTATTTTAAAGTTTTAAAATTGTATTTAATTTTTAAGAAAAAACAAGTCAACAAAAAAATGTGTGTCATTCGCTTTGTTTTTCAAGATTCTTACAATTTGGGTAGCCCTTTAAAAAAATATGACATGATAATTTAGGGCCCAAAGCACATAAAAGAATTTTGTTTTCAAATTTTTAAAAACAATTACATCTTTTTCTTATAACATTATGCAATATTGTTCATATTGTTAGAGTGGCAACTCTGACTACATACATAGTTCATAATTATTTAATTAAATTAAAAAGTTTAAAGTATTTTCCTTAATCTTTAAAAAAGTTTTACATTGTCTGGTATTAATCATTAAAAATAAAATATGTAATTTGAATGTTAAGATTTTAGGTTCATTTGCATTTTTTTGTATGAGCTGTAGTTACACAATAATTTAACTAAATTTGTTTTTTGTTTCACTCGTTTTGAAAAAGTTAGCGTTAATTAAAGGTAAGTTCGGATTTATGACAATACATCAAATTTCTGTCATGCTCCAGATTGTTAAGTTTTAAAATTAAGCAAAGCAACGCAAGAACGGGTGAGCTAGTGGACAAATTTAAGAACTTAAAATAAAAAAAAAGAACTAGGTATTTAAAAAAAAAACTACGAGTATAAATGTAAGCAACATAACGAAAAGGTAGATTTTATTTCTATTTTTCTGATACAGAATCATTCTTATTCCTCAAACTTTTTAGATTCCTTTCAATATTTCAATAAAAAAATTGATAAGCATGATTTCCATTGTAGGTATAACGGTACCTACACAAATCAAAGAAAGAAAAATGGCAAGTCATCGCATCGTATACTCACATATCGGCGGCGAGAGCCCTAAGGGTCTAAGAACCTATAGGTAGATAAGGTACCTCTTTGAATTATTCCGAAGGAAGGTGTGACTTAAATTCAATTAATCATTCCTCCAAAAACTTCCATCAAACCACGTAATTTGGTTATCAATCTGATGCCAATCCTCATTATTTATATATGATTTGAAATAGGTACGACCATAGAATACCTAAAAAAAAAAGCTTGTTATATTTTTGCCCTAAAGCAAAAGGATCAACAAAAACAAAATCCACAAACAAAATTCTTGTTCTTTGAAGTGCGGGAACGTTGTCGCCGCCACACCACCTTACCACCGCACCACATTACCCCTGCACCACCTTACCATCGCACTATTCGTCATTTATATTGTATAAATAGTTTTTTTTTTTTGTTTTTGTCTTCATATTTGTTAGTGTTCCCATAGCACGTCCATTTATTATTGGCTATTCACCTTTTTCTTATTTTTCTTCTAACTATTTTTACTATACTAGTCTAAACGATGATGGTTCTTCTCTAGGTGCTGTTATTATAGCTTCATTCGGGTTTGTTGGTGCTTTCTTTTACTGTTTTATCGACAACCGACGACGACGCGGCGTTCTACTTTTGTTCATGCTTTTGGCACATTAACATCAGTTTTGCTTTGTGCTAACTTTGGCTCTCTAACACAAATAATACGAAAGGTATCTATAAAAATGTTGACCTGGCTTTGGCTGTGGCTTTAACTGCAACCCAATCCCCAAACCCCATCACTTACTTCTCCCAAATAACCCCCAAGACTATGATCGTCATCGTCTTCATCGCACTAACTTAGGCCCCATAAAGAAGCAGCAAAAGAAGTAGAAAAAGAAGAAGAACGTTCTTTTCTGCAATCCTTTTGGCTTCAACTTTCGTTACTTTTAGCCAAGTTTCAATTCAGTACAACCAACGGCAACGGGTCGTTCTCTTCTTTTATGCTGGTAACTGGTAACGCAAACACAATGGGGCTGGAGGTAAGGCTGGGACTGTGGCTGTGGATGGGGCTGTGGCAGAGGCTAGGAGGGTCGGAGCTGGGGAGACTCATATAATAATTCTTCCCACTGCGCGATGTTCTTTTGTTGTTTTTATAATTTTACCGTACGACGAACTCTAGCGGTAATTACGTCAACTACAAACTATACAGTTATGACTATGAGTGAGCGAGTGTGGTATGGTGTGTTGTGGTGAGTGGCGTGGCGTTGGATGGTATGGTGACGGTGACGGTGAGGAGCCCACCCCACCAGGCCACCATCATCAGGGACTTTTTTGAATTGGAAATTCCTTTCGTATTGCTGCAGATGGGGTCTTTCGCAAAGGAAGAAGTTGTGTGTTGTTAGACGACAACGACAACAACAACGACGACGACAAGATGGTTGAGGTAGATGGCGGGTTTGGTGAGGGTATAAAAATGCCCGCTCATGCGGACGGAAATTCTTTTGACTTGTCACACAGCACTCAGATAATCGGTTTGGCGGCTTCATATCTCTGATGCAGAATGGTTATGGTTTGGTTATACTACCTTTTCCTATCTCTTGGAAATTCATAAGAATTTCTTTTCGTGGATTCGTTTGCTGCTTATGGCGAACTGCCGCTACTGCTTTTGCTGATTTAATACAACTCGCTTCGAGGGTTTATTGGAAGCAATTAATCTCAGAAGTTGGCAATTTGACTGATGACGGCTCCGGTTATTGATCATCATCATCATCAGCACAGCACCAGCACCAGCACCAGCATAGTCACAGCTCAGAACATAGTACGGTGAAGAATTCTTGAACATTCTGTTTGATTACTTCTTCTCTGATTTAACGTTGTCGCACCGAACTGTAGGTAGGTTAGGTAGGTACATTACCTACACTCCACATCCACACTACACCACCGACCGTTGGCGTTGCGCACCACTGTGTTGTTCCTCGCTGCTTTATCGTTGGGACGATAAATGTATAAAAGAACAGAAAAAAAGTACTTTGGAATTCCATGGATTATAAGAAGGTAGAATTTTTGTTTTTGTTTTGTAGGTTGGAATATAATATATGTATGCATGCATTATGCATATTATGGTGCGCAGAACAGTGGAAGAACACTATTGAACCGGCCACAGAAGTTGTAGCCCCGTAGCCGGGCCGAACGGCAAACGGCGGCGAACCTATTGAGGTCAATCGCGTCTTGTGCCATTCATACAAATTATCACATTACATTTTCATTTCTTGCCAGCAAGTTGTTGAGTAATCGGATAGAACGTGGATGATGTGCATTTAGAAATTGTTATTTTTGACTGAACATTTTATTGGTATAAAGCCGACATACCAAAACGGGGAGAAAGGGGGGGTACGGAGGTGGACATTTTACAAGCAATTATGACTTAGGATTTTTGGTTATTGGTTGTAATTTATGGAAGCACTACCTATAGAATGGGGGGTTGCGTACACAGTAATTATTAAGGCAAATTTGTAGAGGTTTTAGTTCGTATATAGACTTTTAATTGTTTAAAATTCAAAGATACCAAAACCCCGATATTCTTTTTTAAACAATTTTTCTTCTTACATATTTGTATGAACCTTAAATTAATAGAAAATTTAAAATGTTAGAAATAGTATTAATAAAGATTATGAAAAGAAAATGGTTTATAATTAGAGGAAACGCTTTTTATGTTCTTTTAAATTTTCTTATTGAAAATAAAAATAAAACTTTTGCTTATTATTTTAATGGTTACAATTTTTTTTAAATTTTTATCAATTTCAAAAATTTTAAACTTTTGATAAAAAAAAGCTAATCTCCTATTTTTAATAACGATGCATTGAACACGTCCAAGCAGAGTGACAGTTGGTGGGAAAAAAAACAAAAATAATCAAACAATAAAAATGGCACACAAAAATAGCCGGGCTAGTGCAGAAGGTCAGTTTATGTAAGAAATAACAAATAAAATATGTATATTTTTTTAAGTCTTGGTTATTTTTTAGGAGACTTGAAATGGACAAGAAATACATATGACTGTCCTTCTTCAAAAAACAAATCGAATGCTTGTTTGATTATATGTTATTAGTTTTTCCATTTTGATTAAGGCTTTGAATCTAATTTCTTGTTTGTGAAGAAAATGAGAAATAAATTGAAATGTCAAATAGTGACAGCTTAAGTGTTCAGTTGTGTTTCAAAAATAATTCTAAACGCTCAGAACACGCTTTGTTCAAAGGATATTCAGAGCATGCTCGATGATTTGAGTCCTTATTATTTTTTTTCTGATTAGTTATAAAGTATTAATTCTTGATTTTTATTTTGTATTAATTTAAATTAAACTTTTTTTTAAACTGTTCACATACATACATACATACAATTTAATTTAATTTTCATTTTGAAAATTCACAAACAAATATACACAACACATAATAAAATAATTAAGTTTATACTATTTTAAAAGATAATGTATCTTACAGTATAACCTGTTCAATAAAATATATGAAATATATGCTCGATATGCTGGGACTCTGTTCAGAGCTCTATTCTGAGTTAAAAAAGAAAAACGCCTATTTGATAATATGTCAGAAATTCTGATGCCATATGGATTTTAAAAATTGCTAAAATTGAAAGTATCCATTTTGTGAAATGTTAAGATGCTTAAATGGACTTAGTAACTTACAAAATTTGATTTATCAGTTTTCTAAATCGTTTAAGATTTTGTGCCATTGTTTATCTATAATCTTAGGAGATCCCAATTAAATTGATAATCTTTATTAATGAGGAAGGTAGATTCCGGGAGGCTTCAATCAAGACAAGAATTAAGTTCAGTACAAAGTCTTTTATAGGTAAATTATTGTAAGATCACAAATGGTTGCGAATAAGTCTCCACATTAGATTTTAATTGGAGTCCACCTTTGAATCGTTGAATGATTTTTAAGTTAATTTAATTTAATGTGCGTTTAAAAATACTATTTTGTGTGGTGCAGAGAAATAAGCTCCACGTTTCATTATACATTAATGTGTTTAGCTTCATGAGAAGATTTAGTGGATTATTGTTAATGGTTTGAAAGTTGAAGATGCCAAACTGTGATGACATTTCTGTTTAGAGATATTTATCAATTTCCAACGAACTGGAGTCAGCGACAATGATAGTGTAAAAGAATTTCAATATTCCTGTTCGATAGTGTCACGAAAGCGGACTAAACTTAAGCTTATCTGAATATCTTTAGATTTGTATTGATTGCCATTTTCTGTACGACAAACATATAGACAAGTTATGTACTTATCTGAAGAAGGATCCCTAAGCACATTCACACTTAAAGTATCATGCTAATGAGGACGATCTGAGACAAGCTGAGATATGGTATATTTGCTTGGAGAAACGCAGTACCAACACTCATCAACTAGCTTCAAAAACATCAAAATTCAGCTCTAACAAAAACAGGCAGCAAACTGAAAACAGCTTTCGAGTACTTAAAGTCGAGCAAATTTTCAAGATGACGACAATTCTGGAATATCATGGCAACATCCGTTTCTTTCATTCGTTACAACCTAATATCAATAACAAACAACGTTTGCAGGCTGTTCTTCAAATCCCACGACACTACAAAGCGTATGGAAAGAGACAGCTGCAATACGTTGTTTCAACAATCATCAATTCATTGCCTCAAGACCTTAAGCAAATACAAAATAAGAACAAAATTGTAAATTTAACTTATTTTGATTATTATTTTCAAACTTTAAAATAAGCTCACTCTATGTATTTAATTAAATAATCAATAAAAAACAATTTTCTGCAGAAAAACCTAGGCTTTGCAAGAACATTTTAAATTGGTAAACTAATTAAATAAAGATTAAAAAGAAAATCATGAATCAAATAACGCCCAAACAACGTTGCCAAATTGTGGAAATTTAATTTGAGAAAAGAAAATGTGTTCGTCGCGAAATTCATAGAGAACTTTGTCCCTTTTACGGTGTTAAGTGGTTAAATGGCTTCGTCAATAAACATTATTGCCGTAAAGGCAATTCTCAGGCCATTAACGAATCATCATTAGTCATTACTTCTATTAAAATTGACTGTTTGGCTTAATGTGGTTTAAATACTATGGCGAGATCATGGCTCCTTATTTATTTCGAAATCAGACTATTTTGATCTTGTATTATTAATTTTAGTTCTCAAGTTCTTATCCTTAGAAGAACAATAAAATATTAAATAAAAACATAAGCCCTTTTAGGGATTTAATTCCCAGTTAATGTGAAATAACTGCACAATACAAAAATTGACTTAGTTTGCATTAAGGTGATAAAAAAAAAATGTTATTTTAGTTTATTTGAATTGGAATATAAATTCCCTTTTCCAATAAGAATTCATAACTAATTACTTTTTGGGACTTGGGGACTTATTTCCCTGCATATTCATTTGAATCATTATCATTTGTTAGTTAGATCTGTGTTTATCGTTTTCATGCCATCTATACGTATATTTAATTGGTTGATTGATAGAAAAAAGACGTTCGTTGTAAGTTTTCATATTGTGACGTTTTTCTAATTTTTCAAAAACTTTATCAAAACCACTTCTGATGCAGCTGCATCAAAGTATGTTATTTATGCTGTAAGTGCATATTTGTATACAGATTTTTATTCAGATTTCGACTTCAATGCACAAGGAAAATTTAATTTAAAGAATCATAAACATAAACCTAGCCCACCAATGACAAGTGTTACTTTGCGACTTCTATACCATAAGGCATTTACAGGTAAAGGTAAGGTACAGCTTTAGGTAAGGTGCATCTTTGGTGATGGCAATAAAAATTAACTGGCACAAAACTTTTTTCCACAATTCATGACAAAGTCGGTGACTGTTATATGTGCAATATGTGATTTCACTACAATTGCTCATTGCATTTAGGAAAAAAAAAATAAAGACGACAAACAAATTTCCATTTAATTTAAGCATTCTTAAGAATGCTATTTTACGACTCAAACCTATAAGGCTGGCACTGAACTGGACAGCACTCTCTTATACAGACCAACGATTGTAGAGAGGGAAGTGGCAGCATAAGCGGGGTAGATTGTATACGAATCGACACTTTTGTGTGCGAAAATATGCCTGTGGCTATTGGGTTTGAGGTGGCAACAAAAACCAAGCCCAAAAAAGCATAAAATATATTTTATCTCCTTGCCATCAGTATCAGCATCAGTCTCAGTCTCAACAAGCCATTGAGCCAGAGGTGGTTTTCTTTTTTTGCGGAACTTTGTGTTTGTTTTGGTTTAACACCCAAGACGACCACGACCACTACGACGACCAAGATGACGACTGACTCGACGAACGTGACAAAGATAGGGATCCACTCTGAAGTTGTTGAAATCATCCACATGTGTTTTCTTGAGGGTTTGGCAGGTGATTTGTTTGTACAGTCTTAGGTATAAAAGGTATAGATAGACCAAAGGCATCATAAAACTTTCAGCTTTCACATACGTATGAACTTTTACAACACTTAACGAAACGAAGAAATTTGTTAATCGGTCTTTTTCTGTTTTACTAGAATAAACTGCATCCATATCGAATTGAGGTTTTGGCTTATAAAATTGAAATTTTGACCAATTTGAGTCACAAACTTTAGCATAAACAAATAGCTTTGATCTTTTCTCATACAATTAATATCTTACCTTAAATTTTATAGATCTTAATGCCAAAGCTTAAGTTTCTATACCTACCATAAAACGCTAAATGAGAGGTGATTTGAATATTTTTTAAGCTCATCTAAAACTCCTATTAAGCTTCTTTATAGTTACTTCTTATTTCACTTTTAGTCCAGGAAAATTAGATATTTCCTTCGAAAAAATAGAATTTTGGTGGGAAGCTTCATTATACGTCCTAAGAAATCATTTGTTTCGAAAAAAAAACCTTTAGAGGAGGTGAAAGGGGGGCCAAATACACTTTTTTTCAAATTCTACTAAAAATATTTAAAATTGGTTTTTCACTCGAAAAAAATTCAGTAGACAGGTTTTCCCCATTTGTACGTCTGTCTAAACGTACATGGTCAATAAATGCCCAAATCTCAAAACTATAAACAGGACTTTGACCTTTTGTAAGTCTCGCTATCCAATCCCATCAAGTACCTATGAACTTTTTGTCACCCTCTTAATTTTTTGTTTATTTCCACAGCTCAGCGGCTCAAATTGGCATTCTTCTATAAATTATCATCGTCATAATTTTATTATGCCTCGCAGACACCTCAATTATAGATAAAAACAAATCCTGATAAGAAATTGCCTTATAAAGACAAAAGACAAACCCCATCACCATAACCGTCTAGGGCTATGTCTATGTCTCGCAATGCCTTGATATTGACCTACCTGTCATTGCTCCACTTGATGTTGCTCCAACAGATAATCCCTCACGTGTTGTTGTTGCTGCAGCCGATGTTATGGTTTGTGTCGTAGTTGCCACTAATCCTCCGCCAGCCTTGCAATTTCTCACTGCACCGCCGCCAGCGCCACCACCCCCACCACCACTGCTACTTCCACCACCACCGCCGCCTCCACTGCCCACACTTGTGGTCACAATAGTCGTTGAATTATTATTAGACTTCGAGTGATGAGCCTGTGGCTCTTGCTGTGTTTGAATTTGAACAGTCTGAAGTTGTTGGTGTTGTTGTTGTTGATGTCCACTTGTTCCAACGCACGCATCCAAGTTCACATCGACATAAGTGTTGCCCTGCAGTCCGGCAATGTCCTTTAGATCAATCCAACTCGCTCCAACGCGATCGCAGTCCGATATCGGTAAACTAAGAACACGCGTATCGTTCTCGTCGACAATCTGGAAGGATTGTGTCGGTTCGATTTTGACGATAATCGGTGCAACGCCCTGATCTGTGGAAGTTGACGTACTCGTGTGTGACTTGGGCACCAGCTCCCGGACGTCAAATTTCAACACCGCCGAACTGCATTTGTCCGTTTGTTGGGATTGGTGTTGTTGTTGGGGGCGCTGCTGCCCGATGCTGTAGAAACGAGTTGCACTATTAACCACTAGAGGCGGTGATGTCGCTTTGTTTGCAGTTGTTACGGTTGACGACGACGATGAGGAGGACGAGGCGGCAACTGTCAATGACGACGACGACGATGACGGCGGTATCGGAATTATCGATATCGACGGAATTTTATTACGAAAATTCGCAGCAGTTTTTAGGGCTGCCGCCGATGATTGATGGCAAATTTGTATTTCGTCCGTGACTAGGCTGCTTGCTGCGTGAACGGCTGATGTATGCGGCGACGACGACGGTGTCGATGCAGCTGAAGCTGATGCCGATGAAGATGAAGATGACGATGATGTTGATGAGGAAGATGAAGATGACGATGTCGACGACGACGAGGACGACGACGCTGACGCTGACGACTGAATTTTACGGGAAGTCGCCACTTTGTATCTTGATTTCGAATCTAATCGCACACAACAATTTATTATTCCGTCACGTTAAGTCACAAAATTTACCCAATTTACTGTTATTTCTAAGATTTCTTCACAAATAGTAAACAATTCAAGTTTACCACCCAATTAAAAAATATTTATATATCTCGAGAGAGAGAGAGAAACAAGAGCTTTCCAGTGTATACCGTCTCTATGCGTGCGCTTTACCGTTCGTCTCACCGTGAGTAAGTGAGTAGTGCGAGGGAGTGTGCTTAAGAATTATTCATGTCATTACCACGTTCCAAACTAAACGAACAAAACTTCTACACACACACAAAATGTATCCAAAACACGAAACTCAAAAACGCACAGAACTATTTCCTATGCACCCACCACTATAGCAAGGGCACGAACCAATCCAAATCTCGGCGCACTAAATACCGACGAACTTAACACTCGACTGCTGATGGACTGGAAGATTGGAAGAAGGGGGTTTTTTTGGTAAGTGGGCGGATGGGTAGTTTGGAGATGGGAAGGTGTTGTATTTTTTTCCTGCTGTTCGTTTCAATCGTTTTGTTGTTTTTTTCTTGTTTGCTCTTAGAAATATGCAATTTTTTTTTTTAGTTTTTATTGTTAAGGTTATTTAACTTATATTTAAATTTTATTTTTGTTTTGTTTAAGAACAAATTTTTGTGCGAAGTTTACGATTTGAAATTTTGTTTTTATTTTTATTTAAGTAGAAAATTTGTAAAATTATATAAGAAAAACTTTCCGATTTGTTGTTCTTTCTTTAATTTTAATTTTAATATATTTTTTCTTAAGTACTTAATTATAAAGTATACTTTTGGGAGTTTTGACGAATTTTTCTTAAAGGTTTTTTTGTTTTATTTAAATTTTTATTTTCAGCGCAAGGTATATAAATAAAATTAATTTTACAATTTAAAAAATTAACACACAAATATGTACGACATTAAAATAAGAGAAAAATCAGCCTTTTTTGTTAAAAATATTTCTTTTTTTGTTTTATTTAAATTTATCCCAAATTTTATTTGAAGACGTTTTTTTTTTATTTTGGGAGAAACGGCACAAAATTCAGTCGAGGATTTATTTTTATATTTAATAATTTTTAATTTTTATTTCATTAATTACGATTTCGCACTTATGTTGTTTTTGTTGTTGATGTTTTTATTTTGTTGTTGTTTGTGTTTTTTTTATAAAATATTGCTCTCTGGTGATTTGTCAATAAATATTTAAAAATTTAATATTTTTTAATTTGAATTATAAATTTTTTCTTATAATTTTCTTATCGAGAAGGTAATAATATTCCACCTTGCACCACCACCACAACACAACCAAGAGACCGCAGCTATGAGCTATGGAGAGTTAAAAAGTCCTTTTTTTCGTTGGAAATTCTTTTTCTTTTTATTTAAGGACTTCGTTGGGTAGGTAGGTAGGTACGATACGAGGAGGAAATGCAATGCGCACTCGATAGGAGATTTCCTTCTAGTTGTTGGTGTTCTTTTTTTTCTTTCCTTTATCGATGTGTGGATGAGTTTGGTCGAGTTTTGAGATGAAGATTAAAAATAACGGCACGGGAACAACAAAAATCTCAGGATCAAAATTTGATGTGCAAAAACCGGAACTCGGGTGCTAGCTGATGTTGATGCTATGCTGCTGTGCTGCTGATGGTGTCAGGGAGGAGCGGTTTTCATTTTCGACACACACGAAGACACGAAGTTCAAAAATATGACTTTTTCAAATACTTCCTTTGATTTTTGAGGAAAAAATTCAATTCGATGCCGAAAGAACACAACAAAAAACTCGATGATTGAAAACACGAATGGCGGATTTTTGGTTTCTTCACTTCAGTTTCAGTTCTTGAGTATTGAGTTTCAATGCGCTAAGCTCTCTCTCGCGGTCTTCGTCGTGTCGGTCGTTCTCGTTCTCGGTCTCGTTCTCATTGTGTATAATATGAATATGCTCTCCGGAAAAACAACAGAAAAAACTAACAACACCGAAAACGGTTGATTTCAGTCAGTCGGTCGGCAATTTTCCAGGGGACACATAAAATGATTTTCCAATCATCAAAACGCTCGTGTCGTAGAAAAAGAAGAACTCGAACTGGAATGTGGAACAACTGACAAAGGGGTTGATGGCCGCTTCTGCAGGGGGCTGAGGGGGTGGTGCATTGGACACACAGAAATGCACAACAATATGAAAAATGTAGAATTCTGGAACGAAAGACGACACAGACACTCGAACTCGTGCACTTTTCCACTTCTCTCACTCTCTCTCTCTCTTTGTGTTTTTGGAAAATCTTACGGAAACTGTGGTATATCGTTTGTGTAAGGGGTGTTTGAGTTTGCATCGAGGTCCTGCGCAGTGCAGTGTAAGGATTGGCTTGCAATTATTATTTTTCTTTTTTTGGAATTTTGAATGTGTGTTTTTAGGGTGATTTGTTTTCAGGTTCAGGGTAAATTTTGTGTTGAAACTTGGGGATGGGGCTGTTCGTAGAATGGATACATTCCAGTATTATGTATATTCGGTTGGAAATCCAAAGTACAAACAAAAATTGACAATGGAAATGCATACCTAGGAATCTAATGCTGCGCGAAAAGGGGGTAGGTAAAGTTTCATTCGATAAGACTAAGACTCAAGACCGACAGCGGTGATGACGACGAAGACTTCTGATACCGTGCGGTGCGGTGGCAGGGGAGATTTTTCTTGGAGTGTAATGATATATTATTTGGTCTAAGTCAGCAGAAAATGTACCTATATATTTTATGAAGTATGGCATCTGAGAATCGATTTTGTGTTTTCGAGTGAGCTTCCTCTAGCAGTTCAGCTCTATCATTATGATGTGAAACCAGCTGATTTCGGATGGAATCTTTAGGCGCATAGCCATAGCCACCTATTTTGTGGTGTTTTTTTTGTTGTTGTTGATATTGTTGTTTTTTATTTTTTTTTTAATTTTGTATGCGGTTTTTTGTCCTTCTTATAAAAATTAAAGGGGATGAATGTAGAACGATAGAGGCTAGGCATATAAATATTTAATATACTGGTAGCACGTGTGAAGTAATATTTTATGATATTTGTATTAAAGTGAGTTTTTTTTTCTTTTCATCGGTTTTTGGTATCGCTATAGTTACAAGTTAAGTATAAATGGAGGGGAAGGTGATGATGGATTAAATGCGTCGAATTTGATGCAAGTGGAATTATCTAGAATTAATTATTTCCGATTTCTTATGCGTTTAAAGTTTGATTTTCAATGAATTAAGCAGTTTATGTTAGGAAAATGGATTTATTTCGTTTTATTGATAATTCATATACAATTTTGAGTGCAATTTATAAAATTTTAATAGTGTATATATTTTTACGTTGTGATATTTTAGACAATGTTTTTTAGGTAAAGGGAATGATAGTACAAAAGTTACCTGGTCACCTCAATTTAATTTTTATAAACCCATTCCTAACCTTAGAAATCGAGATAAGAAATAATAAGATTGATCTAAAACTTCAGTGACTTCGGTAAAAAAATATTATTAATATTGATCTTAAGCATATAGGTATGTATATCATAAGTGATTGGTATAATTTGCACCGAAAGGCCTTAGCAAGTAGTTTGGGTTGAGACAAAAACAAAATTATATGGGCGGGTGGGAAGTTTTTTCTAAACAAAAATTATTTTAAACAGAACAAACATTTCAAAAAAAAAACCATATTTTGAAGGTTAAAGATCCATTCTTAAATTTTGTTTTTAAGTGAATAATATTTGCTAAAATTAATTTTAAGACATAAATTAAAACAATTTTGTTTATTTTTTTATTTAAAACAATTTTGATGCAGATTTATGTATGTGGAATTAAGTATAATTTTTGTTTTCAAAATTCAATACTCTTAATAATTTTCAATACGATTTTCTTTAATAAAAAACCCCCAACTTTTTTTTTTTTTTATTTCTCAAAAACTTAGATACATTTTACCATCTGATTTTCTGCTTTTTATTAAAAATAGTGTTGAATTTAAAAAAAAAAAAAAACAAGATTATACTTAATTACATGGGATTTAAAAAATATTTTGAAATTTTTGTATTACCTACTATTTTAATCTATAAAGTTTTAAGATTAAATAAATAAATTGGGTGGCGCAACAGTCCGTTTGAGAACTAGGGCCTAGTGACTTACAACTCTCAACCATTCCTGTGTGCGAGTACTGTTGTCAGGGATGGAAGAGACCTACAGTTTTAAGCCGAATCCGAACGGCAAATTTGAGAAGGCACTTTTCATGACAAGAATTACTCTTGAAGAATTTGTCAATTCCTCGCAAGAGGCAGTACCCGTGAAATAAACTTTAGATGGCATAGGCAGGGATCGAACCCAAGACCTCTTGCATGACAGTCCAACGCACTTACCATCATGCCACGGGTACTAAGTTTTAAGATTGAAAATGAATAATTGAAAAACTATTCACTCTAATTACTTTGTTTAAAAAGAAAATAAAACAGTGGTCTTATTTTAAAATAATATAGCATAATTCTGTAGGTATTACAGTCGCCTAAACGGGACCAATTTGACCACCTTTTCGTTACGGTTATATTCTTGTTTCAACAAAACCTATATTAAGTTTTTATCTATATTTAATTTCAGTATCATATTTTTGAAGTACATATTTGAAAAAACAAAATATCGAAATATTTGACTCTAAGTTCTAACTATGCTACTTTTTTATTTATATATGAATCTTTTTTATGATTTAGTTTTTGAAATTTATATTTAAAGATTTATAAAATTCTCAAAATCACCATCATTTTGAAAATGGAAGATGATTTCAACCAGAAATTAATTATATACTAAGTAGCCACAGAAAAATGATTAAATAATTTGAAGACAAGGTTCCAATACCCAGTAACAGTAAGAGGTCTCTAGTTAGACTTTCCATTTCTTAAAAACCAACATTTATATAAAGACAATGAATTTTAGTCATAAAAATATATGTTTCAAAGTTTTAAGTGTTCTGAAACATTTTTTTTAAAGCGCAATTTATAACTATCATTGGTTTTCATCATTGAAATTTCTGTTTTGAAATTTGAGAGCGATTTAGAAAGTTAAATTTGTTATGATTGGCATCGAAAGCAAGCTTTTTCTTACTTAAAAAATACGTAATGTAATCCCGAATTTTTGTCTAAGTGCAATTTTATTTATTTTAATCAAGAGATCGATTTTAAAGAACAGCTATTTTCTGATATTATAATTCGGAACAAAATCGTTTCACTGAAGGCTTTTAATTTTTACTTACGACGTATAGAAACTACATACATATATGGCAAGTTTCGCATTCGTAAAATTTTCAAACTCGAGATTTTAATAAATCATGAAATTACGATATATGAGAAGTTTGAAGTTGAGGGTCCCCCCGTCCGTCTGTCTATCTGTCTTGGCTCCTACAGCCCAAAGCATTGGGTAGATTGACTTCAAATTTGAAAATTAAGGTTTTGAACCGATTCATGCGTTTCTTCATTTTATAGAAATTTTTGGTCAAAATTCGAAAATTCGAAAGATTTGTTCTTAAATTTTCGCTAAACATTTTTTTCTTAAATTGGCTTTTTGCAATATAAAAAAAAATTGTATTACTTTTTTCAATCACAGAAGTTTTTAATGATCGCTTCATTAAGCCAACTTGTTAAAAATTCCAATGATCAAAAATAATGATAATTATAATTGGTCGTCCCAATGGATTTACTTTTCCAAAAAGAAACTTTAAATTACTAAATTTTTTCGAAAATCTTCAGAGTGTTTTTTACTTAAATTGATTTTTATATATAAAATGTGTCCATAGTTTTTGGAAATATTTTTGATATCGAATTATTATGAACATAATTTTTTTACAAAATGTTTATCCTTTCTTGAGATATCCAATTTTAAAATCAAAAAAATTAAATTTTCTTTAAAAATCCTAAAAAAATCAGCAAATCTTTATAGAAAATATAAGAGCTTGTTCATGTTTGGTTAAAATCTCATCGACTAAATTTTAAACGAATGCAATACAAGCCATAAAGTTTCTATGTGTGGCAAGTAAAAAGTATCATGTCATTTCGGAAAGAATGATGTTAATTAAATGTTTTTGATTTTAAAAACAAATAAACCAAAAAAAAATGCTCACAAAAATGTTTTCCTTAAATATTTATTTAATTCTAAAACAATTTTAAAAATAATATACAACATACAAATTAAATGTGTCTTTAGCTGATCGACGAAAATAGCAAATTTATGTAAATGGCAACTTTACTTCGCTGCATATCTTCAGTTGTTAATTTCCCAAAAGGAAAGGAAATGATTTTCATATCATATATGTAATTCTAAGACAGATAGCTGGTGATTTGCACCAAAGGTAACTTACTTCAAAATACTAACCTGACTACAAAATGATGAAAACATTTTAACATTATCGATCATGATAAGCTTTAAATTCATATTTGCATAGCATTTCACCAACCCTGTTGAAAATGAATATCTACTGCATGTTTGAACCAAAATGAAAAAGTCTAAATTCATTTTCTTAATAATTTCTTATAAAACGGAAGAAATGATATTGCATTCCTTCAAAACCCAAAAAGGTAAAATCTCTTCAGATCATACAAAAATTTTCCGATTTTTTCTGTACCTAATTAACATAAAGTTTAAAAATAGTATCCAGGACTATCTGGAACTGGACTCTCTTTTAAATAAAATAATCGATTTCCTTGACTATCCGAATAGTGCAGTCTGCAACAAAACGGATGCATTTTCATGCCTTATGTGTCCCGTTGTACTACTATCCATATAAATGCATATAATAAGGAACTGCATCTGGATCTTAATTTAAGAATTTAAATTGTCTGATATACTTTACTATCCGGATTATTTCGAATATATTATCCGGATAATTGCATAAATTTGATATGTTTTTGAAATACTTTTATCCAACACATTTATGTTCAATTTTGAACAATATTTCCTTTACGTGCGTTGTTCGGTCCTAAGAGGCTACTCGAAAAATAAAATACTTTAATAATCCCCTATTTTTCAAAATATACCCCTATTCGTTAAATCAATATTATTAATAGTAAACAAAACAAAAAAGTGTGAGAAGCCCCAAAAGTATCTACTATCAACAAAATCCAAAAAAAAAACAAAAAACTAAATGATGTTCATATCATGTTAACACAACATAAACATTAAATTAGCTATGCCAATGAAATGTAGCTTGAAAATTGTTTTCGAAAATTGTTTTTTTTTTTACTCGTTTCCCTCTCGCGTATAAAAGAAAATATCGATTCGATTTTTGATTAAATTATATTCTTGCAAAACATCTTCTCAAATTCCCATTGGAAACCTTTAATATAGCAAAGAAAAATAATAATAGGTTTCTCCATATCACCACCACCACCGCTTCCAAAACCGCGCCGGCCGTATCCGTCCCCAAACAAATAATAGAAAACAACAACAACAACCAACAACAAAAAAGAAAAAACAATTCCCTCTGTGCATCAAAAAGAAAATAGAAAAAAAAAAAAGAAAAACAAAACAAAATCCAATATGCGTGCAAGTAGCTATAAGAGCCCCTGCATACAAATACAAAACAATGCGCACGCACTAGAAAATTATCATCCCCATCCCCACATATACGTAGTTTTTAGTTATAGTTGGATTTTCTCTTCTCTTCAACACCCGTCATAGGACAGCAATAAATCAACATCATCCCTTCTCTCAATAGTCAATATTTTCATATTAATAGACGGACGCACATTCATATTTTTATTTTTGATTCCTGATTCGATTTCAAAATCCAGATTAACAAGAAAATGACATAAGAATTTATATCCTGGATTTATCTACCCCCTTATCCAAAATGTAACGATTTATTAAAGTATTTCTATATCCTTTGGGGGTTGAGGTGAAGAAGGGATACATTTACCTAAATAACTTACATATAGATGCAGAGGGAATATCTATATGGGAAACATATACACATGTAGATATACATATGTAAGTATACCGCATCAACTATTTATAGTGCGATGGCACAATTTCGACTTAGTATTCCAGGCAATATATAGGACTGGTTTATTGGAAAATGGAGTAGAAGGAAAATGCCAAGTGCAGTCTACTGGAAGCCAAGCCGGGTGGTGGGATGAGTCGCATTTGAGTTTTGGAGCTAAAAAATGGGTCGAATTATGTAACAACATGGTTATGAGGGAATATAAGCAAAGACTCTACCTTCCATGTATTTTAATGGAAATGGAAGGACGACAGGATTCTTTATTTTGATGCAAAAGAGAGAGAGAAGTCAGAGAGTTATTATACCCCCAGAGGATTTGAGATACAAAGAGATAGTGTTAGCTTTTTAACGAAAGTATAATCTACATCTATAAGGAAGATATAGTAGAAGAAAAGCTAAGAATAAAGGTTTTGATACGCGATAGAAGGGTGTAAACTTTGCTAGGGGTTATTTTTTGTTTTGTTTAAATCAAGAAATACATTTTTGTGTGATACATTTCGCTAATTCTTATTTTAAGCTTAAGGAACTTGGAGAAAGATGGACTTGAATAATTAGAGTATTGTTGGATTGAAGTTGTTTTTGTTACTCTAATGAAAAAAATACAACTCATATTAACTAATTTGTTCGCCCGATTCTCGAAAAAGTTTGGTCGCCTTTCCAAAGTATTCATATTTCTAGAATCGAAAGCATCCAACTTCGTTTTATTTGCTTTCCTCTTAGAGATTTACCTTAGAAAAATCCTCATATTCTTTCTTCCTATTTTAACCCCCTGAAACTTCTCAACTTGAATTGAGAGAACGTAGTCAAATTTCAGACATTCTCTTTAAGTATCAACTTATTTCTGATGACATTTATTGCATTTCCCTCTACTACTCAATCTCTTTCAACATTTACCCCCGTAACACCCTCGACCCTTCAATGTTCTTACCCACCGATCCTCTTCGAAGAGTATAGATTCGCACTTGGATTTATTTGATTTTAACTCCATAATTCCTTCCTTAGAATTTAGTCTTTTGAGTCGCTCTTTCTTAGGTTAAGTTCTTAGTTTTTTTTTAAATTAAATTCAAAATGCTTTTATTAAGTCGTACAAACGCCTCCACCAAAGCAGCTATCAATATTAAATAATGTGGACTACCACACGGTACCCATTTAGCACCGGATCTTTTTTTTTAAATTTAATTTCTTTCCTCCATTAGATGGTTTTGCATAATGTATGGA
Source organism: Eupeodes latifasciatus (assembly GCA_920104205.1). Lineage (NCBI taxonomy): Eukaryota > Metazoa > Arthropoda > Insecta > Diptera > Syrphidae > Eupeodes > Eupeodes latifasciatus. The sequence continues at coordinate 6,593,691 of OV049925.1, read as the reverse complement.
CTCAATATGCACAAGTTCATTAGACTGGTGAGCAGATCATCGCGCTAGCTAAAGGAAGATAAATGGTCTCCGAAAAGTCTTTACAATCTATATCATCGGGAAAGTTAGAAAAAACTTGTTGAAGAAGATCAGGACCGCAGCCGTTAGGGTTATTGTATTGCTTGGATAAGAAGATGACAGATTTTGGAAATTCTCAAAATTATTCACATTTTCAACTTCTTCAACTTCTTCAACTAAGAGCTTATTAAAAAATTGAACATTGTTAATCATTGTAAGCTTTTTTTCCAAAGAAATATTAGAGGCTTCTGGGCCTTGATTGTGCTCATTGTTTATATATGGAACTTGCGCCGACTGTATTGAAAAAAGAAAATTTTTCGGGAGATCTTTGTTCCAAATATTCTTATAAGTTACATATATTAACAGTGCTGCTAAATTCATTCAGAAACAAGTGGGTAGCTTTGCATTTTATTAAGGGACTTTATAATTTGGGTTTTCGATCAAAGAATGGTATCAGTGATAAAGGGAAGAAGCTTACATATATTCATAAACAATCTCCTGTCTACAATTTTTACTCCATTAAACTGTTTCGACGATGATATTACCCTCAGCTTTTCATATTCGTTTCTAGATTTACACCCTCGTCTTTCTAATGTCAAACTTCAACGACAGCATATGATAAGCTCATTAAATTCCGGGGACTTATTAACCGTGTAGAAATGTGTGCTTCAAAAACTCATTTATACTTATCAACTTTTATACTCGATATATTTATCACAGATCACTTGTCAAGGATTTCGTTCGGATTTCTCCGACGGTACAATAAATTGATCAAACCTTCTAATCTCACTAATATTTGCAAAGACTTTATTCGTCCCTAACTTGAATATAACTCGCTTATAAAACGCAAGATCAAGTCTTTTCCACTGCATCAAAAAAGCTTTAAAAATGATAGGCGATAAAACTGTGATAGAAACAACTTTTGAATTGCTCAAAGAGTGCCGCAAAGTTTCTTGCCAATCGTTTTGCCGATTTTCCTACAAACAATTTTGTATTGAATCATCCAAGTGCATTCCGCTCCCTCCCTCAAACAATTCAGCTGTAATACTTGAGCTAAATTTCGGACGTACTGTTAAGTACAAATTTCCTTTTTTTACCGTACTTTAGGAATGTAGAATGAATGCCCAACTAAGGTTTTCCTACACAATTTGATATTCAAGTTCTTAAGACCTATAGGTACCGATTTCTTTTCTTTATTCCTTCCATATTTTTCTAACGCTCTCTAGAGTTTACTCTAAACATGTTAAACCCTTTAGTGTGTGCAAATTATAGAACACGTTTAGAAGACTTAAAACACACTTGGAATCAAAGTAAAGAGAGATGGGAAGCACATATTTTACCATAACCCTAAAGTTTAGTTAACAAAATCCTAACGTTGTGTAACGAATATCTCAAAAAAAATCTGAAGATCTGCAGCAGAAAATACTTTTTCAATTCTTGACTCAACTTCTTCTTAGATCTTGCTCTTCTCTTTTTTTTAACCACTCCCTTATCTGATGTATTCATATAATTGATATCTCTTATCGATATCATTACACGTAAATTAACACCTAACCATCAGAATAACTTAACAACAACAGCAACATCAAAAAAACATCACATCAAGTCGTAAACCATTTAAATAGCTTCCTCATTATTCTTTTGCTGGATGGAAACCGGCCAAGAATCTCAATGCCAGCTAAATAAAAAAAAACGGAGAAAGAAACTTTAATATTGCAAAACACCAGATAAACTAGGCATACAACCAACAAACCAACCAACTAGCTAGGCCAATATATATCGGTAATTCCTCTTTGAACACCTTATATTAATCATTTATTACCCAACACTCTTGGCAAAGTCATTACAACCAAACCGAACCGAACCGAACTACGGAGTATTGAAAATAATAATACAAAAAAACAACATTCAATAACATTAGCTATGGCCAAGAAACGGCTTAGAGGTACTTCTATCAAGTGCTTCCAATAACGTATTTGCACTTAATGTCAGTAATCATTGCTGCTTTCCATAGGTACCGAGACCAACCGTCATCCATGAGTCCGTCAATCCGTCGCGCGGTGGTTCCTCGATCGCCAAGAAGAAGAACCAGCTCTCAAGCTACCTTAACGAGCCTAGAAGAATAAAAAATGAAGAAGAAAGAAGTCTGCTACACCATTCCGCGACCAACCCCCTGTTTGAAGTGCAAAAACTTCTTCTTTACCAGAAGCATTAGCAGAACTGCATCACGAAACCATTTTACCACCAAAACAACACAACAACTATCAGCAGTGATACTATAATACGAACGGTATAAGCCCGAACCAAACCAAACCATGATTCTCCGAGACTTGGATTCTTGGTTCTTGATAATAGCCTCAAAGTCCCGTAACTAAGTTCCACTTTTTTCGCCAACAAACGAAGCGGGCAAGGCATGCAACTATATACATACATGAGCAATACCAAATCAACATCAACAAACCGGCAGCATGCAACATGGCTTAGAAGAAAACAGCTTGTTGCACTCCTCGCTGATGTAGGAATGAAGGTGGTTGTGGGGGAGAAAGCCTGCGTGATGATGTTTGGATCGCGGACTACGTTACCTAGCGTGGAGTTGGTGGAGTATTTTTCCGTCCATACTTTCCATCGATTCTTTATTAACTTAGCCTTGTTTTTCAATTGACTTGGCTAAGTGCACTGCACGCAGCGTCGCGCAGAAGCAGCAGCACAACAGTATAACAACAAACCTCGAAGTAGCGGAGTGCACTTTTGCCACTCTTCGCTGAGGGGCGGGAAAATCACAATCCACCGCGTTCCGTTCTCTCATCGCTGTTTGCTGCTCTGCAATGGTGCTGGAGAATTGGCTGCGCTGAGCAAACTAAGTGGATGTCTCCAAGTGTGCAGCGAAGCGACACAACAAACACGAAGTCGAAGAAGCTGAACTTGGATAAGTTGTCTCCCTGCGTCGCTTCCGTAGTCGATTGCTCGTTTGGGATGAAGAAGTAGCAGTTCTGCACCACGCTGCTGTTTCTGTAGCTGTTGCAGCTGAAGCCAAAAGGAACATTCTTAACATTGTGACTTTTGCACTTCCAAGAAAGTAGAAACCAACGGTATCTGCGTCTGGGGCAACAAGATTTAAGCCTGTAATTTGTGGAAATTGCTGTTTTATGTGTGTAGGATGCGTGTCTCGTGATATGATGATGACAATGTTTGAAAGAAAATATTGCCGGAAGCTGATACTAGGTACTCGTATATTTTCTTTGGGTGCTTTGTTTTATTCTGTTTTTCTTTTCTGTTTTTCTTCAAATCAAGTACTACAGAGATTTATTTGATTTATTCTTGCAACAATCTTGGAAATGATGCGAGGAGAAATATACCCGTATACTAAATGGGCATTTGATTATGCTGGGAAAATTATGTCAATTTAATCATCACTATAAACAGTTATTATAATTGATATTATGATGGTTTTTGCCTTACAAGTCAAGTTTTTATATTTGTTGAGGGTTTTTCGAAGGTTCAAACAAATATTGAAGACAAAAAGTTGAATAAAAATGCAGAATATCTTATAGACAGATGTCAATTTATACAAAGTCAGAAATAAGCTATGTTATGACTGATTTTACAACTTGAGGATAAAGGATGCATCTCAATTTGAGCTTAAAGGAAGGGGAACTTAGAACCATGAAGCTATACAAATTTAACAAATGTCAAACCTAATATTTCTGAAGTATTAAATGTTTTGATAGAGAAAACTATAAATTTGACACATGTCAAAAATGATGTTTCTGAAATATTAAATATTATCATAGAGAAAACTATCTTTGATTGTGGTAGAAAACTTTTAAATTAGTGAAGTTGATTAAATTGGCAAATTATTTAACAATAGGTATTGGAGCAAAAATATCAAAGCATTTATTAGTAAAGTTTTTAAAGCCATTTTGCAACTAAGTGAAAATGATGACTTTTGTTTTAGCTCCTTACTATTGTTTCAAATTTATTTTAAAAGTGAACATCATAAAATGGCTGCCAAAAGTTTTAGTATACTAGTATACATTGCTATTTCATATGACATTCCAGTTTGACATTTCTTAAAAATAGGTCCGTTCTACAAGTTTAGGTTTGTTTGCTTCTATTTTCATGAATCATGAACTGTCATTGCTTAGACGTGTTCAGATGAACCGTTTTTAATAAAATGTTATTCGGAATAACAAGTAAATTGTTGTTTCGGAATAACAAGTAAATTGTTGTTAATAAAAATTGCTAACAAATAGAATATAAAGCAGTTACCATGATAGGTTGCTGAAAATTGTTTAAATGTTTGCCATTGTTTTCTATATATTAAAGCTGAATACGCTGAAAACAGCAAAGTATAAGGCAAATGGTAGCGATATTCTGTGAAGAACGATTTTAAAATGGATGATCGTTCTATGCGGACATTTTCTCATAGTTTATTATTAGCTTAATACTTCATGCGAAGTAGTAAAAGGGTTAAGTAACCGTAAAGGCTGAAAAGAATGGGCTTTCTGGGGAAAATTTCGGGAATACTGAAATAAATCGAATTTACAGAATCGGGATTTCACTATGCATATCAGTGATTGCTTACAATATTTTTGTAAGAGATTTATTTCTAAATTGTAGCTTTGCAGCGTTTTTATGGTTATATCTTTTATTTTATGGGTGGCCGGAGTCACAGTTTGTCTAGTTTTGTAATCAATGAATTTGTTTTGATTATAAGTGAAGTGAAAAGTGAAGTATCGTAAGAAACTTGCAAAATTGCCTATGAACCATGCAATATCAAACAAAATTCTACACACTTCGAAAGAGAACGTGTTTTCAGAGAAAAAAGTCCGTCCAACTTTATATATGTATGCGGTATTGATAGTAACCCCATTTCAAGTTTTGCATAGAAGGTAGTTTTGCAATGCATTTGTTAATAAAAATCGTTAACCGAATACATAAAGATTTTTCACAGCCATAATCTCTTAAGAATTGAAAATTGTTTTCGAACATTTTAGAGGGTTCTAACCCTTTAACAAATAGGTTTCTTTAAAAAATTCGAAGAGTCGAACTGTCATTTAAAGAGTTTTGCATTCGTAAAAAATTTCGAACTCGAGATTTTAATCAAACATGACTTTACGATGGTAGAAAAGTAAAAAAATGGGTTCCCGATTCCGTCCGTCTGTCTGTCCTCAATCATACAGCCCAAACCATTGGTTCGATCGAGTTAAAACATGGAAATTAAGGTTTTAAGTAGATTTACCTAAGATGTTTTCCAAATTATATCTAAAGATCGAAAATGACAGTAGACCTCATACAAATTTGTTTTTCAAAAATCTAAAATTCGAATTTTCTCAAAAACAAACAAAAAAGATTTGTATTGAATTTTTTGCAAATGTTTTTATCTTGGCTGTTTTCAATAAAAAAAATATTTGTATTGCCTCAAGGTGCTCCTCTAGAACCGTTATTTTGTTTTTTAATTTTCTTAGGAATTTATGAACCGATTTCAAACATTTTTTTTCTGCAAAAGCTATTAAACGATCTTAATAATAAATTGATCGTCAAAAATGTTAAAATATTTTTTGTATTCAACATTTTTTTACAAAAATTAAACGTAAAACGTAAATCAATACATTAATACGTAATTAAAAATAAAAAAAATTAAAATTGAAACATATTACAATTTTGTTTTGGAAAAATAATAAGTTAAAAAATTTTGTTCATATCTTGAGAATTTTTAAGAAAATGCGCTTCTTAAATATTCAATGTTTTGATATGAATTTTAAAAAAATCAACTCATATGATTTTAATGAATCATTATTTTTAAGCTTTAAAATTTAAGGAACGAAGAGTTATTAACCTTTAAATTAATTGTATACACGATGAAGTATGTTTTTGAAATCTGATACAATTCTAAGAAATATTTAAACGACATTTTTTTCAAATTAATTTCAATTTTACTTTGTACTATCCGAGAAAGTACGGTTTTAATATCTGTTGAAATTCTTGGAAAAATTAAAATTTTAGATGTTTTTTTATAAAAATATTAACAAAAATTTGTTAATATTTTTTACCATTTAAATATCACGAGAAATTAAGACACTGGCCTCAAATCTCTTTTATTTTTTAGACCACATTGTTATTAACATTCAATACTATTTTTAAAAAAATGTTTCTCATGAAAAATAAAAACACAAATATAATAAATTAGTTTAAATATCAGGTTTTTCTATCTTAAGTCACCAAAAAAGTTATCAGTGTTGATCGCATTCCAATTTTTTCCATTCTTAATTTTGAATCTAAAGAAAATTCGAACAACTAAGCAGATCCCGAAAAATGTTTGATTCATGTATTATCCATCACACTTAAATCTTCTTTAAACTTCAATAATATTGTTTTGTTACTTTTTACATTTCATTTTCAAAAAAAAATCAATTAAAAAAGGATCTAAGTTCGGTCGTAACGTAATGGAACGTAATGGAATTTTAACGATTAAATAATTCTACCAAAAGACACCTTTCTTTTTTATTCTTCTTTTTTCACGACTCAAAATTATACCTTTTAAAATTACTTCAAGAGGCCCTGCAGAGTGTAAACACTTAAATAATTCCGGGAAACTATATTCAAAGTCTCTTTCTCCAAAAAAAAATGATGTTTTCAAGCCCTATCACTTACCTCTTATAGTGCTCGGCATTTTATATCCTTTTAATCCTGTGGTTGATTGTAAAGTATTCCAAAATTAGAAAAATAGGTCTTCATTAAAGTTTTGAGAAACAAGAAAAAAAACTCCATCAAAGTTTTCACTCAAACCATCTCATTTAATAAAAATATCACTTAACTATTCTTATATGTAAATAAATTGATGTAAATTTACACAATTAATATTATTCACTTTTTATATTTTATTTTTTTTTATTTTAAATATGTATTTTTCATCTTTTTCATCATAAATAATAAAATTTCACATAATTTTATATATGTATGTATTATAAAATTAAACTTTTATAAATAATCTTCAATTGTAAAGAACAATCTTCTGCTTCTAACAAGTTAAACGAAGATCACATCAAGAAGTTTCTTCAAACTTTATTGTACACACGAAACCGATTTAATTATCGATCAAAATAAATAATTATTATACTAAAAAGTTTAATATATTTTTTTAAAAAATAGTGTAAATCAAAAGAAAAAATTACAACCGACAAGAAAAATAAAACAAAAGACCCCGAAAATCCGTTATAGATACGAATATATTAAAAAATAAAAATACAAAAACAAACACAGAAATTTTATCTCTCCCACTGAAAAAAAGGTATCTGACCTCTCGCCAAGCGGACTATCAGATGCTCACTAAAATGGTACATTTCATTGGTAAGACCCAACAGAACATCATCATCATCATAATCACCATTGGCTTCTTTCGAGAGTCTTCATCATCATCATCATTATCGTCATCATCTTCGTCATCCGCTCAAGAAGTGTTCTTTTCCTCACCAAAAACCCCCAACATCAGCAGCTACAAGTTTGTATATAAGAACGACAACGAAAAACACCCATCATCAAAATAACAAAACTAAAGAGAAATACACTCAGAAAGACTCAGAACTCAGACTCCCTTTCCTGGCTTTCAGCTAAGTTCAGTTCCAGTATTAGTTCGATGTACCTATACCTAACCTAACCAGAATCAACCAATATCCCAAAGAATTAAAAGATCCAACAGACTCTCAAACGGTTAATCGGGGTCTTCTTTATTTTATTTCTTCGTACCTCTAAACTCGACTTGACTCAGAGAACTTGTCCCCAAGAAAACGACGACGATAAAGATGAAGACTCAAGACTGAAGAGCGACGACGACGACGGACGATCGGTGGTGTGGTCAGTTTTGTTGTAAGAATCCTACACAACATCACGAGGAGATATAAGTTCTTCTCATTCCAACAATCGATTCCGCATTTCTCCAGTCTTTTCTCATCGTCAACATCTCTCCATATAGAAAGTAGATATGACGGTAAGCCCCCCCAAGAACAAGAATCTCTTCCTTATAAAGGTGCAGCCTCAGCCTTAGCCTAAGACCAATCGCAAATTTGTAGTCTCACTTAAGAGCGAAGGAGTACGAGGAGGAAGACAAAATAAATCAAAACAAACAACAACTGTCTTGAAGGCGGTTGTGGTGCGGCGCAACGGCTCGGCGTCGGCGGGTAGTAAGACAGTGAAGAGCAGGGTCCACAATGATTCTCACCTTATTCTTCTTTGGTTTATTGCCCATGTCTCTATAGGTTCAAGAAAGTCAGAAAGTCAACGAGTTAAAGTCGAAGGCAATGATGATGATGATGACGAAGAATGAGAAGAAGAAGAAATATAAGAAGACGACAAAAAGAACCTCAAATTCACACCAACAGTTACAAATACGCCATTTTCGCGCAGAAGCAGTTTGAAAAAGTCCAGTTAAACCAGATCCCGCCAAACACCACAAACAGATACTTCTATACCCACATATTTTGCAATAGAGAGAGAGAGAGCTTATAGCTCCCTCAAATTTAAATTTGAAGAAATAAACAAAAAGGTTTATCTGCCCAAAAAGTGAAGAGACCCACACAGGGTAAACAATTTTGGCTTAAACCATAACGTAGACTTAGTCAAAGCCTCCATTTAAAGAAAATAATAATCAGTTGAGCCGGAGAAATGTTTACTCGGGCGCCACTCTTAGTGCGAAGACGACGACGATGAGGTGAGCGAACTTTGATGACGTATCATGCTTCTCAAACATAACATTGCTAAAGAATGTTTGGGAAGAGCGCGGTTTTGAAAAGTTCTTGTATCTTGGCCTATCTAAATATCTGTCATCTGAAAAAAAGAAAAAGAAGATAAACAAAAAAGGCCAAAGAACAGAACCTAGGCTACATCCAGTAATACCGCAAAAGTATGACATAATATTTTTTATTGACTCTTCTCGAATGATGAAGAATTAGTTTGTCTCTTTCTTTCGTCTTGTGATGTTTATTTAGATTTCTGTTTGATCTGCATGATCACACCGCCACCACCGCCCGGCAGCAGCCCGTACCGACTTCACCGCTAGCGCAATCAGCCATAATAACAAAGTTGTACGGATGGACACCATATCGTCAAGATGTGTTCTCCAACTCCCAGCTCCTGGCTCCAAGTATGAACCGACTTCTTTTTTTGGTCTAGAGTGGAAGAAATTGGTTGGGCTGGAGACGTGGTGTACCTTGCCTCTCTTTAAGTTTATATAGGTAGACGCTTTAGGAGGATCGTTTTATTTGTACATATTTGCCAAGAAAATAGTTGCAATGCCGGTTATAGCCATCAAGCTATATAATATCAATAGTGGTTCCAAAAGGAAGATGGTGATGATGATGGAACCAGTATAGGTATTTTGTTTTCATCGTCTTCTACGCTTCAGGAAGATTTAACTTTGTTGATGGAGCCTAAACCTAAGCCTTTACGGTGTAGTAGAGAGGATATATAGGTACGAGTATAAGTAATACCTTACTGATGACGGTACGGTCGATAACGTATTTTAAGTGCTTAGACCTTAGATGCATCAGGGGCATATATTGAGACTCACCATGGAGACTCGCCATGCTAACACTGCTTATGTTTTGTTTGCTGACCTACTTTTAAGACACTTAAGACGCATAGTTTTGCAATTTTTGTTTTGGTTCGTCTATACGTATTTTTGTAGGTATCGCATATACCTAATCATTTGGCAGAGGAAAATAAGGACGCGCATTTTTAAGATTGTTTTTTTGTTTTTTTTTTTTGTTATTTTTCAAGATTTAAGTTACAAATTTGAAAAAAAAAGTGTTGAAGTTGATTTTTAGAAAAGTTTCGCGGACAGACAAGGCCGCCACGGCGATGACGGAATATAGTTCTAGTTCCACTGATGTAAGCCAAATTACATTTAGAAACAATAATCAAAAAAGAAGAAAGATTTAGAATATTTAAGTGACGAAATTTATTTTTTCAAAATCGGCTCATTCATTAATACTTAACTACAATTCTCACACCTTTGAACACTTTTTTAGGCAACATTATTGGAGACTCATGATTTTAGCCCAAAACCGACAAAACATTTAAAATTCATTCTATGATAATGTAAAATCAGGAATGTGTTAAACCGTAAAGATCTTATTAAAGACAGTTTTCATTAATTCATTCAACACTTTCTTGGACGGATCTCTTGTTTTGAGTGGCCTCTTAAGCAAGGTGGTATCAGCCATGAACCAACCATGCACATTTTTGGGAGAGAAATACAAATACATTTTGCATAAATTAATAAAGTTTTAAAAAATTATCAAATTTTTAAAACTTAGCAGTTTTTGAAATGTATTGAACTCGAAAAAAACCTATTTGTTACTCGCAATATAATGACGAAGTAAATAAACTTCGTTTTTGTGTTGGATTACCTTGACCTTTTTCTAACTGCTGGAGCATTTTCTTAAAACTTGTAATCCAAGTTTACAAAATCTGTGCACAAATGAAAATAAAAATGAAATGTGCCAAAAATATGATTTACAAACTTTGTTCTTTTTAAATTACAACAAGGTTTTGTAACTACCAACTAAATTATACTTTTCTTGAGGTTTTTAATAGTCTTAGTTTAAATAAAAATATTTTTTTTTAAATATAACTTTTTAAATTATTAAAAAAATACCTTATGTTAGACTTTTTGAGAATATGTACATTTATAAAGTTGATTTTTTTAAATTAGTGATTATTTTTCAAAAATTCTTTGATGTTTTTAAAAAAAGGTATTGTGTCCAAAAATTTCAATTGAAGTTTTTAATTTTTTTACCTCTTTCGTTTATTACTAACGACTTTTATCTAGCAAATATCTAAATATCGTGTTAATTTAGACTTAAAACAATTAGTCAGAAAAATGCATATGTATTTCGTTTAGTCTTATTGATTGCTTAAAATACTTTTTGTCAAACGTGAAAGAATTTGTAACCCTATCTTCAATTTTCATTCAGTATACTATTAACTTAAAAAAAAAATCCGCACTACAGGGTTGTGATACGTTTAAAGAAGGTTTTTGAAAAGAAAAAAGCAAAAGGTTTCATTGCCTGAGCAAAATTATCACATCAAGTTTTTTAAACATATTGAAAAATACAAAAAAGGAAACATAGCTAGACTAGAAGTTCGAATTTAAAATCAGCACCAAAAATCAAGCCTAAAACGTATTTTTAAAAACCTTCAAATAATAACATTCAAATAAAACATATAAAATCAAATAAAGACTCATCCCAAAACTATTCAGAATTTCCTAAAAATTAAGTGAAATACCAAAATGATTGAATCTAATATCTAGAATCTAGATTCTAGAAGATACAGATTCATACTTTTGCAAAATCATCACTCAATTTTTAGTTGGAAATTATGTTGTGTTTTACATGTTAATAGAGGAAATTTCAAAAACATTCTATGACAGAGAAATAATGAGTTCAAATTCCAACTGAAAATCCTACAGAAAAAAATCAAAACCTCTTTGTTCCAAATTTCATAAAAAAAACGCAATTGAAAAAAAAAAAAAATTAACACGAATTGAAAATTTTGACATTTCTCGACGTTTTAAGGTCCTAAGATAAGATAATAAAATAAAAAGATGCAAAAAGCACTTTCAGAAAAATTGAAAAGGTGCATTTTTAATCTAGACGTTTAAAAAAAAAAAGTAAAAATGTTGGTTAACCCTAAATATCCCAGGGACCAATAACACCAGCGACTTCAACCTTAATTTGTATTAAACTATACAATATACATATAGTGTGATGTAAAACTAAATAAGTATAATTTAGCCGTTCTTTGTATGAATCAAATCTTTTAACCGTTTTTTTTTATGAATCAAAAAAACATTTTTGAAAAAATGTTTGTCACCTCGAATATTTTACGAACCAAAAATAATATTAACTCCAGACATATTGTAAAATTTTGAGAATCGAAGTAATAGTGGGTAAAAATTGATTTTCGACTTGAATGTCTTGAATAAGAATTTTTTAAAATTGATAAAAATTGGTTTTGACAAAAATATTAGGAACAAAAACCGATATTGAAATCAAACTTATTTTATCATATGGAAAATATTGTTCCTAATTTTTAGATATAAAACAACAAAAACTGATAGTAAAATGGTTTTAAGCTCAAGTATCTTGAGAACATGGAAGGATAGAAAATATTGTTAATAATATTTTATTAAAGTTTTAAAAAAATCGACAAAGGGGCACGATGGAAAGTTTTCAGCGTGCTTCTTTTTTGCATGAAAATTAATATCGAAACAATTCCTTTTTGCTTACTTACTTAAGGTGGCGCACAGTCCTGTGTGAACTAGGGGCTCACCCAACAAACTTCTCCATAGCTCGGTCACTAGCTAGATGTCTCCAGTTTCGCGCTCCAAGTTGGGTGAGGTCACTTTCCACTTGTGCGCGTCACCTGATCCGCGGTCTTCCTCTACTGCGCTGTCCTGTGGGTGTGGATTCAAATACTTTTCGGGCCGGAGCATTGGTTTCCATGCGCTCTACGTGACCCATCCATCTTAGTCGTTGGACTTTTACCCTTCTGGCTAAGTCTACGTCGCTGTACTGTACAGCCCGTACAGCTCGTAATTTTCTCTCGAAACAACCCAAGGTACTTTCATCCGCTTTTGTCATAGTCCATGCTTCTGCACCGTATAGCAGGACGGGGATGATAAGGGTCTTATATAGCGACACTTTGGTCCTTCGAGAGAGGACTTTTCCACTCAATTGCTTTAGTAGCCCAAAGAAACAGCGGTTAGCGAGAGTTATTCTTCGTTTGATCTCAGTGGAGCCTAGGTAGACGAAGACCTTGACTACCTCAAAGTTACGTCTGTCGATGGTGACGTTTTGACCAAGACGTCGGTGTTGTAGGTCCTTTCTTGACGACAGCATGTACTTTGTTTTGCCCTCATTAACCGTTAAACCCATTTTTTATTGATGTTCAAATGGTAGACATGTGCATTCAAGACGACAAAAGCGTCCACAATTTTTTCTCAAAACCCACCTCTGTCTATCAACTCTTACTCTCACCTCCCCATGGTGAACATCGGGTGCCTAGTACCTCAACTGGAGATTGGGTTCCAACCCCAGTGGAAAGTTGTTGGGGGCAGCAAACGAGAGAGGGGGGAGAGGTGTTTCCACTAAGGCACCTCTCCTTATCCAGACGGCAGCGGAGGAATTCCCGAAATGGAATCAACGGTGGCGTCTACAGTTCCAGTAAGGTTGAACTACTTAGTGAACACCTTATAGGGCTTCTACGACTTATTCGGAGCCCAGGCTTATAAGGAGCGGTTTATCCGGCTCCCCGTCCTTGGAGTTATACTCTCCCTCCAGGTTGGGGGTTGTGCCGTCGGGGTGACTTCCTGGCCACGTAAAAAAATAATAGTTGCGAAGCACCAACAAGCCTCGGATACGGACGGATTTACTTTTACAATTCCTTTTTACAACATATAAAATTCAAAAAACTCAATATTGAAACCAAAACCAAAAAAAAATGCATTTTTGTAAAGAATTTTGTACGAAGTGACATTCAAAAAAAAATCAAAACGAATCCAGAATTTCAACCCCAAACTTATTTAATTTGATGTTTATTTTTCAAAATAACAGTACCTACTCATAAAGCCCGAAGTATCATGATCAATAAAATAATTGTATTGAAAATAGCTCTATTGATTTTGAAATTCTGGTAACCTTTCGATAAATCAATTACATTAAACTCTTCAAAAAAATATATAAGAGTATATTTGTCTTTGGAATTCCAGTTTTTTAAAATTAGTGCACCGTTTTTGTTTTAAAAAGTTCTTAAAATATTAAATTAAGGCACACCAAGTTCCATTTACTTTTGAGCAAACCTTTTGCAAACATTTCCATCAAATTTTAAATAAAAAAAGGTACTTAAATCTAATCTTTTAAACATTAAACTCTCAACAGTAGCAAATAAAAAGAACTGTTTAAATACAGATATTTACACCTGATCATTAATTTTGATAGAATTTTAATGTATACTAAAAAATGTAGGTATTCGATGATTCAAAAAATATTTCAATGAGATTCTTGACCTAAGACATAAACTTTATAGAATGATTATTCATTTATTCCTTTGATAAGCTGAAAACAAATCTTAAATTACGAAATCCAAACTAAAAAAAGAATAATTTTTCAAAAAGAATCACACAAAAATTTACATCAAAGTTGTCTCACATTTCATAATAAAGAATTAAACAAAAAGAAAACCAACAACAAAAAGTTGGCACGGTGTCAATGACACCCACCAAACCAAAACCAAAAGCAAACAAGCTTGAAATAAGAGCAGCACCGCACAAGCCTTATGACTCTCAACTCAAGCACCTGGCTATTCAGCTGTATGGAGGTTTGAAGTTTGATCATCACCAAATTTTATTCCCGCACCCCAAGCGTAAGAGCGAAAGAGACCCCCTCTCTTACTCCCAAGTCCAAATATTTATTCAAAAAATTGCCAAAAAATGAATAAACGAAAAATATAAATAAATAAATAAATAACGATCCAAAAAGTGACCACATTTGATTACAAATCACTGCTGGTTTATCTCTCATCCCCCAGAAGCCTAAAGCCTGAACGTGAACGCGGCTGATATGTTAAAAGTTGCGATGAAACAAGGCGAAGGCATTTCTCATACTTTGTTTTTTTTTTTCGGGAAATGTTTGGCCCGTCCAAAGAAATGAAAACAAAAAGAAATTAAAAATAAAGAATATTTTTACAAAAATACGAGTATCTGCCGAAACTGACCAAACAGGGGGTCATTGATCCCCGCAAGAGTATATTTTCGGCCAAAACAGTTATAAACGTTTTTATTCTTTCGCCATCCTGCTTCCCCTTAACGATTATACCAACGACCGACGACGACGACGGCAACTGTAAGAACAACAACAAGACACATCCAGCAACGTGCGATGACGATGACTTTTTGAAGTCGTGCTTCTTTTACATTTCATGACTTCCAGAATTTGTTTCTTTTTTTTTATTAGATACTTTTTTCGGGTATGACCAAAAACCAAAACGGGTTCTAGCCGAAATTTTGTTGTTGCGGGTAAACTTCCTCATTCTCATGATTGTGGGGCGGGTTTTTGTTTTAAACGGTTTTAAGGTTTTTGTTTTTGAAATAATTTAAAAGCGTTATGCGTGTATGGTGTGGGAAATGCGTTGCAAAAAGAAAGTAGAAGAAAGGTCAATTAATTATTTTATGGATATGTATGTATACAAACAGTTGACTGTTGATTGTCCGGTTTGGTTTGGGAGGGCTTTTGAGCCTCTCAAACAAGAACAAGAACGTATGCATATCAATCGTTGATCCCTAATGAAACGAAACATTTAAACGTCCATTACAGCACGTAGGTTTATATTTTTATTGAAAAGCTATCAGTTCTGTCACGCGAGATCGTCATTTTTGTTCTTGGTTCGGTTAATCAATCACGGGAGTTCAATAAGAACTTTTTAAGTTGAAGTTAAAGACAATAACGGTGTTGCCAATCAGATATTTCGGGTACATACAAAATAAATCACTTTTATAAATGAAGAATCTGTTAAAAACTTAAACCTTCTCCTAGATTAGATATTAAATGTGACTTACATTTATATTTTTCATGATATACCTACTAATATTTTTGAATACAATAAAATGTGACAGTTTGTCCGTGTTTTTAATTGCTTCATAAACGCTCTTTTAAGTATAGGGTGTTTTTTTTAGAGGTAATAGAACTTTGAAATAGAATAAAAAAAAATATGATTTTTCTGGAAATATAATTTAAATATTATTTCTAAAGTATGACGCCACGTAGTCTAATCTGGAGGTAAAATTGTCGATAACTATTTGCAACCAAGCGGTTAATCGTTTCAGTTCGTTATCGCCGGCGGCGTAGAATAGCGACTTCACAAAATATATATTCCCACAAAAAATAGTCGTAGTAAAACTGTACGTTCTTAGAGGTCAATTTGGGGATACGTAACGTGAGGGTTGGGTTCGATATCCCGGTTTTTATATTCCCGTTTCTTAAAATCCCGATTTTATAATCCCGTCTTTTATAATACTGCTTTTTATAATCCCGATTTTTGTAATCCCGTTTCTTATAATCCCGTTTTTTATAATACCGTTTTTTATTATCCCGATTTTGCAATCAAAACTAATTGTTTAATTTTTAAAAAATCGCGCGATTTTTTAAAATTAAACAACTAGTTTTCATTGCAAAATCGAAATTATAAAAAATTAAAACAAATTTAAAAATGAGGTATTTTTCTTGATTCATTTTATTGTAACCTTTAACAAATATAACATATCAAAAAATAAAAATAATAAGTAAAGTAGTATTCTTTTAAAACAAAACAACAAACTCAAATTAAAAATTAACAAAGTCAACGATAGTGGTAAGACCGTTATAGAGAGGTAGATTTGCTGTAGGATGCATTTTGTTTGTGCAAGAATTAATTTTGTAAACAAAAATGTATTGTTTATGTTCAGTAAAAACAAAACAAATTACGATATTATTATATATTAGTTTTATTTGTAATTATTATATATTTTCAAGTAATTTAACATTCAATCTCTTGACTCCTATTGTCATTCAGTTTGATGCACGTATTTTGTAAAAAAAAACGGGATTGTCGGGATTTGACGGGATTTTAAAAAGCGGGATTGTAATTGATCGGGATTTTGAATAAGCGGGATTTTAAAAAACGGGATTTCAAAAAATCGGTATTTTAGAAGACGGGATTATAAAACTTTTTTTTCGGGATTTTTTAAAAACGGGATTTTAAAAAGCGGGATTCCGATACGCTCCCGTAACGTGAAACTATGAAGTTAACAAACATTTTCTTCAATTATTCAACTGTGGCACAGTAAGTTTTTGTGGTTGTAACGATGTTTCAACATATGTTCACTTAAGTATCCATTCCACCAAAGGTGAGCTTAATCGCCAAACAAAATTTATTCTAAAAATTTGGATCAACGTCAATCTCGTTTTGCTCCCATTCACCTAATCTAAGCCTTGCTAAGTTAACCTATGGCTTTAATTCTTGAAACGCCAAACCAAACTAAAACTAAGTAATTTGACAGCTGGCAAAAAGATTTGCCAACTTAAAGTTTTAGACCTCTTTAGGAAAATGCATCTTGACCAAATAAATTTATATAAGAGTTTCTGTGGCTCTAAGGAGCTCTCAAATTCTAGGGTTGATAATGGTTTACTACACAGAAAAACTTGTTTTTGGCACAACCTTTATTCGAATAAAAATGAACTACATGCTAAAGCAATTTCTAAAGTGACAAATAATGAAAACTGTCAAACTTAAATGTTGCCAATGCTACATAAAACTGGAAATTTCAAATATTGTCCAATTGTTGGATATATGTAAATAACAATTAACAATATTATTTTAAAAGTTTGAGAACCCTAAATAAAATAAAACAAAACATAAATATTGTTGAAATTTATTGTTTTTATTATTCTAACTTGGAAGATAATTTTTTTGCACATTTGATATCAGTTCAATTTTTCACGAACGAAAGGGACCGTTCACAGGGACAATTCTTGAAAAGAAGTTGTCACAAAATTGATCGCGTAATAAACTGATGGCATTGACAATTTTCGCTGTCAATGAGACAAAAAATTACACTAACCGAAACTTCTTACACAAATTGAAAGAAATGAGGACCGATAAAGTGGCCAGCGTATACAACTCACTAAATAGTCGATTTAAATGGATATAACAATAATCCGTAATGGCTTGAGGATTGTCTTCGTTCCATATACTGTAATTTTGCGTAGTAATGAAGTCATTAAAAAGAAACTTTACAAACTTATTTTTGCATTTCCACAATTTTGAAGCCTTGTTTTGACGATTAACGACTCATGATAAATTTAAAAACCTTACTGAACAAAAATTTCACCACAAGTTTTACGTTATCAACATTCTCATGGAACTTAGAAACACAAAAATTCATTACACTGCTCGACAAGGTTTTCTTACTGGCATTAAAATTGCACTTTTCCAATGGGTTTTGTGTGACTTAATTCAAATCCGACTTCAAAATTAATGTATCCCGTCAGGTTATTGAGATATCACTTTTTTTTAAATCGAAAAAACAACGTGATGGTTTTCAAAATCTATACTATTTTTTTCAATATTCAGTTGAAATGTTTATCGTATTTCATATACTCGTATAATAAGAAATTTCAGGATTTGTAAGATTTCATGTGTTATCATCAAAATCATCATACAATTTATTGTTAAGAGATATTTTGAGTCTTAACTTAGGCTTAAAAACCACGTTTTTGGTCGTTTTTAGCATATTTAAAAAACCTGATATAAAAATATAAAGGCAAGATTCAATTCTAGGACATCTAAATCATTTAAAAAAAGAGACTGGGATGCGACCCACACTGATAACTTCCCATCCCGTCTGTCGATTTGTCTTGCTTAAAAGTTTGTCTATATGTATCAATTTTTACCAAATTTGCGTAATATTTTTTGTAGATCTTATTTTTTTATGAAAAAAAAGACTATTGGATTTTTATAAAAAAATTACTGAATATCCAAAACAATATTTTTTGTGAAAAAAATAAGTTATAAGTTAAAATTAGTTAGAAGCCATTATCTCAAAGTTTCGAAAAGATATTTGCGACGAAAATCAATTTTTACCAACTTTTATTAATTTTGTTTAGGTTTTTATTTTTTGTAAAAAAAACTGTCTCTTCGATTTTTCTCAAAATTTTTCAGAATGTTGAAAACAATATTTCTTATAAGATAAAAAAAGTTTGAAGCCTTAATCTCAAGTTTTTGAAAAGATGTTTGAGTCGAAATTCAATTTTTACCAACTATGAGTAATATTTTTTTGGGGATTTTATTTTTTATAAAAAAAAACCGTCAATTAGATTTTTCTCAAAATTTTATCAAATGTTGAAAACAATATTTCTTATAAGCTTAAATTAGTAAGAAGCCATTATCTCTAATTTTTGAAAAGATATTTGAGTCGAAAATCAATTTTTACCAACTTTTATTATTTTTTTTTAGGTTTTTATTTTTTGTAAGCAAACTGTCAATTCGATTTTTCTCAACATTTTTCAGAAGGTTGAAAACAATAGTTCTTATTAGATAAAATAAGTTTGAAGTCTTAATCTCAAGTTTTTGAAAAGATATTTGAATCGAAATTCAATTTTTACCAACTATGAGTAATATTTTTTTGGGGATTTTATTTTTTTATAAAAAAAAAAACTGTAAATTAGATTTTTCTCAAAATTTTTTTCAGATGTCAAAAACATTATTTTTCGTTTACACAAAATTGTTTTGGAGCTGAAATCATATTTTAGTCGTAAAATTTTGGAGGTGACAAATTTTGTTTTCAGTTTTTTTTGATTTATAAAAAAAACCGTTAATTTGATTTTTTTTCCAAAAATAAAATTGTTTTGTATCACGTTACAATATATAATAATTCAAGTCTCTAGCGTCATTGGTTCATGAGATAGTTAGGTTTAACCAAAATGTTCACCTTTTTTTAAACTGCTATGGTAAAAAAACCACCCACGCAATTTTCTTGAGAGCCCTTTCTGCCTTGTTATCTGTATAACAAAATTTATTTGAAGTCGATATCTTTTCTGGTTCTTGAGCTATGGACGACGAAAAAAACGTCGCGAACGTACAGACGTACGGACGTACAAACGTACGTACACACGCACGCACAGATATCTTTCTAAAAATCTTTTATTTCGACTCTAGGGACCTTGAAACGTCGAGAAATGTCAACATTTTCAATTTGACAAATCGGACCCATTACAATAACTTCCTACGAGAAGTTAAAATGTATTCTATTGTTTGTGCAACAGAAAAAAAACCTAATTTTTGTCGACCAGTGTTATACCTATAGTTGGCAACCCTTGGCAAAGTTTGACTATTTATAATTGTTTCCTTTTTTTAGATTGACAATATTTTTCTTAACAAATATCCATCGACACAATCAAAGGTTTGCTTAATTATTGGCCTATCTTATTACAAAGTGAAGTAAAGTGTTGATAGCCCTTAAAAGTTGTTCTGTTTTATTATGTTTCAACGCTCAAGTCTATACAAAATGGTGATAAGACCAAAAATTGTCTAAAATCAAGGTCAATCTTTACCTATAAATAAAATTTTGGGCATGCAAATAAGTTTTCATAGATTTTTAAATCGAAGATCAAAAACCCCTTAATCTGGCAACTTTTTCCCGCATCTTTAAAGTTTGTTAAGTATACGAACTTGTTATACTTACTGCTTCTTCCCGCTTTTTTCTTATTCCCTTCTTTCCAATTGGACCCTCCAATTTCAATCCCAATCATACTCTGTACTGTACCTCGATAAGTAATTTCACATCTTTCTCATTTTCCCCCCACAGAAACAACAGAAAAAGCAGGCAACTTATACACGTACCTCCTATACCTCTACAAACCTCTAAGTAGGTATGCCTATATATGAGATTGGTTTGACAGTTAATGCAGCATAACTATAAGTACGTTCGTTGACCTCCGGGAGTTAAATGGCTAGCGGTAAATTCAGGTTTCTTTTCGTTTTGTAGTTCTCCGATCTGTGCTGTGAGTTTGTTTATTTTCTTCCCGTTCGTCTTTCGTCTCGTATCTTCCTCACTCTTTATCACCTCCAGCTTCAGCCAAAAGAAGGTAATCGCATAAGAAACAAGGTAAAGCTGGTTCCTCCGCACATCAAAACACAACACAACACAAGACAAGAAGTTAGTTCCAGTTCCAGGTTTTTAGTTCTTAACTTCTTACTTTTTCAAGACAGAAGAGAACCAGCCTTAAATGTAGATAGATATTTTATATCTCTTTTTTGGCCTTGTTGTTGTTGTGACTTTTTAGCTTCTCTTTAGACTTTGAAAAATTATGTTTTTTTGAGTCTCTTCTATGTTGCCTTATTCGGTGGGAGGAACAGAAGCTCCTATCTTTCTTACACGATCTCGAAGTCTGCATTTGGCTGAAAGCTGCAAATTCTTCTAGGTTTACCTTTTCCATCTTCAATTCTGCAACTTTTGCAATCTATGAATGAGGGAAACAAGATTTGCGTGTTTGACGTTTCTTATAGGTTTTTGTTGTTGTCGTTTTTGTTGTGCATCTGGGCAGATGGATGATAGAAGACTTTTGTAGGCCAATCGTAAATTCTGTTGTTATAACCTTAAGTTGTACTGCGAACTGGTTAGACCTGAACAGGTGCCTAACGGCGCATATAAACCAGGCGCATAAGATTCTAGCCAGGAAATAGCCAGACATATATAGTGAGGCCGCCAGCAGCCTCCAATACCACCATCAAACAAGCCTCACGTTTGTTGCATGTTTTAAGTGGCAGCAACTGATCGTTCGGTCAAAAATACGGTGACTGCAATAAGACAGACAAGGGAGGGGGTAAGTGAGGGGGTGATGAGGTTATCTGTGACTGCGCGTCGCGCGATGATGTGAGATTGCAGAAAAAAGGACATCCAGACAACCTGTTGGGCTTGTTGTGTGCATCAGGCCCACGAACCGTTACATAAAATTCCTGTCAAATGTAATAAACGTTGTTTTAAAGTATGGAACTGTCGTCGTCGACGTTGTCGGTCGTGCGTTGTCGTTGTCACTTGACGTCGACGTCGACGTCTTCGTCGTTGTTGTGTTGTTGCAGTCGTTGTCATTTGTGGATGCTGTATTGATGAGCTAACTTGTCTCTCACTCCGATGGAATTATTATTTTTCTTTGATAAATGGTTAAGGCAAAAAAAAAGATGAAGAGGAGCTGAAGCCCCCGATGATGTAGACGACTTGACTCTGGACACTGCAGCAGCGGTCAGCGGACGGACAACATGATGATGTATTTGATTGACGTTTGGAATTAATGTTCTTGCGATGCGAGATGCCTAAGGAAGTTCTAAGTAAGGTTTTATGTTTCCTTTTTCGTAAAATTTAACAAGCTATACAAGTATGAATCGACTTAAAAAGCAGCTTAAAAATTAAATAAATTGACACGAGACCTCACACCATGGATATAGCAAGTCAGGTACAACAAAATTAATATCGAAACAATGTACAGTAATTTTGAAAAATGAGCTTTACTCAAGGAAGCTTAACACAATAATTGAAGATTTAAAAATCAATAATTTACATGATCTTTCCTCGATCTTTTATATTTTTCCCACACTTGTTACTTATAATGGGGTTTTAACTTCCTATAGGAAGTTATTGTTATCCGTCCGATTTGCCGAATTGAAAGTTTGGATATTTCTAGAGGTTTCAAGTTTTTTAGAATATAAATCAAAGGTTCGTAGAGTTATCTCTAAGTGGGCATCTATACTGTACGTACGTTCTAAATAACTTTTTTTGTCCAGTGGAACAAATCTTTACATCGTTTTGGAGAAATTAAGATTAATGCACTTGATATTTCAAAGACATTTGATAGAGTTTGGCATCAAGCTCTCTTATCAAAAATGCGTGCTTTTGATATCAATGAATCTCTTCTTTGTTGGGTTAGAAATTGGCTTTCGGACCGTTCAATTTAAGTAGTAGTAGTAGACGGGTTCCAATCTGATATTCACAAAATAAACGATGGTGTGCCCCAGGGCTCCGTTTTGTCTCCGACGCTCTTCCTTATTTTTATAAATGATCTTTAGTCTGAAACTTCTAACCCACTAAATTGTTTCGCTATAAAGCCTATATTCGTCCGAAACTTGAGTACAATTTCCATATCTGGGCAGGTGCTCCTATAACCCACTTGATTCTCTTGTACAGAATTGAAAAGCGAGCTCTAAAAATGATAGGTGATCGTTGTATAACTGTAACTTTTGTATCTCTTGAGCACCGTCGTCATGCCTGTCATTATTTTATCGCTACTTTCATTCATTCCTCTAATACCCGTTCTTATATAAATGTCATCAGTTTACCCTTGAGACCAATTTCGGACGTACTGTAAAGTACAGAGATTCTTTCTTTAGTCGCACTACACGAATGTGGAATGCTTTACCAGACTCAATATTTTCAACTCATTGCAATGTGCAGACATTCAAAACTAATGTGCATCGGTATCTCCTTTGTAATCTTATCCTCCCTTCCTAACTGTTCGCACATTATAAGGGTATTCATATCCCCTTGAGTGCGCGGATAATATAAAAAAAAGAACTGGTGAAGACTTCAAATAAATTTTGTCTAACAGATAGTAATGAGTATCAAGATGTGTTGAAAGAACTTTAACACAAATCCGCTTAGTGGTTCTTGTATTTCTTCAATTTAAAAAAACCTCATCAAAACATGTAAAGGAACAAATAATTTTCTAGTTTTTATAAAATTTTATCAACATGAAAGCTTAAAAAGTTACAATAAGTAATTCTTTTATTTGACTTCTAAGATGAAAGGTTTCTTTATTTCATCCATAAAACCTCTGAGTAATAATTTCTTACATACCGATTTCGCAACTTTGTTTAAACTATTAAATTAACCGGATTGTTCTGCTGCTACATATTTCTCATTAACTTAAATATTCATATTTGGAATTTTCAAACAATTTCATGCAATTTATTTATAGAAAAAGTAGTTTCAAGCCTAAAAGATCCATTGTCATTATTTATTGAAATTTTGTGTTACCTGCTTAAGCCTGTCAATATGATATCTCTCTAAAACCATTTATAAGCAATTTTATTACTCACAAGTCACAACACAGTTATAACAAAGTAAAATATGAACCTGCCTCTGCCTAACCCTGCCTACCCTGTTTGCCTTACCTGTCAACCAAAACAAAGTCGGTATTAATTCTTTCCAACACCTCTCGTCGTCGGTATAGTAGGTAAGGTAGGTGTTTGTCATTTCTGACAAAACTAACTCACATCAAAAGTCATCATACTTTTCCCAATTCTCATTCCCATTCCCATTCCCACACCTCTTCTCTATTTGGATATGTCCCATCTTCATCACACCGTTCGGTCGGTCGTTGGTTGTCGATGCCGGTGTGGTGGGAGCTGGGGTATGGGGTATGGAACGAATAGATGGCATTAGATGTCAACGAACTTTGTCAAAGAAAAACGTTTCTAACTGCCGCGCCGCCGGCCGCTCCGTCGTTATATAGACTTTTGGGCTTCTCAGCCTATACCTTAACAAACATAAGGTACATAAGGTCAATGTTCGGTAAAAGTGAATACGATAAGTCATAGTTTCCTCATCATGCTGAATAATGACGTATCAGAATATTCAGAATGAATTCTGGATTTACACGCAGGTATTCTCTTTTCCCATCCGCGTCTGTCGCGTCGCTCGCGTCAGTCAGCAACATGATGATAACTCAAGTTTCAAGTGAATAAATAACAAAAGCAACAAAGCAACAACAACATGTTGTAGATAGGTAAAGGTAAGGTACCTCTACATAATTTGGGAATTAGTATTTTTTTTTTCTTCGCCGTCGCGTCGTCGGTCGTACCGTCATTGGATTAACTTAACCACTATGGTGTAATGCATGTGAGGACGCTCGTCGCGTCTCCCTTTCCCTATATGCCTTTTCGAACTTCATAAAGACATAGGCTTAATAGCGAAGGAGGAAAAGAGAAGATATAAAAAATGTATGTGATAATAAAGTGATCTTGTTAGACAACATAACCACAACGGTTTTGTTTTAAAAAAGAAATAATAATACGAGTAATGGATGAAGAAGTCGTATTTTGTTGTAATGAAGAAATGGAATTTTATGTTACATACTTCCTCTTTTCCTGTGATTTTAAGTACTTAACTACGACGGACTACGGATGACGCGACGTCTACGATACTCAAGTCACGGAGTCATGAGTCCACGTGATTTGGAAAAAATTTACAAATTCTAAGAATTTTTTGATAGATCTACTCTTTTGTTTGTTATAGAATTTAAAAGATCACGGTTAGTAACGGTTATTAATAACAGAGGACAAATAATTACATCAGAGGTGAGTAATCATCATTTTAATCAATTTCACCTCAGAGAAGATAAATACATCATTCTCACCTTCAAAAAGTCATTCAAATGTCACATGAATAATAATTATGCGTGTAATGAAGTTTGGCTTCTGTTTGTTCATTTTAAGTTAACTTATAGAAGAAGTTATATCTGTCGAAAGGTCACTAACTTCTGGTCGTATGGATACAAAGCTAATTCAATGAAAAATAACAATGATGACGTTTTATAACGAGCCTATAATTGCCTTATTCATATAATATTATGAATATCTAACAAATAGGAAAATGATTCATTTCATTTGAGTGTAATTTTGAAGCTCGTTGAGAACCAGTCTTACAGTACGCTGAAATAAAGCCAAGTGGTTAAAGAACTTTTGTAAATTGCAATAAGGGCCAATTTTCAGCAGTTGGTCTTATTATGCTTAAACAAGGTGAAATAAAGCGTCAATTGTTATACTCACTCACTAAAAATAAGTTGATCTTATTTCTCAAAATAATTTGGCCTTATTTCACTTCGTCAAAGTGAAAAGTGCAATACCTAAGCCTAATTTTAAAAAGATGGTTACACGGCACTGTGTATACACCTCTCAACAATTCCTATAATTTCAGAAATCGATTTTTATACCGAATCCAAACAAATAACTTCGGAAGAACTGTTTCACGCTTAAAATAACTCTTTAAAAATAGTACAGTATAACCCGCATAATTACCTTTTCTTCGTTAGAACCAAAATAATGAAAATTTTATTATATGAGTATGTTCGCTTAACTATTCTTCCCTCTTAATTGCCTTTCATTTAAGAATGATATAAATCAATTTTACTGGAAACAATTTATTTTAGCTAAACATATTTTTTAGCTGGGAAAACATAAAAACTTCATTTTACTTAAGTGCTTTATAAACTAGCGAGTTACCCGTGGCATAATGGTTAGTGCGTTGGACTGTCATGCCAGTGCCACAGGTCTTGGGTTCGATCCCTGCCTATGCCATCTGAAGTTTTTTTCACAGGTACTTCCTCTTGCGAGGAATTGACAAAACCTCCAAGAGTAATTCTTGGCATGAAAAGTGCTTTCTCAAATTAACCGTTTGGATTCGGCTTGAAACTGTACGTCCCTGACAACAGTACTCGCACACTGGAATGGTTGAGAGTTAAAAGTCACTAGGCCCTAGTTCTCAATGGACTGTTGCGCCACCCAATTTATTTTATAAACTAGGTGTCTTACAATTCAAGAATAAAAAAGTATTAATGTTGTCTGCTAAATTAATTGAGACATTTTGTTTATAACATTAACTAAGTGCTTCTTTATTATAAATATTTTTTTTAATATGAAGATAAATGACTATGTAAACTTAAGCGGTTTTCTTATAATTGTCTAACTAGCATAAGTGTCTATTAAAACGAGTCATTTAAAACGGATAACAATAACCAAAACAAAAATTTTTAAGTTAGTGTTAGGCTTAGTTACAGTGGCGTAGCTACCTCTGTATCAGTTGTATCCATGTAACAGGGCCCCCGAGATATAGGGGCCCCCAAAGATACAGAGCACAAGACGTGTGTAAAAAAATTCACTTAAATATTAATAAAGTATTATTACAAAAAAATGTTCCGATGATCATTTTTTACATGCGTCAAATATTTTTTTTCTTTCTGTGTATCTTTTTTTTCATGTCCTACCAACCAACAATACTACAAATTCAACCTGCAAACACTTTTTTATTCGAGCTTTCAAAATATATCGTCCTGCCTGACACAGCCACCAACTCCAACATCACACAGAAATACAAACTAGGGACCAGCTGTAGATTAAAAAATACTAAGGTACTTGCATGAACTAACAGCTGAAAAATTTGAATACTTCATTCCGAACCCTGTATGTATCTGCAACCAAAAAAAAGTCCCGTTATTTGTTTGAGTGAACTAGGCAAAACGTATTTTAACACGTTAACTGAAATTTTTAATCTGTCTGTGCGTGGATATATGTACATTTTAAAAATTTACTCTTAAGTTTTTTGTGTAAAAACAGAAGTTAATAAGTGAATATGGACTTGATATATCCAAATGCAGAGGACAAAGTTATGATGGAGTGAATGTTATGTCGGGTGTATATGGAGGATTACAAGCCCTTATAAAAGAGAACATTCCAAATGCCGACTATGTTCATTGCGCAGCACATATGTACATTAAATTTGATACTTAATGATGCAGCAAAAAATATACTTAAAGTGTCAACATTTTTCGATAATTTAGAGAAAATATATTTTTTGGTAACAGTATGAAGCGCTGGTCTTTGCTGCACAACGATTCATTAGAAAAATATAAAATTACCCTTAAAAAGGTTTGTCCTACGAGATGGTCGTCACGAAATGATGCACTATGTGGTATAAGATCAAAGTGATGTCTGTCTTCAAAAATAAAAGAAGGAAAATAACGTAGCGCTTTTTTGATGAGTTGGCAGAAGAACATAGAATTTATGATCCGGAAATTTACTTCAAAGTCAATATTTACTATTCCTGCTTGGACGTTTTGATTGGACAAACTCAGCAAAGATTTCAAAGCCTTCATAGTCTTAGTAGTACGAAGTGTATGTTTGAAGTGTTGGAACCGGATAAGCTTTTATCGTTCTCAAATGATGAGAAAATCAAGGATCAGAAAAGGTAGTAGAAAAGTACAATACCGACATATCTGGTGATTTCTGCAATCAACTAATTGCTCTAAAAACATGCCTTAAATCCGAAATCATCAAAATTCATTCCATAAAAGAACTTGCTAAATTATTAGTCATCGAATTTAATAGTCTTGCTTCTAGTTTTTCTGAAGTAATAACACCATGTTTTCTCTTTTTGACCCTTCCGGTAACCACAGCAACAGCTGAAAGATCTTTTTCCAAGCTGAAGATAATAAAAAAATATCTCAGAACTTCAAAAAAAAAAAAATTGGATACAGGCCCCCAAAGGTCTAGCTACGCCACTGCTTAGTTATAAGTTAAGTTAAGTTATAACTTGTATTACGCTGAATAAATAAATAAGGCAAGGCACTTATCCGGGTGTTACGCACCTTATATTTGAAGATATAAGAATATACTTCAAAAATAAGTTTATCTTCAAAAATTTTAAATTTATTGCTCATATAATTAATTAATTTTTTTTTGAAAACTGTTTTTTTTTTTTTTGTTAATAATTAAAATTAAATTAAATTCTTAAAATTACCTTTAATATACTGAAGACACAGTGTGAGCATTAGAGAAGGAATTGAGGGTTTTAAGTTCTTGAACAATCTAATGACAGGGAAGATAGAGCATGGTAATACATTCCACATTCATGGAGTACGCCTAAAAAACGAATCTCTGTACACAGAACGCCCTAATTTTGGCTCAAGGGTAAACTGATAGGAATGTCTAGTAGAATGAGTTTTACGGTTGAACAGTCTTAAAATAACGGTAAGAAATTGTGAGATTAAAAACTTTTTAGGTTGTGGACTAATATAGGTTTTGTAAATTGTAACCAGGCCATCATCTCAGAAAACCCAAACATCTTGAAGCATTTTTGACTAAATCGCGTATATGACCGTTCCACAAGAGGTGGTTAGTGATGAACGTATCGAGAATATCGAGATGTTCAGTTTCATTGATGCAAGAACGATCCCATGGATAATGGCAAATAATATATATTTCCCTTTAACGATACAATTTTAACAGTATTGGGTCGCTGTAGCTCCACATCCGAATAAGAGGCATGTGAGTCTGAAAACGAAAATGCAAAACAATTAATTGGATTACAAGTTGCAAACAAAAGATCATTAATAAAAATCAAAAAGTGTTTAGAAGACAACACAGATCTCTGTGGCACACCATCATTTATTTTGTGTGTTTTCAGACTTGAACACATCCGATAATTTTTGTATTGAACGGTCCAAAATTTAATTTCTAATCCAACGAAGAATCATCTTAACCAAAGGCACGCATTTTTTAAAAAACGGCCTGATGCCAAATCCTATCAAACGCTTTTGAAATATCAAGTGGAACGATGTAAATATTTGTTGTACTGTTCGGTGAGATAAGCCATCAGATCACCAGTGGACTTATTGCAATAAAAGCCGTACTACCAGTCATAAAGAAGTCTTCGATCTTCGAGATAGCTTTCGAGCTGATATTTAATAGCGTTTCCATGATAGAAGCTCCGTAAGTGCAATCGGTCGATATTCGAAGGGGATTAGGATTCGCCTTTTTTCGGTTGGACAAATACTGTCTTGCATCCATTTGGACCAAGACCTAAAGATTGAGATAGATGAAAAACATCACTTCAGAACATCAGTGGGATACCTTCCTACCCTTAACAAAATGTTAAGTTTTAAATAAAAATAAATAAAATGTTAAGTTTTAAATATACATATATTACGTTTTTTAAATGTTTAATAATTTTTTAAAAATGAAATTTTCTAATCAAATATGCTGTTAATGGAAATTAACTAATATGTTAATTTGTGTCGCTTTTGTTTCAACTAAAGAAAAAATATTTCAAGTGAAATAAATAAAAATTGTTTAAATCATCAAATATTGACCACAAAATATTTCATTAAAATCATGTTTGTAAATGTTTATCAATTTTATTTTGCATGTTTTCTATTTGTATTTTATATAAAGAAAGGGGAATATACGCTCACATTTTCAATGACGTCAAATTTTGAAGTCTGCAAGTCCCCAAGGTCGACCCATCATAGATCTCTGTTAAAAAAGCCTTTCCTAACGAAAGTAATAAAACAAAAACATATTAGAAAAATTGTTTCTTCTTCATCCCGATTGGTAGAAAACTCCCTCTACTAGTTTAGAGAGGAATTCTCAGTGTCCAATGAAGTGGTTGTATTTTAATTTTCAGCATCCTTTTCTGTTTCTTTTTTTCTCTGAGGGTATTTTCAAAAGGAAAAATGTTATTCCTTGATGGCAAAATTTCAATTCACTTGAGGAATGAGAATGGATGTGAGTTTTTCCTATAAAAGAGCAAGGATCTCAGTTGTTCCGTCAGTTATTTTGTGTTAGTCTATTGTGTCATTTTAAAATTGAACTTTTGGAATTTTTATTTTTTTTATAAAAATCCTTGTTCCAGTCCAGATGTGTGTATTTTGATAAACTTATATTTGTTTTTTGTTAAATAGATTTTGTATTCAAAAGAAAATAAACTTTTTCGCTCTTCGCTTTCAAAAAGAAAAAAGTCTTCAACATATCAAAAACCTTTATCCAATAGTGTGCGGTTCACTTTCAAAAAAAATAACAACTTGCATTACATTTGTTACCACTCTTTGTTGTTTTTGTGTTGTTATATTTTTTTTGTTTTGTTTTATTTTATTTTACCCATCAATGAATATTGAAACCTTACAAAAATCCACCACAACTAAGGTGCATAACGATTTGTTAGTTCCACAGACACCACCACTTCTTCTTCTTGCCACAGCAATAAACTACCCTTTTTAATTTTAAGTCGTTCCTCTATACCTCGAAAGCAAAATTTTTCAATTGCGAAACTTAGTTTCATCGTGGTTTGCTATTAAATTATTAGTCTTGTGGTGATACTCGTTTATTTGTTCTAATTTTTCTTCTATACTTTCAAAATGAGTAAAATTTTAAATAAGAAAAATTTAAAAATTATCAAAAAACCTTAAGAGTTATAAAGACGAAAAATGCACAGTAAAAATATAACTATCGTGAAGATTTAGGAAACGAGTTTTCGGTCTAACTTTTCGAGACGTCTAAATTAACCTTTGTTCCCAGTTTATGTAATTAATTTATCTACGTTCCTATAAAAGTTACAATAATTATCTCCTGCATGGTTTCTCAAGATTAATATTTATGATCATAACGATATTTTTTGACTTTATAATTTTATCAAACCCAGCCTAAAAATATACTCTGTTTTTTTCTGGATTCCCAAGACTATGAATTTTAATTGTGTTGAAAATTATTACATATCATTAGGAAACTAAAGATGTTCATATTCGTTACTTTTAAAATTCTTTCTTTTTTTTCAATTGTTCAATAATATAAAATATATTTTTAACTGACTTTTGAAAATTCCCATACAACAAAATTTAAAAAAAAAGTGACTCAGTGAAGGTTTCCAATAAATCAATAAAAATTAAAACCAATTGGCAGACATGGATTTTAGAGAATATCGTAGACGTGGTGAGTATAATTTTTGTTTGAGGTTTTATTTTCTTCACCACAAGCACTTATAATTATTTCACTTATGTATTATGTTTAACATTAACATTGATGTGTGTCTAAGTCCTTGGCGCGTGGCATATTACATTCAGTGTCGATTACCAACCAATAGGTATGTCTCTTCTTTTATGAAGGGGTGACTGTTTTTCATTTACGATAGAAAACTGGTATCAAAAAATATCGACCTAAACTGACAAATTAAATTTAAAAATATCCTATAGAAATTAAAATAAAAATAAAAATTGATGTTGTTTAGAAAAAGGGAATATGTTGCCGCAAACAGCTCTTATTTGAAAAACAAATTTAAAAACTAGAAAAAGTACGTATACGCCCGAGCCTATCACCTGGTTTTAGATGTTTTTCAATGGAAACTGTCTTAATTTCTTTGGCTGAATAGTAGACAAACACTTATTTATAATAAAATCGTTTTAACTCTTTTTAATAAATTTTCAAAATATTTTCATATTTTATCCAAAATTTTGATTATATTGATTTTTTAAATTGTATAAATTTGTAGTCGATTCATTGGACAGAAATTGACGAAAAACAACAAATTTGTCATTTGCATATAATTGCATGCAAAAAGTTAAGTGAATGTCATTTAAATGGTTTCCTTTTACAAGTTGTTTTATGTTCACTATAACAACAAAAGGAGAGGAGAAGGAGAAATGGTTTTTCAGATTATTTGTACTGTCCAAAAATTAAAAATGTCTGATAATTTTGCTGTCAAAAATCACCCTAATTTCGTTAAAATTTATACCGTGACTTAGAGTCCTATATGTAACATTCTCCCATGAGCTCAATTTCAGACGTACTGTCAATATGAGATACAGAGATTTAGATACAGGTGGTGCACTGAAAAGAGGTCAAATACAGATTTTTCAAATTCCTTTTCGAAAACCAAAGTTTTTTTTGGAAAAAAATGCAAGTTCATATATTAGCTCATTTCTACTCAAAAAGAATAAAAACACATTTTTTTCATACATTTGATCGATTTCGAGGAAAACTGTCGAAACTTTTGGGATGAAGTTCCTTATTAGTCAATGTAAATATTGCATTCGTAAAAAATGTCGAATTCGGGATTTTAATCAAACTTGATATTACAATAGTAGAGAAGTCGAAAACAGTGGGTCCGTCTGTCTGTCTGCCAACGCCCCTACACAGTAAACCATTTGTTTAAACTTAAATATCTCAAGAACTAGTAGAGATATCGACTTTAACTAAATTTAGTTTTTCAGATAATAACATCGAAAGATGCAGAAAGGACTTAAAAAGACAAATAAGTGATATTTGATATTTGTCACCTCGGGTATTTTACGAACAAAAAATGATATTACCTCCGAAATATTGAAAATAAATAGCTGAAAAAACAACACTTAAAGCTGATAATAATTGTTTGATTTTTAGCTCGAACAAATGTATAAAGAAAAATGCAACACTCCGTTCTTTTTATAAATAAAAAGAATCTTCAAAAACTACTACGCAAAACTTTCAAAAACTGTTTTAATATTTCGAAAATGGAAATTCAAAATTATTTCATTCTTTGCAAAATTTTGTTAGAACGTGTTTTATTTACAAGAAATAAAATCTTTCAAAAAAGCTGCTAAAATTGATAGAAATTGGTTTTTGACTAAAATTTTTTTTAAAAAAATATTGAAATCAAACTTATCTTATCATGTGCAAAATATTGTTGCAAATGTTTAGTGCTTTTTTTATAAAAATACAATTGACAACTTGTTTTACAAAACACGAAAACTTACAAAAACTCAAAAAACTGATAAGAAATGGTTTTCGACTCAAGTATTATGAACACAAAGAAGGATATTGACTTCAAATTTTTGTATTTCAAGCAAAATATTGTTAATAAGTTATCAGTTTTGTGTCGCATACCAGCCTCTTTTTAACTTCCCATAGGAAGTTATTGTAATGGGTCCGATTTGTCAAATTGAACATTTTGACATTTCTCGACGTTTCAAGGTCCCTAGAGTCGAAATAAAAGATTTTTAGAAAGATGTCTGTGCGTGCGTGTGTACGTACGTTCGCAACGTTTTTTTCGTCCTCCATAGCTCAAAAACCAGAAAATATATCGACTTCAAATAAATTTTGTTATACAGATAATAAGGCAGAAAGATGCAGAAAGGGCTCTGAAGAAAATTTCGTGGGTGGTTTTTTTACCATAGCAGTTTAAAAAAAGGTGAAAATTGTGGTTAATTCTAAATATCTCATGAACCAATAATGCTAGAGACTTATATTAAATTGTATATTATATATTTTAACGTGATACCAAACAACTATATTTTTGGAAAAAATTCCAATTAACGGTTTTTTTTTTATAAATCAAAAAAACTGAAAAAAAATATTATTTACCTCGAAAAATTTACGAACAAAAAACGATTTTATCTCCAAAATAATTTTGTGCAACGAAGAATAATGTTTTTAACGTCTGGTAAAATTTTGAGAAAAATCGAGTTGACAGTTTTTTTTTATAAAAAATAAAACCCTATAAAAAACATTACACAAAGTTGG
The DNA here is from genome assembly GCA_920104205.1 of Eupeodes latifasciatus. Lineage (NCBI taxonomy): Eukaryota > Metazoa > Arthropoda > Insecta > Diptera > Syrphidae > Eupeodes > Eupeodes latifasciatus. The sequence continues at coordinate 6,559,941 of OV049925.1, read as the reverse complement.
TATAAATTGATTTTCGACTTAAATATCCTTTTGAAAATTTAAGATTATGGTTTCCAATTTATTTTTTTCTTATAAGCAATATTATTTTCAAAATTCTGTAAAGTTTTAAGAAAAATCAAATTGACTTTTTTTTAACAAAAAATAAAAACCTAAAAAAGATATTAGTAAAAATTGGTAAAAAAATGTATTTTCGACTCAAATATCTTTTCAAAACTTTAAGATATTGACCTTTAACTAATTTTATCTTTTAAAAAATATCGTTGTCAACATTCAGTAAAATTTTTAAAAAAATCGAATTGACAGTTTTTTTTACAAAAAATAAAAACCTAAAAAAAAACAAGACTAAAACTTACTAAAAATTTAATTTCGACTTAAATATGTTTTTAAAAATTAAAAATATTGGCTTCAATCTTATTTTATCTCACAGAAAATATTGTTTTCGACGTTCAGTACATTTTTTATAAAAATTAGACAGTCAGTTTTTTCATAAAAAATTAAAATCTACAAAAAATAGTACGCAAAATTGGTAAAAATTGATGTTCGGTTTTTGATATCTCGTGAACAATAGAAGATATTGACTTTAAAATAATTTCATTCATCCAATTTGTATTTGTTTATATAAGAAATGATTTTTTTTAAGAAATGCTTCTAAAATTGCTAAGAATTGGTTTTCGACTAAAAATCTCATCAACAAAAAAATAATTTCGAAATCAAACAATTTCATTATATGCAAAATATTTTTAGTTTTTAAATTTTTTAACAAAACACGAAAACCTACAAACTTTTAAGCAAGCAAAATCGACAGACGGGATGGGAAGTTATCAGTGTTGGTTGCATGCCAGCCTCTTTTTTAATTCTGTTTTTGCAATGCTTTTTCATATGAGCCCTATATTATAAAGACGACGCATTTTTCTCCTTTCAAAGATAAGAGGAATACTTTTGGGGAGTGCTGAAAAGTATGAGAGTGTTATGTTATGTTAAGAAGTTGACCTTTTTCGGAATTTTATTTCTAAGAAGGAATCTTGTATTTTCGATAAACTTACAACTTCTGCTTATTTAAGAATATATCAAATATTGCACTAGTTTAATTAAAATATATTTTTTTAAACTCTGACTCTTTACTCCAAAATTGTAAATATTTTTTTATATTTTAAAAATTATGTTTGTTATATTTTACAAAATACAAAACAATACATTCTGTTTCTGACAAAAACTTTTTCTAAAATAAATAAGTTTATAGCTACTTTACGTATGTAAAAAAAAACATGCTCATGAAATTTTCACTCATTACTATTAAATTTTAATTTGTATAACCCCATTTTTAAAAAATATTTAGCTCTTAGGTACTAATATATTATTTATAATTAAAATAATAATGTTACTTTGATGACCTAGACATACATTTTATGAAGCTGTAAAAAAAAAAACAAATCAACAACGAATTTTTATATTTTTATATTTTCTGCGTTATCATTATTTTATTTTCGTAAGGAAACACAGCAGTAGTAAAAACATTCTTATAAACGAAAAAATACGTGAACTAATATGATTAGCATTTAGATCACTGCCACACCCCTTTTTTGAATTTGAAAAAAAAACGCCGAAAAACACCTTCGTTTATCTTTATAGAAAGAAATTATTAATTTTTAAATACTTTCTCTTTTTTTGAGGTTCTTGCAACTAATTTGTTGTAGTTAGAATTTCATAATGTTCATAATATTCTTATAAAAACAAATAAAGAAATTATTATTTTTAAAAATGTAATAAGTTCTTAAAACTGAGAGTTCGAGGAGTCAGACAATGATTTAATAGTAAAAAAGACACTATACTTACTTTACTACTTTTGGGATTACTTATGAGTCAAGTTAAATTTCAAGTTTAAACTTAAGGAAACGTTTTAAGTTTTATTACCAGCATCAGAATAAACTTTATAAACATGCAAACACTCAAGATTTAGCATTTCCCATATTAAACTGCTTTTTTCTTTTTAAATCTATATGTCTATAATATGAATTTATTATGGGTATTAATATGATAAATATACATTATGCCAAAATTATACAAACCAGATGAAAGAGAAATAACAAAATTTAATGCATTCATTTTTTTATAAGATGTTGCTATTTTTTAATCTCTTCAAAATACTATCTTGGTATTTTTTGTTTAATACATAATTTTATAGAAGTATTATGTTAAAGTTAATTCATAAACTCGTCTAGTCTAACATTTTTGTCGTAGATCACTTAATATATGTACATATATAGTATTTATTATTGATGTATCGTAAATATTAACGCAAAAGAGTTCATATCTGAGTCGCAAACGATTGCTCGTAGGTGTAACGTGTAGGTAAATTATTAGAATCCTTAAAAATTTGCTATGTGTATATGAAATGTCACCAAAACATTAAATTACGCTTCCAGGAAATTTGTCACGCAATAAATTAAAGCTATAATTGGTCGTATTGTGCAACTTGCTGTCCCGACTGTGAAACTTCCAACACTTCCACTTGCAGCATCAAAAACGTTTATCACTCTGATCAAATTTCTTAGCGATAACTTGCTTAGTCGGTCAATTAAGATTCATTTTCTACCTTTTTAGTAAGTTTTAATTAATTTTGAGATGTAATGTTTTTTGTTAAAATAGATCCTTTATTGCATATGACAAACATTCAACTAATTTTATGAAACTTCAAATGACAGCTGAGATTGTGTCAAATACCAGCGCTGCAAACTTGATAATACCAATTCGATTACAATAAAGGGACTGTACTGCACTGATCACTTCTCATTGGTCCTACCTGAAATGATTTTATTTTTGCAATGAGCTAAATTATCATTGAAGAATTTTTGAAAAGTATACTATCAATAAAATTAAAGTTTGAGTTGTTTTTTTTTTTTGTGGAAATATTCGGAATGTTTAACCAATTTTGTCGGTTTTTCTGTATCTTTGATAAAAAAATAAAAACGCAGAAAGTGTGTCTGAAAAAACAAAGAAAAATTCTAATAATAGAAGAAGCCGAGAAAACCCAAGCTAAAAATTCCACCCCTCCTCGAAACATAAAATTTATCAAAAAAGCGCTATAATTACTGATCCCATCCAAATCCTTCTTGTACATTCAATATTGGACTTCAACTCAGTTTCCAATAGCAACTCTTTTTCTCGAACAGCAATACATAATCCTATCCCTATCAAAGCTGTTTCAATACCCAAATTGATCTTTATATCTCGTCTGGAACTTTTGAAGATATAATTTTTCACTTAATCTCCACCAAAAGCAAAGTTTTTTTTAACATAGCAGTTTAAAAAAAGGTGAAAATTTTGGTTAAACCTAAATATCTTACGAACCAATGACGCTAGAGACTTGAATTAAATTTTATATTATATACTGTAGCGTGATACAAAACAATTATATTTTTGGAAAAAAATCCAAATAACGATTTTTTTATAAATAAAAAAAACTGAAAAAAAAAATTGTCACCCCGAAAATTTTACGACTAAAATATGATTTTATCTCCAAAACAATTTTGTGCAACGAAGAATAATGTTTTTGACATCTGATAAAATTTTGAGACAAATCTAATTTACAGTTTTTTTATAAAAAATAAAAACCTAAAAAAACATTACTTAAAGTTGGTAAAAATTGATTTTCGACTCAAATATCTTTTCAAAACATTAAGATATTGGCTTTGAACTACTTAAATCTTTCAAACAAATATTGTTATCAACTTTCAGTAACATTTTGAAAAAAATCGAATTGACAGCTTTTGTACAAAAAATTAAAAACCTAAAAAAATTTAACAAAAGTTGTTAAAAATTGATTTTCGACTCAAATATCTTTTCAAAAATTTGAGATAATGGCTTCTAACTAATTTTTACTTATAAGAAATATTGTTTTCAACATTCTGTTAAATTTTGAGAAAAATCGAATTCACATTTTTTTTTACAAAAAATAAATACCTAAAAAAAAAACAATACTAAAACTTAGTAAAAAATTACTTTCGACTCAAATAGCTTTTCAAAAATTACAAATATTGGCTTCAAACTTATTTTATTTCACAGAAAATATTTTTTTTGATATTCAGTAATTTTTTTATAAAAATCCAACAGTCCGTTTTTTCATAAAAAATAAAATCTACAAAAAAAAATGGTACCCAAATTTGGTAAAAATTGATACATATAGACAATCTTTTAAGCAAGACAAATCGACAGACGGGATGGGAAGTTATCAGTGTGGGTCGCATCCCAGCCTCTTTTTTTTCTTTTTTTTTAATACTAATATTTGTTCCGCAAAGACTTTAGTCAAAGAATTTAGTCAAAATAAGAAACAAGTCGTCTCTTAAAATACCCTATAAAAAAAAACTTAACAGATTTTGCATCTTTTGTCAAAAACTAAAGGGACTTCTCAGTAAGCCTGCACCTCACGACATATTCGTTTTAACAGAAATTTAGCTTTTTCGACACAAAACTTTTAAGTCGGGAGTTAGAAGTTTGCAGAAATGATTGTTTAGGATTTAGTTGGAGGTATCCTCATAGTTTCTTTTCCATTTTGACTACCAATTGAACGAGCCTGTGTTAACGTAACTACAGTCAAAGACTAGTTTCATTCTCAACTTTAACATTCCCCCAAAAAGTCTATTTATAGGGAACTCTCTTTAGAATTAGACTTTATTATCAATTTTTCCTGCTCTTACACCAATACTTAGATTTTAAGGACCCAGAAGAGTCATCGAAAATTGTCAACATTTTTAATTTGACAAATTGAATCAATTAAAATAAATTTCGATGGGTTTGCATATAAATTTGAAAAATTAGTTCTAAAAGTTTCAATAATATTTTAACGATTTTGGGGGCTATCAGGAATAATATTTACCTCCGAATTTTTCCCAACAAAGAAATTTTGAAATGTATATAATTTCAACTTTTGTTTACAAGCTGAAATCTAACACATTGGAATAAGAGCCTAGGCCCCCCTAAAAACTGAATTCTTGATATAAATAAATTAAAAGGGATGGTTATGACATTATTAACGTTTCAATTTTTTTAAGATTGAAAAAATTCCTTGAAAAATTTTATTTAAGATAGCCCCAATTATATATCAATTTCTCAAATAGTCACTCATCTTTAAATTTCAAGAGTTTTGAAATTTCTTTTATTTAACAAACATTCTTTTTTTTTAGTTAAAAAAAAATAGCAAAAGCCTTGTTTACTCCTTAAATAATAAAAATGCCACAAATTCTACTATCTAATAAAAACAAGCTAAAAACATTTAAACAATATGAATTTTTTTTTTCACTTTATTTGGAAGTTGTCAAGTTATAAATTTTGTTTTAACAAATTCAAAACTTGCCCTTTTTATTATCTTAAAATTTGCAAATTTGCAAATAAAATTCATAAAGTTTATTAATTCGATCGCAGCTGATGATAAGCAATTTTATCGTGGATCTATCAAATTTCATTCAGTCGACTTCTCAATCTCACCTGAATCACACTAAGTTTATCACTGTGCCATCAAAAGAAAGGCACATATGAATTTCTTAACTTGCTAAGGATCAAATCCACAATTTACTAATGTGATGAAATAAAAAACAAATAAGAGTTTTATTAATCCTGTGCAAAAAAAAAATACAAAACTAAAACTAAAACTAAAAAGTGGTGATAAAATTTTAAAATTTCTAATAAATTAAAACTGTAAATTTTCCGAACTAATTTGCAGTAAATATGGATTACAAAGAATATACTAAACGTGGTAAGTAAAATTACTATACTTTGGTCCTTATCACGACATTTAATGTGTTTCGTCAATATTTAGGTCGTTGACACTATTTTCTATAATTTTTACTTTTCATTTCTCATACAAGGCAAAATATGAATTTTTGAAATCAAAAACAAAACAAATAATAAAATGTGTTACTTTTTGAAGGCAAACAAAAATATAAAATGAGCAATATTTAGCATAGAAATTGTTTTAAAAGAAATAAAAATTGAATTTTAAAAAAGTGAATTTTTGGCCTACTTAAAGTTTGATATTGTAAAAGTTTAACATTCATGGGTATAGGTCTTAAAATATAGTTGTAATCAATGAAATTGGACGTCTATAACACGCTATAGGAGGTCTTTATTCGAGGCTATATCGGTTTGACGTTATTAGTATCCAATTAAATTATTAATTTATAATCATTTGATTAACATTATGTGTCTTTATGATTGGAATTATCTTTTATTTGAACTTAAAAGTTTACATTATGTCAGACTGTATATTTTGTAAACAAAATTTTTGACAGCTTGAATAAAAAAGAATTCAGAACCTTTCCTTTTGGTTCTGGAAGCGTAAAGCAGTTTAAATCCAAATAGAATTAAAATGCACAACCGAATCGCACGAACTTTTGTCTAACGAGTCTGTTTAAAAATAGTGCTTATATATTAAGATTTAAAAATATTCCTGCAAAAGAAGTTTAACCTCAAAAATTTAAAAATCATTTAATTTTTAAAAAATCCTTATTCTATTAATATTTTTTTTTCAAAATTGTAAAAGTGACTTTTTTTAAATACATTTTATATGTATACGTTTTTCAACTTTTTAGAAATATTTAAGAAACGTTTTGACATATTATTTAAATAATAAGATAACTTATTCAGAAACAAAATTATTTAAGTTGGTTCATTAGTTTTAAATTTAAAAAATTGCATCATTGAATGAAAGCGAAGAATTTTAATTTCAAAGAAAAGGCTAAGATTTAATCCGGGAAACCTCTATATAAAAAATTTGACAATCAATTATGTGAGCATTTTTGACAAAAGTCCTAATTCGAAAAATTGTAAAAGAGAAAACAATTTCTAGATTTAAATTAACGTTACTTTATCGACTTTGTATGCGTCACATTGGAAACGAACCGAAGATAATCTTGAGACAGATTCCCGAAAAAGCAACGGAATTAAAAGAGGTTATAGAAGTCCCGTATTTTCTTGAAATAGTCTTTAAAGGCGAGGGCGTACTGGAAAACACAATTTTGCCTAACTGGTAAACAATAAAACTCCACTTTCACTTTGAAAAATTATGCAAGGTACTCATCTACTTTTTGTGTACTTAGTCGAAATGGGATAAATCCTTTTGAAGTTTTTTCTCCAGCCCACCTGGCCCTAACTCTCGAAACCAGTCCTTCAGTAGATTTATTTTCCCACTCCTCGCTTACTTCATTGTGTCCGTCTTTTCTTTACATAACATGTAATGACGGTATCAACTATTAACAAAGCCAATGGCGGATACAGGGGGGGGGGGGGTAATAGGGGTCATGACCCCCCCCTGGGAGATAATTTGTTTGCTTTTTCGTAGGAATTTCCTTCAATTCAAAACGAATCGTATTGCGTTAATTTATATGACCCCCATTATATTTTGAATTATTTATTTTTTGTATATCAAAAAAAAACATTTGTATTTTACTTCCTTAAACTTTGTTGCTAAAAGTACTACTTTTAACTGAAAACTGGACGAAGAACATAATATAAATCGGATATTCAGCCCTATTCCAAAAACACAGCACAAATTCATCAACTTTTGGCCAATGGACCATCCAGGGGGGGGGGTCATATGAGCCATAAATTTTATACAGTTAAGTTGTATAAGTAAAGATTTCATCTTAAAATTTGTTAGTAATTTAACAACATTCACCAAAAAGTGGTTTTTCTGTCAAAAACAACTAAAATTATTGTTTTCACCTAATTTAGAATTTGAAAAAAACTTTAGCCATGCTTTAAATTATTTTCATGAAAATTGTTTCTAAGAAAAAGAGCAAATATTCAGGTTCTTAAGAAGAAAGAATAAGAGATCATCAATTTGATATTGTTGCCTTTAAATTCCTAAAACTAGCCTTCAATTTTATTATTACATTTATTGACACACATAGTGATCATTGAAGTGATTTTTACTTGCGACATATAGAAACTATATAGGAAGTTTTGCATTAGTAAAAAAAATTCGAACTAGAGCTTTTAATCAAACATAACATTACGATGGTAGAGAAGTCGAAAAAAGTGGGTACCCCGATTTCGTATGTCTGTCTATCTGTCCTAGCCCCTACAGTCCAAACAATTGTGTTGATTGAAATTAAGGTTTTCAGCCGATTAGCATAAGGCGTTTTTTTTTATTTTATTAATACGAAAAATAACACCACTTTATTTTAAATTTTTTTAAAACTTTAAATTTCGTATTCTTAATTTGACTTCTTTCTACAAGAAAAACATATTTTGGTATTGCTCCAGAAGAGTACCCCTCATAACATAACCTTTATTTTGTTTTTAAGTTTTCTCAAGAACTAATGGACCGATTTCAATGATCTTTTCTTTTTTTGCAAGTTCTTGTCGATAATCAAATTGATGATGATTTTTGATGATCAAAAATGTAATTTTTTTTATTTTAAAAAATAATATGAATTTTGTTTACAAAACTCAATATCTCAGAAAGGGGTCAACATTTTTTAACGAAATTTAAATGTATGTATATTTATAAGCACTTTATTTAGTGCTCACCAAAAATATTTTTAAGACAACATTTTAAATTTAAAATGATTTTCGAAAAAAACAATAAGTTAATCTAGTTAAAATGGCATTTAAATTTTTGAGAAAAACTTATTTTGCAGGTACATTTTTAAATCTTAAAATATAGGAAATATTTTTAAACCGACTTTTTGCAAAAAAATTAGCAAGTTCTAACGACCCAGTCGTGCATTTTATTTTTTTCAAAATTGATTTTCTGTTGAATTCAAAAGATCTTAAAAAATTAAATAAATCTACTTTTGAATTGAATTTGCTTTGGATGCTCTAGAACTGAGATTTAAACACGAATTTCAATAATATAAATGTCCCAAAAACTGCAAAAATGACACTTTTGTTAAACTCATGGCTTAATTCAAGAACGAAACATTTTTCTCTCTACAATTTTTAAGTTTTGTTGGCTAAGATCAAAATACGAGTAAACAGACTGATAGCGATAGTAATAATAGACTCCCGAAAATTGAGTTCGAAAAAAACTACGTCAAAAAAAGCCCGACAAATCTTTATATCCTCTCTCATTTTCTGGATTTTTCAAGTTTTGTAGTGTTCTTCGCATTAATAGAAATGGAAACAAGAAAAGTATATTTCATTTTTGGAAAAAAAGCTACTTTTCAAAACAGTTTCATATATTTCTGCGTGAAATGCACCAAAAACCCTCTAAACTATTGTGATTTAGGTCTTAAATATGGCATATTTAGAAAACTGTTGGAATCTTAGAATGCTTTCATATGTAGGGAGTCATCATAAATTGATGTTCATTGTACAACAGTGTTCTATAATAATTTGATAACTAAAGTTGTCACTTTAGCCCTTGAAATGTGTAAATGTAAGGTTAATATGCACACTATGTTATTTAAATTTTGTTAGCCTCCATATAAGTGTGTGACCCCCCCCCCCTGATTAAAAGTCTGGATCCGCCCTTGAACAAAGCTCCATTTTAGAACCCAATTTTACTTTCTCTTAATTTAGAAATCACTTTTAAAAACAATCATTCACAATGAAGTTAACACAATTGACGTATTCAATTCAGCTCACCACCGTTCATTTCTCCTTCCATAAAAGTACATCGAAAAATCAAATTCATCCGTTAAAGTTATTAAGGAATCACCTTACAAGATCATCTTCGTCAATTTTTTGTTCACACGTTTCTAGAAGCCGTGTACTAATTCGAGTTGTATGTGGACGATCTGTCGAACGTTTCTTTTTTGGGCAATGACCATCTGTCGCATGTCTTTAGTTTTCCCCCGTTATGCATTAGGATTCAGGTTGCTTAGTTGCATTTCCAAGATGCTTTAAGGACACAGCTTTGTTTGATGGTGATGAAATAAAAGAGTTGACAAAGGAGCAATTGAAACTTGATGTGGTAAAATTTACCGCAACACATAATTATTGTCAAAATAAAATTGAACAATTTTTCAAATGTTAACTTAAACTGAAAAAAAAATCTCTTGACAGCTGTCAAAATGGCTGCCATTTAAAGAAGAAAAAACATCCGTTAGTTCCTTTATGTCGCAAGTAATAAAATTAAATTATACTTAAAATAAATAAAATCCCAAAACACACAGCTTTTTAAATATATTCTTCTAACTCAACTTTATGACTTAAAATTGAATAAAATCAAGCTCAATTTGACAAGCTCCGTGTAAGGGTATAAGTTACCAAAAGTCTTTATATCACTTAAATTCTCTTCAGTTAAACAAAACTTTTTAAACAGGAAATATACGACTTCGATAGTAGTACCCGTGGCATGATGGTTAGTGCGTTGGACTGTCATGCGAGAGGTCTTGGGTTCAATCCCTGCCCGTGCCACCTTAATTAAAAAAAAAAAAAAAGTTTTCACGGGTACTGCCTCTTGCGAGGAATTGACAAATTCTCCAAGAGTAATTCTTGTCATGAAAAAGTGCTTTCTCAAAATTAGCCGTTCGGATTCGGCATATAAATTGTAGGTCCCCTCCATCCCTGACAACATTACTCGCACACAGGAATGGTTGAGAGTTGTAAGTCACTAGGCCCTGGTTCTCTACGGACTGTTGCGCCACCTAATTTAATTTAATACGACTTCGATGAAACACATTCGTTTATTGGATTTGCCTAAATGTATAAACCCTCAGGGATTTGCAAAAATTTCTTTATTATATTTAATTTATTGTGACTTATCCTTAATCGTCTCCATAAAAACAGTTGGGAGTCCATTTTGATGACCAACAAAAACAACTGTAAATTGACTTAAAAATCCATTTATGTTTCTATTTTCTTTCGTTTCATCCGTTCAGGCAAACAAATGGTCGACTACATAGCCGACTACTTGGAGAACATCCGTGACCGAAGAGTTTATCCTGACGTCAAACCGGGCTACATGCGGAATCTTCTGCCCGAATCAGCTCCCATCGATGGTGAGAACTGGGATGCGATATTCAATGACGTCGAAAGAGTTATCATGCCTGGAGTTACGCACTGGCAAAGTCCCCATATGCATGCATACTTTCCGGCACTAAATTCGTTTCCATCGCTGTTGGGCGATATGTTGGCCGATGCTATCAACTGTCTGGGCTTCACATGGGCCAGTTCGCCGGCTTGCACAGAGCTTGAGATAATCGTTATGAATTGGCTGGGCAAGATGATTGGACTTCCCGATGACTTCTTGCATTTGAACAACAACAGCAAGGGCGGAGGAGTCATACAGACAACTGCGAGTGAATCGACTTTGGTTTGTCTGTTAGCCGGAAGGACGAGAGCTATCCAGAGCTTTCATGAACGGAGTCCCGGGTCACAGGATGCCGAAATTAATGCCCGACTTGTTGCCTATTGCTCGGACCAATCCCATTCGAGTGTGGAGAAGGCAGCTCTAATTGGTAAGTCGCTTGTGATGTGATCCTTATTATTAAAGAATGACTCCCTTATTTTCTGTATATTTAAATCCGATAATAGGATTAGTCCGGATGAGGTACATTGAGTCGGATGAGAATCTCTCGATGCGGGGTGGTCCTTTGCGTGAGGCAATTGAAGATGACATCAGAGAGGGGTTGATTCCGTTTTGGGTGAGTTTTTTAAAAACACAAATGCCAAGAAATTAATTTTGAAATAGTTTTGGTGGTTGATGAAAGATATGGTTATGGGTTTGGGTTGCGGAACACTCTGTTGAGTGACATTAAGGAGATTGTCTTCTGATGATAGTCCCGCAGGGATCTATTAGTTGTGCGGCGCATCAGTTGGTATATACATTAAAAAGCAATCCACTTGTTGCTGCTGCTTCTAATTATATACAAAAATCTATCATTCTCGGTGTTGAAGGTTTTTAATATTTATTTTTGCAACAGGTTTGTGCTACATTGGGAACAACAGGGACATGCGCTTTTGACAATCTGGATGAGGTAAGAACTGATGGCTTCTGTTCTGAATGAAAATGAAAAAAAGGATACAATTTGTTTTCTTTTTTTAAGGTTGGACTTGTCTGTCGGGATTACAACTTGTGGCTTCATTTGGATGCTGCTTATGCTGGGAGTGCATTTATATGCCCGGAATATCGTTCCTGGCTAAGAGGAGTCGAAAGAGCTGATTCCATTGCATTCAATCCTTCCAAATGGTTGATGGTGCATTTTGATTGTACTGCTTTATGGTAAGAATCTAAGAATAAGAAGATTTTTTCTCTAGTAATTTAAGAACCTTTTTGTTTATCATTTGAAAGGGTCAAAGACAGTACAGCAGTTCATAGAACCTTCAATGTTGAACCGCTTTATCTGCAACACGAGAACTCGGGCCTAGCTATTGACTACATGCATTGGCAGATCCCCTTGAGCAAACGTTTCCGATCTCTAAAGCTTTGGTTTGTCTTGAGGTCATTCGGAATCAAAGGCTTACAAAAACACATCCGAGAAGGTGTACGCCTGGCTCAGAAGTTCGAAGCCCTTGTTGGTGCTGATCATCGTTTTGAAATTCCCGCTAAGAGACATTTAGGTAAGAAAAACGCAGAATGATTCCAAACTTTTAACCCAACAACCTTGTTCTTCCCTAAAGGAATGGTCGTCTTTCGTATAAAGGGAGAGAATGAAATCACAGAAAGACTCCTTAAACGTCTTAACCATCGAGGTAATCTACATTGTGTCCCAGCTTCAATCAAAGGAAAATATGTCATTCGATTTACCGTCACCTCAAATCGCACCACATTGGATGACATTTTAAATGATTGGTCAGAGATTCGTCTTGTTGCTGGATTTGTTTTGGATGAAATGAAAATTGATATTGCTGCAACAGATCGATCAACTAAGGTTTCACTCAAAGGTAATAGTGCATCATTCAAAATTGATGATGATGCAATTATTGAAAAGGGAAATCTTAGTGCAGTGTTCGAGTACGTGTATTCCAGGGTCGTATTTACCTATAGACTATTTATACAGCATCCAATTAGGTATAAGTTAATTTTTTCAGCGTGGACTGATCATTGGTTTTGATATTTGAATACACATTTTTTTATTAATGTTATTTAATTTTTATTATCGTAGTACAATTTTAGTTTGTAGTTAAATTTTTATTAATTTGCTTATTTTTTTAGCAGACTTAAATAAAAAAATAATATTTTATTTGTTTTGTTTTGTTTTGTTTTGTTTCGTATTTTTATTATTTTTTTAATGAATTTGTTTGGGTTTAAGGATTTTCTTACAAAATTTAAAAGTTTAAAAGAAATAAATGAAGTTTTCTTTCCACCTGTTAACAATTTAGCTGAAAGGTATTTTAATACAAAAATCACTTAGTTGAGAAAAATGGGACAGAAAAATTGGTCCTTAGTTGAAATTGGCGCCCATCGCAGGTCCATGTGCCAAGTGAACTAAGATTTTGTATGGATGTGTGTATGCTCCTCGACTTTCCTTTTGGGTAACTTAAAAATTTTCTATTTCCTATCTTTTTGATTTTATGTGCAGAAAAACTCGTTGCTAAATATTACTTAAATATTTACGAAATAAAACAATCAAATTCTCTATTCCCTTGGAACAGTTCAAAAAAGAGGCTGGGATGCGACCCACACTGATAACTTCCCATCCCGTCAGTCCATTTGTCTTGCTTAAAAGTTTGTCTATATGTATCAATTTTTACTAAATTTGCGTACTGTTTTTTGTAGACTTTATTTTTTTATGAAAAAAAACGGACTTTTGAATTTTTATACAAAAAAATTCTGAATATCGAAAACAATATTTTCTGTGAAATAAAATAAGTTTGAAGATAATATTTGCAATTTTTGAAAAGCTATTTGATTCGAAAATAAATTTCTACCAAGTTTTAGTTTTGTTTTTTGTAGGTTTTTATTTTTTGTAAAAAAAAACTGTCAATTCGATTTTTCTCAAAAGTTTTCCTAATGTTGAAAACAATATTTCTTATAAGTTAAAATTAGTTAGAAGCCATTATCTCAAAGTTTTGAAAAGATATTTGAGCCGAAAATCAATTTTTACCAACTTTTATTACTTTTTTTTTAGGTTTTTATTTTTTTTTTAAACTGTCAATTCGATTTTTCTCAACATTTTTCAGAATGTTGAAAACAATATTTCTTATAATATAAGATAAGTTTGAAGCCTTGGTCTCAAGTTTTTGAGTCGAAATTCAATTTTTACCAACTTTGAGTAATGTGTTTTTTTAGGTTTTTACTTTTTATAAAAAAACTGTCAATTAGATTTTTCTCAAAATTTTATCAGATGTCAAAAACATTATTCTTCATTGCACAAAATTGTTTTGGAGATGAAATCATGTTGTAGTCGTAAAATTTTCGTGGTGACAAATTTTTTTTTTATTTTTTTTTGATTTATAAAAAAAACCGTTAATTTGATTTTTTTCCAAAAATATAATTGTTTTGTATCACATTACAATATATAATATTAAATTTAATTCAAGTCTCTAGCGTCATTGGTTCATGAGATATTTAGGGTTAACCAAAATTTTCACCTTTCTTTTTAAACTGCAATGGTAAAAAACCCCCACGCAATTTTCTTGAGAGCCCTTTATGCATCTTTCTGCCTTATTATCTGTATAACAAAATTTATTTAAAGTCGACATCTCTTCTGGTTCTTGAGCTATGGAGGACGAAAAAAAACGTCGGGAACGTACGGACAGACATCTTTCTAAAAATCTTTTATATAGACTCTAAAGCATCTTGCACATGAGCTACGAACTGCGAACTGTGGATGTTCGCATATTTTGACTTTTCTTTCACATGAGCTTTATTTCTACTCTCCATATTTTCCTCAGCCATGATCTTTCACACAAAAACAAAACAAGAGTGGTATAATTTTGAGGTTAAGTTGAGCGCGAACAATTTATTCGTTGCAGTGTGGATGGTATGTGGAACGCCAATAGAGTTTGACAGTTCGTATAGCAACCACACTGCAATTCGTTACTAACAAATTGTTTTTACAAAATTGTCTTGTTTTAGAGAACAAAATACAAATTTTATTATCCTAACATTATTGTCAATTGGTTTCTTATAATTTAAATGTGTTTTTGTTTGGAAATGACTTTTTGAAATATGTAAAATCACGTTTTTTCGTCCATTCGTTCATTCATTGTTCGTTCTCATATGCAAATCCCTTAAGGACCTTGAAACGTCGAGAAATGTCAAAATTTTCAGTTTAACAAATCGGACCCATTACAATAACTTCCTATGGGAAGTTAAAAATATCAATCTCAGATCAACCTGGACATAAATGAAAATTTGAATTTTTGTATAATTATTTTTAGTTTATAATTATATTATTATTAGTATTATTATTATATTATATATTCTTTATAATTTCAAGAAAAAACACATTTAACATTGTTTATTGTTTTTTAAACATCATTTGTTTCGTTTTGAACATCCAACTCGTTGTAGTTGTCACTTTTGAAATTGTCACCCTTTTACATTTGACAGGAAAAAATTACGATAAACGCAAGAAAAGTTTTCTAAACGTTTTATTCTTGAAGTTGTAGTCACAATTAGCCACGTGTCATAAGTAAATAAGTATATGCTAATGCTTTTCAGTCGATTCACGACCTTAAAGATGTATTTCGTAAAACTATTGGGGACAAAAGGCCGCCAATGTGCAAATTGGTCATGGGAAATTACATGAAACTGCATGGTGCTGCAACCGTAGCCGTGGTAGTCTTTTGACTTAAAAAATCTTCAGTTGTTAACTGTATACCTTCCTCTTTTTAATAAACTACAACTTAATTTATTTGTTTTAAAAATACACGTTTCTATAAAATATCAAAATGAAACCAATTATTGGAAACCTGTTTATTATAATAATGAGTAGTTTACTTACACACTGGTCAGGGCGGCACCAAAAAATTCTAAAAAATCTACTTTAATCACACACAAATGGTTCCTACAGGTGCTAGTCTATAATTTCTAAGTATATACGGCCCTGGTATTTTTTTTTTATGATACTTTTAATAGGTTTCCTCATAAGTTGTCTTCATTTTTCTATCAAAATGTCAGCATAATTTTTTGTATTTAAATATTTAAACAATATACAAACAAAACAAATAGAAACCAAGGAAAAA
Source organism: Eupeodes latifasciatus (assembly GCA_920104205.1). Lineage (NCBI taxonomy): Eukaryota > Metazoa > Arthropoda > Insecta > Diptera > Syrphidae > Eupeodes > Eupeodes latifasciatus. Next base: position 6,543,864 of record OV049925.1, on the reverse strand, counting down.
AGTGAAGCTTTTGGATCAAGCCTACTCCTAGCAAATTCACCAATGTCTCCAAAGATTGTCAATGGATCATTTGCTGCTCTCTTTGATGCTGATGATTTTTTGGCCAAAACTTATGCTGGCATAAGAATTGCGGTGAGTTAAATACATGAATTTTTTTGGTTTTTGTTGTGTATTTCTCCTTAAATCAAAAGCAATATAGTTTCAGAAGTCTCCAATTCAAATACTCTTAAGTTATCAAAAGTTTACCTATAAGGGAATTCAAAATTTCACTTAATTTCCCATTAATTAAGAAAAACCCATCACTCTTTTGTTTTCATTCCAGCACCAAGAATCTCCATCTATGAGACGTAGAGTACGTGGTATTCTAATGTCTGGTAAGTGTGATCAGTCCCTTAATATGTTTTGATTTTTTTTTGGCGAAATTGCAAATTATGTTTTATAGGAAAACAATTCTCCTTGGACTCCCATATGGATATAGTCGTACAAACATGCTTGGATTCATCTACAACATCATCAACCACTACAACTTCCAGTAAAACCCCAAACCCTATAAACGAGGACAACGAAGACGGTTGGGAAGGTACGAAGGGCAGGTAGTGTAACTCATCTCATTTTCATCAATTTAATTGGATGCACTTTTGTTGTAATTTTGTCGTTTCTAATTTTTTGGCTATAACCTTTTTTATTCAAATAGATCTAGCGTTCAAATAAGCCCGTTAATTAATTATAGTAGAAGATAGAAAAAGAAAAATTTTAAAATTCGATGTTATTCCATGTTGTGTGTATTAATGTTTGTTGTTGTTGAAGTTAAACATAGAAAATTTAAATGTATTTCAAATAATTTTGAACTTCATAGCTTATGAGTCGTTGGGTACGCCACCCAGAACTCCACCACCTATGATTTCACCGCTTATCATGACACCCAGCAACAGTTACAACAAAATCTACTACTCAACGGCCACAGCCCATCCGATGAACCGAACTACATTAACGACGCAAACATCGCATCCTCTGATAACACTGTCGCCGGTTGGGCAGTGCGATGTGGTTCGAACCCCGACTAAGAAACCACCCAATACTCTAACCCTTCCCACAAGAAACAGCTATATTATCGATAATACAGTTTTTATGCATAATTTGGAGACTTCGATGTCGTTTACTCGTTGTTATGGCATCTCCCCCGATTCCACTAGTCATCGCTGTGCTCTGGTCATGGCATCGGCGACTCCATCGCCTCTCATCACCCCCAGCCATAATCGCATGTTCTTTCAGAAATCCTCAAAATCTAGCAGTAGCAGCAGTGGTAGTTTGGCCAGTCCTCCTGGAGTCTGTCGTACCAATGGCGGATCGAAAAGGAAGAGTGTTTACCTGTACAGTTCGGATGGCAGGCAGAATTCGGTAAGGACGCAGTTTAAGCAGCAGGAAGAGATCGTCTACCATGGTAAACGGTATTTGGATCCTGTTACAGAGCCAAATTCTGAAGATTGTGCATTTGTCAACGATGGCTTTCGGGGAATTTCGATGGCCACTCAACACCACTATCGTTCGAATGACTTCGGTTGCACCATGCTTCCGGGCATATCTGAAGCCGAAAGTCCAGGTGCAGTGGACTGGGAAGCGGTTAGGTCGAATTTTCGAGGGGATCGAGCTAGAATTCGTCGGGGTAGTAGTTTTCCTAAATTTCGTCTTCGAATCAACGATGAACATGGAAATCGTATTAAAAGTTCATTTGAAACGTCACCAACACCATCGGATGGCGGCACGCCAATGACACCGGAAAAGATAGTCGAGTCCACACTGACCAAGTGGTTCTCGACAGACAGAGGCAGCGAGGATAAATCAGAAGAAGATACAATTGTGTCTAAGGACGGCTGGTCAATTGAATCTCCTGATGATGATAATAAAGAAAATAAAGAAGAAAAAGGTGATGATGGAAAAGTGTGCCGCAAGTGTGGACATAGTTCATCGATCGATAACGAATCCCCTTCATCTTCCTCTTGATATCTACTTATTTAAGTTTCAATATATAATAATTGTTGTATTAGGATAAGAAATGTATCTTTAATCCACTTTCAAGGCCAAGTCCCTTTATTGGAATGGACTACTTTTCGACTGGATTATTTGTTATAATTTTTGTTCAACTTATAATTTTATCAAATTCAAAGCTAAATATTTAAATATTTTTATAAATGTTATAGTGATGTAAATTTTATTTTAGATCTTAAGGGAAGAAGATGTATAAGAAAATGTATAAAATTGTATTTTCAAAACTGCTGTGCTATCAATAACTGGTGAATAAATAATAATAATATAAATATCTTTCATTTAAGTAAAAAAAAAGTTAAATTTTAAGATAAATAACTTTAAACTGTGTTAACATTTTAAAAAAAGTACTATATATATTTGATTGATAAACTGTAGCTATTTTAATTTTAAAATAAATAAATATTGGTAACTATTATTTACTGTGTGATTTCAAAAAATGACTTTTGTATTTATTTAATCATTTAAGCAATACCTAAAACCTTAAGAACTTTTTTAATATTAGGAATGTGACGTTTTTCAGGAAAGCGACATATTTCAACTTTTCACTTCGTAAGAAAACAAAAGTTTTAAATAAATTAAAATTTTAAGGCTTACAAATTTACGATTTCTACCAGGATACTTCCATTCTAGGATTTGTATGTTATACTCGTAGTTAATACTTTAGGGCAGCGGTCAGCAACAGGCCCTAAACAAACAAAACAAAATTAAAAAAATGCTTCTCTAACACACAAGCAAGTGCGTTTGCAACTCCTTTACGCAATTTTAATTTGGCGGCTAAGCAGGTATTCACAGACAAATAAATTAAATTCACATACGAAATGTAAACAATCGTTTTTTTTGTTTGTAAGTAAAATTCTCTCTGCAGTCGAATCGGTTGTAGGTTTTATTGTGAGATCTAATTTCGTTCGATATCGATTTTTTTTTATAATTTTTCGTTTTAAAAAAAGGTTTGAAACGGCGTATTTGGACTTACTGCAACACAATAATATTCGTTGGCTAAATAAAGGTCATGTTATTGAACATTTCTGGATGATAAAAGAGCAAGTTATCTCCTTCTTGCAAACCTTGGATACGACGGAAGCAAGGAAGCACTTGGAGTTCATAATAGAAGAGCGCAATTGTACTACCTTTGGCTTTTCTAAAAGATGTTCTGAAATATTTAAATGAGCTTAACATCCAGTAGTACCCGTAGCGTGATGGTTAGTGCGTTGGACTGTCATGCAAGGGGTCTTGGGTTCAATCCCTGCCTGTGCCACCTAACTTTTTTCACGGGTACTGCCTCTTGCGAGGAATTGACAAATGCTCCAAGAGTAATTCTTGTCATGAAAAGTGCTTTCTCAAATTAGCCGTTCGGATTCGGCATATAAACTGTAGGTCCCTTCCATCTCTGACAACATTACTCGCACACAGGGATGGTTGAGAGTTGTAAGTCACTAGGCCCTGGTCCTTCATGGACTGTTGCGCCACCTAATTTATTTATTTATTTTAACATCCAGTTACAAGGAAATGGGAAATTATTATGCGACTTAATACAAAGCGTTTCCGCTTTTCATCGTAAGCTGGAAGTTTTCGAAAAAGATATTGCTAAAAAAGAATTCATTCATTTTCCAACAATTCTTGAATATAAAAATAAGAACTCTGAAGAAGAAGACATTGCAGTGCTTTCAAACTTTCTATCCGATCTTAAAAGCGAATTTGCTGTAAGATTCCAAGATTTTGCAGAAATTAAGAAGCTTTCTCAATTCCTTAAATTGCCTTATGAAGTCACTGCAGTAGCAGAATGGACTGAAGTGGCTGCGAAGTTATTCGATCTTTTAAAAGCTTCAATACAATTGAAATTAATTGACCTTCACTGAAGAATTTTGGGGTTAGCATGTTCCAGAAAAATATCAAAATTGCAAAAAACTAGCTATCAAATTGGCTACTAAGTTTGGCTCGACATATATATGCGAATCGTCTTTCTCAAAAATGAATTTTTTGAAGAACAAATATCGTTCGAGATTATCAGACTCCCACCTTGATGATACTCTTCGCATTTGCTGCTCCTCACCTGAATCAAACTATAAAAAAGTGGCTCAAGACCATCGTTGTAATTTTTTTAATATTAGAATTACTTAAATGAAGCAAAATAAAAACTACAAAATTTTTTTAATTTTTTTTTCTGGACCCCGATTTAAATGTTTTCAACCGTATCTGGACCCCACTTCAAACTACTTGCCGACGCCTGCTTTAGGGACTCAAAAATGTTGTCCCAAGTTAGTTTGATATTGAAAAACCTTTAACTACTCGGTTTTATGAATTTAAGTATTAAAGGTATTTCAAGTATTTAACTAAACTTTGAAGCATTTAGCTCAATACTGCATTTTTTTAATTGGCTCATAGAAAACATTGACTTGAAATTTTGAATTTATTTTGGAGAATACATTCTCTTTGAAGGTTTTTAAGCTTAAGATATATAGGTACTATATGACAGGCTGTTTGTCTATTTAAACCATTAGGTTTGAAACTTAGATTTTAAGCAGATTCGTGTTATGCATTATTTTCTTTTTTTTTAAGATCATACTAAATAACAAATTTTGGGTTCAAAAATTGAAGATTTCAAATTTCTCAAAAATGGCAGGATATATACTTATTAAATTTGTTTTCTTAACTTCTTTGAATACACAAAAAATATATAACTGATATTTTGTTTTTAATTTTTTTCAGGAACACATTTGAATTATGTTTTTGTTCTACACAAGATCTTTTACTGTATAATAAATTTTGATGACTATTTTTTTGTTTGTTTGGTTTTAAAAATTTATAATTTTTTTTTACAAAATTTTATAACTCAAAAACAGACCAAGTCGTCCATTTTATTTAATTTTTCCAGACTTATAACTTAAGTGATTGTCTTGAAAATACATTTTGCTTGAAAGTATGTATATAGGGTTTGTTATTGGGCAGAGTTGATTTATTTGGTCAAAAATCAATGTAACTAAATAATCTTACATGCTATTACGTTATTATAGAAATGAGAAAAAATATTGTATCATTGTGATTAAAAATAACAAGAGCTGTAAATCCGACCGTGGAGCTTTTATAAAAAGGATATTCCATCGCAAAACGCTGAGCAATCGTCATTTTTCCTTCTCTTCGATTTGATATTTATTCTTTTGAACCATTAGGTCTATGATATCGGCAGTGCTTAAGGAAGATGTTAAATAAAGAACTTAGTACTAACTGCATAGTGTTTCACTTTTTTTCAATGTTTTCGATGTTGATTTTCCTATTTTTAATTAAAAAATATATGCGATGTTTTCTTCGGCAAAAAATAGACCGAGTACAGAATAAATTGATCCAATACTTACTTAAGGCTTCAAAAATTAACATACAAAATGGTCTAGTCAATTAGTTTAAACATTCAATATATATTGTTTATTTTTATTTAAAAAAAAAGTTCTTACCTCAACTCTTTTGTTTTCTATGAGAAATGTAAAGGGTGATTTATTAAAAGCTATAGCAAAGTTTTTCAAAAAAAAAAACACATGCAATTCAGAAAAATGCATGAAATCTTTATTTGAATCGATAGTACAGTCCATATAATTTAATGTTTGCAGATTATTTCATGTAAATGTTGACCTTGACTGCGCCTCAAATGGTCCATCTGCTTAGTCCAATTTTGGCATACTCTTTCCAACATTTCACGAATAAATGCTTTAATGTTGTCTTCCAATGCGTCAATTGAAGCGGGCTTATCTGTATAGACATGAGCTTTAACATAGCCCCACAAAAAGTAGTCTAAAGGCGTTAAATCGCACGATCTAGGCGGCCAATTGACTGGTCCCGAACGTGAAATAAAATGTTCACTGAACTCGCCTCTCAATAGGTCTGTTGTTGCGCGTGATGTGTGGTATGTGGCACCGTCTTGTTGAAACCACATGTATGCAAGTCAAGCTCTTGCATTTTGGGCAAAAAAAAGTTGGATATCATCTCACGGTAGCGCTCACCATTTACAGTTACGTTACGATTCGCATCATCTTTGAAGAAGTAAGGTCCAATGATGCCACCAGCCCATAAACCGCACCAAGCTGTAACGTTTTGTGAATGTATTGGTAGCTCTTGCAATGCTTCTGGCTGATATTCACTCCAAAATCGACAATTCTGCTTATTTACGTACCCATTGTGAAAAAAATGAGCTTCGTCGCTGAACACAATTTTTCGGTAAAAAAGTTTAATCTTCGGCCAACTTTCCAAGGGCCCATTCACCAAAAATTTTACGTTGCAGTAGGTCGTTCGGCTTCAATTCTTGCACCAGCTGTATTTTGAGAGGCATCACACCTAAATCCTTCCGCAAAATTTTCCACGTTGTTGAGTAACAGAGGCCTAATTGCTGCAAACGGCGACGAATCGATAATTCATGGTCATCAATTACACTTTCCGATACAGCTGTGATATTTTCTTCAGTTCAGTTTGTTTGTAAGATAATTTATTGTTAAATTATAAACCAAATTGAGGATGTTTGACAGTGAAATAAAACACGAAACGTGCGTCAGCTGTTTAAAGCAGTGTTGCCAAAAAGATAATAGCTAAAAAATCACCCTTTATATTCATCATATTTTGTTGACTAGAGAAATAGAAAAAAACAACAAATAATATTTAACTTAACAACATCTTACTTATTTTTCTATAAACGAACAAAGATTGTCTAGGACAAAAATTGATGTGACAAACAATTTAAAATTAATAAAAAAGAGAAATTCAAAATGCGATACGAAAGAAACACCAAATTGCATAAGCCCTATCCGTAAGTCTCCGGTTGGTGCGGCGGAGTGGATGGCGGCAGCGTCATTTAGCCTCAACTATACTTCTTTATATTCTTATGGCTCCAAGAGAGAAATGATCCAACACATCATGATAATCTTCTATACGTACAACAGTAGTTGCTTTGTCTTTCATCCATGCACAGAAACAGACGCCCACAATATCACCGTCACCGCATTCAGTTCGGTCCATCCATCCGAATCATTAAACACTTCTTGGCATCGAATTCATCTCACCGTGGCCCCGCGCCGCCGCCGCCGGCCGCACAGCTACCAAAACGTTGCTTGTCCATTGTCCAGTCAGTCCAATGGTCAGTCTAAATGGCGACCTTGGTTACTTTCATTTTCGAAGAAATACTATCACTAAACGACCTTTCCCTATGTTAACAATAAATTTGTGTCTTTCTTCTTGTCGTTGTGCTGCGCTGCGCTACGCTGGATGAATTGTTGTTGTTTTCTGTTTTTTTTTTGTAATTTACGAATTTACGATTTTACGACTTAACGCTACCGAAATACACAAACAACAACAGCAACAACAAAAAAAATGAAGATTGTTATTTATCTAAAGATAAATTCCTCCTGGTGGATGAATCAGCTGCTCGATTGCCACTCACTTGTGCGGACCCAAATGAAGCAGATCGAATCGATATACCTTACGATGGCGATGGCAATGTTGAAGTTGTGAAGCTGTAGTTGGAGCTTGGAGCTCCGCCGGCCGCTGCTGCATAGACTTGGTCAAAGAGGGTATAAAATGTGTATACGAGTCGAGTAAAAAACTGTTGGGCTCCATGAAGTCCAAGTGATGGTTACTTTTTGTATTTATTTTTATTTTATTTTTTCAAATTTATCTGAAGAAATGCTGAAAAGAAATCAGAAATCGAAAACCGAAGCTTGGAATTTATTTCTTTTTTTCGTTTTTTTTTTTTTTTGTATTTTGAGATCAAGAAACCACCTCCACCATCACTTGAAATGGACGTAGAAACATTTATAGATATATATGTATATTTTTATAGCCAATAGGCTCATTTGCGAGATGTTGGATGTTTTGTGTGTGTACCGCGTTCCGTGGCGCTGACTGTTGCGTAAGAAAGAAAGCGAGTAAAATTTAATGTTGCGCTTCAATGAGTGGAGACTAGTAAAACCAATCAACTAAATTACCGTAATACGGCTACGGCTGTACCGCAACGAACCATCATCTCACTGCCGCACAAAGATGGTGATGAAGATGATGATGATGCTGCTGCTTTAGATAGATGGGTATAAAAGACAAAGACCAAAATGACGGCAGGCCTGGCTCCGTGATGTCGCGTCGCATCGCATCGCGTCTTCGTTGTTTCGTTGGTTCGTTGGTTCGTTGGTCAAAAGATTAAAAACTTAATTTAAATATTTATTTGGGAAGCATGTTAAATGAGATGATAACGTTGATATATTGATGATGATGAAGATTGTGGTGATGTGGGATCAGCATAGATCAATATTTATTAAACCCTTCACTTTTAATAAAAAAAATTGGAAGCTACTTCCTTTATTTTTATAATGGTTTTCCTTTTACTTCGGTTTGAGGTGTTGAACCAACGATAGGCGATTTCATACTTAATCTCTTCATATCTCTTTTACAATGAATCTATCAGCATATTTCGTTGGATAAAAAAGGATTGGAGTCCTTGTGACACTATGGAATATACTGAAAGACATATTTTTAGAAATACTTATCAAGACGTTTGTTTTGGCAGAGAGTTAAGGTTCTTCTTCGATCAATTCTTGACATTCTGTCCGAACGATAAATCAACACTGAATTTTTCATGAAGGAAAAAAAGTTGGATTGCAGAATTAAATATTACGAAAGAAAAATGTCAGCCACTCAAACGCTACTTACAAATCTTTAAACTGCTTTAAAAAAAATACATTGGTTTTCTTTTTAGAGTCAACTTTAATTAAAGGTACACCATCAGATTCCTCTAAAAGACTACAAATTCAACATAAAGATTGACTTGAGTTAGGCAGAAAGAGAGTGGAAATTACTTAAATCCTTGTAGCAAACAAAATATGTGGAGTCCTCGAGAAACACAAAATGCTGATTAAATAAATATTTTAAAACAAAACGAATAATGAAATTACTCAGAACCTTGATACAATCTAGTAATGAATTTTTGGTAGGCCTTAATTTGTATTTTAAGATCAAATTGTGAACTGATGTTTTTATTTTACAAGAACTAAACAACAATATTTAATAAACTATAAAATAAAGTTACTAATTTGAAGCAGTAACTTTTGTAGGTTTTTAATTATGTAAAAAAAGAGGCTGGGATGCTACCCACACTGATAACTTCCCATCCAGTCTGTCTATTTGTTTTGCTTTAAAGTTTTTTAGGTTTTCGTGTTTTGTTATAAAAATTGTCAGTTGAATTATTCTAAAAAAATTAAAAATTACCAACAATATTTTGTGTATGATGAAACAGTTTGATTCCAAAATATATTTTTGTTAACGAAATTTTTAGTCGAAAGCTAAGTTTTCATTTCTTATATGTTTTGATATATTTTGCGTACCTACTATTTCTTTGTAGATTTTAATTTTTTTATGAAAAAACGGACAGTTGCAATTTTATAGAATTTACTGAATGCCAAAAACAATACTTTCTGTGAGATAAAACTAGTTTGAAGGCAATGTTTCTAATTTTTAAAAAGATATTTGAGTCGAAAGTATATTTTTACTAAGTTCATGGATCAAGCATTTAATAATTGGAAGCGGTTTCGATTGCCCGAGTTACGACTCACATTTTGTTCTCTCCGGAACAGAGTTATTGAGGAAATTCGTACAGCTAAATCTCAAATTTTCTCTAAGCATTTAAATACTTCACTGAATGGGCGACAACTATGGAGAAACTTGCGAAACGTTGGCATTGGAAATTCGAGAAATGTGTCTGCTGTAGATCTTGATGTAAACACACTTAACGAAGCATTTGCCTCACGACCGTCACCTTCGCCTTTGTCAATCACTTCTGGGGGTGTCTCGTTTGCGGAAGACTCAGATCATCCTGGTTTCGGTTTTCGAACAGTAGATTCTACTGAGGTTGTAGAAAGCTTACTCTCAATAAAGTCTAATGCTATTGATCTGGACGGAATTGATCCAAAATTTATAAAAATGATTCTGCCATTTTTGCTGCCCTACATCACGTTTACATTTAACTCCATTTTAACGTCTGGAGTTTATCCTGACATTTGAAAGGTGGCAAAAATCTTACCACTTCCTAAAAATGCTAAAGAAACCGAATTCAGACCTATCTCAATTCTTTCTTATTTATCTAAAGTTTTTGAGAAAATTTTGCAGAAACAAATTAACGCTTTTCCTCCATGCTTACCTCGCAACAATCTGGTTTCCGCAAAAAGCACAGTTGTATAACTGCGTCATACTTTGTAACAAGCTTATGCAGCAGTTTTATTTTTCAACAGGCGCCACAAAGCTCATATATTCATATTTAAACAATGGAAAACAAGCTGTCCAAGCTGGTGACAATTTGTCCAATTTTATCTGGCGTTCCTCAAGGATCGATACTGGGTCCTTTACTATTCTCAGTGTATGTAAATGAACTACCATCTTTGATCGTTAATAGTTCCTGTCACTTGTATGCCGATGACGTCCAACTATATCTAAGCTGCCCTCTCGGACTTATTGACAATGGAGTCTCCAATGTCAATGAGGACCTTGAGAAAATTTTAAATTGGTCCCATTTAAATGGTCTTTTTTTGAATCCGAAGAAATCTAAATGCTTAGTTATCTCAAGAAAGAACTTAGATCTTGTTTACTTTCCTCAAATTATGTTAAGTAATGATCCAATCGAATACGTACAGACTGCAAAGAACCTTGGCGTTACATTTAATCGATTTTTGACTTGGGACGATCACATAAACGGACTTGTCGGCAAAATGTATGGTGCTCTACGTACACTTTGGGTAACCCAGTATTTTACGCCAGTAAAAACACGAATACTGCTAGCGAAGACCTTGCTTATACCTATTTTGATTTATGGATGTGAGTTATATTGCAACTGTAGATATGATAGCAAACGCAAACTTAATATTGCTTTTAATAATATCGTTCGCTATGCTTTTGGTTTACGTAGGTATGACAGAATATCTAATTATTCTTCCCTGTTACTAAATATGCCCTTGGAAAATTATGTAAAACTTCGTTGTTTAATCCTCCTCTCCGATATATTGCTCACACAACGACCACAATATTGTTTTGACAGAATATGTTTCCCCACCTCTAACACGACTCCTCAACTAGCTCACCCTCGCTATACATGCTTAACACCTGAGCGTCAATTTGTGTAAATTCAGTTCGCCTCTGGAACTCCCTTCTACGCTTTATTAAAAAAAATCAAAACACAACAAGACTTAAAAAGGACTTAATAAATTACTTTTCAATTTAAACTCATATTACATACTTACACAGACCATATAGAAATTTATTAAACTTTTCATATTATAATAATAATCATAATATAAATAATTGAAATGTCATTTAATAATAATTACATTGTCATTCTCATTTATAAGCTTGTAACTACCTTATAAGATATTATATCTTACAGTTACTAAGCATTCAAATTGATCAATAAATAAATAAATAAAATAAATATCTCTACTGGTTCTTGAGCTATGAACGACAAAAAAAACTTCCCGAACGTACGGACGTATACGAACGTACGTAGACGTACATACGCACGCACAGACATCGCTCTAAAAATCTTTTATTTCGACTGTAGGGACCTTGAAACGTCGAGAAATGTCAAAATTTTCAATTCGACAAATCGGAACGATTACAATAACTTCATATTGGAAGTTAATAAACCAAATTTATTTGTTTTTTGTAAATATTTTAACATTTGGTGTAAAAAGTTATTCTTTGTTACATACATTTATTCTGAAAATTCTTTATGTATAAAATAGATATATCACAATTTTTGCATACCTTCATGTTATTATCTATTAAATAAAATGTATTTAAAGCCAATATCAGAGTGCGGTTCTTAAGATATGTTCGACAAAACAAAAAACCCAAACCCAGAAATTCCTGAAATAACCAGGTATTTATATTCAAGTCGAGAAATTTTAATATTAAAAGTAAAGTAAAACTAAATGCAGTTAAAAAAATGTAAGAACTTGAACTTTATACAAATTCTTTGTTTTCTATTTTGTATAGTCTACCATGCTCTGATTTATTTAACTATTGTATTTACCCTAAAACTTTTTCAAAAGAGAATATTTACATAAACTTTATTACATAATAAATAAAGCTTATCGTAGAAAATAGCAACAAAAGGTTTATCATTTCTTCAATGCAACGATAACTTTGAATCAAACCTCAAGTCCAACTTCCATCAAGAGTATAATATTAACTTGATTCAACACACTATGATACCAAGCCATGCGCCTCTCGTTGCGTCAGGGCTCGTCGTCCATTTAAATAAATTTCTTTACCAATTCACAAAAAAAAATGTTTGTTATACTTTCTTCCTTTAGCACCTTTTTACAAGAAACTCATAAACATAATGGCTCATTAGCCGTTATTACGTATAAGTTATGCTCTGGCAGGCTCCAAAATTTCATCTAAAAAAAACAAAAACACATTAAGAAAGATCATCTTCATTGACCGAAAACATTAAATTAGAATACAATATACATAAAGGAAGACAGACAACAAAAATATGTTCATAGTTTCGAATATTTAATCAATTTGAATTCCACAAAGTCTGATGTTTTTATATTGTTCGAAATTAAAATAAAATAAACAAAAATTCCAAAGGCAGTGTCGTTAATTCAAACCATTTCGGATAGTAGCGTGGACTAATTGCTCGAACCAAATTCAGTGTCATTGTTTGAAGTGATACAATTTTTATAGATTACCAAGGGTATTTTGTTTTGTTTTCAAAACATGCTTTACATATTCTGACTTTAAATTCGTATTTTTAAGAAAAGGTGAAAATTTTTATAGTGAGCCAGGTTTTAAAGAGACGCATATAAACTATAAATACAGAAGTGAGCGTATTTTTTAAACTGTTCAATTTTCTCAAGTCTTAACTTTTCTTTAATTGAGTTATTTGAATTTAAAAGAATTATAGCTTTTCGGGAATTGAATATTATTAGTCACTGTTTTCAAGAAAAGAATCATATTGAATGTTTGTCATTTAGAATAATGCAATAATAAAACCACAAATTGAACTAAACAATTCTAACACAGCTCTGTTAAGACAAATTCAAACTTAATTCGCATTCAGAAACAACCTTTATCTATGTTATTTTTGTTTTTTTTCTGTCAAAAAATATTTCTGACTGACAAGAAGTGTTACAGATTGTTTTGTGTTTTCATTTTTTTATAATTTTATAGTTCAAAGCCGACAATTTTGTACCAAGTACCACCATCGCCGCACTACACAAAGTTTCTATTTCTTATTCAACAATAAAAACCAGAGACAAGAGATAACAACATTCAATGTTATACTTTTAATTTCTAGAGAATATGTATGTAAGTCGGACAGGTGGGTTTGGGCACATTAAAAAAAAACATTTCCTTCCATTTTTTGAGAATCATATAATATATTGGATATTTTAAGTTGGTAACATGGAATCAATTTTAACATGAAGAGACAGAATGTTACCTACAGGCACAATGGGACACTGGACGGACATGAAATGCAGATAGTATCTTCAAATGAACATACAAAACAATAAGTTTCAGGAAAAAGTGTATTTGAACAAAGCTGAGCTGTCATAAAAGTTTGAAAGGTACTTATGCACATAGGTGTTCTATTGTTCATACATATATTTGATTGGAAAGTAAACCTAAATAGGAAATATTATTTTTATAATAGGCAAAAACATAATATGTAGGTTAAAAGAAAACAGTCTAAAAATGTACACAACTTGTAATTAAAATTGTATTTTTATGAATACCCTTATAATGATTAAATACAGTGCGCGAGCACTTAGGAAATCAGGGCCCTATTTCATAAACATTGACAGGTGACAATTCTACAAATTTGTCACACTTATGTGACAAGTTTTCATTGCATAATGTATTGACAGGTGACATATTTGTCAGTTAAATACAACGACAATTTTGTCGTGACAATTTTGTCATTGTCAAAGTATGACAATTTTGTCGTGAGCATTATCATCATCCATCATTTAAAATGGTGCATTTTCACTTTCCAAACAATTTTTCAAGTTATGCAGTACTGTACAAGTCAAAATAACCTTGCATGTATGTAGTTGCTGGTGACAATATCAAATAGTTAAGGAAAGGAAATTTTTTCTTCAGAATGCCCAATGCATTTTCTACAAGCCTCCTCGTTTTCTTATGAGCCCTCAAAAATCTTAATAATGCTTCAGATTGTTCAACTTGGGGTGGAATAACTGGTCTTATCAGCGTCGTGCTAATGAGCTATTCCTTAAAACCCTAGCATCGTGAGCGGATCCAGGCCAGCGTGCAGAAACATAAAAAAACTCCAAATTTGGGCCGCATACAAACATGGCATTAATTGAGTGGTCACCATTTCTATCAACAAATTCTGACTCATTATCAGTTGGTGCATCAATTCTTATTATTGACCCATCAACAATGCCAGCAACACAAGAAAAATTAGCAAAATATCTAAAACGTGTAGATAGATAAAATATTTTCCGAAGGCCAGCGGATTTCTTCCCCCATTGGTTTATCTACCGTCAGATTGCAAAATATTTTGACGCAGCGCTGAATGGAACTTTTAGAAACACCCTGTCCATCAGCAACTACATAGTACTGAGCTCCACTTCCAAGCCAGTGTAAAGCACATACAATTTGGGTCTTAGCATCAAGAGCATGGTTTCTTTTTGTGGGATGCTGGAGGTGCAGACCGGTTTTTAACAAAATATATTCTGCTGTTGTTTTGCAGACGCGAAATTTTTCCTTAAATTGATAATCACTTAATGAAGCGAAATCATTGTTTATCCTTTGTCTAAAAACTCGAGGGTGGCGTACCTCGCTTTCGTCGTCACTTTCACTTGAAAACATTATATCAAAATAAAATTGTCACCTTACGACCGAAACTCAATTGCCTGTCACAAATGTCAACTATATACTGACAAAATTGTAATTTGTACTATTTTTTCTGTTTCATAAAAAAATTGTCACTACAAATTTGTCGGGGAATTTGTGACAATTTTCAAAAAAATCCCTGACAATTCATTGTCATGACAATTTTTTTATGATCCAAAATTTTGACTTTGTAAAATTGTCAGGGAATTTTACAAAGTTGTCAATTTTTGTATGGGACCGAATTTATACAATTGTCAGATTGGGACTGGCAACGCTGCTGTGAAAGTGAAAAGTTGTAAACCTTTATCTCCTCTGTATTTTATTTTATTAAAAATCAATTTAAAAGTTAAAAATATATGTATATAATCATCTATTTATTCGTACATCCTTATCTGCAAAACTTGTTCAGATTTATAAAACAGGTAATACATTATAAAACTTAAAATCACTTAAAATATCTGCAAACTTGACTTGAACAATAAGCGTAAGAGCTGTCTAACGTCACCCGACGGCATCGAACAAAACACCAACGCTAACAATAGATCAGTAAAAATTTTTAAAAATAACTCAAAAATGTCCATATCAGATTCAGATTTGCAAAAAATTAAATACATCATCGATGATTCCCTGCATACTGAGCTCAAAAAGGCAACTGCGTACTTGGCATCTAAAGAAGATCTCAATGCACTAAATACAGAGATAACCTTCTTGAGAAAACAAAATGAAGACTTAGCACAGAAAGTTCATCAATTCGAGGCAAGATGCGTATTGCTAGAGGAAGAACTCGAAGCACAAAGCCGTGAGCTTAAGGGTAAAAATATTATTTTCTCCCTTCCATCTGAAATCACTGACCCGGAAGAAAAAGTGCGATGCATAACTCAGCTGCTTTTAGATAAAGCAGATATACAAGGAATGCCCAAACCCATTAAAATAAGCAGAAACAACAACATAATCAAAATGAAATTAAACACTGGTTGCAACGAAACTGCATTGAAAATGCTTAAGAACTCTGCTAAGCTGAAGAACACAGGTGTTTACATCCAAAGAGATCTAACTAAGCAAATGCAGTTAAAACGAAGAATTTTGTTGCAATACAGGAAAGTCATCAAACAAAATAGACCAAATGCTCCGGTGCTAATTAAAAACAACAATCTTCATATTGAAAATAAAATATTTTATTTGAATAATAGTAATACACTTGAAATTAATGGAAATGATGGCGAAAGTGAACTACAACAAATGTTTGGACAGCTGGACTTCAGAAGTGTCATAAACACAAAGCAGCCAAATACTCGTAGACGTCAAGATGAAAGTACTAGATCAATACCAACTAATGTTTCACCAGGGATGCCACTTCATCAAACTAGTAGCAGTGGTAGTAGTAGTAGTAGTGTATCAAGAAATTGAGAATTAAATGCCGTCAGCTCTTTAATTAATTGTTTTTGTAAAATATTAGCGTATAACATATCTGGTCTCAAAAGTAAATTATTGTTTGTAGATTTTTTCAATTTTGTCAAAACTTTTGAAATATTTCTCCTTTTTGAAACACATGTAACAATAGAAAATACAAGTAAATTTATAAAATATTTCAATGGATATAAACTACATTGTATTCCAGCTATTAAAACATCTATCAAAGGACGTGCAAGTGGAGGTTCTGTATTTGGTATAAAAACATCACATCTTGAATTATATGATTTTACTGTAATGCAAGAAACAACTGTAATTAAACTATTAAAAACTAACAACATGTATATAATGCCTCTATATTTAAACTGTAATAAGTGGACCGAAGATTTTGAACAACTAAATGATACTCTCTCTATTCATGCAAATGAGAGTATATTATTAATTGGAGATTTTAATGCTAGAACAAGTTGCAATCAAATAACTACCCTGAGAAACATCAACAATGATTGTTTAAACTATAACTCTAGAACATCCAAAGACTTAACATGCAATAGTAATGGTACTGTACTACTCGATATGCTTCAACTGTATGATTTTATTCTTTTGAATGGATGCACCAAGGGTGACCTAGATGGTCAATATACGTTTATTGGAGGATCAGGCAAATCAGTGATTGATTACTGTATGGTGAATAATGATTGGATTGAACTCATAAATAAGTTTGAGGTTCCATACAGACATTTCTCTGATCATATGCCAATCACCGTAGAATGGAAAACAGAACCCGGCTCTCATCAAACAAATCTAAAGCTGTTACCCCGACTTAAATGGAGAGAAGACGAAGCGGAAACTTTTCGGCACAAACTGGACATCTGTCTCTCAAGAATCCCAACTGACATCGAGTCTTCAGATACTCTATCAATTGAAATTATAAAATGCATAAGAAATTCCGTGAGCAAATCAAGCGACAATGCAAGGAAAGCGTTCAAACAAAAATGGTTTGATAAAGAGTGTATGAGAGCAAGACAAAAATCATTTGCTCTTTTAAAAGCATTTAAGAGATCCGACAATGAAGAATTACGTAAATGGTACATGCAGTCGAATTCTCAGTATAAACGTCTATGCTATGAAAAGAAACTTGGTTTTGAAAATGAACAAGCACAGTCACTTGGCAAAACAAAGAATACAAAGGAATTTTGGAAACTTGCAAAGAATATTAATGGTACTCAACATATAATTGGCACAGGTGTATCCGCCGCTGATCTTTCCTCTCATTTCTCGAACCTTCTTCAAACAAACTCTAACTTAGACTTTACTTATGCTGAACCTCTCATCACCGATGATATATTAGACACCGATATATCTTTGTTTGAAATAGAAGCAGTTTTACGAAAGGCTAAAAATAATAAAGCACCAGGTGAAGATGGTGTACCGTACGAATTTTTTAAGAACTCATCTCAAAGTTTTAAGTTGCAACTTGTTGTGCTTTTTAACAAAATTCTTACGAAAGCGGAAGTCCCTTCCTCGTACAAAAAATCGGTTATCTTCCCAATACATAAAAAAGGTTCTTTAAATGACGTCTCAAACTACAGAGGATTATCTTTAATGAATATTATTGCTAAAGTATTTTGCGGAGTTCTTGTCGACCGTTTGGAAAAGTGGGTAGAAGAGAAAAAGATATTATCAGACTTCCAGGCAGGATTTAGGAAAAATTATTCCACTGTTGACCAAATCTTTACTCTGACATCGATAGTCAAAGCATTTGAGGCAAGAAATAAAAAGGTTTATTCGATGTTTGTCGACTTCAAAGCAGCGTTTGATTTGGTAAATCGCAATGCTTTAATATACAAACTTTCGCAGATGGGTGTTTCAACCATTTTTTTACATGTCATCAAGAATATGTATACAAAAACAGAAGCTAACGTCTGGGATGGAGCGCATTATTCTGAATGGTTTAGTACTGATTCTGGTGTCAAACAAGGATGTCCGCTTAGTGCACTTTTATTTTCACTATTCATTAATGACATAGTTAACGACTTACCTGGAGGAATTAGAATGGCCGGAATCCGGATAAATGCTTTACTTTATGCTGACGACATGGTCATATTATCGGAATCGAAAGAAAATCTTCAATTAATGATAAACCGACTGTCTGCATACTGCGATAAATGGGGGTTAGAAATCAATACTGATAAATCAAAAATAATGATCTTTTCGCGATCCAATCGGACTGAAGCTGGAAGTAATTGGAAGTACAACGGAAGAAGTTTGGAAGTGACAAACGAATATAGATATCTTGGAGTGAACCTCAACCCACGACTGAATTTTAGTAAGCACCTTGACATTAAAGCCAAAACATCACAAAGTCTAATAAACTTAACATGGAGAAAGATTTTCTCGAACAACCTTGTATATTTGTCTACCAAATACCTAATTTTTAATTCAGTTGTGAAGTCCACTTTATGTTATGCAGCTCAAGTTTGGGGAATGGAAGAGTACGAGGAAATTGATAAATTTCAGAGGAGTTTCATCAAAAAAATCTTTAACCTACCAATCAACACCCCGAACTATGCGATCTACTTAGAAACTGGCTTACCAAAGTTATTTACAAGCACTTTGAAACTACAAGCGGATTATATTATTAAAGTCTTAGGTTTTCCAGATGAGCGACTGAGCAAAATGATGCTGCTTTACGAAATAAGGAACAAAGACTGGTGGTATGACAAATGGCAACGAATTGCCACTTCATTTGGTGAAGATATGCAAATTAATACAAGCAACATTCTTGATCTTAAGGAAAAAATGTATAAAATTATTCAGCTTAATGAAGACTCGGTTCGGAATCAATTTATAAAAACAGCTATTGAATCAGAGAGTCGAATATTATATAGCCAGTTACAATTTAATCTAAGCAACAATAACTACTTCAATGAATCTTTAAGCTACAAAGATATTTCTTTAATTTTCAAAGCTAGATGCGAAGTCTTATGTCTCAACGGTAGACCATACAATGGGAGTTTCAACCAGTTCTGTACGCTCTGCAATAATAAATCCAAAGAAGACTGCTTCCATTTTATAAGCGTATGTCCAATTTTCAAATACAAGAGATTCTCATATTTTAATAAATTCTCTCTCACTCTACAAGAGACAATCCTAATATTGAATGGACCAGATTGGAAAAATCTTGTCAACTATCTGAAGGAAATTTGCAGATTTAGAAAACTGATTATGAGTGAATATGATTAAACTAGTAGATGTATATATGTATGTATGTAAAAATCAATATATAATTAAAACCAAAATTTAAAAGAAAGAAAACCAATGTAAGAAAAAATTTAAGTTGCTAGTCGAGCTGACGGCAAAGCCAAAGCTTTAAAATTCAAAACAAATGTTTATGTATTTATTTTAAAAAAACTGTTAATAAATGAATTACTTACTTACCTTACTTACTTACAATTGTCAGGTTTGTCATTTACAAATTGTCACCTGTCGCACCTGTCAATATTTATGAAATAGGGCCCAGGATAGGACTAGAAAGGAGAAACCGAAGCACGTTGGTTTTGAATGTCTGCACTTTGTAAAGAGTGGAAAATATTGAGTCTAATAAAGCATTTTGCATTCGTGTAGTGTGGCTAAAAAAGAATACCTGTGCTTAACAGTCATCGGAAATCGAACTCAGGGGTATACTGATGGGGATTCCTAGCAGTATGGGTATTACTGTTGAATTATTTAAATGGGGAAATGCCACTGGTTATTTCACTACAGCCTTGTTTATAAAAATAACGATACAAAAATTAAGGTATGGGACCTTGCGGCGGTGTTCAAGAGAAAAATGCAAATGTTCCGGTAAGAAAACGATCTCCTACCATTTTTAGAGCTCTCTTTTTAATTCTATACAAAAGACTCAAGTACGTTATTGGGGCACCAGCCCAAATTGTAGTCGATTTTTGAACGAATAAAAGCTTTGTAAATTTTAGCCAGATCAGAAGAAGTTTTTGGCGACTTCAAATATGTTTTCACTCCACTCTAAAACTGAAAGCTTATCAGTTCAATGCATGGGAGCGTAAGGGTCCGGCCACGCAATGAGCGACGAGCGACTGAGCGACCGAGCGACGAGTCGCTGAGCGACGCAAAAAAATTAGAACACATGAGATCGTATGGAGGCGGCCACATAAACCCTAAGCGACTGAGCGATTTATTAAGCGACAGAGCGACGTCGCGTCGCTCTGTAATCAAATCTGTTTTAATTTTTCAATCGATCGCTGAGCGACGTAGAAAAAAGATGTGTACAATAAACACTGAAAGTTTAATTTCAGCTGTCCAAAAGCTGTTCGATATTTCTCAAAATTTTACCAGATGTTGAAAACGTTATTCTTCGTTATACAAAAATGTTTTGGAGATAAAATCATTTTTTGTTCGTAAAATTTTCGAGGTGACACATTTTTTTTTCAGTTTTTTTTTTTTTGATTTAAAAAAAAAACCGTTTATTGAAATATTTTCCAAAAATGTATTGGTTTTGTATCACGTTACAATAAATAATACAAAATTGATTTCGAGGGTTAACCAAAATGTTCACCTTTTTTTAAATTGCTATGGTAAGAAAACCACCCACGCAATTTTCTTGGGAGCCCTTTCTGCATTATTATCTGTATAACAAAATTTATTTGGAGTCGATATCTCTACTATTTCTTGAGCTATGGACGACGAAAAAAACGTCGCGAACGTACGGACGTACAAACGCACGTACACACACAGACATCTCTCTTAAAATCTTTTATTTAGACTCTAGGGACCTTGAAACGTCGAGAAATGTCAAAATTTTTAATTCGACAAATCGGACCGATTACTTTCTATGGGAATATAAAAATGTCACCGATAAAGGGTGGGAAAAAGTTGGACAAATTTGTAATTGTTTTGTTAAGTTTTTATTTATTTAATCTTTAATTACAAATAGTGTTTTTTGTTCAAAAGATGGTACTGACATACGACAATATTGCAAAATCGATCTGGAAATCTGCGAAAATTCAGAAATAAATGATGAAATTCACCATAATTTTCCCTTTCACGATTTATGGGGTGTACACCAAATCTGCGGAACCTCGATCTTATTACAGATCTATTTTTTCCAACTAATCGCTCAGCGACGTGTCGTTTAGTAAATGGCCACCCATCGCTCAGATTGGTCGCTCAGCGACTCGTCGCTCGGTCGCTCAGTCGCTCGTCGCTCATTGCGTGGCCGGACCCTAACGCTTTTGCGACAGTAGACAGGATTGAGTTTTCGAAGAAATAAAATCTTCAAGATTTCTTATTGCCCATTGGACAGTGCTATCCAGATCAGAATTTAATGATCTTATCATATGCTACCGTTGTTGATAGACCACATCCGAAGAACAAGGATGTGAACAATATTACCTTAGACATTGTTTTTGGCTCATTTTTGTTGCGAATTCTTATTTGTATGAAATGTATTCACCTTCAAAATAAATGAGCACTTTCAAAAAATTATGTTTTGGAAAGAAAAATAGAATTTTTTAGTAATATTCCGGTTTTTTCTTCAGGAAAAGACCCTCACTTATCTGCCGAAATCTTAAGTTTTTTTTTTAATTTCTGTGAATAAAAAAAAAAGTCTGAAAATAAGATTAGAAACATACATTTCTCTCTAAGATTGTTCCAAGCAGATAAGATTTTCTAGTATATTATCCATATTGTTTGCTGTCACAGTTTCATATGTTTCTTTTTTCAAAAATTTGCTTAAAAATATATGGTTTAATTTCCCAGATGCAATTATTATTTAAAACATTTAAAAAACTAGAGAGGCTTAAAACATAAAAATAAAAAAAATATAAGAAGAAACTAATGAACAAAATTCATAATGTAAAAAAAAATAATAATTTCATCCAGAATAATAAGAAAAAGATAAAAATTTAATTTTTTTGGATATAAGTAGTTAAAGGTAAATTAACGAAAAACTAATAAAGCATTACTCAAAATATAAACAATTCTGACAGATTTAATGGGGGTTTTAAATAAGTATTAAATTATCAAAAAGATTATTTTTCTGGAAACTTAAATATATAAATATTTTGCTATTTTAATTCACGCACCCACTGAAACTTCAGCTAAGATACACGGACGTAGCGTTTGATATTTTTAATAAGAATTTACTAAAAAAAAAAACATATTTAATAACTATCTTAAACTTATTTTCATTCAATACAAACCTTTAGCATTATTCTTAAAATTCAAGTTTTGACATCAGCTCTTTTATTTAGAGAGCATCATTTCAAATTATTAAAAAATTTATTCAAGTATTGTTATTTGACAAATATTTAGAACTATCATCATCACCGCATAAGCTTAAAAACCGGGTCCACTCCTGGATTCCTATAAAAAGTCTCACTTATCCCGATATCTAGCCAACACGTTTCTTCAAGTTTTAAAAGCATTTAATGAACCAAAATTTTGTAAGTTCCTAGATTTAAACAGCATCAAAACGCTAAAAGAAATTTAAAACAATTTAACATGCATTTGTACCTTTCACTAGCAAAATTGATTAACTGCTCAATCCCATCAGGATGCATAAAAGTTATTGCCTCTACACTTTTCTCCAAGTACTTGTATACACACTTTTTCCACAAATTTTATTTTATGCTAATAAACATGTTCAAATAACTACATAAAACTTACAAAAACAGCATCATAAAATAAACTTTAGCTCCTGGCATGTATCTTGTTAAGTTGTTTGGTAATATGCACAAGTTATGACAACAGAGTCTAATACGGAAGTAAAAAATGATTCGTTAAGAGTGAAAATGTATTTTAAAAAAACTAACTCTCTGAATTATAAATTGTTACCATAAAAGAATTCTCGTTAAATATAAATAACAATTTATTGACTTATGAACATAAAACATATCTTTCTTTTTTTTTTAATCCATAACAGACTTTTTATATTTGTTTTATTTTTATATATGAAAATATTCAAAATTAATAATGGCTCTTACGTAGGTACCACAGCTTGTCATAATGCCAAATATGAGCTAGATGCATAATCTCATTTACACCTAACAAAAAACTTTTCCTTTTATATTCACGATTAGTTTAATCTTTTGATTTATAAACAATTAAGTCAGTGTAGTGTAGACATTTTCAAGATAACAATCAGGAAAGACATGGGGAAATTTTCCATAGAGCTTCCACTTAGCAAAGTTACACTACTGGCTGTAGCTATTTTCCATATAGTCGTACTCGTACTCGTATCTTCCCATAACAGGAAGTCTCAGTGATGTGATGCAGCACTGGCGCTGTAACCATAATCAACAAACGTCTCTGTCTATTTGAAGACAAAATAAATCATTTGTATCTTTTTTTTTTGTTTAACTTTTGTATCTAAATTTTCATCTTTTTTCTTGTATCTTCTCTAAGTCTCATTTTTGTGTTTTATTTTTGGGTAAAAGAGAAATGATGATGATCTCAGATAGTTTGTAGTTTGTGTATTGTGCGGATGATGGTTGATAGTCGTGGACAAAAGATTCCTCCATTAAAATTTAAATTTGCATTATATAAACAAAAGAAAAGAAATTTTGAGGAGAAATAGTTTCAAATGTTGCTGCGTTTTGCATACGAACAAAAAGAAACAATAGACTCTAGGTCTTCCCTATTTATTAATGCTATGCAAAGGCGAGGACTATTTTCTTTAAAACTTTGGTTGCCATGTAGCATTGAATAAAAATAAGTATAATCGTGCGACGAATGGACGAACAAACAACGACCAACGACGAAGCGGACGGACGGACGTTGCAAGTCTTATTGCCCCGCCATTAAAGATCTATAACGAAAGATTAAACTTGAACTAAACCTTGAATAAGCAAAAATACTATACAAAAAATCTTTTTTTGCGGTGGCGGTGCATGGCACACGGCGCAACGTTACTGCTTGTTGCAGTTTGCCGCCGAACGACCATCAAAGGGGAGGGGGTTGAATATTATTTTCACTTTCTTTTTCGATGATGTTAGTTAATGATGGTAATATGCTGATGGTGGTAGTGGTTGGTCGATTGTGACGAATATGTTTTTGCGTTTATGCAACAAAACGCATACCTAAACACACTATACTACACATACTCTTACCATCACACAACAACTGACTATAATGAAAAGTGTCCCGCAATGAAATGAAAACGCAAGAAATTATTGTACTCGGAAAGTTGCGCTAAATAAATATACAAAAGAAATAAAATTAAAAAACCAAAGAAGAAAATACTTTTTTTATTTTTATATTTGTTTTATGAAAGAAGGTAGTTTTTATTTTTTGTTGCAATTTCATTGCCTGGCACCGAAGACCGAGCGTATACGAAAGACACAGCTTGCATTTAGCTGTGTTTTGGAATAAATAAATATCTACAATAATTTGTACATGTAAAGTGAATTAAATTCGATTGTTATGATGATAAGAGAGTTGTTGTTAAAAAAAAATGAAGTTCGCTAACCAGCTCTTTTGTTTTGTTTATTATAATGTTTTAAAGTTTATATAGCTAGGTAAGTACTATCGCAAGTAAGCAATTATTATGGCTTTATTTTTCATTTATATTATTTAATGGATGAATGAGACTAAACAATAAATCTTTCAGGCTATTTAACTATCTTTTATTGTAAGATATAGGTGGTTTTTCCGTATAATGTTAGGTTTGCTTTTGTTGGGGAAAAATAGATAAAAATTCAAAGATATAAAATCAAATTTTAAAAAAATGTATAGTGTATGCACTTATTTTAAAATATGAACGAAAAATTTAGTATCTTGCGATAGTTTAATAAGTGCAACATGAGGGCTAGTTCAAAAATTGTAATTTAAAAGATTATTATCTCTTTATTGAATTCACAGAAATAGGAAAGTGAATGGGAAAGTAGTTCAAATTTTATTTTATGTACCTGTAGAAAAGTCTTATCTTATCCTGATTTAAGGCCAATGAACGTCCAAAGCTGGTTTTAAACATTTTCAATTTGAAATAATTATATCGCAAGGTGTTTTCATCGAAGGATATGATCTTCAACATAAAGGAAAATGGGATTGTTATATTTTCGGTATTATCTGTAGCTCATAAATTATTGACCTTAAATTTGTTTTAATTTTTCTAAGGTTTAAAATTGTTTCAATAAATCAGTCTCTCAAGATCAGAATCATTTAGTTTGATCTTGATTGTTTTTTTGCGTTGATTTTTTTTAAAGCTTATGGAATAGATTAGAGATTAGATTAGATTAATTCTTAATTATACAAAAAATGGTTTACAAATTTCATTTCTTAAGAATAAGAGCATGGCTTTTCTGCCGTCTGCCTGATGTGACATTTCATTACAATTTTTAATATGAAGTGAACAATAAAAAATGAAAGTTACTAATAATATAGGTAGAATGTGTACGTATATTATAATTCTTATTCAATTGATTTGAAACACAAAATTTTGGCAATTTTAAAATGATTTGAAACACAAAAGATATACCAATTTTGAATTATTTTATATTATTTTATAAGCAAAAATTTCACAATTTTTTCAATTTTAAAGTGATTTGGAACACAAAAAAAAATTCAATTTTTAAATGATTTGAAACACAAAAAAAGGATGCATTAAACTGTAGTAACTGGATTTTTTAAGGATTTAAATATCGAAACTGTTGCGGAAGGTTAATGCGTGTTTGCAATAATTATATAAAGTACACCATCCTATAGTCCTCCGTTTAATATTTCGTAAAGTCTGCTTGGAGAAATGTAGCTCTCATCAAAATAGAGTCGGCGGATTTCCTGCAGTATTGGGCAAATGGCAATGAGATGGTTAATATTTTCATTTTCTCTTCTATTGCAAAGCCAACAGATTTGGGGTAAATCTGCTCGATGAGGCATAAAGTTTAAGTTAAGAACTTCAACACGTGCTCTAAATATGTAGCTTATAATTTCAGTCGAGTATTCATTACGAAAATAGTTCATTCCTGAAGAAATTTGGTGATTGAGATTCTTATAAATGCTCCTAAAAAATGTTGAATTCGCTCTGGATAGATGTTGGTTATATAAATCTTTTCGTCTATTTTCGCAACAACCTCCGCAAACATACCCTGATGCCATTCATCAACATTTGACTCCAATAATGATAGATGAGCTGCATGAGAATGAGCTAGTTCATTCCAGTCCTTGAATGAAGAAGCGTTAGTTTGCAAAAGTCTTGTCATGATAGACTTATGAAGACTTGTTCCATTTCTTCTCATAGCGCTTATCAAATAATCATAGTTGGCTTTCAGATTTCTTATGTACAGAGGCATTATACCAGATTCCACATAGATAGCATAGTTAGGCGTTGAGTTAGGTAGTCTGAATAATCGTTTGAAGAAATATCTCTGCACCGATTCAAACGTCTCGAGATTTATATAGCCGAAAACCTGGGCACCATAGCACATACAAGTGTTGACCGTTGCATGAAAAACACGGTATTTTGATGCGAGATCGATATCTTGGTTTGCAAAGAACTTAGTCCACATCATACTCAAGGCTAGTTTTTCTTTATTACTTTTTTGTTTGGCATGTTTTGAAAAATTAAGATTGTGTGTAATCCAAACACCCAGCTACTTAAATTCTTGCACAACGTCGATGTTTACATTATTGAGAGACCATTTTTCGGCGGGTTGTCTTAAATTCTTTATGGGTATCAATTCTTTCACTCACTTAGTCACTATTGAAAAAACACATTGAGATTCCTTGACAAGATAAGTTCGAAAATTTAGCATTCCTTTTACCTTTCGATCCTCGACATTTTTCAGGAAATTTGATTGAAGAGAATTATTTTACAATTTGAGGTGGAGAAAAGCTATAAAATAAACCTAGAAAAAAAAATGTAATGAATGAAGAAAATAGACGTATGTACATATATTGACATTTAATTCGAAATCCAAAAAAGAGAAGAGAGTAATGTGTTTTAAAAATCGCTTTTTAAATTGAGACATCATTAAAATTGAAGCTGCAACATGTCTCTGTGCTTAATAGACACTGGCGGAAAAGCGAAAAAATGGTCCAATTTACTACATTTAAATCAATTTAAAGATTTTGATGTAGTTAAAAGGAAGTGATATTTTTAAATATGGCAGACAAAAATGTTTTCCAAAAATGTCGTTAGTGGCCTTGGAGCTGGCATTACTAACTATTAACTTTGGTTTACCATTTGTAAATTTTGTCTTAAACTTTTAGGTACATGAAAAAAATGCCAAAATTTATTTTTGCAACCTGATTATTGGTTAAAGTGTTAATGTAACAACAAAAGTTTAAATAAAATAATGTTTGCCTATTATGAACGAAAAAAAAACTTAATGCCTTCAATTTTGCTTCAAAGACAAAGTATTTTTAAACGATTGGTGTGGTAGAATCAAAATTTAATAAAATGCACGACTGGGTCGCTTGAACTTGCTCATGCATCCAATAATCTTTTTATAAATATTTCCTGTATTTTAAGATTTAAAAATATAACTGTAAAAAAAGTTTGTTTTCAAAAATTCAAATGCCATTTGGTTCCTCAAAAAAAAACTTAATTTTTCAAAATATTTATTTGAAAACCGTTAAAGCTTTTTTTTAAATACATTTTTATATAAGACATTGTTCAATTTTAGTTTCAAAATATTTTTAGTATGCAGCTATTTATAACTTATCAATATAAGTTTAAAAATTTGATGTGTCTAAAAAAATGATGACCAATTTTTGGAATATCGAATTTCGAAAAAAATTAATATTTCGTTTTTTAAATTTGAATATTTCATGATCGAAAATGTCTTCAAACTAATTAAAATCGGTTCATTAGTTCTTGAGAAAACTTAAAAAAAAAAAAAACGGTTCTAGGGGGGCTACCCTTCTTTAGCAATACAAAAATATAAGCAAACAAATTTAAGAGAATATTTAATAAAAACTGTTTTTGAGAACATTCGAATTTTCGATTTTTGGCCAAAAACTTTGTATGTGGTATACTGTTATTTTTAGTATTAGAAAAAAAAATGAAAAATACGCCTAACGCGAATTGGCTTAAAGCCCTAATTTCCAAGTTTGTACTCAATCGACCCAATACTTTAGGCTGTAGGGGCGAGGATAGGCAGACAAATGGAAAGAATCTGGGGACCCACTTTTTTCGACTTCTCTACCAACGTTATGTCATGTTTCATCAAAATCTCTACTTTCGAACTTTTACGAATGCAACACTTGACATAAATTATCTCGTCTATCCAAAACACCACCCTTTTACATTTCATACCTGTTTGGATTTTTTTTTGTTCTTAGTTTGCACGATAAATCAAACAATTTTAACAACTTTCAATAACATCCAACTCTTGGGAAAATTTTAATTACTTTCCCTTACGCCAAAAAACTCCTCCTCATATCAGACATGTCTATATAATTTTTTGATTCTTATTTTGTTTGCAAAATTTAACACATGTTTCATTAAGTTATAATTATATTAGAGGGTTTTTCGATAGCCTTTTTTCATACAGTACTCAAAATATCATTACTTTATAATATCATTACTTTCATACAGTACTCAAAATATCATTACTTTATAAAATACGTCTAGACACAAAGCTAAAGGGTAATATTTGAGTACTTTGAATACGTTCCTCAGGGTTCACCGCAGTCGACCCGAATTATAAAATTTCATGAATTAATTATTTGGATCTTGTAGTTTTTTTTTAGACATTGTTCCCGAACTATAAATATTATATGTATGTATTTTTACTAACAAACATATCCCAAGGGCTTTGCATAGCTTCTTTTAACCGGAGCTTTATAGAAGTAACTTAGTTTCTATAAGGAAATTTCTAAGAAATTATTAAGATCACAAAATTTCTATCAAAGTCTAATTACAAAAATGTTAAAATTAAGCTCCAAAAAAAAATATTATTATAAGATAAAAAAAAATTAAAAGCATAGCTTCGATAAGGTTTCCAAAATCATCAATTATTTGCAAAAAAAACTTGTTACATATATCAAATCATACTCCCAACCTACGTACTTCCATTTTTTTATAATGATCTTCAAAATTCATTGCACAAACAATTACTATACGACTATCACATGTTTTATGTCGCAAATATATCACTATAATCGTGTGATCATGCAAAATTTATTGGTTCGATGCCATATCAAACCAGGAAAGCTCAAAACTTATAACTTCAAAACGATAACTCTTTGAAATTACAAAATTGTATACAAAATACTCTACTGATCGTCATGATGATACAATACTATATCATAGTATTATTTATTTCACTTCCACTTTCGCTAAGTGGGTCATTCTCATCAGTTTTAAAAAATTTAATTAGTACTATAAATATTCAAGTCACGTTTGAATTCCGCCTTTATGATAATAATCCATCAGCTTTTAAATATCAAGCCATGCCAAAGTGGTGCTTATAAGTTCGACAAAAAATATACGTCTAAATCGATTATCGTTGATTGTAGTCTTCGTCGTCATCGTTGCCGTCTCCACTGCAACCGAAGCCTTTAAAACATTTTATTAACACTTGATCTAGTGACACTTTTATGTGATTTCCATACTTAATTCAAAAATCAAATCAATTTCTTACAGTCAACTCACGAATTTGATATTGTTATATCTTGAGGTTGGTTGAAAGGGCTTATTTTAAAGAAAGAAAAATATTGCATAACAAATTGTTTGGCAGCTCGATCATCCAACCCATCAAAGAGGAAGACGAAATCGAAACTCGAAGTCTATGGTTTGTGTAATCAAATTTATCGATGGATTATTGTTGGGTTGATTTTTTTTTGTATGTTTGCGCTTCTTTAAATCCACACACTTATGCCAAGCCAAGGTTTCGTAATATTAATGTGGATAGTAAGTTTTAGCATGAAGTTCATAATTTATTAAGCATTGCGACATTCACTTTTTTGAGCAAATTATTGCCCTAAAAATGTTATTGTTTCCAATTTATTTTTGTTTGGTTTCAAATTAGCTTTTTATAGGCTGTTAATGTATAATTAATTAGATCATTATTTATTTCTTAACCAGAACAAGTTAATTTTAATTATCATTCAAAAAAAGCCTTTATAATTTATTCTCTGTCGCATAAACCTAAACCATCGGGTCTTAATGAAAACAACTATCTAAATTAGCCCAATCCAATGCTAAAGACATTGAGGTAGGTATAGGTAAGTAGATGAGGTGTGTCAACATTATATTGAAATTGCATCTTAAAAAGGTCTTACGTGCCTTCCTCTGCTCTACTCTCATTCGCAATTGCCAAAAAAAAATATTTTCAAGATGTGATATAAATAAAAATGTCAACTTCACTTCAAGTGCGATATTGATCACATCACGTTTCGCTTTCACTACGTTTTAAACTGCAATTTTGTAGAAATGTTTACCTTTTTTTTTTATGTTTGTTATGTTTACAAAATTCAGTTCGATGATTTTCGGCACAAAAAATCTTTATAGGGGCGTTGGTGCGGTTAATCATGGAAATTTCTTTCCTTTGTGATTTTAATAAATTAGTTCAATTACATTTCTCTGCCACGCTCAGCAATTTGTCTAATTTAAAAAAAAATGAGAATAAATTAGATTATCATCAAAATTATGGTTTCAATTGTGTATTCTCATGGAGTTTTTAAGCTTTAATAGAAAAAAATAGTTTTAAGAAACATCTTGACCTATTTTAAGGAAATACAAATTTCAGATTTTTCTTTTTTTTTACATTCAATATTGATTTTGTAAAAATTATTCAAACTCATAAATATAAATACAAAAAGTGTTAAAAATTGAACAAAATGTATTTATTTTGTAAAGCAATCCAATGTACGATTTCTAAATATGCCAATTGCGGTTTTTATTGAAAAGCTGAAATTCGGAATGTATTAAATTTGTTAATGTAATACAATTCTATTGATGATCATATCAAGAATATGATTGAAAGAATCCTTCTCGTTGCATCATTTTTTTAAAAGTAATAAAATAAATCAATTAGAATATTAATTGTGTTTTATCAAAAATAAAATAAAACCTATTATTTGTTGTTAATTTTTCCTATTTTTGCATTCTGAAAAAAATAAACATATTTTTCAGTATAAAATACATAAAATCTCCAACATCTACACGTGATTCTATTAACATGAGAACATTGAACTCAACAATAGAATTATTTTCAAGATCAAAATTTATCAGAGTGTCAATAACCAGATTCAAGGCAAATTGAGATCATTTATTTACCATTTATAGAACCCACCATAATCAATCTATAAAATTTGGAATCCCTAAAAGGATTTACGGAAAAGATTCATAAAAATTGAATGAACAAAATTTCGTTTTAAAAAAAATGCTGTCATGACATTTAAATTTATATACATATTCAACATGTCATAAAAATTCGTCTAGTAAATCATCAAGGACAACTATTGACAAATTAATACAATAAGGTGTCAAAAAAAAAAACCCAAAAAACCAAGGGCTTATCTGTGAGTCACTTAAAATTGGTACATCATCTGAAAGAAAAAAACCATTTTGCAATAACAACCAAATACCTATTTACCTTCACAAAATTTAAAGCTTTAACAATAACTCAAATTTGTATATGTTAATGTATATTCCAACCTACATTTTAAGTAATATTAATTATATTTATATTGTAAAGTCTCTGTTTAAATTTCCATCATAGACAAATCACAACATAAAAGGAGAGAAATGTTTATAAGCAATTTCATAATAAAGTTCGTTATTCAACTCTTTTGTTTTATGTCAGTATTTTCGTTTTTTTAATTTCATTTAAATCTCAATTTTTAGGTAAGAAATGTTGTTTATCTATGCTAATGTTTTTTTTTTTTGGTGGAACACGGAACTAATTTATTTTCCACCATTTACGTAAGATCATCCACCTTTTTGATGAAACATAATAAAAAAAATCAAAAAAATAAATAAGAAACATCTTTCCAAAATAAGCTTTTTACCAAACTATAACTGATGATTGACCTTTTATAGACTTTTGCCACTTAAACCACAATCACTTCACAATAGCTAATTGAATACTTCCTTTGTTTGCCAATACACACCACACCACACCATACCATACCACACCACACTATCTATAAATGCAGTGCAATACCGGAGAATTATTATACATATTAAGATTTTATAATAAGATGAAAAAATGCAAACAAAAATAATAATAATCATCTCGAACGTCTTTGCATATATTCATACTTAAATCACATAGCTTCGCTTTCAAACAGCTTAATCATCTTTTTCCTTTCACTTTCATCCACTCCATCGCGATCGGTGGAATTAGCGAAGAGGTGGATAGATAAATATTGACCATTAGATGGCGGAAAAAGAGCATCGCATCAACCAGCCACCCAGCGCAATGGAAAATCCATGCGATTGATAAAATAATCAATTCAAATTATTGTTTTCGTGACAATATAGATTTGTTGCTCAAACAACTAAACTGATATTTGTCAGCTGTTTTCTTTAGTTGTTGTGTGTGTTTTTTTTTTTTGATAAAATGTCACGTTAATTTTCAAAACCAAAAATCACACCAACAATCAAAACAAACCCCCTAAAATAATCCAAATCAAAAACAACAACATTCGCAGTCAAACCGTCGTCGTCGCGTCGCACTCGTAGTTATGTTCATATGCCCACAGTTGTATGTTGTCCGTTTGGCTTCGCACACTCAACACAGCAGCAGCAGCAACAGTAACAGCAGCAGAAGCAAAAAAATAAAAGACACTAACAGCAACAACAACAACAACCACGAAAACAACATCAACAAAGCCCCCATGTAACAGATTGTTCGATGTAAGATGGCAAACTATTTTTTTTAACGTATCCGACTTTTAGTCTTTCGCGATCGGCTCCACATTCATGTCAGACTTCTTTGAGCTTTTACTCAAGAAGGTCGAATGTTTTTCGTCGTTATTTTCTCTCCTTCGTTTGAATAATTTATATACAACCGAACACAAGATACAAAAATAAATAAATATTTCGTGATCATACCTCCAACTACTCTACTACCTGGTGAATGCGATATTTTTCACACGCTCTTCAATAAGGATAATCGCATCGATTTTTTCTGGATCAAATTCAACTTCTACGGAGAATTAAGCAAACCAAAAATAAAAGAAAAAAGTATCGATTTTGCAGAAAGTGTTAAACACGGTCTTGTTTTTGAGTTTTTTGTATTTTTTGTATGCAAAAAAAAGAAACATTTTTTGTAAGGCTTTTTAAAATCTTGGCCTAGAAAAGAGAAAGTGCTCGCGTTTTTGTCAGTTTGTAGTTTATATATTTTTTTTTATTATTATTATTTTGTTGTTGTTGTTTTTGTATATAACTGAGAGATCAGTTCAGCTCATTGTCTTACCCGGAGGTGTGCTTCTTTTATTTGTATTATTTATTTTACCAGTCGTGGTTTTGTCTTGTATGTCAAAGTAAGAGTATCTTTTAACGTTTGGATGTTTATTTTATTTTTGCGTTCTTTTCTGGAGCAACCAGGTGTGTAGTATCAACATCGTATACGACGAAAGGAGTGTGGGATTTCTTTTGTTCCGATTTGACAGTAATTTGATTATTTTTTTGTTTTTAAGTTTTTCTTCTGTGAGATTTAAAATTTTACTAACGGGATTCATAAAAAGAAAGATTGAAAGTGTTGTGAAAATTCAGATTTAACATCAAATACGATTTTTTTCTACAATATATAAATGGCAACAAGTGATGTATATAAAAAAGATAATGTGATACACTAAACTTTTATTGGATAACAATTTTGGATAATTTATTAAATTTACAAAAAGTGAGTATACAAAAAACAAAAATAATTTATAAGAATTTTAAAAGAAAAAAAGGGATTTTTGTATGTCTAATTATATTTTAAGGTTCTTTTCTCAGCTCTTTTGTTTCTATGCAAAAAATCCTATTTGATATCTTAAAAACTTTAGTATTTCTTCATTTGTTTGTTGAGTTTAATTTTATTACTTTCGGTAAACGATCTAAGAAAGCCAAAATGACACATCTATTGGGAAGGGTCAAGGTTGTATGAGCAATGGTGAATACTATTAACATGAAGTCAAATAATTGAAGAAATCATGTCTTAGGTTTCTGAAACTTTTTGGTACAGGGTACAAAATTCGTAACCCATACAAATGTTATATTTGTTTATAATTTATAAATCTATAAGGAATAAGAATCACAGACTAATGATTTTCATAAAATTAAACAGTTTTAATTTGAACTTGGAAAGTTTTGAATTAAAAAAAAAAATGGATTGGGAAGTTAGCCCTACTCATCAAAACTGTTTAATTTAATGACTGAAAAAATTTAAATCTAGAATTAAATCAGACTTTGAAAAAGAAATTCAAAGAAAGTAAGATTTTTGGATAAATACTATTTTATGGATGGTTCATGTGGTGATATAATTTTGAACCTCACACTTTTAAGAACAGCATTGGTATAATCAGTTTATTATGGTAAAGATTTTCAAATTGAAATATAAACAACCTAAATGGCCTCACTATTCATTACCTATAATATATCCAACTTACAAAACGATACTTGTTGCAACAAAAAGATTTCCTACAAATTTCAAAAAATCAAAATTTGAAAGTGTCTTCTACACGAATTTGGATTTTTTTTAAACTGGACATGATTTAAATTAAAATAATTTCAAAACAAATTGTGTTGGGACTTCCAAAAGTAATTATTTTCATTTTATTTTTACATAGTCAAGAAACAATAGAAGAATAATTTCTTTTCTTTTTTTCTTTAAGTGTTTTATTTGTAAATAAATAAATAATTATAATAAAATTTAAAAATATTACTAACCATTTTTTAAAACCCCAATGAAATAAAGTTCAAGCATTTTTTAAGAAGTTTAAAACTATAACTTTATACATAGTAAAATTTTCTTTCAAAGTTATTTATGTTGTTTCATTCTAAAGCTGCAGAATTCTTAGTCTTGAAATTCCTTCCAGTGATCCTTCCGTGAGAGCTTTAAACCATTATTTATTTCAAATCCTTGTCTTACCCTTGGATTATTTAACATTTAAAAACTTTAATTATACAAGGAATCAAGTTATCAATTAAAAATAATAAATATTTTGTTTCTATTTGAAAGAAAAGCAACATATCCACCGAAGAATTATCATCAACTTTTTTTCATACCAAAAGGATTTAACGAAAAGTTTGAGTAGTAATTTGATTTGTTTCAAAAGCTGATCGAAGTAAAACAACGTTACAGAGATTTTTACATAATTACCATACAAAACATTTAAAGCATACAGAATCAGCCAAGCATTTAATTTGCATAAATCAATTTTCTTAAGAAAACTCTTACCTACCTCAAAGTAACTTTTTTCGTATTGTATTTATTTTTCTTCGAATGGAAAAAAACAAAAATATTTTTTACATTTCATTCAAATTTGCATAACCAAAAATGTAACAGTACAACGAAAGAAAAACAAATAACTGGATCATCATCATCACTGTAATCATAATATGATGATGGTTGTAAACACTCATTTTGAAGCAATTCAAAATGCATTTAAAGTGCTTCATCATTTGTTTTACTTCTTACGCGTTCGTCATCATATTGCTGCCGTCCGTCCGTCGTCGTCGTTTATTCTTACACAATCAATCGCAATAATGCACTCAACCGGCGGCGGCGCGCGGTGCTGGTAGTTGAATGTTGATATAAGAAGCGGTGCGGTGCGGCTTCGACTTGAGGTTTGACTTAGCGTGATGGCTCTTGGCAATCAACTGCCAACACTTTGACGATTGTTTTTGGATGACGAATTTAGTTATCAAAAAAATAAACAAAACAAAAAATTATGTGTGCTGTTTCGATGTTGTAACACGTTTTTATGTTTTGAATATTATTTTTAAGTTGGCATAACGTTACGTAACAAAAAAGTCTGCATATATGGCTGTCGGCATGGTGATGGTGATGGCTCGGCGGGGTTTTTCTGCTTCTTGAAGGTAAAAACAAAAAAAAAAAAATACAAAACTTATGCTTTCTTTCGAGACGCACGCTGCCGCTACCGCTCGTCGTCGGCCGACCGTTGGCTTCGCCACACTATTTCATATACAACACATAACTGTATGTATATTGTTTGGGCTTATTTCCGGTTGAGACGCAGACCGTGTGGTTACACCAATATCTTCTTTCTTTGGTTTTGTTTAATTTTTTTTTGATTTTTGTTTTTGCTTGATGGTTTTGTTTGTGCAGACCCACAGCATATGCGTCAGTTATGCTGCAATATGCGGATGGAATGGAAATTTCTCTTCTTACGCAATATTTTTTTTTTTTTGAATACAAAAATTAAAATAAATCTCAATTTGAGCGAGAAACAGATTAAAGTCGAGATAAATTTATTGTTTTGTGGTATTTTTATTAAAGTGTGACAGTGACAGTCACTCGTTATAAATAAATACAAAACTGGGCCATAAGAAGTTGCATCTTGCATAATATTTAAGATTTTTGTTTTTTTTGTTTATCTGTTCGGTGATAAGGGAATTCTGTCTTTTTTTTATTAAGATCAATAAAAATATCAAGTCAATAAAATTAGACTACATCGAAACAAATGAGTTTATAAATTATTATTTTGGAAAGTATAATTAGCATAAGGTTATCCATATGAATTGAATATATTTAGATAGAATTTCTTTGAGATGTTTTTTTTATAAGAAGCGGTGTTTTTTATTTTCATTGTCTGCATGATAATGAGGTTTTGAGTTTGGTCTTGACTTAAATTTCTAAATTTAAAGGGGACAATGTCAGTCTATGTGCTCTATAGCGTTGACCTTAGAATTGTTTTTTTTTTGTATTTAAATGAGAAAATTTAAGAAATTCTTGACAATAGACATTTCTAAATAATGGGAACCTTAAATAAATACAAGAATAGATTGGAATAGAGATATATTAGATAAGTAGGGTAGTAAAAGTTTAAGAAACAATTTAAAAGAAAGTCTTGAAACTATACACTATCTTAATAACAAATCAAT
The DNA here is from genome assembly GCA_920104205.1 of Eupeodes latifasciatus. Classification (NCBI taxonomy): domain Eukaryota; kingdom Metazoa; phylum Arthropoda; class Insecta; order Diptera; family Syrphidae; genus Eupeodes; species Eupeodes latifasciatus. The sequence goes on along the minus strand of OV049925.1, from coordinate 6,506,504 downwards.
AGCTATTCATAATTATGACTTTTGAACAATGTTTTTCAAAATTTTGATAGCTGTATCATAAAATAAGGAAAGTAATAGTATAGGGTACCAACAAATCATCTTTAAGCTTTATTATCTTTCTATCTGTGAAGCTGCTCTACTAAAAACAATGTTAGCAGTAGAAGCTTTATATATTTTTCTCTTGGCTTTCATCAATTTCTAACAACGATAAAGTATCCTGATATTGTCCACATTTAACAATTAAAAAAAATGTCTGTTGGCCTCAAGTTTAAGTTTACTTTAAAAACAGAGTTTTTATAGGCATAATAATATATTTTCGAATAAATACAAATCAAAAATTGGACGAGAAATGCTTCAAAAACGATAGCATAATGGTTCACCAAAGCGAATATTAATTTTATTTATTTTGATTAATATTCATATGAAATTGTTTAACACAAATTTTATATTTAGCTACAATTGTTAAGCACAATATTCTGGCATCTGTTTTGTCCTAAAACCGCTACTCAATCAAAAATTTAAGTACATTTACATCAGGGTATAATTATTGTTCGCTTCTATTCCAAATAAAAGAGTTGATGCTAAAACCTTTTTGTACTTTTTGAAGATCATTATTAGCTTTTGAGTTAATAGTATTTAATTAAATTTGGCACACACAATAATGTTTCAACAAATTAAATGTCATAAAAATAACATCAAAGTTTTCATTTTCAAAACATGGGCTTTTCTAACTTCCTTAATTCGGAAATAAGTCCCAACATAAACAAAAATACGAATTATATAATAAATAGCATGGCACACTAGGCATAATTTATTACTTAACATTATGAATAAAATGCACACTTTTATATCATGGTATGCGCACTTAACAGTAGTTATTTAAAGATTAAGTAAATTTTGAAATACAATTTTAAGGGAATAAGTGTAGGTACAAAATAAAAACAATTGAAGGGCATTACAAAATTATCACGCTGATTGCTTAAATGTTAAATGTTTTGCGCTTGAGTCGTTTAATGTTAGATTTTTTTTTTTATTTTATCTTAATAGTGTTATAAAACTTGTATGGAATGGCTCAATGATGCCAATTAAGGCGCATGTTGTTAGATTCGTTGATTTTTTTAAAATTTTACATTTATAGATATCTTCATGCCATAACTTCTTGTTATAACTTTCATTTTCATTTCATTTTATTTTTTTCATTGATGGTTTTGTGTAATAATTCCTTAAAAGTAGAAAAAAACAAAATACAAATTGCGTATGTTAACCTATTATAGTTGTTAAAATAAAGCACATTATGTGATTTGATTATAGCTAAGGAGCAATTTTGGTAAAAAAAACTTAGAGGTGTTTTATCAAAACAAGGCCTTACTTAACATACATAATTTTCTTTTCATGGAGCTTTAGCAATATTTGTTAGGTATTATATAATTAGATTATTTAATCAATTTACTATAAATGTTTTGTATTTATTTTTTAATAAGGAAATGAAAGTTTTAACTTGAAATATTTCTTTTATTAAAGAATTAAGAAACACATTTCAAAACATCTCATTAGCATCGCGACTGCATGTTATCCTCACAGAACCTTAAATGGTGAAGTAAGGAAATACGTCATTTATACATGGTTAAAGCTTTCAGTGTCTACTAATAACGCACAACATTGGTTTATTTTAATCCAATTGCTCTATTTTATTTATTCGCTATTATGACATAGGACAAACACAATATTATCAGATTTGAGAAAATTTGCAAAATTTTGGTCAGCAACATCATTTGTTTTTTGAAAATGCATTAAAAACATTGATTTATTTTTTAAATGATTGAATTTAGTTTAACTTTCACAAGTGTTAAAATTTATGTTAATAGTAGCTTGAACAATTATTTATTTAGAGCAAAATTTTGTATTTTGTTTGAGCAGAAAAAATAAAAAACTTACAATTTTTTGTATCCAAGTGAGTATTCAGAGTGTCCTCGTTTCTGCAAACAACATTCGAAATTTTCGTATAGTTCTTACCTTTTTTTGAGCGGGTATTATTTATATCAGATCTAGAAACAAAGTGGGAAATTGATTTTTCACTTCACTTATAAGTAGGCCAAAGGGTTCATAATGATCCCACTGGTTTTTACTTTCTTTAAATCAAATATTTGCTTCAACATTTGATTGATAAATTTTGTGCAGGAATCGAGTGACTTTTCCAGGAAATTTATATACATATAAACGAAAATAAAAATAGTGGAAAAATCAGTTAGGTCCAATTGTGTTTTCCAGGGTGTTTTCAAGTTTACGAAACATTTGAATAAAATAGAAAGCAGAGTTTTTTTCTTTAACTTTAATTATTAAATCATTAAACAAAATAGATAGAGGTAGTATTCCAATAGTTCATCATCAAGTCAATTTCATTAATTTTGTATAAAATCATTTATTCAAGGGAGCAAATTCTGATAACCATAGCGTATATGAAATGTAGAACCTTTTTTGTTTGTGTCATTCCCATTTTTGTCTTGGAATTCAATTTATCCTTATATCAAGATATAAAAGAACCATACTCAATGTTATTTTAAAAATATTCTTTAAACTGCCAGTATAGTCTTTTTTAAACATCTCTAACTATTAATTGATTAGTTGATTTTTAAGGAACTTCCTACAAAGATATTTTCCTCAAGTCAATTCTGAAAAGGTCTTTATTTATTTTCAACCTTTGGAGAAAGCTGATGCTGTTCTTTTACAAATTACTTCTTCATGTAATATTTCCTTATATACAAATTTAAGGATAATAAAACCTCCTAAACCAGTTAAACTTTCTAGATTAATTTTACGCTTTTTCACCAGATATTATTAGAAACGAGTTTAAGAAATCTTAGCGTTCCCTAATAGCACTTCTAGAGCAGCTATCATATTTCATAAATAAATAAATCCCATGTCGAAAGTTGCCTTCGAATTATTATACTTTCGATTTTTTACAATTTGATTCAATTTTATGTATAAAAAATATAAAATGATAACTTTTAATAGGCAAATAGCGTGAATATAACATTTTACTAATATTCCTCACACTTTCCATAATGAAAAACAATAAATTTAATTTACAAAATTCCAAAACTACTAAAATAAATATAAGAACACATCAAATTTACAATCTCCGAAATGTGCATGTTAATAGATGTTTACCATTGCCATTTCAAAAAATGATGGAGAAATGAATACTACTCACAACAGCAGGTAACAGCTCCTCAGCGTCCAGTTTACAAGTCCAATGACTTCTTGTTAACATAAAAATGCATTCTCGCACAATATCACATGTGTTGCATATAAGTTTTAACATTTATTGCAATTTATAAAAAAAAAAACAAAACATCCTATATGAACAACACTGTTAACATTACACTTCATCCAATTAAGGAACGAAAGAAAGAAGAAAAACGTTTGAGAGCGTCGTTATAGTCGTGTCGGCGGCACTGGCAGTCTGCTTGCGAGCTTAAGCTCCCTGAGGTGCACTCATAGCGTGATTAGGACGTAATCGTAAATTGAATGCGCTCTCGCTTAACACAAAATATTCCGTTTCGGTCCAAACTCTCAAAAAGAATTTTATTTATTTCACGATATTTGTCGTAAAATTACTCAAAATGGCGTGCGAAATTCAATTTATTTTCCTAGCAAACATGAGTAAGTGAGTGATTTGGTTTTTGAACTCAAGAAATTCAGTAAAGTGGAAAAAATGTTCCCATGAGAGATCAACTGTGAAGTTTAATTTTCCTGATGTTGTTGCATCTGTTATAATGGCGAACATGACATTCGAATTTGACAGCGACAATTAGGTACTTCGAATTTTCGAAATCGAACTGCAATAATTAATGCCACAAAGTGACACATGGTCGTTCTGGTAATGTTACCATGTCCATGAGTCGTCTTGATGATGGACTTTGGCTTTCAATTTACTAACAAGTTAAGAAATATCACAGCTGTGGTCGGTCAAACAGAAGACTATCGACTGCCATGACAGTCCTCAATTTTAATCAAATTTCCTAATTTTTAAACAAAAGTTCATTCTACCATATCAATTGCACTCTGTAATTTAATTTTTATCGCATGTTGTAACTTTTTGATCTTTCGAAATAAACTGCGCGACACTCAATTATTATCTTGCCCGCACAAAACAAACAAAGAACAAAATAATAACAATAATAATGAAATTTTTGCAAGTACAAAATTACTCAATTTCTAGGCTAATGCTCGGTTCACTGTGTACCGCAGTAGATTGTTAATCAAAGACAAAACTTCTGAAATAAATAAAATTTTCCCCTGTCAATAAAAATGGGAGGAGAAAATTGTAATAAGTGTGCCATTGTATGATTTGATGATGTTCATTCATTTATTTTCTGTAAGAGTTTCTTTTCCATCCCATCATCCGTTTAAATGGCCACAATGTGGCTTCAGCTTCAACTTTATGACGAGACCTTAAGGTTGAGTGGTTTATTTTTATTATTAGAAAATGTATACTTCTTTTAATCCGCACAGGGAAAGCAAATCAAATTTATATGATTTTTATAAACGTATAAGAAAAGAATACAAAAAAGTGCGCTAGACGGACCGAAAAATGTATCATTGTTGTTATATGAAAAAGAAAACCATTTTGTTAGGAAGTCATCTAGATAACATCTCTTAATAACAGTTATTGTTGAATAATAATTGCTTTTATTGTTATTAATTTCAAAAAACTATCATATAGGGTATTCCAAAGTTTAAGCAACATTTGTATTGGTTTTTTTTTTTTTAAAGTAAAGCGATGGCAACCCTTGACAAAAACTTAAAACAATTTGACAGTTGACTAGCTATCTTGCACACTGCACTAGTGTTGATATAATTGACTGCTTAAATTTGCATATCCATTCTATTTATCGTCAACAATTAATTCCATTTCTATTTAGCAAATTCTCTTTTCATAGTTTGACGATAATCATATTTTTCAATTCTGTCAGATCTTCCAGCGACAAAATGTTCAAAAAACGTCTCATAATCACGTGAACTTTCAATTTTGTGTTACAATATTACTAGAAACGTGATAATGAAATTTCCAGAAGACATTATTTAAGACGCCTGACAGTTGCTGACAAATCAGTTAACCATTTGACAATTCAACGCTGCCAGTGAGTATTATGACTCCACCTGTCATCGAGCGCGTTAGTGATTCTATGGGGTCAATCTTTTTTCGCACTCGTACTGTAGTCCTAATAGATGTTAACATACATAAATCCGCTGGTCCGGATGGTTCTGAAGAAATGTTCTTCAACGCTGGCAAAACCACTGCGTCAGCTTTTTCATCTGTCCTACTCCTCAGGTCTCGTTCCGAGCGGATGGAAAACCACATTTGTCCAGCCTATTCCCAAAAAAAGCGAATCTTCCTGACCCTCTAATTACCGACCGATTGCACTTACGTCCCTTCTTTCTAAGGTCATGGAAACGCTGATTAATTATCAGCTGAAGAAATATCTCGAAGATCGAAAGCTTCTTAATGACCGACAATACGGCTTTCGCAGCAATACGTCCATACTGGTGATCTCATGGTTCATCTCACCGAACAGTGAAGTAAATTTTTACATCGCTTTGGAGAAAGTAAGATTATTGCACTTGATATTTCAAAAGCATTTGATAGGGTTTGGCATCAGGGTCTCTTATCGAAAATGCGTGCTTTCGGTAATTACCTTTCGAATCGTTCAATACAAGTTGTATTGGATGGATTCAAGTCTGAAAACCACAAAATAAATGCTGGTGTGCCCCAGGGCTCTGTTCTATCTCCAAAACTCTTTCTAATTTTGAATAATGACCTCCTGTCTGCAACTTTCGCTGAGTACTCTTAGCTTATCATATACGTTTTCAGATTCACATCCCTCTTCTTCGGGTGTGGAACTGCAACGACATAATGTGATAAGCTCATTAAATTCTGACCTATACAGCATTGTACATTGGGGATTAAGAACCCGAGTGGAATTTAATGCTTCGAAAACCCAATGCTGGCTTGTATCGTTAAAGCGAGATATACCCGCGTTGCCATTTCCATAGATGGCACTTGCATCGAGGAGACTGAACATCTCGATATTCTCGGTATGTGTATCACCAACCACCTTTTGTGGAATGATCACATACGCGATGTCACCAAAAATGCCGCAAGATGTTTGGGTTTTCTAAGGCGATGCAAGAAGTTTTTCTCCCCCTCTGATCTGGCTGTTATCTACAAGACTTATATACGTCCAAAGCTTGAGTATAACTCCCATATCTGGTCTGGTGGTCCTGCAAGTCCTTAAGTCTCTTGGACAGTATTTAACGTAGAGTATTTAGATTGATTGGTGCTATTACCATCATAAGATGATTTACGTTGTCGAAATGTTTCTTGTCTCACCCCCTTTTACCGTTATTTTAACCGTTTATGCTCTAGAGAAATAGCCAGTTGCATTCCTCCCCTTAAACAGTTCAACCGTAATACTCGCGCTTCTAGGAATGCTCATCAATATTCCCTCGTGCCCAACTTCGGTCGTAGTTTCAAGTACAGAGATTCGTTCTTTAGCCGTACTACGCGAATGTGGAATACATTACCACACTCTGTCTTTCCCAGCCATTGCAATATTCAGGAATTCAAAACCAATGTGCACCGACACCTCCTTTCAACCCCTCTCTCCCTTTCCTAGTGATCACACTGTGTATTGTAGTATTTTCCCCTTGAGTGTGTGCTTATTATAAACAAAAAAAATTGCCAATAAAATTATAAGTCTTTGAAATAAAATCTGGTAATCGTGTAAACAGACAATTTTTAATTGAAAGGTTTTCGGCTATTGTCAGCTCATTGACAGGAATTATCACTAACTGATCTGACAATCATCTAAACTTAGCTTAGCTCTAAACTATTAGCTGCCATTTTGCTGTATATTAAGGTTGTTAATAAATTGGGACGAAAATATATAGACAAGTTTTAATCTGCGTTAATTTGAATTGACATTTGTTATTTTTTATCATTTACAATATTGTTTTTTTAACTTCCCATAGGAAGTTATTGTAATGGGTCCGATTTGTCAAATTGAAAATTTTCACATTTCTCTACGTTTCAAGGTCTTTAGAGGAAGAGAAATAAAAGATTTTTAGAAAGATGTCTGTGCGTGCGTGTATACATACGTACGTTCGTACGTCCGTAAGTCAAGAACCAGAAGAGATATCTACTTCAAATAAATTTTGTTATACAGAAAATAATGTAGAAAGATGCAGAAAGGGCTCTCAAGAAAATTGCGTGGGTGGTTTTTTTACCATAGCAGTTTTAAAAAAGGGTGAACATTTTGGTTAGCCCTAAATATCTCACGAACTAATAACGCTAGAGACTTGAATTGAATTTTATATTATATATTGTAACGTGATACCAAACAAGTACATTTTTGGAAAAAATTCCAACTAACGGTTTATTTTTAAAAATAAATAAAAACTGAAAAAAAAATATTTGTCACCTCGAAAATTTTACGATTTTATCTCCAAACCAATTTTGTGTAATGAAGAATAACGTTTTCAACATCTGATCAAATTTTGAGAAAAATCGAATTGACAGTTTTTTTTATAAAAAATAGAAACCTAAAACAAAATTAACCAAAGTTGGTAAAAATTGACTTTCGACTTAAATATCTTTTCGAAAATTTTATTTTATCTTATATGAAATATTCTTTTCAACATTCAGTAAAATTTTGACAAAAATCGAATTGACAATTTTCTTACACAAAATAAAAACCTAAACAAAATTAATAAAAGTTGGTAAAAATTGATTTTCGGCTCAAATGTCATTTCAAAAATTAGAGATTATGGCTTCAAACTAATTCTGTCTTATAAGGAATATTGTTCTCGACATTCGGTAAAATTTTGAGAAAAATCGATTTAACAGTTTTTTTTTACAAAAAATAAAAACCTAAAAAAAGCATTACTAAAAGTTCGTAAACATTGATTTTCGACTCAAATATCTTTTCAAAAATTAAAATATCGGCTTCAAACTTACTTAATCTCACAGAAAATATTTTTCTCGATATTTAGTAAATTTTTTATAAAAATCCAACAGTCAGTTTTTTCATAAAAAAATAAAATCTACATAAAATAGTACCCAAATTTGGTAAAAATTGATGTTCGATTCTCGATATCTTGTGAACAATAGAAGATATTGACTTCAAATTAATTTCGTTTATCCAATTTGTATTTGTTTATATAAGAAATAAAAGCTTTTGAGAAATTCTACTAAAATTGGTAAAAATTGGTTTTCGACTAAAAATCTCGTTAGCAAAAATAGATTTCGAAATCAAACTATTTCATTATAATATGCAAGATATTGTTGGTAATTTTTAATTTTTTTAGAATAATTCAACTGACAAATTTTTTAACAAAACACGAAAACCTACAAACTTTTAAGCAAGACAAATGGACAGACGGGATGGGAAGTTATCAGTGTAAGTCGCATCCCAGCCTCTTTTTTTTTAATTTGAAAGCCTTATTTCCGTTGCATCTATAAATGTCAAAGCGTCATATTGAATAAACCCCAAAAAAAAGAGGATAAAAAGGTATGTGACAGTTATGAGCAAATCTACGCTCTTTTGTCGAGTATCAAGTATCAATTGTTAACTAAAATGTAAATAATGATATTCAGATTTTTAAAAAATTTGGCCCATGTTATTGACTTGCAACTTCACAACTAGTTTTAAGGTTAAACAAGATTTAAAGAAGTTTTGAATTTTAAGTTTTTTCAAAAGTTTTATTCAAATTTCCATCAAACAAAAATAGTGTTTGAATAATAATACTTTGATTGACATTTCAAATTAATCAAATTTATGAAACAATTTTAAACTCGAGGACATTTTAAATCGTATTGTGAAGAAAGGCAAAAATATGGGTATTCACGTATAAGAAAAAAGTCTGCATCTTATTTTGCTCAAAAGTCTGCTTCTTACCAATTAGTTTGTTAACTTTATCCAACGCTGAAATTTATCAACTATCAATTGCTAAGTAAGCTTAGTTGAATGATTGTTGGAATACATTTTTAAGGTCTCTTTATTGATCGGTTTTGGCTCTATTCATGATATTGAATATATTGTCAATAATATTTAGTTTTCAATAATGAACCGGTTAGTAGTGAAATTTCTTTCCTGTTAAAACACCGGGTTTTTCATAATGATATGAAAAAATAAAACGGTGGATTCATTGAACTGAACTTTCGACAACTCTACCAAATATTTTGATAAAAACTACCCTAACTTTCATTACTTCTAAATATTGATTATGAATTCCTTTTGATGGTTCTTTAAGAGGTATAAGATCGCACTATCGAGATAACAATTGTTGTAAGCCCTTGACAGTTTCAATAGATTTAATGCTGGTAGACAAAGTCGTTTAGTCAAAAATACTATATTTTCCACTACCTCTTCAGAATTTCGGAATTTTTGTATTATTTATAAACAACGGGCATGCTTTCTTCCGACCATATTTTGCAGATGAGTTGGTGCATGCTCCCTATCAACTCATCGTCTACTGCTTTGAATAGTTCGGCAGCGATGCCGTCAGCTCCAGCAGCTTTGTTTGACTTCAGTTTAGATATAGCTATCTTCACTTCGTCGAGGTCGGGTAGGCGGAATTGTTGATCTGCGTCGCCTAGGTTGAGTGGTTCTATCTCCCTTACAGCGGAATTCGGTTCGTCATCGCCGTTATATAATTTGGAGAAGTGGTCTTTCCAAAGTGAATTTTCATTTGAGAAATCTTTTTGAAATAATGAAATGAATCTGTTTATAGATATATTTTATGTTACGTAATCGGGTTTTTTGTTCACGGATCTTATCATAAAGTTTACTATGGTCATAATATACTCATTAGTAAAAAATTAATTAAGAAAACAAAATACGTAGTCTTGAGTCATTTGTCAAATTATGACAGTAATCTCTTTATCATACAAATTTCAACAAACTCAAGTTTCAAAGTTTTAATCCCAGCAAGTCAATAATTGTATTACTTCTTGTGAATTTCACAGTATTGAAAACACTTCATTGACTACCTATTTTGACATTGACAATTTGGTCATTGACTTGAGGATGCAATCTAAAGGAAAGTTCAAAGATGTCAAGTCAAAAAATGTGATAAAACCAAAAATTGAAAACCATGACTAACAATAACTCAAAAAACATACATGTATAATATCATAAAACTACATTTCACGCACATAAAATGTTAGTTAAAATATACGTGAGTAAAAACTTGACAATGAATTTTTATGCAAATGGCATTGATCTTAAAGGGTCTTCTCTCTATGTAAATCTAGGTTTATGCTCGCATATAGAAAACATAAAAACTATACAGTCTTTAATCACACCTTTAAAGCTCATAAAAGATACATTATCTCCCTATTCGACTTCAAATGTATATAATTTCCATCATCACGGAATTACCAAAGTCAAAGCTCAACATAAAAATAATAAAAAATTAAAATAAAAACAAAAAATTAACTAAAAGAAATATCAATGCCATCTCTGGAAACATAAAGTCATTGTTCAGTGAAAACACGAAGTAAGTACTCGTACTCGAACTCGTATTGATAATCATACCTAAGATACTTTATGTTGAAAGTTGGTGTTTGTGAACCTTTTGACATCTCAACAAAACAAAAAAGGAGAAGACGGAAACACAAACGACACGAATAAAATGTTCATCATCACAAAACGCCACTACTGGATGATGATTTCAAATCTATACCTCTTTTAAAACTATGATGACTTTCCGACCCTCTTTGTTTCGCCTTTGGCAAGTTCCAACTCCTCGAACAACAACAAAAAAAAAAAAAAACAAATCCCTGTCATCACTGTGAAATTATCTATGTCCATTGTCAATTTGTCGGTAGTGCAGTGGCGGTGATGGTGACGGTGACTGCGACGGATGGCGGCAGCAGCGGCGACGTTAAAGAATTGTTATTAACAAAAAAGCTGATTGTTGTTGGGATAAATCAATCTGGAAGCACAACATCCTCATCGCTCATCTGCACTTTGTTACTTTTTTCCCCCATTTCCGCTTTTTTGTTATATTTTGTGCATCATCTCCATCGTCGTCGCTCGTGAGCCGTGAGTGTCGTACGCCATTTTTCATAGCTTCGTTAAGGCCAACTCACATACTGCTACAACGACGACGACGCTAAAGTCGAAGTAAAAGTTTTCACTTTCCTTTTCACTAAAGCCGCCTTGAGCTTGTGCATCACATCACGATACCTATAAATAGATACTACCACGCTAAGCTCATGCAGAATAGCAGCTATGTTATTTGCAATGTTTTTGTTGTGCTGTAATACCTGGTCAGCTGCCTGTTTACTTGCTATACATACATACCTCTCCTCGTACTACCTCTGCGCCCGTGCTCTGCCATTGACCGGACCGGTTCGATTCAGTTCGGTTTGGCTTGGTTTGAAACGCTTTGGCGTTGGCCAATCCGAGATCGGCCATAAGTATTTTATATTGAAAATTCATTGCACTTTGCATTTATGCTTGTGGTTGTATTTGGTCTTTTAAATGCGTGTATAACGTGTTTTTTGTTTGCACTTGAAAGGTACGAACAGTTGAAATCGGTTGATTAGGTTCAATTATGAATAAATTATGGACTTTATCTAGATGCAGATGAAATTTCATACATGGCATGATATTGGAAAGCTAAGTTTTTTTTTTTATTTTACGATTATAACATGAATATTTTTTAGGAAATAGTAAAAATTGCGCTTTTGTGAAATTTGTTGATCATATTTTTTAACATGACATGACCAGTGCTGAAATAATGAAATTTTTAGTAAGAATGCGAAATACAAATTTTAGAACTTAACACCGGCATTTTAGATTGATGGCTGTTAAAAATACTGCTTCTTTCAAGTTATCCGCAAATTCAACAAAGACCTTTATCAAGGAGATAAAAGAGTTGAGGTATAGATTCAGATTCCAATGGAATCCAAATTGATGCATAAAATTCCGAATTAGATCTTGACATACATACATTCAAAAATATCAGGAAACAGTTGGTGTCAAATTCCTTATTAACATAAGTATTGGAGAACCGAACTATGCGGATTGTGTAGGGGATATCGAGATACGTATTTAATAAAATTGAGGTTTGACACTATTCGAATAATAAAATGTGTTGTTTTTAACATAAAAAGACCAACGCCTGAACAACACTTTCCAATTGTGGAAAATTATTTTGAAAATAATGGTTTCTTTGAAGCTCACTTTTTGTTGAATGGATACGTCAATAAACAAATCTGCCGTATTGAGAGTGATGACAATCCTCAAGTGTATACCATAAAATTCACAAAAAATCGAATGGAATGGTGGAATAATTGGCCCGTACTTCTTTTAAAAACGTTATAGAGCCCTCATTACTGACTTTTTTGTTTATAAATGAAACAATCATGATGTGCAGAAGCTACGGTTTTAACTAAACGGTGCAACATGTAACGCCACAATTAATTTATTGGAGGAAACGTTTGGTAACATTGGCGTCCAAAATCGTTCAATTTAAAGCCGCTTGACTATATTTTCTATTTTCTATTTTTTTTTAGCGATATGTGATGTCGCTATAGTCTAGAACACACTTATTGGCCCGAAATGGTTGACCACTTAGAGGACAATATACGGCCACAAATGTTGTAAAAAATTAACAAAAATATTATAATGTGTCATATGTCAGGAATTAAAGACATTGGCGTAAAATAGTAAACAACTGTTTTTAAGGGCTAAATACTTTGCTAAGTAGCATTTCTAAATATTTAGCAATTTACTAAGCGACTCCAAAATGTTAAACCTTTCTTTTCGTTTTTCTAATTAGTAAATTTCTACATGGGGTTTTCTTAAAAAAAAACTTTAGCAAATTTTCAAGAGTAGTAGTACCCGTGGCGTGATGGTTAGTGCATTGGACTATCATGATAAAGCTGTTGGGTTCAAAGCCTACCTGTGCCATCTTAAGTTTTTTTTCCAAGAGTAATTCTTATCATGAAAATTGCTTTCTCAAATTATCCGTTTGGATTTGGCTTAAAACTGTAGGGCAGCAACTGACAACATTACTCGCACACAGATATGATTTTGATTGTTAAATCAATAGGCATTAGTTCTCAACAGACTGTGGCGCCACATAATTTATTTATTTTTTGAACTTTAAGTTGGTAAGACTATTTTAACTGACGGCTGAAAAGCTATCAAGTGATTTTTTTTTTTGTGATTTGGCATTTCAACATTTATAGACTGATGCCTAAGAAACGCTTCCAAATTGTGAACATTTACTTTGAAAATCATTGTTTTCTTTGAAACTCACTTTTTGTTGAATGGATACGTCAATAAACATAACTGCCATATTTAGAGTGATGACAACCGGGAATTAAAGGCATTGGCGTAAAATTTTAAATAACTTTTAAAGACCTTAGCATTTTACTAAGTAGCAATCTATGTACATATTTAGAAATTTATTTATTTAAGAATAATTGTACAGGCGTCATATACGTAGGTTTATAAAATTTCTAAAAGTTAACTTAAGCAAATTGTTAAGAGATAAAAAGACGTTAAAATCGTTTAAAATTAGGTGAGTCACCTTTAAAGCTTAGTAAATTATTAAATTGGCTTAAACATTTTATTAAATCGTTTAAAATTTTGAGACATTCGTTTTTAAATTAAAGAAGGTCTAATTGGGTTAACCGTATTGTACTAACGCAAAGTATGTTCCGTGACTTCAGTGCCAGAAGTTGTATTTCATGTTTTGTTTTTTTTTTCTCGCAAAATGCACTCACTTTCGATTTCTTCCAGCTCATGCGGATGGACGGACATCGGATGCACGAGATAAACAACTCATCATCATCATCATCGTGATCATCGATAGCTCGAAGCTCGAAGGAGGATGAAGATGATGATGATGATCAGTTAGTTCAGTGTGTTCAGTGTTGCGCATGATTCCGGAATATGACCAACCACAACTTGTGCTGGATTGGACTCTGTTTTCAAATAAATGTGCAAGTGCACGAACGAAATGATGCGCTCTCCTATATGAACGTACGGCGGCGGCGGCGGTAGTTTTACGCAGAAACAAACCAAACACGCGCGTATCAAATCGATTTCATAACAACTTTCGTTCCACAGCAATAGTGTTGCAGGTATATAGTCGTACGTCTTTTAATAGTAGCTCAAGGAGGAGTGATTATAAGCCTGATGGTTGTCATTATAAAGAAGGCCATAAATGGACACAAGTTTGGGTGCGCTAGTGCTTGCTGGTGCTCTGACTTGAAATAGGAGCCTTACAGGAGCTCGTATTCATTTGGTTTATTTTCTCCTTGCAAAGCAATACAAAATAACAAAACGTGTACCGATCTATGAAAGTTTACTTGGATACAGATTTATCAACTCGAGAGTTGAGGCCAATCACCCATTGCTAATACGACCATCATAAACCAACGCCTCTGTTTCTCTTCGATCATGACTGACATTCGGTATGGAGAAGCTCCGATAATTATGCACATTAAGTTCCTTTTTTTCTTGCTACCGTCTTGCAAACGATCATCGACTTGTTTATTACTCGCGTGCAGATTCACACCGTTCGTCGACGTCGTCGTTCGTTCCTCCATTTTGGAATGTCTAATGCGGCATCGGGCATATATCGATGATGCCGCGTTCATAAAGTAACGGCACCGATGTCGTAATTGATTGATATCGTACTTCAGTGCATCAAAAGCTGACTGACTGTCGTTGTCGTGTATAACTCGTTCCTCCAATAAATGTTGCTAAACGAAAAAGTTGGTATATCGAGTGCTTCTGCTAATGATGATGATGATGATGATGGTTGGGCTTTGGTTGATGATGGTACAATGGCCACACAATCAAGCGGCAAGCGACGATCACTATAGCGCTATACTCTGCGTGCGTCGCTGTGTCTTCACTGCTGCTGTTGATCGTAATCACTCCGTCATCATTGGAGTTTAATACTCCCAATGAATGAAATAATAATAAAAAATTAAAAAAATAAAAACAACAAATAATAATCAAAGAACTGAAAGAAAGGTGCGATAAACGATGATGAAGGAGAAAGAGTTAAAATGGAACACACCATCATCAGCATCATTTACTGCAACTTAGACCAACGCAACGTCATATCAGGCACAAGTTTAGTAATGATGATGATGGTGGTGATGATGATGATGGAAGCACGTAATTATGCCCGATGTTGATTGTTGTTGATTTGTTGGTGTTTGGTAATAAATGTTTCTGTTTTTCTGGTGATGATGGAATGGAATGTTGGGCACACACATCAGTTTCACAACTATTGTGCTTTGTTGTTTTGATTGATTTGCTAACGGCCTTGAGATGAGGTCGAATTAGAGGTATTTTTGTTGCATTTATCGAAGAGAAAAAAAAGTAAGGTTTCTCAAGCATTTATTTAAAATACCGTTCTTAATTATTTTTTTTTTAATCCACGACTTGCTTTTGTATCCAAAAAATACAAAAAGTACCTAAAGCTTTGAAACGCAGTGCAGTTGAAATAGTCAAACTAAATTAAGAAGGAAGGCAACGGCCTAGTCACTGATAAAGCTTCGGTTCCCATCGATCAGCGAAATTAAGCATCAGTGAGCGTGGTTAGTAGAAAGATGGAGGACCGTCTCGAAACCTACCGCGTGCTGTTGTCACGTGTTCTTTCTCTATGTTGTTCTTTCTCCTCTGTCCTTCTGTCTTGTACTAATGTCTTGTGTTGTTATCACCTTATATAGTCTAGTCGCTCAAGGTGCTGTGTTCTCTACTCTGTACATTTATGTGCTGAGTAGTGTGAAATGTAATGTAATGTAATGTAAATTAAGAAGGAGTTAGTTTTGAAATTTAAAAACAAAAAAACAATTCTCAATTGTGTTGACATCGGGTGATTCGATGATCGTGCAGCCAAGCACTTACAACTTTGGTGCTTGGAGACGCTACCTTGCTAAAAGTGTCATGTAAGTGCCACATTGTTCTCAGTACAAGGAAGCGCTACCTCTTTCAAAACATCAAGATATTATCTTTCCTTGGTCATAATATTATTAATTTGAAGATCGGTATTTTTGTATAACAGAAGTAAAAATGTGTTGGGATGTCAACTCACCATAAACCTTATGTTTAAATTTGAATTCACTAACTTCTGAACAAACACTGATATAATATCGGGTGATTTTTTAAGAGCTTGAGAACTTTTTAAAAAAAAAAAACGCATACAATTTGCAAAATCTCATCGATTCTTTATTTGAAACGTTAGATTGGTCCATGACATTTACTTTTTGAAGATAATTTCATTTAAATGTTGACCGCGGCTGCGTCATAAGTGGTCCATTCGGAAAGTCCAATTTTGGGTAACTTTTTCGAGCATTTCGGCCGGAATAGCCCGAATTTCTTCGGAAATGTTGTCTTCCAAAGCTGGAATAGTTGCTGGCTTATTTGTGTAGACTTTAGACTTGACGTAGCCCCACAAAAAATAGTCTAAAGGCGTCAAATCGCATGATCTTGGTGGCCAACTTACCGGTCCATTCCTTGAGATGAATTGTTCTCCGAAGTTTTCCCTCAAAATGGCCATAGAATCGCGAGCTGTGTGGCATGTAGCGCCATCTTGTTGAAACCACATGTCAACCAAGTTCAGTTCTTCCGTTTTTGGCAACAAAAAGTTTGTTAGCATTGAACGATAGCGATCGCCATTCACCGTAACGTTGCGTCCAACAGCATCTTTGAAAAAATACGGTCCAATGATTCCACCAGCGTACAAACCACACCAAACAGTGCATTTTTCGGGATGCATGGGCAGTTCTTGAACGGCTTCTGGTTGCTCTTCACTCCAAATGCGGCAATTTTGCTTATTTACGTAGCCATTCAACCAGAAATGAGCCTCATCGCTGAACAAAATTTGTCGATAAAAAAGCGGATTTTCTGCCAACTTTTCTAGGGCCCATTCACTGAAAATTCGACGTTGTGGCAGATCGTTCGGCTTCAGTTCTTGCACGAGCTGTATTTAATACGGTTTTACACCAAGATCTTTGCGTAAAATCTTCCATGTGGTCGAATAACACAAACCCAATTGCTGCGAACGGCGACGAATCGACATTTCACGGTCTTCAGCAACTATCTCAGAAACAGACGCAATATTCTCTTCTGTACGCACTGTACGCATTCGTGTGGTTGGTTTAATGTCCAATAAAGTAAACTGAGTGCGAAACTTGGTCACAATCGCATTAATTGTTTGCTCACTTGGTCGATTATGTAGACCATAAATCGGACGTAAAGCGCGAAACACATTTCGAACCGAACACTGTTTTGGTAATAAAATTCAATGATTTGCAAGCGTTGCTCGTTAGTAAGTCTATTCATGATGAAATGTCAAAGCATACTGAGCATCTTTCTCTTTGACACCATGTCTGAAATCCCGCGTGATCTGTCAAATACTAATGCATGAAAATCCTAACCTCAAAAAAATCACCCATTATTATAACAATTCGATGTATATAGGGGTTACAAATAAAACAAAGTCACTTCTTCTCTAATAATTTAATTGTAAAGTTATTTTTTACAAATTAAAGTATAGATTATGAAATGTAAAGATTGAGTTTGTCATTTTGGTTTGCACTTTTGGTTAGCATTTATTGCACAAAACATTTTGGTCCTTCGAGCCGGATTTCCCATGTTAGAAACAGACAATAACAGACTCATACTGTGCAGAGAGTGTGGCCCATGTATAAGCATTCGATCAGTGTTACGTGTTCATGAGGATTTGTTTTAGTAAATTCTCCAGAATGACAATGAGACATATTTTGAGCTTGAAATATTCATTTAGTGACACATAAATGGGTTATGGGTTAATTTTTTTTTTTATTTGCCGTGATTGTTAATTTCATTAAGTTAACTTTTGTTCATCAAAAACTTAAAACTAGATGTTTTGATTGAATTAGAATTTAAAAATGTTGTTTTTTAAGATACGAGCTTCATGTAGAAACGGGGCGATATGTGAAAATAAAAGTTAATTGAGAATAATATGAAACACAATGTTATTGTTCATAGTTTTCTTTTATCAAATTTTAATTTCATATAAAATTGTTTTTAAGAACTGTGAGTTATTTTTATCAACATTAAGAAACTAATTCTTCAATTTTCCATTGACACGTTAACATAAACTCCTCGTGAGGGAACTCCTTTTGTCTTATTTAAACATAGAGAGACTCAACTGCTACAGAACTTTATCTTCTCTCCGAAATATTTCTCTACAAGTTCAATTCAAAATTATTTCTCAATCGCATGCACTGTCAAATCAGGAAGTCCTCAGGGCAATTATTAAGGCCAGGGTCGCAACTTTTTATCCTACAGTAATTGCGTAATTGAAATTTCATAACATAAATTAGGATACAAACACGTCGAATCTTTTCAAGAAAAAAAAAAATCGAAGAAGAATTCTTAGTTTGTATTTCATGTGCAACTCATACAAAATTATTAAATTTTATTTCCATTATTAAGAATTTCTCTATAAGACTTTCTTGAGGAATTTTTAATAGAACCAATAATTAACTGAAACGAATTTTACTCTTTTGTTTTTAAATTATAACAATTACATTTTCAACTTCTATGTACAATAATTTTGATAACCAGTATTGTTTCGTTTTTTAATTTCAGATTGCACAAAGAAATCTTTGGAAAATATTTTAATCACAACATCACATTCATATGCTATATGGGTTCACTAACCGTCACTAAATGTTGTATGCAATTTGATAGCACTGGAGGTGAAATTTTCCATCGCAACGAACAACAACCACCAATTAAATCCAACCAACAACATCGCTTCCAACAAAAAATCTTTCCATCGGCACTTTTTTCCAACTTGCGACTAACAAATTTCAATAACAAAATAGCAATTTTACCTCCGCATGTGTAATCGGTAGTTGCACCACACGAAATCCAAAACACCAAACAAAACCACCCAACTCAAGCAACAAAGCAAAAATTAAAAATAAAACCTGAATCAGTGAACTGACGACAAGTTTAAGACGACTTTATAGCCGACTACGACGACGCCGAGGAGGATCAACTCACTTAACATCAAAACGCGAACACGACTTACCACCATACCACCAGCACGAGATATCCCCAAGACCAGGTACAAATCAGTGCAAGTGGAAACGTTAGTTGCACCTCAACTGGGTGCTATCATCATCATCAACAACAGCGAGTCAAGTCCATTGACTTTGTGGTCTATACAGTGCTCTTGGCCAGGGCCATCTTAAGATCAAGATCAATATCAATATCAACATTAACATCGCGATACCTAAACAAGTGCTGCCACTAATCATTGGTTTTTCACCTGTTACCAGTTGAGCCATGAAACTATGACGAGCATCGAGGAAAGAGTTCTTGGGCACGAATAAGCGGAAACGTTATGAACTGGTGTGCACCATCACTTACAACACTTAAAATCTCACAAAATTGACTCGAACCCTTAAGACGCCGCTGCCGTCGCGCGCCGTACTACTACTACTCTATACAACACTCCTCAACTGACCTCGATGTAAGATGTTAGAATCCAACAAATGGCGTTTCCTAACAATTGTTGCCGGTCTGATATTAACCAACGCAATCGACAGTCCCGTGCGGACGGGTCAAATCCGCTCTCTTGCCGACCACAGCCAGTACCAGCGAGCTGCCAGTGGCCAATCCCAAAGTACTCCCTGGTTGACTGGTGGGACACAGCGGTCAGCTAGAAATCTTTACGCCCCATTCAATGTCTTCCCCAAAGTGGATGACGTGAGCTTCCCCCGCATGCATCGCAGATCCGACGGAAGCGTTGTCCAGTCCTTCGGAGCATACCGAAATGGCAGAAGTGCCCAGCGCAGGTCTGACGATGCGTCACAGATTGTGTTTCAACAATCGCCAGAGAACCAGACGAAAACTGGAAGGAGCTACGTCTACATTCCTCTAGCACAGGGTGGTCCCAATGAGGCCTTGCCGAAGCGGAATATCACCTTCGGACAGATTCGACCACCGACGATGGACGACCAGGTCCCAGTAGAGGGCTTCAACGGTGAGTTGTTCGTCAATGAAAGAACAGAACGAAGTCCCCAATCGGAAGATAAGATCGACGTCGATGACTTGTCAGGGCGTCGCATAGGCTTCCAATTCCCCAACAGCTATAGTCTTAACACTGACTTCCCCTTCCACCCACAAGGCTATCGCGAAGACAATCCCATTTTCACTGACAGTGGATCATATGAGCGGCCTTACAGCGAAGAAAACCTTGATGGCTCTAGCAGTGGTCATTCCGTAGAATTCCCTGGCTTGAGTGCCAACTCAAAACCCTACTCCGGGAAGTTGTACCGTGATGAGGTCACAAAGTTCGGGGACGTCAATGGTCCCATTGCAGCCGCGCCGCGACCTCAACGAGGTATTTTCTTCGGTGATAGTGAGCGTGACCATCGGACGGGACCGCGTCCCTTCGCTCCACCAAAGATATTCACCGAGTACAATGACTTTGGTAATGACTATGCGGGATCACGGAAGTCCCGCTACTATCCTTTCAAGTCGTCGCGATCTCCCCGGGTGGTGTTCCCTGTGAATGACAATCTCGGAACGACGAGCACGAGTGGCAGCGGAGCTTATTTTAGCGACAACGTGGCCTTTAGGTAAAACCAAAAAACACACAAAATCACTTGACGTTGTTTTCGTCACTCATAGAATCATTTACTTGCGTTATTCTTCTTGTTCCGTGTAGAGATCAGAACTTTGGCTTGAATGAGTTGTCGGCCATTCAAGAGGTGCGCAATGAGTTCGGACTCCAAGAAATAGATGGAGTAAGTGTGGACAGCGAAAATACTGGAGCCCAATCGGCCAGCACTTTCAAGGAAAAAGGTAGGAAGATCAAAGTTCTTTGTTTCTTTTCTTTTTTTTTTTCTTTTAGTAGTTTTTCTCCCTCTCTCACTCTTACAATCTTCATTGCGCTTTTTCTTAACTTTATCTCATTCATTTTACTTCATTCTTTCATTTTTCGCTTTCAATCACACATTTTTCGCATTTGCTTTTCTAAAAATTAAAAAAACAAAAATTTCTTGAAAGTTTTGGTATAGAAAATTATAATAATTTTTACAGTTGATACGAGTACTGATTTAGAATGTCAAGGCCGTGGTGGTACTTGTGAGTTCTTTTTGGGTTGTTGGATGACAGGTGGTCTCCTGCAAGGGACCTGCGATGGAATTTTGCGTGGATGCTGTCATCGGACAGCAAAATCGACAAATTTAAAAACCTCCGAATATGTTAGTTCGACTGTTGATTTGACAAATCTTCCAAACAAAAACTATGGACCAGTTTTGAATGATCCCAGTGAGTGTGTTGGCAATGATAATAATTGTTTTTTGAGTATAGTGATGGTCTTTTTGTAGTTTTTTTTTTTTAATTTTTAAAAGCTTTGATAAGTTATCACACCATACTTAGCATGTTTCTGTTGTTGATAATACATTTTTTTCCTTCAAACTTTCTTCTTTTGATTAAAATCTACAACCTGAGGATGGTTGTGGGGTTTTTCAAAATTTTGGGCACTTTTTCCAATTTTTTCAGAACGTGTAATTAGTGAAAATAGCAGTTTGAAATTCAGGCTAATTTTTTGAACATTTCTTTAAAGCGTGCTTTTTGAAACCAAAAACATTTTTACCTTTAAATTAGAAAAACATTAAATACAAAAAAGGTGACACGTTTTCTAAATTGAATAAAGTGCTAAAAATTGACATCATTTGTGTAGTAAGGGGCTAGCAACCCTAAAAGTTCTCTGTCGTGCTATCAAAAAAACATATACACAGATCCTTAAAATTTATAAAACAAAAGTCAAGGCAATGTTTTGAAACTCTGTGTACCACTGTTTTAAGTGTGACGTTTAATCAGAACACTTAAAGTTGTTCTCAATAAATTGTCAAACTTTAGTTAAAGCGAAGTAACGGAAACATAGGAAGAAAAAAACTATATTTTGGAACTTGGTTTCACTCGTTTTGATTAAGATTCTTAGAAATCGAATAAAAGTAGATAACAAAAAAAGATGTTATCAAGAATTGGTCACTTTTAACTTTCAATTCTTCAAGAACCAAACGATTTAGCCCAGAAAAAAGAGTAGGTTCAAAAACAAGCCCAAAATTTTTATAATTGAATCTGTCTTGCAATCAGGCAAGTATGGACTTGCTAACAATTTTCTCAATTTGTATGCAATTAATTAAAACTTACCACATTTCAAAACCGCAAATTGTCACGAAATAATATTATCGTGTTTGAAATTACCCTTTGATATCCAAAATAAAGATGTTAACATTGTCAGTTGGTGTAAATGTTCGTCTTTAGCGTTTCTTTATGCCTTTTGTCAGTCTTTGCATAAAAAGTGAAAGTAATTATTGCATTTAAATAAGTAATAAACGTACAAATTTACTGTTATGTTAATGTTCATACATTTATTATATGTTAAAGCAGGAATTTAAAACCACCGACACCGACACATTGAGTTAAAATTTCCTTAGATTTATAATTTGACAGGAAAGTACCTACATACATAATCGTGATGTTGAAATAAAACATCAAATTATTACGGATATGAAAGAAATAAATATGAATAAGAAGTAATAATACGTAATTAAAATAATTAAATTAGCATGCAATATATTATAACACGTATAATATGTTATATGTTTGATTATATTTATGTTTTAATACTGTTTTAACAACAAATTGCACTCATTATGT
Organism: Eupeodes latifasciatus; assembly: GCA_920104205.1. Classification (NCBI taxonomy): domain Eukaryota; kingdom Metazoa; phylum Arthropoda; class Insecta; order Diptera; family Syrphidae; genus Eupeodes; species Eupeodes latifasciatus. The sequence goes on along the minus strand of OV049925.1, from coordinate 6,483,729 downwards.
TCATTTTTTTAATGCAGAAATTACTCATAAAATAACAAACAATTTTAAATTTTATTTTATATGTTTTTCTGTCTTTTTTGCACACTTTTTTTAACTTTAAGTTTAATTAAAATGAAACATTTTCATGTTTGTGTAGCCCGAAAAAATAATAACTACACACTGAAATATGTTTAAAAAATAAAGACAATTTATAACTTCCCGCATTGGGAGGTAATGTAATTAATCTAAATATTGAATTCAACATTTGGACAATTCTCGAAGGATCGAACTACTTCAAATTAATTTGTTTTACAGATAAAATCATTAAAATGTGATGAAAGAAATTACCGAACAATTTAGTGGGGTCTTAATTGTATCAATTACAATTCTCAATACAATTTTATTCCACCCATTTATATCGTCATAACTGCAAAATTAAACAAAAATTCAAATTCAAAATTCAATTTTTTATCGAAGACAAATTTTTAAAAAATCGCAAAAATGATTTACCTTTAGAATAATTCAATATTACGAAAAATTAAGTTTTTAACATCAGGTGACATTTTTAGGAAAATGTTACTTTTAGTTAATTTTGCAAAAAAAAAATGAAAAACTACTTGAAATTAGTGAGACATTTCTAAGAGTATTCAATTCACAATTATTTCATTTAATACTAAACTTAATTTTTAGTACTTTAGAAAAATTCAATTTACATTTAATGTTTAGAATAAATAAACTCAACCTTAAATTTAAACAAAAAAAAATGTTTTAATATTTCAAATATATCTCCTCCAGAAAATAGCACACAAATTTAAATTATACTGGTCAACAAGGTTTTCAAACTTGCAATACTGTTCTTGAAAGCTCAAGTTCAAATCCAACTTAAAAATAAATTTATCTTAAGATTAAAAAAAAAAAACATTATTTATTAGTAAACAATTTGAAGTTATGATTTATCATTATTTTCAAAACTATGATTTCTTTCTGAAAAATTATTGCTTTTTAACTTTTCAAATAACAACTTATTACTGAAGATATCAGGTGCAAGTTGTCAAAGACACCAATAGAAAGTTGTCAATCAGATTCTTTTTGTAAAGTTTTTAAAGCAGTGCGAAACCTTAGCAGAATTGGTTTGATGGAATCAATAGATAAATATAATAGACATTTGTTGATTTAAAACTGTCTAAAGTCGATTACAGACTATCGTTATTTTATACATTTTGCAGAACCTTATTGTAATCCTTCCGATTTGTCAAATTGAATATTTCGATATTTCTCGAAGTTTCAAGGTCCCAGAATCTAAATCCAAGGTTTTTAGAAAGATGTTTATTTGTCCGTACATCTTTGTACTTCGTTATGTTAGGAATACCTTTTATTCGTCGGCTATATCTCAAGAACTAGCAGATTATATCGACTACATACAAATTTCGTATTTTAAAAAACCAAGCTATTTAGTGAGTGATTTTTTTAATATAGAAATTTAATCAAAAAAGGGGAAACATTTAGTTCAACTAAGAATACCTCACGACCAACTAATAGACATTTTTACAAGAAAAGAAGAAACTAAAAAAATACAGCCAAAAATGTTTGCAAATTGATAATTTTATCTCATACAAAATAATTGCCTTAGTAAGTTTCCTAAACCGATTTTAATGTACGGTGTGGCAGTATGGTGGACTGCTTTAGAAAATGCTATAAACCGAGACAAAATACATAAAGTCGAACGTTCAGCTTGCCTATGTATAAGCAGATCGCTTCGCATGACCCCATCTGCGGCACTGGACACCCTACTCTGCCTAACACCTCTTGATATATTTAGCAAACAAATAGTTGCAAGCTCTGCTATTCGCTTCAAAGCTTCGTCGCAGTGGATTATCAACAACATTTGCCATTCCGTAATTCTTAGGTATTTAGAATGAATTCCAAAGCATGCAGACTAAACCATCCCCCCACTGCAATTCGACAGAAACTTCCAGACTTCTATACCTTCCAGATCTTTCTGGGAGGAAAGGGCATTCCTGGAAGACGAGTCAGTCCAATTTTATACAGATGGATCAAAAACAAAAGAAGGGGTTGGTGGAGGTGTGTACTCTGAATGACTGAAATTAAGACTCTTATTTCGCCTTCCCAATCATTGTAGCGTATTCCAGGTAAAGTTTTGGTGAAAAAAGAAGTCTTGTCCTGGCTTAAAGAAAACGTGATATCAACATCTGATATCAACATTTTCTCAGAAAGTCACGCCGCAATCAAATCTCTGGACTCTGTTTCTACAAACTCTACATAACAATTAAATATTTACCTTTTTTGGGTGCGGCGCCATAGAGACATTGCAGGAAATTATAAGGCAGATGAACTCGCCAGAACTGGTACAATACAATACATTCTACCACGTTTAACTAAAGCTGGCAACTATTTCTAATGCAGGACGCTATGAAGAAGCCAAACATTAGATGGAATAACATCACCACGTGTCAGGTCACAAAAAACATCTGGCCTACAATAGATTTAAATCGCTCAAGGTGCTTGCTATCTCTAAGCAGATCGCATATAAGTTCGATAATCGGTATCATAGCCGGGACTGTCTTATAGAAAAGGATGCGGCTAGGCGTATTCTCAAATGACGGTATTCATGAGGAAGAGAAGTAAACAGTTCCTCACATCCTATGTAGTGTACATGCCCTGCCTTAGCTTAAAAACTCAAGAATTACCTAATAGAATTCTTCTATAACGATCCAAACGATCTCAATCATATTAAAATAATCCATCTTTCACGTTTCGTAAGGGACTCAAACTGGTTTCATTGGGCTTAGAAGAAAGCCTCAAGATTAATGTGGTATCACAATGGGCCATAAAACTGGCCTAAGTGTGTCCTACTCCATCACGGATAGCTACTGAAACCTAACCTAACCTAAGCTTGATGGCTTAAATTCAAATCTGGCTTAAAAACCAATCTTAGACTTTAGGTGTGCAAGCCAAGCCCTTTAAAATTCGCAAACAAAAACTTTATTTGCTATTTAACTTTTCAAGGCTACGTTTCGTAACTATTTTCACAACCTATGATTTATATCTAGTTTGTGCCTGATTACTAGAAGATATCAGGGGCAAGTTGTCAAAGGCACTAATGGAAAGTTGTTAGTCAGCTTTTTTTGTTAAATTTTCCAAGCAGTGCCAAATTTGAGCCAAATTGGTTTGGTGGAGTCAATAGAAAAATTAAGCAGACATTAAAGTGGTCTAAGATTTCCTAAATTTGATTTCAGAGTATCGTTATAAAGATTATTTGTTAACTTCCCAAAGGAAATTATTGTAATCCTCCAATTTGTCAAATTGGATATTTGTTTTAAAGCACGAGAATTGGTTTTTAGACTGGTGAATATTTGTTCGTACATCTCAACACTATCGCATGCAAGGAATACATTTTTTCGTCTGTCATTTCTCAAGAACTAGTAGATATTGATATTGACTACAAACGAACGAATTTCATACTACATAAAACCAAGATATTCGAAAAAGTCTTTTAAAGAACAAAGTACGTGTATTTCTAATATAGAAATTTAGTTCAAAAAGGGAAGAAGAAAAAATACCTCCACGAAATAAAAATGCTATCGACCTCAATCTATTTCAAGACATTTGTTTAAAAGAAATAAGCAACTAAAAAATGCCACTTAAAATTATTTCAAATTTATCATTTTATTTCGGTGCCGTGACATATGTAAGGGCAAGTGTTATAAGACCAAATTTTGAAATTTGGCCTTATGACACTTTTCAAAAGCGTCATAAGACCAAATTCCAACGTTTGGCCTTATGTCGCTTTCAGAAAGTGTCATAAGGCCAAATTTTTTTGCGACTTAAGACCAAATTTGTTTTGATATTTTCTTCAATAACAAAAACCGGTCTTTACCGTTAGAATTATGATAAGAGTAACAACAGATGGTAAGTAAATGTAATCAGGAAAGTTTCAAGCTACTCATTTGTGTTCTTTGCCTTGTACGAAAAAGTCATAAAATGGATGTTCGAAGTGATTTGATCTATAATTATGAGTTTTGTGAAAACGAAATAATAGCAATTTGGCATTGTTTCGATTTAATTTTTTTTTTAATTGATAGCACGGCGCGCGCGGCGGCGTACTAACAGCTAGGTATGCACCCACCCCAAATCCTATAGTGATCCCAAGCAGGGGGGGTTGCATACCTAGCTGTTAGTACGCCGCGGCGCCGTGCTATCAATTAAAAAAAAACTTTTTAGCAAAAGTAGCTATTCTAGACAATAAATAAACCATTTTTAAATTTTAAAATATTCGGCGTTGTTTCCATTATTTTTTTGGCCTTATTTCTTTTTATAAATCGAAATAAAGCCAAATTGGTTTTATTTCGTTTTGAACAACGAAATAAGGCCAAATTTGAAATTTGGTGTTATTTCATTTGGTACTATTTCACGTCACCTATATTATGTACATGAATAATGCATATACTTTATGGTACATCTCCAATCTTCTCAGGTGATAGAGATAAAGTTTGAAAATGACATAAGACCAAATTGGCCTTAAGTCACTTTGGAAAGCGACATAAGGCCAACCGTTGAAATTTGGCCTTATGACGCTTTCGAAAAGTGTCATAAGGCCAAATTCTAAAATTTGGTCTTATGTCACTTGCCCTTATGTCACAGCACCTTTTATTTCATAGAAAATATTTGGTAGTTTCTTAAAAAATCCAAGTAGTAGCGTTTGAAGTATTTATTTAAAAGACATTGGCTTAGAAAACAATTTATTGCAAATGTTTTAGGGAGCCAATAGGATGTTGACAACCCCTTTTATTTTTAATTTTGTAATGTAAAATAGTTTTCTGTTGGAAGAATGTGATATGTCCAAAATTTAAATACAATTCTTCAAGTCAATAGAAAAAATATGAATATTATTTTGGTTCAAAACTTCTTGTTTAAGTTTGATCTTAATCAATGATAGTACTATGAATTATATTTTCAGTTAATTTTTTTTATAAAACAGTTTATTAAAGTTGTAAATTGTGTAACAATTTTCTTAACTTTTTTTTCAATGATTTTAAACCACAAACTTCTGAGAAGTTTTGAAAAGACATATACGAAAGTGAGAAATATCAGTTCAAAAACTTCTGAAAAGTTGAAAACACATACATAAATATGTAAGTGAGAAATATCAGTTCAAAAATTTGAAATAGAGTTTCGAAAACTTTAGTTACCACTCTCACTTAAAGTACCCATGGTTTTGACCAAATTTAATTTTGAACACAAAACGTGCTCTAATTTTAAAAACTAAAAAGAAACATGCTTCGTTTTTGATAAAAAAAGTTCTTTATTTTTGGAAAAAAAAATTAAATTTAATTTAATAAAAAAAAGTTAAAAATAAATAATAATTTTAGACAAAATTCGAAAATTGCATTGCATGGTAAAATTTTGCACTGAAAAATAATATTTTAATATTAATTTATTGTTCTCAATATTGGCTTAGTGTGATTTTGGGATTCGATGCTTAACTTTACTGGGATTCGCTAATTTTTAAAACAGGTTAATAGTTTTTGTTATTTTTTTTTGTTTTTGGAAAATCGTTGATCGTTTGGTTAAAAGTTTATTTTTGGGAGTTTGTTTTCATCACAGTTATTCCATGAAGTAGTTGGAGCTTGGAGGTGTTTTTTTTTTTTTGATCGAGTTTAACTTATTTATATAAAAATGCATGTAGTGTTGTGAAAATAAATAAAATTGTGCTTTAACTCATGGAATATAATATTCGAATGACTTATAAAATAGCAATTTTAATATAATTGAACATTTTTACAGGTTGTGGTATATCATTGGCTAAACAAGCTGCCCAACGTCGAATTGTGGGTGGTGATGATGCTGGATTTGGATCTTTTCCATGGCAAGCATATATTCGAATTGGATCTTCAAGGTAATTTTTATCAATACAATTAAATAAATTATACACAAAAAATAATTATCACTTTCACTTTAAATTACACACAAATAGAAGTTGATTGAAATTCTGATTGGCAATGAAATTATAGACACGATAAAATAAACATTTATCTCATCTCTATGTTCAATTTTGTAAGTAAAAAAAAAATTACAATAGACAGAGGAGTGGTATCGAAAGGATTCAATGTCATTAACTGCGACGTCAATTGATTTGTGCAATGACAGATAGACGAAGAAAGTGTCACTTCAAATGTCTGGGTGGCATTTTATTTCATTTATTTGTCAAATTAAAGAAATTATTGTGTAGGAGTTGCGAATATTTATTTACTGTTTACTTTTACTCTTAAGAGGGGAAAAAGTCAAATAAAAATACCTTAAGTGAGATAATTGAAAATTTAATATGTTCCTTTCTATTCCTGGACGCACGCCATAAATTTGTCCAAAGCTGGATAATACTTAAGTAACGCTTATTGCACTTTAAGTTGCCAAAAGAACTTCAACAGCACACATTTTAATCCAAAATCTTAGGTAGAAGTTTATTTATGCAAAGAGAAAAGAGTAAAGGTCCAAGTATCGTACCTTGTAGAACTCCTCGAAAATATAGAATAAAGCTGTTTATGAAAAAAAGCACTCACTTTCTATCACGAAGATATAATTGCAGTTAATTCACAGAGAAATAATATAACTTATTGGTCTAAAAGTCCTGGAAAAGTTGTTTTCCTTTGCCTAAGTTCCTTCTGATATCTTCACATAAAAGTTAACAAAACTCTTGATTTAATTTTGTTGTTACCATAAATATACTTATTAAGAGTTACATCTCAATAATTTTGACTGATATCTAACTCTTATTTACCCTGATCCATACATTTTTTCTTCAAATTTTTGTATTACCTATGCGTTGGTATTTTATGATATATTAGAGACTCTATGTTTTATAATATATTATTCCCCTCGAAGCTCCATAATGAAGACAACGTTTAACATGAGGTATTTTTTGTGGAATTTCTTAAACCACCAGCTAAAGTTATAAGTAATGTAGTATGGTATTCGTGAATAATGCTGATGCACCAATAAGCAATAGGCATCAATTTATCTTGTCTCATCTCAAGACGGCTCGACTTGAAGAGCCCGTGTCTAGCCCATGCTTACCTAATTCAACATTAAACAAACAAATCACTTAAACGTTTGTTTCTTCTTTGCCTCAACGTCAACATACCATCATCACACTCTGTTTTGTTGTACCAAAGACCATCAGACCACACCACATAACTATAAGACCAAATTACGATACCTATGGCTAACTTACAGTTAACATCGGAAAGACTAACGCAACACAACAACATGGACAATTAACTCTTATTTTATGCTGTGTGCTCTTCTTTTTTTGTTTTCTTCAGATGCGGCGGTTCGTTGGTATCACGAAGACATGTCGTCACTGCTGGACACTGCGTGGCTCGTGCCACACCGCGTCAAGTACATGTAACACTGGGCGATTACGTGATCAATTCAGCGGTTGAGCCATTGCCAGCTTACACATTCGGGGTAAGGCGCATCGATGTTCATCCGTACTTCAAATTTACGCCGCAAGCGGATCGCTTCGATGTTTCCGTATTGACACTGGAAAGACCGGTCCACTTCATGCCGCATATTGGTATATTAATTGAGTTTTCTCTGTTTTTTTTATTTTTTTTTGTTGTCTGTTTTTGTCTTCACAATGTAAAATAATTAATTATCCTTTACTCCTGACAACCGACTTCGACGACGGACTGGTTCCTTGACTTCATTTAAACAAATTGATATTCCTCAAAAAAAAAAAAAAAACAATATTGAAGCTCCAATATGCTTGCCAGAGAAAAACGAAGACTTCCTGGGAAAGTTTGGATGGGCTGCCGGTTGGGGTGCTCTCAATCCTGGATCGAGGCTTAGGCCAAAAACTCTGCAAGCCGTAGACGTTCCAGTCATAGAGAATAGGTTTGTGAGTTATTGAGGTTTCGACTGCGAGCTAAATCGATTTTCTTCCTAGAATCTGCGAGAGATGGCATCGCCAGAACGGGATAAATGTGGTTATTTATCCCGAGATGTTGTGCGCCGGATATCGTAATGGTGGCAAGGACTCCTGCCAAGGAGACTCCGGTGGACCGCTTATGCATGAAAAGAATGGTCGATGGTATTTAATTGGTGAGTTCATTTTGTGCTTATATATTTTTTAACTTAATTTACCATATTTTTATATATTATTAGGTGTGGTCTCAGCAGGATACTCGTGTGCATCACGTGGCCAGCCAGGAATCTATCACCGGGTGCCGTTTACAGTCGATTGGATATCGTATGTCGTTGGATTGACAACACAGCTCTAGAATGATAGAGCTGATGATGAACTTATCTGATGTTGTTATTATTTATTTTGTTAAATGATTAATTTAATTCTATAATTTATTCCAAAAGTGTCCTTTTTCTGTACTAAATAGATAGAAAAACAAAACTCCAATGTGACTCGATATTTGTCTGATACTAAAATGGTTCTTATCTCCCTTTAAGCTTAAATTATTTTAATGATTTTATTAAATAAAAGGAAAAACTTGTAAATACTTTGTCTTCATAAAACTATAAATATACCTTATCAAAGTTAGATTAAACAAAAAAAAAAAACTAAAAATGTTATCCTAATTGTGATTTTTGTTATAACATAATATTTTCTAAATGATTTATGATTTATTTTTAAACAAAAATATCAATATTTTATAATTATTTTTAAAGTCAAGATTTAAATTAAGATTTTATTTATGTAAATATAAACAAAAGATAATAATTTAGTAATTTTTGTTCTTTTATTATTTTTTTTAAATCTTGCAGAGAAAAGAATTGAAAAAAAAACAAAGTTTTATTCAATAAACTAAAATATTTAATTATTTAAATGCTTACTAAGTAAAATGTCAACGATAAATCCCACCAAGAAAGTTTTCGAGGGCTAAGTTAACTTTCCTAACACAAGAGATTTTAAATCAAAAAATAACAGTTAAATGGAAGTTAAGAAACAAACAAAATATTCAGTCGATAACTCTGCTTCTTACGAATTCAGAATACTTAGGAACATTTTGTCTCTTTTGTCGATTGCCAAAAAGCACAGAGGAAACTACAAAAATCTTATGAAAATGATGAAAGACTGAAAAATGTTTACACATATTTCCTGTTCCAGAAATATCTTTAAAAAGAAATTATTAACATTTTATGTTTGACTTACTTAATTTTTAGTAGAATATCATCCCCGTTCTTTAAAAAAAATCCAAAATTGAAAAATTTTAGTATCGGTCATACAACTGATTTAAATATTATAGTACTAAAAATTGAATATGCAATTTTAACAAACTGTTTTTCAATGATTATGTCTGTATTGTGGTAAAAATGTTCCCATTCTTAATTTTAAAAAACAGTATTTTATTATTGAGTACAGAAATGATTAATGATTGCATTCAGTTCAGATACTCTAAGTCAGAAAATACCTCTCCGTTTCATTTTTCTGTCTCAATTTAAAAATTCCATAATGTAAACCATTTTGGAAAACTCTATTTTAAAGATTTTTTTAATATTTTAATATTTTTTTATATATATTAAGACATTGGATTCTTCTTAAAGGACTCCTTTTGAGGTCTTACAATAGTATCTCTTCACCACTTGATAGTTTAAAAGAGACAGAAGAGTGGGCAGATGTTTTGCTACTTTTTTAAAGTGATTAATTTTAACTGAGACGCAAGGAAATGGTCACAACGTATTGTTTTTGCAATTGCGATTTGTACAGTCATAGATATTTTTTTTTGTGTAAAATAATTAAAAATAAATTAAATATTATTAATAGAATAAATAGAACTAGTTAACTTTTAAATTTTAAACTAAAAATATGTACATTCAATAAGTTTTTAAATGCATCTAAATTGCATTATGTATAATAATGAATTGCATACCTTCGTTCTTGTTGATTCTCAGTTAAATAAGTCAGTATGTATAGAGTCAGAAATGAACAAAAACAAAAGTGAATTGTTAGTAATGTGTCTTTGCAATGCACGTTTAATTAATAAGTTATACAAATTAAAGTAGACACGATAAGGTGTCCCCTTTAGTTGTGTATTTATAGAAAAATATCAATAATGAATAAGAAAAGATAGTTTAAAAAATACTCAGTTATAGGTACATCATTTAAATAAATGAAAGTTTGTTTTTTCTTTAACCGAATACAAGACGAGTTGCTCTAGTATTTTCATGGAATTAAAAAATTTGTTTAAAATTTTGTTTCGATTTCAAGCCCACTTTTAAATATAAGGGTATGGTTTAAATTTAAAAAAAGAAGAATTGGAAAATTTTTAAGAGTAGAATTTTACAAAACGCAAGCTGGAATTTGGGAAACTGAATCGGCCCTATCGAGGTAACCGTCGGAGCGAAATTCTCTCCGATTTCCTCCGAATCGGAGACATTTTGCTTCAAGGTAGTTGTCCGCATGCAATTTCCATGCGATGCTTTGCGATGAAGTACTTTAGTTGGTTTTATTCTTGACAGATACAAACACAAATTTTCCGAAGTCCTCCGACAAGTTCTTGTTGCGGAAAGTGTTTTCTTTTTTTAAAAAATAGTTAATTTAAATGTAAGTAATACAAAAATTAACTTTTTTTTCGTTATCTTGTGTTATTAATAATGGACTGTTTGTTTTTAGGCAAATAAAATACTGGAAAAAGTCGACTGGCCAACTGGACATTGAAAATCTTTTCCAACACCATGTTGGTAGTTTCCCTCGGCAAAAAATCTGAGGCAAGCTGCTAATTTATGTTCCGGAGTGACACAATAAAACCGATGATTTGTTTTGTATTTGTGTTGAATCTGCTCCAAAACAAAAGCAAACGCATTTTTATTCAGGCGAAAGTTTTTCTTGAATCTGGAAGAGAATCGTAGAATTATTAGAAGATAAGAATTAGATTCGAAGATAAGTTTACTTACATTTCGCAATGTTCTCCTATTTTCTTTATTTTGCGCCCTTATCTCATTGGATTCAGCGTCCAAAGATAAACCAACACTATCCATTTCTTATTATTGTTGCTTGTATAAAGTCAAATAAATAAATAAAACTTATGTTTTAACAGTTTTTTTTTTCAATTTATTCTTTTTCTTTGACACTTCAAATGGAAACAAAAACATATGTTTGAAATAGTGAGGGGACTTTATTCGATAGTTTTTATTTAAAAATCGTTGCATCTAATTACATGTCTTAAAAATGCTAGCGCATTATAATTGAAAAAAATACCTTTTATAAGCAATAAATTACATTCTGCCACCAATTTTTCATGGTTTAAAACGCTTATTGCCTTTATTTTATAAAATATTATCGAAAATATATCGCATTTTCGATATATCGGTTAATTTGAACATCTCTGCCTGAAATTTATATCCATCGCATTGCGTCGTATCATGTCTGTAAAATTTCTTCCGATGACAGCTACCTCAAACCGGAATTCAATCTCCGAAAAAGGTTGCGTTGCGGAGAAAGTTCCACTCCGACGGTTACCTCGATAGGGCTGATTATTTGAATGAGTATTCAGGGTCATGTCTTACTTCTCATTTCTGTAAAAACAGATAAATGACTTTTAGACTTAGAGGGAGTTTGAAAGTTAATCTTATAAAATATTGCTAATGTTTCCAGATTGATTTAAGTTATCAATTATTTTCATGGTTTATTTCTTTTTGGTATTATCGCAAGAAAATATTATGGAAAAACAACCCAAGCCACAACTAAAACCGACACAAGGTCACTGATTTTCAAAAACAAATTATAAAAGTTCTGGAAAAAAGAGAATACGTCTACTTATGTATATGTGTGTATTGAACTTGTTTTTAATTATAGAATAAGTACATAAGTAGAATAAAAAAATAAAATTATTCTGCTTATGCTGTTAATCTTTGTGCAACAATTAGTTTAAAACCACTTAAGTTTTTTTTTGTAATTCAGAAATCATACGAAATACAAATATGAAACAAAAATAATTTGTAAAATCTTATGGAAATTATCATCATTTGCAAAAGCTTAATGGAAACCTTGCAAGTTAAAGATTTTATCGTGTAAAACTCTAGTTTATCGTTTTTCTAAGGTTAACAGGGATATAAAATTTGATTTAAAACTATACAAAAAATCCACTTATTGGAACACAATTCTACACAAACGTTTGAGCATTTTTAACCAAATTCTTGTAAAAAATACTAAGTGGAAAAAGATTAAAGATAAGAAGGCTCGTATTAGTAAGTAAGAAATACACTCAGAAAAAAGAAAAGTTATGTCATTTTCTTACTTCTACTAAGTGTTTTTTGATGTATCTACTTTGTTAACTTTTTTTTATTTCTACGAGTAGTAGCATCTCTTTACAACGTTTAAAAAGAAAATAAGAACGTGTTAATATTAAAATTGTAATTTATTGCTTAGTTCATTCATCGCCTACTTTTCCAAGAAGTAAACTTTAAACCTTAAATTGATTTTATAAAATCTACAAAAAAACATAAATTTATATTTAAACTCATTTCGCTTTTACCTTCTTGTATTTTCACAAAAAACAAGGACTTTTAATCAAGTTCTTACCTCAAATCTAACAAAATTAGTAATTATATTTCAATGTTTCACAGAGACCAAAAAGTGATAAAGCTCTTGTGGTAGTTTCCTAATGAAAAAGGCATATAATACAAAGTAGATAGGTAGGGTAGCCCAACCCACCTAATAATTATCTACTCAAACACAAGCTTATAATGTAAACAAAATGCCCTGAATATTTTCTGATGTTTTGTTTTCCCAATAATAGACAATAGTGTCAAACGTGCGAATTTGTCTATGGTGCAGTTTATAGTGCAGCATAATTTATTATGCAACTCATTGTTTGCCATTTCACGAATTACATTATATCTTAGTAATTCCATCAAATGAAAATAAAGTCAAGTTACCATACCACACGAATCAAGCCAAGGCAATAACAAAAACATGCTCTGCACCAAAAAATCTCCTTAGCAATTAATTCAATTTCTCACAAAATAAAATATCCATATACTATACAATAGATGGTATAGTGGTACATATAGCTATATAATATTAAAAGATCAGGTAAACAACTTCTACATGCCATGACCGGGTCTTTCCATAACAGAGCCCGCCAAGGTAAGTGGGCAAAGCAAAAGAACTGCATAATCACAAATGCACCATAGATACATAGCAGTGTTTTTCTTTCGATTAGCCAAGAAGTAGAATCAACAACTTCACGACCTTAAAATAATCATCATCAGTCTTACAACACTTCTTTTTCTATATACCCCCTTCACACTCTCTCAATGGAATCTGTTTAATTGATACCGTTGCCGATAGTTGGTTGGAGTTGGAGGCTGGAAGCCCAGAATACTTCTTTGAGATGCGTGCCTTTAAAAAAAAGTGCAATCTTAGAATTTAGCTTTTATTACAGAATTTACGAAGAAATGTTACAGCTGCCTTTAGTCGCGTGGCAATTACATGCTTACTATTGGTCAGTCTATGGAGGTTTTGAGCTAGTTATTTAGTACGTCTTTGACGACATCTTAACATCTCTCTATACTCCAACAGCCTCATTACGTATTAGCTACTTCAACAATGTTCTCTTCGTCATATATAGTTACAAGTAAGTGATGAAGTTGGTACATCTTTCAGGGGGGCATTTGTACACGGTATGGCCTTTTCGAGTAAACAGTGTTTAAAGTTGAAATTTTTGAAATTATTTTAAACTTTTTTACTGAAGAAAAGGTAACCTTTGGAAAAAAAGTCAAAAAAGGTTTAACAAAAATTGAAGCTTCACTCACATATTTAGAATTGTTAAATATTCCTTATACAAAACCAACATGCCTTCTAGTGGTAAATAAATTCAACAAGTCGTTTATGTCCGTTCTTAATGTAAACTTTTTACACTATTCGTCCTATCAAAAAATGTCCTGGCCCAAAAAGATAGCACACAATATTCTAAAAGATTAATCATAAACAATTCTTATTTCACTTACGGTTTTAAAGTTATTTGGCTTTTAAAAAAAAATATACCTCTTTCCAAAACGTACATACCTATTTTTCTTTACTAAAATGCTTCACTGTTTAAAAGAATCAGACCAGATTGCATGAAGATTTCAGAGATTTGGTAAAATATAATAATCTTCAATAGGCTCATGAAAATTAAGGTGATAAGCGTTTAATGGGGTTAAAATCTGAAAAGTTAAGAAAATACTCGTATACCGATCAAACCAGAGTGATCTTCCAAAAAGGAGAAGAAGGGGGTAGCTTAAAAATTGCTTTTGTAATAAAGATTTATTAAAATGATTGCACTTTTAACAACAACATTTTCTGAGTTTAAACGTCTATGTTTATTAATGTCTCTCAACATAATTAACCAGTTCTTAAGTCATGAAACCATAACAAAGATCTTTAGTATTATTTTATTATTAACTAATTTGTTTTTCCATAATTTATTAAAAGCTTAAACAAGTGTTCTTATTAATTTTTCTTTGTTTTTGAACATTTTGTGTAATTCTTTTGTTACAAAAATTAATCAAGCCTGACGCAGAAAGCTATGATACCGAATAAATCGGTTAAACGAATAACTAGAGGCTTACAAATTATTTTATCCGTGTTCTTTACCATTCATAGGGCTCCACTACAAGCATTTAGTATAATAAGCATTAAGACTCTCTTATCCCTTCTACATGTAAGATCCTACCCTGTATCGCTGCACAGATGCTAAATCCAAATCTGCTTTTGTTGAGCCCGTTGTTGACTTTGGGAAAATATATTTTCTACCAGTTTCATTCTACCATCCAAACCGATCACATCATAATCTTTTTCAAGCCAATTCACGAGTAACGAGCTTGGGCGCGAAATACGAGTTAAGTAGTATTAAACTCGAACCATCGACGACGACGAACAGAAATCAGAAATCAGCGGCTCTTTGCACTGCTGGTGATGAGAACAAGAAGAAACTTTTCCACTTCTAAACCACCATCACCGCATCGTCTCTAAAAAACCACCAACCGCCATCAACTCTCATCATCATCATCAACTTCACCATCACCATCATCATCATCATCACCACCCATCTCTTGTGGCATTTGACAACATAAAACGTGTACATTCGACTCCGCCATGGCTTAGTGGAAAGTAGATTGCTTCTTCAAGCGGAAAACTGTTAAGCTATTGAATTTTTTGAAAAATTAGTCTTTACTTCGAGATCGAAATTATCGTTATTCATATTCAGACTCTATATAAATTTTGTATCTTTTTGTATTGAATTTCGAGCTTTACGTGGAGTTTGATTTGTCTAAATAGTGTTATTAATGTCAGAATAGATGATGAAGCACAACAGCAACACAACTTTAGCTCAAGCATCACCATCAACAGCACCATCAACAGCACCAGCAGCAGCATCACCATCACCAGCAGTAGAAGCAACAGCAACCTAATTTGTTATAAGGAAGAGTGAAATAATAAAAAACAAAATAAAAAAAGATTAATTCGCCGCAGACCTAGTGCCCTAGAAATGTGAGCCATTCTGATGTTGATGGTAGCGAGCGTGCGTTCCGATAACGATTCTTGTTGAATTATTTTTTTAATCTTTTTTTTTACTTTTTTTTGTGAAATTTGTATATTTTTGAAAGGTCTAATTGGGCGATAGAGAGCCGAGAGAAAAATAGATTTATGTGAAAAGTGTGTGTTTGGATTTAGTATCTTTAAACGAATTCGAGTTCTCTTCTTTTGATGTAAAGTGTTAGATATTTTATTTCATCTCAAAATATAGAATGTACCGCGGAGATTAGACAAACATGAACCATGCTGTCATGGAAATTTCATCAATCAAATGTTACTTTTGTGTTCCTTTGGATAATTTTGTTGCTCATGCACCTGCAACATCACTCAGCTGACGGAGGTTTGTAATGATTTTACTTTTTATTGTATATAAATATTTTTTTTAACTGATGGTGAATTGTTATTTTATTGTTTGAAATAGTGTTTTGAATTGAAAGTTGTTTTAAGTTGAGAAAGCATTTCAAATTAAGTTTAAACGTTTTAATTTCAAGGTAGTTTCAATTCAATGTGTGTAGATTATTGTAGATCAGTGTTTCTTATTTTGTTTAAGCACATTTGTTCAAAAAACTAAACCAAGAAAATATTTTGTATCAATATCGATGATATTTTAATGATTTGCGGATATAACTATTATTTGTAAGTCAGCTTCGTATAATTGTTTAAATACAACAAACATGTACTTGTACAATAAGTGATAAAATACATTTTAATGTTGATCGTAATCTTAATTCGGAATAATTACAACCTTCAAACGGAAATTTTATGAAAAGTAGGGTTAACAAATATTAAAGTGTATTTTAAGAGAGGACATTAAAATATAAAGGCAAGTTAATGAACATATTGCTTTGATAACATACTCCAATAATAAATAAGTGATGGGTTTAAGTTTCTATATTTAAACCATAATTTTAATGTTTCTTATGCATTGTTAAAATTTTGAAAATAAATGTGAATATTTTTTTTTAAAGTCAACTTGTTTTCAGAAGTTTTTTTTTTTTTTTGAATGAAAAATATTAATGTAGCTTTATTTTAAATTAGTCGAAAACAAAAACAAAACAGCATTAAATGAGCTTTCCAATTTCCTCTTATATATATTTTTGTTGGTCCAGCGGCAACACAGAAATAAATTTGATGCAGTATGAAAAAAGTATCTTTTTCTTAATTGTCCGTGATTATAGTGTTAATTTTATATAAAATCTCAATTTAAACAATATTTTTGAATTAAGATGTTTGGCCAACAAAGGGCCAAAAAAATAGCATTCTTTAGGATCTGATTTTCAGGAATACTATACAATGAATTTGTATTTCAAAAATGCAGGCTGTGCACTGTTTTTGCGATTGCATCTTATTATTAACTTCCCATAGGAAGTTATTGTAATGGGTCCGATTTGTCGAATTGAAAATGTTGACATTTCTCGACGTTTCAAGGTCCCTAGAGTCGAAATAAAAGATTTTTAGAAAGATGTCTGTGCGTGCGTGTGTACGCACGTTCGTACGTCCGTACGTTCGCGAAGTTTTTTTTCGTCGTTCATAGCTCAAGAACCAGAAGAGATATCGAATTCAAATAAATTTTTTTTATACAGATAATAAAGCAGAAAGATGCAGAAAGGGATCTCAAGAAAATTGCGTGGGGGTTTTTTACCATAGCAGTTTAAAAAAGGTGAACATTTTGGTTAACCCTAAATATCTCATAAACCAATGACGCTAGAGACTTGAATTAAATTTTATATTATATATTGTAACGTGATACAAAACAAATATATTTTTAGAAAAAAATCCAATTAAAGGTTTTTTTATAAATCAAAAAAACTGAAAAAAAAAATGTGTTACTTCGAAAATTTTACGAATAAATATGATTTCATCTCCAAAACAATTTTGTGCAACGAAGAATAATGTTTTTGACATCTGATAAAATTTTGAGAAAAATCTAATTGAAAGTTTTTTTACAAAAAATAAAAACCTAAACAAAAAAATTAATAAAAGTCGGTAAAAATTGATTTTCGACTCAAATATCTTTTCCAAACTTTGAGATATTGGCTTTAAACTACTTTTATCTTTTAAAAAATATTGTTTTGAATAGTCAGTAAAATTTTGAGAAAAATCGAATTGATAGTTTTTTTTACAAAAAATAAAAAACTTAAAAGAAATTTAAACAAAAGTTCGTAAAAATTGATTTTCGACTCAAATATCTTTTCAAAAATTTGAAATTATGGCTTCGAACTAATTTTAACTTATAAGAAATATTGTTTTCAACATTCCGAAAAATTTTGAGAAAAATCGAATTGACAGGTTTCTTACAAAAAATAAAATTCTAAACAAAAAAATTAATAAAAGTTGGTAAAAATTGATTTTCGGCTCAAATATCTTTTCCAAAACTTTGAGATATTGGCTTTAAGCTACTTTTATCTTTTAAATAATTATAGTTGTCAACATTCAGTAAAATTTTGAGAAAAATCCAATTGACAGTTTTTTTACAAAAAATAAAAACCTAACAAAAAAACAATACTAAAACTTTTTATAAAAATTTTTATAAAAAACCAACAGACTGTTTTTTTCATAAAAAAATAAAATCTACAAGAAATAGTACGCAAATTTAGTAAAAATTGATGTTCGTTTCTTGATATCTCTCAAATTAATTTCATTCATCCAATTTATAAAAATATAAGAAATGCTACTAAAATTGGTAAAAATTTGTTTTCGACTAAAAATCTATTTAACAAAATCAGATTTTCAAACTAAACTATTTCTTGATATGAAAAATATTGTTGGTAATTTTGAAATTTTCAAGAATAATTTAACAGACAACTTTTTTAACCCAACACGAAAACCTACAAACTTTTAAGCAAGACAAATCGACAGACGGGATGGGAAGTTATCAGTGTGGGTCGCATCCCAGCCTCTTTTTTGTAATAGTAAACGCTCAGACTTATACAGCTCTTGTAGTTTTATCTAATGATTTTTTTAATAAGTGACACCGTGAGATACAGGTTATTTTCAAGCACTTGTAGTCTTAAGACAAAGGAATATAGTTTTGATTTTGATTAACAAATCACAGGGTTTCGATTTTTTATTGATAATTCTTGAAAATATCGTTTTACTTGTTTTAGAGTAAGATTTATCGTAAGCGCCAAAAAAAAAACTTCCATCATTAACTTCAAAAGCTTACTGATGGTCCATGAGATCCTTTATGCCTCAAGTCATTATTGGAAATTATTAACTGCACTTAAGCGAAACTTCGACAATATGTTTCATGACTTCATGTATTATTGGTAACATATATTAATAATAATTAGTGTTCTTTTTTTTATTGAAAACGTCACTTACGATAAAATTGCTGAAGGGGTCGATATGTAAACATACGACATTTTTAGAAATTCATAGTACCCCACAGTCACAGCTTCAGAACAAAACAGTATGATTCATATGTTCATATATAAAACAAGCAACTTATGAGTTAATTCTCAAGTTTTGGCACCCTTTTCGAGCGTTTTTATGATTTTTGGCATACTTTTAAACTAACTGTAATTTTGCTGAATTACAACAAATTATTGATTTTTTAATATTACGTGGTAACCCGGGAAGTTACAATAAATTATTATTGGTTCGTGTTTTAATAAAACAAAAATACTACGAATCCGTTGTAATTTGAAAAAATAAAAAAGTTAAAGAAAGAATATCAAAAATTAAGCAAAAAAGAATATTACCATATTTTCAATTTAATATAAATTCAGAAACCAATAGTATTCACTTTCAAAAGTGTTAATATCCATGTTTCATTGATGTCAGCTGTGGAGAGAAAAGGTCCTAACTATTTCATAAATCTTAACATTTTAAGGATTTTAATGCAGGAATATTGATTACTAGACATAGATTTAATTTACGTAATAAACTCAACTTCCATAAAAATGCAGTTAGACCAGTAAGTACGTAGGATTTTTGCGATACATCATTTTTGGAAATAAAAGCGCTCTCAAACTTTCAAAATATATTTACATTTTCAAACCAATTTATAACAATTGAGTTAAAGTTCAGCCAGAAAACCAGGAGTAATATTTTAATACATTTAAGACCGGTTTTCCCGGCCATAATAATTCAAAATAAAAGGCGGTTATACGAAAATTCAAGAGTGGATTATCCCCTTACGCACCTAACCATTATTTTGTTCTTACCTATTGTACCAAGCTTTTTTCGATAAAATTGTTGAAAACAAATATGTTATACTTTTTTTTAAATCGAGAATAAAAGCAATTACATTTTTGATCATAAAATATCATTGAGACATTATAAGAGCTTGTGAAGAAAAAAAAATTACCATTTTAGATTTACCACTTGTTAAGAATGCTATACTTCCCATATCGTAAGTAAAAATAAGAAGACAAAACCGTTTTATTGGAATTGTTAAAAATCGATTTTCACAGAGTTGTTTAGTTGTTGGATTTCTATGATCAATTTTTATGGAGAAGTTCATACAAAATTCTACTACAATTTTTAGAAATTTAAATTTTAAAATTCTTCTTAAATATTTTGCAAAAAAATTTAAGTTATGAAACATAAATTAAAAAATAAAAGAATACTGTCGTTAGCCGCTTTGTCCTCTTTCCAATAACCTCTTTGGCGATGTAAGAAGAATAACTTTGTAACTTCTGTTCTTTAGTCTTGTTTTTGAATTTAAAAGTATGAAAGCGTATTCTAAAACTTTTCCTACTTATTTCAGCCACTGCTCATTTATGTATAAAAATAAATTCCTACAGCTTTCCACCCACTTGCATGTTATCCAAAATTTTAAATTTTGTTGAGTTAGAAGCAAACGTTTTAATTAAAAGTTTAATTTATTTCCCTTCGAGCAGTAATTTAAATTTAAATTTAATGGATATTAACACTTTTGAAAGTGAATACAAAAATTTAATTTAATTTAATTTAATTAAATTTAAATTTAAATTTAAATTCAAATATAAATTAAATTCAAATTTTTGTTTGGGTTTTAAAAATTCTTCTTAACTATTTAAAAAAAATCGAATCGTCAAAAATAAAATCAAAACATAAATCCTTACCATATATAGCTTGATTCTCTCCCCTTCCCTTTTTATAATCTAAAAAAAAATTCAAATCACAACTAATTTCTTGAAACGTCCTTAAGCTAGACATTTCAAAATTTCATAACTAAGCTCAAAATCAAAATTTAAAAAAATCCATTAAAACTAATTTCACTCAATATTGTAGTAAGAAATAAAGATTTTGCGATGTAAACTCATTTTAACTTATGAAAATTCTCTCATTTTCATCCTTGAACCACTGTTTTTTTTTTTAATTTTATTTAGTATCGTAAGTTCGTAAATAGCTCTATTCATTCGGCTTGAGATATTCCTCAGGGTAGAAATTTGGATCCACTGCTTCTTATCTCTTATATTTTTGTATATTCCGAATATTTAAGAAATAAGATCAGTGCATCATCTAAGAGTTGAATTTTTATTTCTATATGAAAATAATTTCACAGTTATCCACCCTCTTGTATGTTATTCAGAATTTTTAAACTTTTTAACTTGTAATTTATTTCCCTCTTAGGTATTCTCAACAGTATTCTTGGAGTACCATCGGAGTGTTTCCATCAAAATGGTGTTTGGCCTTGTAAATTATCATTTTCCTGTTGGATACAAGGTGGCAAGCATGCCAAAGGATGTGGCAACAATAAATGGCTCTTTTCATGTTGTATTTCCGAAAATGAAATAACTCCAGCAAATTTCGGATTCAATCTCATGAAAATGAATGACTTATCAAAGCGAGTAATGCTTAAACGCAGAGATGACAACGAGTTGTTTCCAATGGTAAGAATTTTATAATAACAACACAACTTTCCAACTTGCTACTCCTAAACTAAAAAAAAAAACAATAATTTATTTTATTTTAGGTTGAATGTGGTTTACCTAGAACTTTCCAAAATACCCTTCAAAAGCGTATCATTGGCGGACGACCATCGAGGTTCGCTGAATACCCTTGGCAAGCTCACATACGCATCGCTGAATTCCAATGCGGTGGAGTATTAGTTTCAACTAATATGATTGCCACTGCTGCACATTGTATACAACAAGCCCGTTTGCAAGACATATCCGTTTTCTTGGGTGAATTGGACACTCAAAATTCGGGAACGATATTAGAACCAATGCCAGTGGAGAAACATAGAGTTATACAAAAGATCATACATCCGAGATTTAAGTTCCGAATGACACAACCAGATCGGTATGATTTGGCACTGCTGAAACTTGCCAAGCCAACTGGTTACAGGTGCGTGTACATTTTAAAAAAGAATCCTTTGAGAGCCCTTTGTGAAATGACAAAAATTATATCTTGTGTCAAATTTAAAATTAAAAGTTGCACAAATTGGAGCTAGAATTTAAAAAAGAATTCAGTGTGTTATGAATAACTTTTTAATAATTCTTCAAATGTTTGATGAAGTTGTTCATTTAATTAAAAAATGTCCATTAATTTAATGAATATTTTTTGTTAATGAGGGTTTTTTAGTTCAGTTAATACATTTTTTTTATATGAATGAATAAATAATATTTATTTAATTTCTATACAATTTTAGTGACCATATTTTGCCCATTTGCCTTCCCATTGCACCGATCAATTTAACAGGAAGGAAAGGAATCATCGCTGGATGGGGAAAAACCGAAGCTAATATGGGATATTCTGGAACAAATATTCTTCAAGTTGCATCAGTGCCTATTATTGGTAAGTGTTTTTTTTTTTTGTTAAAGTTAAATGCCTATTTTTGTTTTAAACTTAAATTTTGTTTCTTGATTTAAGATCCACTTGATTGTGTTCGATGGCATGAAATTAAAAAAATTAGTGTGGAGCTGTTTGGTGAAATGTTTTGTGCAGGGCATTCTGATGGCCATCAAGATGCCTGTTTAGGTAAGTTAAGACAAAAGTAGATCCATATAGAACCCTACCTAAAATATAAAAATTTATTTAGTCTCGAGACAGTGGTTTACAAAATGCTGTTGTTAGTATCACTATTACATTGAGACTTATTTTAGTTTTCTTTTGGCTTAAATTAAGTAAACAACTTAAAAATAGCCTGGGGTGGAATCGCGTAAGGCGATAGTTGATTGTCACTGTTTTGATAGTCAATTTTGATCATCACCTTTTCTTTGTTCTGTGTAAAGTGATCGCTAAAACTTTACTGTTTGCTGGCAGCACTTACAAAAGTTTGGGAAACTTGGTACAAATTGCAACAGGCATTTCGATCAGCTGTTGTGTTTATTGTGTTGAATTTTCAATTTGCAAAGTTTTCTTTCTTTGAAAATGTAAGTATACCTATAACTATACTTATTAATAGTTATAAATTCATAAGAATGTTTGTTATATTTTGCAAAAATATATTCTTTTGTTGAATCAAATTTAATGAAAAATGGACATAGAACCGACTGCATTTTCTTAATAACTGCAGCGTTTATTTCAGCTACAGTACTTTGGTCCATCGGTGCAGCTCAATCAGCCCCAACTTGTCGTTGATACCCACCACCTCCATGAAGATTTAAAGTTGTAGCCTGTTGAAGGATAGGTGGAATATGTGTTGATCTTATTCCTGATGGTAAATCGAGCAACTGCAAAACATACACAAACATTTTTTTGTTCAATCGAAAATTTTTCAAGAATCTGAAATAAATAATTTATACGTACATACATTTATGTTGTAAATAACTTATTTATAAATATTCATAGAAAGTTTCATAATTACATTGGGTTAGGAAGTTCCAAAATATTTGCTTTATTCCTTAAGTTGGTTCTCAGCAATTGAACTTTTTTGTATTCATTTCTCGTTCTGGTGCACTGATAGAAAATTTGCATTGAAGTATACATTACTGTTCACTTATTTTTATTTTAACTTTGATATCTTTTCACTTTTTTCACTAAATTTAAAATTTATAGTGGATCTGAAGTTCACACAAATTATCTTTCTCACAAAAAATTAATCAAAATATATGAAAGTGACACCTAAATAGCTGTCACTAACAAACCATAGCAAAAAAGTGATAGTCAATTTGATAATCACCTTACGTGGAGCAAAATCATCCATTTTGATGGTCAACAATTAACAATCACCTTACGCGATTCCACCCCTGAATCGATTTTAATGACGTTTTATTTGTTGTATTCTTTGTCACTTTTAACAATTGCATGGTTACACATTATGCTGCGATTGTTTTCTACCTAGAAACGTCACTATAACAATGGCACACAGGGCGTATACGTAAGATAATTACATTATTCATATTCAAAAAAAACGTTTTTCTATCTTTTTTGTGAATTACATCAGAATGTCTGTAGGGCCTATATGAAATTAAGTTGTCTTATTTTAGTATATATACTAAAATACTTTCGTTACCGTTGTACATCCTTTTTTGTTTGTTTGAAAATGTATTTTATTAGAAAAGTTTTAATTTTGAAAAATTTTCCCAACATTTTATTTTGTAACTATAAAATTTATTGAAAAATTGTTTAACGTAATTTTTAGTAAGTTATTTATAATTCTAATTTCGTTTTTTTATATATTTTACAAACATTCAAGGGGCTTTGAATACCCTTTTAATGTTTAAATACAGAGCAAGCAATCAGCAAAGGAGGATAGGATTAGAAGGAAATACCGATGCATATTGGTTTAATATTTTCGCATATTGAAATGACTGTGAAATAATGAGCGTGGTTAAGCATTTCACATTCGTGTAGTGTGGCTAAAAAAACAATATACGTACTTAACAGTACTTCCGAAATTGGGCTCAACTAATGAGCATTACTAGAAGCACGGATATTACATTTGAATTGTTTGAGGGGTAGAATATAACTGGCTATTTCGTTATATCAATCATTTAGTAAAGATTGTGGTGGCTCTATTTAAAAAAAAAAATTAAAAAATGTACACACCAATTTTCTTTAAGTAATAGACTTAGTTTTTAAAATAATAGACTTAGTTTTTAAATTGAAAAGCTATGTGTTGTTCATAGTACGTATTCCACTTTCTTGAATTTGGTAA
Organism: Eupeodes latifasciatus; assembly: GCA_920104205.1. Taxonomy (NCBI): domain Eukaryota; kingdom Metazoa; phylum Arthropoda; class Insecta; order Diptera; family Syrphidae; genus Eupeodes; species Eupeodes latifasciatus. The sequence goes on along the minus strand of OV049925.1, from coordinate 6,459,163 downwards.
ATATCTTAACGATTTCGTCTATAATTTTTGATTATTCGAAAAATGTTTCTTTTTTAATTTAACATAACTGACTTCATAGACTTTCCTTTGCGCTTTATTTATGTTCCATTAGTTTAAATAAATTGATAGAATTTCATGCATGTGGTTAATATATCGATCGAAATTAAAATACTAGTTTTTAACCAATTTTAACCTTTTGATATTTAAAATTAAAAAAAAAATATATTTTTAATAACGTCTTGAACCTTAAATTTAAACATTATGTTTCATATTTAATCTAAATACGAGTAGTTAACAATCTTTTTAAAATGTTCAAATGATTTTATTTTCAATATTTGCTATTTACCCTATAGAAATTTCACTTGCATACTTTAAAGAATTTATTAATGTACATTATATCTGACGATCATACCACACTATCAATAAATTTACAATTCATTGCATATTTTCAGGTGATTCAGGTGGACCATTAATAATCAAAGATCGTGGTCGTTATACATTAGTTGGCATAACAAGTGCTGGTTTCGGTTGTGGTGTTGATCATCAGCCTGGAATTTATCACAATATTCAAAAGACCAGCAAATGGATACAAGAAGTTATACTAAGAAATTCATAATGTATAAATTATGATAAAGTTAATTAAAATAAGATTTTTTGTGAATAAAATGTTATAAATAAATTATTGTATCGTGATATGAATAGAAATATGTGTACTTAAAAAAAAAGATTTAAATATTTAATTTATTGCAAATATTGTATTAAGTTGTTTATTTGTAAGGAAATAAGTTTAAGACTAATTTATCAATTTTCTGGCACTTCTTGCACGTGGGCTTAATTTTAAGATATCAAAAAAACAGGGTTATTTCTTGGGGAAAAACTAAATACATATAGTTTTTTTATATTTTTTTAAGTGCAAAAAACGGCAAATACAATACATTAAGACATGCATACATTAATAACCCAGTTGTTTGTATTTGATTGTGTTTGAAATTATCTTCAGTGTTCAATTTCTATTTTTAATAACACCTCTTGTTTGAAACAACTACCACTTATTTATGCAAATTTTTCAATTTTAATTTACTTATTGCTCAAACTATTCAAAACCATCAATAAACTTCTGGTTTCTGGTGATAATAATTATAGATACTTAAAGCAATAAATGAACATTTGTTGAACAAAAATTGCAACAAACCGTACCAAGTACCATTCAATTTTATTGAATTAAATTTTTCTTTGTAGCATCTGCAACAAAAATACCATCAGCAATGACACTGTGCTCAACACTTTGCTTGCCAATGCCGAAGACAACAAACTTCCACTTCCACCATCACTTTTAGTAACTGAAGATTTAGCAACAATAAAAAAAAGAAAAAGCTTTCACTTTCACTTTTATTTTTCTGAGAGTGTTGGTAAACTTGAATTTCTGAAGACGAAAACATACAATTTAATATCAGATGATGACAAACAGTCCGCCTCTTCCAAGTATAGACTTTATAAAGGTAAGTTTTTGACAAACTCGATGCCATTACGTAAAATGTTTATTTTTCTTTGATCTTTTCTTTTAGTTTCCTGCTTCTTCTTCTTCTTCTTCTTTACTTTTTCACATGTGTGGGAGGTCTTCAAAAACGTGTAATTAAACAAACACAACTTTTAACAACGCACCTGCTGACTAATAGAGCAAACAAACTGACATCTAATGGATAAACTTCACGTAGAAATATTGAGAAATAAACCTTATGTTGACTTTTGTTCGGCGTCTCTTGGTCACGTCAATCTAAAAGACGCACGCGTATCTAGTTGTTTTTCTTTTGGCTTCCGCGTAATCGCAGTGAACTATTGGAATTGTTATTTGACCAGATTTTATGCAACCGATTATGTGTTTTTTTAGCCGGCTGACGATACACACGTTGGGATGGAATATATGGTTTTAAAGACACATCACATAATAAAATGTTATTGAATTTTAAGTATGTTTGCCAACAACAAAACGAGCTATGATTCACTTTTTTTGTATCTTTGATTCAATGCCAAGTTAGAGTGATTTAAATGGGTCACTTCCTATTTAGTATGTGCGACATGAGTGACATTAAAAATAATATGGATGCAATAAGTGTGGTATTTAACGCACGTTGACATACTTGTTGTAAGCTTTAAGTAGGTGAAATATAAGACATTGAGTAATTGGTTAACTAGGCTTAAAAATAGATGATTAATTTTAATTGGAATTTTAATTTGAGGTTTTTTGTTTTTATGAGTATGAGTGGGTTCATATTATATGATTTTGTCAAAATGAATAATTAAATGTTACGAAATTTTTGGTGTGTAAATTAACTTCTGTATTGAATTGACATTGGCAGTGAATGACAACGAAGAAAATTCGAAATTACAAACTATGTAGAAGATGAAACTGAATATTTACTGAAATAAAAAAACAAGTTCGTTGCTCAGTTCTTTTGTTTCTTTTTTTAGAAACTCTTCATGTGCAAGAATTATTGATTTTCTGTTAAGTAAAAAAAATAATAAGTAAAGACCACCTCTCCCTTCCTTCTTTATACTGACATGTATCTGTAGCATATTAAAGGTATACAAAAAACTACACTAAAGATTTACTTGAAAATCAGGGGTCAAAATACCGCATCAGTACTCAAATCATACGTGACTGAATTATTTGAATTTGGAATTACCGATAACGTTATCGAGGAGTGTAGCACGGTTTTGTTGACATTTCCTGATCAATTCACTGATAGTGTACAAAAGATATTGATACATTTAAAAAATATAAGAGCTTTTGTATTTTAAATTTTTATTGGAAAGGTTACATGATTACCAACTACCTTGTATTGTTAGGAGATTTCAATCTATGTGATATTCATTGGAACTATTCCGGAGATGATAAATGCTTAATTCCTTATAATGTTAAAAAAGATTTTGAAATTTTATTTATTGATTCGATATTGTCTCTTTACTTAATTCAAGTAAATTGTATAAGCAATTCTATGCAAAAATATCTGGATTTACTCTTTTTGTATAATAATCTAGCTTATGAAGTTAAAGAATCTTTATTTCCAATTGTAAAAAATACTATTCATCATTAAGCGATATGCTTAAGTTTAAGAATGTATAATAATGATGTTTCTAGTTCAACTAAACAATTCCGTTGTAATGATTTCAATTTTTTAAAAGGAGAATATGATAACTTGAATGATTACTTTTTATCAATAGATTGGTCATTATATCTTTTTGGAACAAATTTTGATGCTATTTATAAAAAAATTTTAGAATGTCTATTTGGTGGTTTTTGTCGATTTATTCCAAAAAACAAAAATAGGTCTAATTTAAAATTGCCTTGGAGTAACAAAAGACTCCATAATGTTAAAAATATAAAAAATAAAGCTTTTAAAAAGTTTAAGAAAACCAAGTCTGATATTGATAGAGTTCGATACTGTCAGATGCGACGTGAGTACGATTTCTTAAATAAATTTTTATACAGAAAATATATGTTGGATACTCAATCAAAGATATCAAGAGACCCAAAATCATTTTGAGCTTTCATAAATTCTAAGAAGCAGAACTCGGTTATTTTCAATAATATGGAGTATAATGATCAATATTCTTCAGATTTAAATACAACATTTGATTTATTCGCGTCATTTTTTGAGAATGTTTATGCGGATCATTCACCTGTAATTATTTCAGACAGTTTAAATTATCCGTTATCTTTTTCCAACTTGGATTTAGGGCACCTTTTTTTGTCATTAGACGACGTTAAGGAAGGGATTTTGAATGTTCATTCAAGTCTAACTCCAGGTCCTGATGGTATTCCATCGTATTTAATTAAAAAGTGTTTGTCTTTAGTTGAACCTCTTCAAATTATTTAAATTTGTCTCTTTCAAAAGGAGTATTTTTAGATGACTGGAAGTTTTCGTTTATAAATCCAATTTTTAAATCAGGTCAAAAACATAAAATTGAGAATTATTGTGCAATCAACAAACTTTCTGCTATACCGAAGTTTTTTGAGTTGATTGTAAAAAACAAAATTTATTTTATTGTTAAAGAATTTATTTCTCCATCTCAACATGGATTCGTGAGTGGTAGATCTACTACAACTAATTTGTCGCTTTTTACTCAACATTTGTCAAATGCCTTGGAATGTGGTTTTCAGGTTGATGTAATTTATACTGATTTTTGGAAAGCGTTTGATAGTATTTGTATACCACTTCTTGTTCAAAAACTCAATAGATTCGGTTTCCATTCAACTTTTCTTAAATGGATTTCAAGCTATTTGGTTAATAGAAAACAAGTTGTGAAAATTTTGAACTCGCTGTCAACAAAAACAATATATGTACCATCTGGTGTTCCACAAGGGAGCCATCTTGGTCCATTGTTGTTTTTGATTTTCATAAATGAATTACCATTTTACTTGAATTTTACAAATGGTCTATTATTTGCGGATGATTTTAAAATATTTGCAACTGTTAAGAGTATCAATGATTGTATATTAATACAGAATGATATTGATACTATAAACGATTAATGTAAAAGTAATCATCTTTCGCTTAACATCAATAAATGTAGTTGTATATCTTTTTCTCGATGTCATACCATTATTAATTATAATTATAATTATAATTATAATATTTCAAACGTCGTCGTCTTATGTAGAGTTTCGGAGATTAAGGATCTCGGTGTAATATTCAATGACAAATTAAATTTCTAATGCGAATTCAATGTTGGGTTTTCTTAAAAGAAATTGTGCCGAATTTTCAAATCCATACGCAATAAAATCCGTCTAAATGTCGCTTGTAAGTCCTCATTTGGAATATGCCTCAGTTGTATGGGATCCTCATTATACAGTTCCAAAAAATCGTATTGAGAAAGTTCAAAAGTCTTTTACAAAATTTGTAGTTCGACAACTTAAATAGAATTTAGATTCAATGCCTTGTTATTCTACAAGATGCGCTTTAATTGGTCTGAACTCTTTAGAAAATCGGCGAATAGTTAATTGTGTAATGTTTGTTCATGATATATTGTCTTACCATATAAAATGCTCCGATTTACTTAATCTATTAAATTTGTATGTTCCTCAAAGATATATAAGATCAAGACAATTGTTTTATATACCATATCATAGATTTAATTATGGTTTAAATGAACCAATTTCAAGATACATGAAATCATTTAATGAATTTGAATTATATTTAGATATAAGCCTAGAAAGGAATGTTATTAAGCAATATTTAAATGATAAATTAATTAATTAGTATGTAGTTAAAAGCAATCTGTAAGAGTTAACTCGATAGATGAAGTAAATAAATAAATAAATAAATTTATTTTAATTGAATGTATTCCTTTTATGTAAAATTAAAACAAAATTAAGGTAACTGCAAAAGAGGAAGAATTGCTGTTGACTTATGTCCCTTCAAGTATTTGCTCAACAATACTAGTTCAGTGAAATTAGACAAAAAATAGGATTTTAATTGGTTAAATACCTTGCTTTTGGTGTTCTAAATATTGTGTAAAAAGTCTCATAAAACCTTGTGTCCACGTCGTAAGTTATGGTGTTAACGTCAATACCACAATTGGCAAGCACATAATTTGCTTACCTGTTTCTCTCAATTATTTTTTTATACGCACAACCATTTCAAATATATCGAAATAAAATCAATAGTGAACAAAATAAAGTTAGTAAAAACAAAGTACTTTCTCTAAAATGGATAAGTTCACATCTAATTTAAACATTGTCTATTATCAAATACAATAATGGTATGATCATGATTTAGAACCAAAGTGGACCGGGTACTTAATAGATTGCTGGAGCCAACTACCAAAATGATATCACCAGCTTCAGATTAATTTCTTAAAATAATGTTTTGTAATTGGAAGAATAATTGTGGCACTCTACCCGTTCATGGGGTTCTTAATAATGTGTTAACTATTTTTGTTTTTGAAAACAGAAATGGTTGACATGCTCAAGGGATGCTATAATTTTCGGTAGTTTCGATCTTTCAAAGACACAATGTTATCTATTCAAAAACTTTATTTTTTAACTCAAAATTTAATTTAAAAAAAGTTTTTAGTATTGCACTCTTTTTGCCCTCTATCTCTGAAACGTTTGAGCCTTTTAAAAACGAAGGTTGTAGGTAATAAAACACTTTAACTAATTTTGTACTTTACAGTTTTGGTAAAGGTGTTAACATATTTGGCCCTATACAAACGCAAATATGTCAGTTTCAATTTCAAAAAGTGAGACGATACGTTGCACCACTGGTGCCATCGTCCCAAAGTAGTGTCTTGTTCATTCGATCGCTAATAGGACTCACTCACTTGTTCACTGATGCGGTAATTCAGACCCAGAATTAATATCGTTTAGGTGGAAATTTTGTCAGATACAGTGATTTGTTGACAAAAAGCAAGAACTATATACTGAGATTATATAATTTGTTCTTATAATTTCAGTGCTACATATTGGAACCATAAGGTTTTGTTAAGGTTGTAGTATCATTTTCCATAGTTTGTGATTTTATTTTAAACTTTGGCCTGAAAATCTATCACATCAATGTTTTTGCCTTAAGACTTTAGGTCACCATGGAATTAACCTTAAATTGCTTTTTATTTTTATTTTAAAGGTCCTCCAGGACCTCAAAAAAGATTTTTTAAAAGATAATAGCCATCAAAAACATTTAAGCACTTGGTTTTTTCAATTTAAGTAATTTTAGTAATATTAAAGGTGTTGCAATATTATTCGGTTTTATCTCAATATTCCAAATTTTAAGTTGGCTGGACTCATAACTTACACAGTTTTCAACCAATTGCTTTTAATATGTCTTGTAAAATAAATTCGTTTTCAACAAACATTTATTTATATTGCATATTTATGTTGTGCTCAACAATTATCTGCAAATTTTTAAGAAAGTTCTTCACTTACCAATAAAAAAGTGCGTCTTTTGAAAAAAAAATTCACCCTTCCTTAATAATAGTTATTATTATGCAATCAAAAATTACAGGAGCCTGTAAGTTTGTTTGTGGACCTTAATAAACTCTACACAGACGTTGAAGAAAATCTCCTCTAAAAGGTTATTTTAAGCAGTTATTTTTGTGTAGTATTCTTGAAAAATATTCCCAAAACATATATTTTGGCAGGCTCTACAATGGCATAAGGTATTAAGATACGACTAGGCCCTAGAATTCTGTCACTCTGATATGGGATTTCATTTAAGAGAGTATTTTGGTGTTATTATTATTTTAAGTTAACGATGAAATAAAAATAAATTGGTGTTTTGAAATACAAATTATCGTTTTCTTTGGTTTGAATTTGAAATTTGTTAAATCTAACTAACATAACTTTATTAATGCCAAATTGTATAATTCATACATGAGAGGTAATATATGAACAAATAATAATTTGTATATTATTTTTTCTTCACCTTTTTAAAATTGTAAGCACAAATTTTCCCGACAAATATTGTTGATCTCTTATTTCAATTTTTTATAATACTTAAATTTAATAAGTGGCACATCTTTTTGGATTATACGAAGTAATTAATCATGGTGTATTTTTATTGACTATTTTCGTCCATAAAAAATGAGATTGTAAAACTTAGTTTGGGTTATCAACTTATGTTATTATTTTCTACCTTAAGCTATTTTTACTTTATATGAAAATCATCCAAGGACAATTTGTAGATGCTGAAATGAAGATGAGTTTGATGAAATTTCCTTTGATTAAATTTTTGAAACGACTTGAAACATTTTAAAATATAATAAGTTAAATTAAGTAATTTTTAGCGATAAAAAAAAACATATCATTTTCGAAAATGGGAATTTGTTAAGAATTCAGACAGGATACCTTTAATAATATAGAACTCACTGTGCATAAACCATATATTCAATTTATAAAACTGCCTTATCAAAATCACCCTCATCCACATGATCATAATGCATCAAAAGCTTACAAATTAATTATAAATTATTTGAAGTTCGTTGCTCAGCTCTTTTGTTTGTTTTTTTTTTTGCATTTTTCAAACAATCAAGACTATAAATCATTCACCTCTGATGACGTTTATGTACTCTACTATAATATCATTGCCATATTACACATTTACTAGAAGAAAAAAATAATAATAATAACATAAAACCGGAATTATATTAACCATCATAAAAAAAACAACATAAAACAATTCATTGAACTGCTGCATCAGAAATACACATATTTTCCATTTGATTATTAGTTGAACATAAATAACTTACCTTAAATTAAACACGTTTTGCTTAGATATGGTCAATCATAGAGCATTGGTACCTATATTATTATTACCAATAACATCTGTGTCTCTTTATATAAGACGAACAACGACCACACGATGACAATTAATCACTTTCCCTGTCGTTAGCCGTGACCGTGATCTTGTATAGGAGGTGGTAAAAAAATGGAAGTGCAAACCCGGGTTTTTTATTTTTCTCTCTCTGTCTCTCTCTCTCTCTCTATTTTAACGTCATATGATGAATTCCGTGCAGAAGTTCAATTTCTATCCATAGAGGCAACTGATACACACTCTTCTCAAGTTTGTCTATTTCGCCACAGAAGTCTTAAAGCCCCAGAAGTGTATAATCTTCAGCTGATGGAGGCAAAATTAGCAAAGAAAAAGAAAAACTATGTACAACAATTGTTGCATTGCGTGTAGTTTTATAAGTAAGTTGTATTGTATATCTACTAGGAACCTGTGCTACGGTGCTAATAGCTGGTTTTCTCTTTTGCGATTTTAGCTTCAATAAAATAAAAATAAAAAAAAACTTCACTTTTATGAGAAAAAACCCAAGAAAAAATACCAGAAACAGGAATTTCACGCACTCTGGCTTTTTATCACATTGAACGCCCACAAAGTCACAGAAAAAACAACAATTTTTGTAAAAATCGGAAATGCATGTCTGCTACTGTAACGGCGGCTGCGGCTGCAACTTCGACGCGACGCCATTTCTGCATTTGCACAGTTGTCATATAACGGTCTGTTGCTTCTTCACGTCTTGTATATTTATTTACGTTTTGGTAAAGCTCTCTTTTGCGCCCTGGGTTGGGACTGGGATTACAAAACAATATTTTAGTTAAATCGTCATCATCTACCATCGATGCCATGCCATGGTATTGGTTGGTTGGTTGGTATAGGACAAGCTTTTTTATTTCGAGTGATAGTAAATGACAGAAGTGAGATGATGACGAAGGGGGGCACTGTCGCTGTCGCGAGCTATGAAAATAATTTTGAAAAATGTTTAAACGCATAAAAATGTATTAGTTATGTCTTTTTGTCAGTTTGGCATTTTGTACTACAGTCGACGACGTCGGTGTATCTAGATATTTTTACTTTCCATTTCGTTTGGGTTGTTGTCGCGCTAGCTGATCGCTGATCGTCGTAGTAGAGTCGTTTGGGTCGTTTGGTTGCGGTGTTTAGCGGTGTAAGCCGCTTCTGAAAAAATCCCATCAACATAACATTAAAAGCCTTCGGTCACTGTGGGAGCGTAAAATTGTACCTATAATTCGAGTAAAAAACGAGGTGTGTAATTATTTGATTGGTCGTTTGTAACGTCCATCGTTGTCGTCTTCATTGTCGTCGTTGGTGTCCATTGTTTCATCGCCAATTGTTGTCGCTGTCGTCGGTCTGTTATGTCGTTTGGGAAGAATTATACTTTTTTTCCCAATAATAATAATTGCAGCTTTCTTTTGAACTCTGTATCTTCTGTGCCTTACATAATCAGTGTTTATTTTTCATTAAAATGTTAATTTTGTAAATTAAAAGTCCCAAATTAACACGGAAGGTAAAAATTGTGCGGTTTTTTTGGGTTAATATTTTTGTTGGTGTGGAAAAAAGATAAAAATAATAACGCTAATTAAAGAAATCGAAAGTTCCCATCATTATCATCATCATAACATCACATCTCATCAACATCAGCAGCACAAGAGTTGCAATATAAGAAAATGAGAATCAATGACTTTTTAGTGTCCATTGTTGGTTTAATGGTTTTAACTGAATTAACACTCTTAACTGAGGGTGTTAACTATAATTCAGCTTATAACACAGTTGTTGGACCGGAATTAAAAAATGCAATACAAAAGGATTTGCCAAAGGAGGGGAAATTTTTTGAGGAATTCAATGCGTGTAAGTATTTTTTTTTTAAACATTGTCAACTAATATTTTGATTAGAAATGAAAACTAAGCTAAGATTAAAGACAATTTTAACAAAACACTTAGTACTATTCTTAAATACGGATTGCAAACCTACGTAATTTTAAGATGACATAAAGAAATGGTTTTGATAGATGCAGTTTATTGAAATAAACTCTTTTTTTTCGCACAAAACTTAGTTCGTGATTTAACTTCATCTTAATTAAATCGTTTGTGGTTTTATGTTCAATACATATTTTTTTGGAAATATTAATTTCTAACTCTGAGATGCAGGCTCATCAACTGTTTTTTGAATTAAAAAACAATTCTTAATTTATGAATATTTAAAAAAAAACAAAAAAAAGAACATTAAAATAGTAACCTGTATGTAAAAATTTGATACTTTTTATTTATTTATGTAAAAAAGAATTAGAGGCATGAACAAGTCAAAAATTAAAAATGTTTTAAGTTGTTTTTTTTTTTGGAGAAAAAAAATTAATTTTTTTCATGTTTTTTAAAATAAGCACGAGCCAAACATTTTTAAGAGAAAATCAAAATATTAAAATAAAATTAAAATAAAATAATAAAATAAATATTAAAACGTACGAAATTTGGTGTTGTCAAGTATTTCAATTCCAGCATAAGTTCAGCTCTCAGCAATTTTTAGTCACAAAAATAAGAAGGAAAATAACGATAGATGAAAGATTAGATTCAAATTTATAAAATAAAATAATATATTTTGTTTGAAAAATATGTTTTTATAAATCTGCTTAGTTTAAAAAAAATGCTTTTTGTGATCTTACATTGAGGTTAATTTTCAAATAGATCCGTCAATCGATCCGAATTTCGTTTGTGTTATTAACTCACTAATTATATTTAAAATGATAAAAAGAACAACAAGTTTATTTATTTTTTCAATTTCGATTAATTTAAATATTCATATACACTTAAGAAAATTTAATTTTTCAAAAAAAAATGTTTTTTTTTTTTAAATGTAACTGTTTTGAAATTAATGTTTTTAACTTCCCATAGGAAGTTGTTGTAATCGGTTCGATATGTCAAAATGAAAATTTTGACATTTCTTGACATTTAAGGTCCCTAGAATCTAAATCAATGATTTTTACAGAGATGCCTTTGTGGGGGCTACCATTTTTGTCGTTCATATCTCAAGAACCGGTAAAGATATTGACTTCAAATCAATTTTTTTTTTTTTTTTATTTTTTTTATTTTTTTTTTATTTATTTACATCATTTAGAGATTTTAAATCTACAGTTAGACTACCGAATTCAAATACATGCTAATACATCGAGATGGACTTATAGCGTATTACATACAACAAAATATTTTTAATAAAATAAAAATAAACATTAACAATTTGACATGAGTAAAATTATATTGTAAAATTAAAAATCAATTAAAATGAAAATACAATAACAATCTATTTTTTAAAGAAGATCTACTCAGATGAAAGTCAAATTCAATATGAGACGCAATAAGATCAGTTTCACTGACACAGCGGGTTATATGTAGGTTCATTTTTTGCATAGTTAACTCTATGATCATCTTCACGAAATAAAGAACGTACTCTCAGTTGTCGCGATGGAGCATATAAATTAATTAAGGATAAAAGAAATGGGCACTTAATATTGTACGATAAAATATCACTTATAAACATAACTGAAAACATTTTTCGTCTATTTACAAGTGATTGCACATACCTAAAAGTTGACATCTGGTAGTATATGATAGAGTTTCGATGTTCAAACCTAATTTCCGAATTGCGAACCTAGTAAATTTTTTTTGAATCATTTCAATTCTGTTCGAATGAATGTTATAAAATGGATTCCAAATAACACAGCAGTATTCTAATATTGATCTGACATAAGATGAATAGAGCGATTTAAGAGCAAAAGGGTCTTTGAAATCTTTACTATTGCGTTTAATAAAGCCTAGCATGGAATTTGCTTTGGAAACACTGAACTCTATAATGCTTGACAAAGTTTAATTTCGAGTCGAAAATTACGCCCAGATCTTTCTTTTCACAAACTCTATCAAGAACATGGCTATTAATCTTATATTCGAAGATAATTTGGGAAAAGTTACGAAAAAAAGAAAAACATTCGCACTTAGAGGTATTTAAATATAATTGGTTTACAGAGCAGCATTCAAATAATTTACGAAAATCATTTTGCAACAGATGACAATCCGTAATGGACTTTATACATCTAAAAAACTTTAAGTCATCAGCAAATAGAAGTTGAACAGAATTTTCGGAAATATCACGTAAGTCATTGATAAAAATTAGGAAAAGAAGTGGACCAAGATGGCTACCTTATGGAACACCTGAGGTTACCAAAACTGGACTTAAAATCATATTTTCAATTCTAACAAATTGAATATGATTCTTAAGACAAGAGTCCAACAATTTCAAAAGATTTGAATGAAAACCAAAAGAAATCCATGACAACTGAATATTTAGAAGCTGGAACACCCAATTTAAAAGTTATAAACTTCAGAGTTGTCAAATCAGTTTCTTTTTTTACTAACGCATAGCATTTAAAATGAGAAAGCGAAATGTTTGTTTTTTTTTGTGAAATATGATTAATTATACTCGTATCATCGGGTTTAGTGTCTTTGCTAAATTTCGATAAATGGATCCACTTGTATTCTAGTAAAGCAAAAAGGGAAGTTGAAGAGTCCGTTCCGATTAGAGGTTTTCTTTAATTGAAGAATTAGAGATTTTTTTTATCACACACTTGAATCCATTCGGAGTTATCATTGATTAGAGTAAGTTAAGATTCAGTAACTGTCGGTTTTGATAAATTAGGGTTAATTTGAGATGAAGATGACGACAAATTTGAAGCTTGTTGAAATAAATCTATTTCCCGAGGTGTGTTAAGGGATGGAGTTGGTAGGACAAGATTTTGAGAGTCTAAATCAGCTATACTCAACCTGCGGCCCGCGGGCCGCTTGCGGCCCTCGAGCTTATAAAAGTTGGCCCCCAGCATAGTTTAATAATTATCGAGTAACTGCAGAAAAACGTGAGAAAAATATATATCCTTTTGAATTTTCAAAATGGAAGCAACACTAGAACGTACATCAGCGGAAAAGTGGACATCGTGTGTTTTCAAAAAATATTCTAGATGTCACTCCTTTCAACGCCACGAAAAGTTTGCACAACTAAATGAAAAACAGATGTTGCTGAGTATTCCTTACTTTTCTTGCCATTGCGAAATTGAATTGGAATCATTTTATTCAAATTTTGAATGGAAAATTCATATAAACAAAGCAGTTCAGGCATATTAAGTCAAAGAAACTATTTTGCCGACATACCTCGTTTTGATGATTAGGTACTTACATTTTGAATTTCAGTTAGTGGCAGGAATTTCTTCGAAACTAAAACGAAATTTATCTGATGAAAATAGATCATTTTAAGACGAATTGGAAACAGTAACAGAATATTTTGTTGTGCCAAGCAAAAACAACGCGGCTACCTGTTTAATATGCCTTGAAAAAGTTATTTTAAAAAAGTATAATATTGGTCGTCATTTTAACACAAAACACAAATCTTTCAACGAAACTTATTCTCCTGGAACACAATTAAGAAGTGAGAAATTGACTTTTTTAAAGAGGTCATAACAACAGCAACAAAATGTGATGTCCGTGGTTTTATCTCCAGACTCTGTGGTAACTAAGGTATCTTACGAAATTTGCTATACTCTTGGTAAGCACATGAAACCCTTCACCGATGCAGAAATTGTCAAAGAATGTTTCGTAAGTGCTGCCGATATACTGTTTGATAAATTTAGCAACAAAAAACAAATATTTTCTGAAATAAAAAAACTACAGCCGTCTGATTCAACATGTGTGAGACGTGTTGAAGACATTTTCAAATATATTCATGACAATTTAGAAAACTTAAGGAACTGTATCATGTTTTTTAGCTTGGCTTTCGATTCCAGCACTGATATTTCAGCAACATCTCAATGCTCGGTGTTTTTTAGATATTGCACATAACAGAATTTATTGTTCGAAGAATTTTTCAAACTCCTTCCGATGAAAGGTGAGACCCGGGGAATAGATTATCTTGATACAATTTCAAATTTTCTAGAGCAGAATGATATTGATATTAAAAAAATCGTGGGTGTATGTACAGATTGCTCTCCATCCATGACTGGATCTGAAAATGGATTTATAATCTTGTTTAAAACAAAATATAATTTGACAAATTTAATTACATTTCATTGCATTATTCGTCAAGAAAACTTGGCTGTACGGGTTAACAATCTAAAAATCGATGCTGTCATGAAGATTGTAATTGATATTGTGAATTATATTCGAGCGAGAGAATTAAACCACAGAAAATTTAAAAGCCTTTTGGAAGAATGGGGAAGTGAGTATGGTGACGTTCTTTTGCATACCTCTGTGCGATGGCTTAGTAGGGGAAGGGCTTTGGAAAGGTTTTTTCCTTGCGCCACGAAATAATCCTCTTCTTACAACAAAATAAAAAAGTTTACCCAGAATTTCAAGATGATTAAAGTTGGTGTCTTTTAGCATTTTTATGCGATATCACAGGAAAACTAAATAGCCTCAATCGAAATTTTCAAGGACAAAATAACATTATTTCATAGATGGCAAGTAAAATATTTGCTTTTGAAGAAAAGTTTAATATTTTTCATGGAGAAATAAGAAGTAAACAGCTACAAAATTTTCCAACAATGGTAATAGCTACAAAGAACCTCATCGACATCTCTGAAGAAAACTGCTCAACAATATTGAATTACTTAACAGCACTGTCAAAAGAATTTGAAAAAAGGTTTCATGATATCAGAAAAATAAAAAAATGCTTAACGCTTGTAGAAAACCCATGGCATCTGGAAACAACGACTATCTTACGGGTGGCTTCTGTTTTAAATCAAGATCAGGCAAAGTTTTTTGATGAGTTCATCGATTTTAAAAACGATTCAAATCTTGAAGCTCTGTTTAAGGAAAAAAGGGAAAAAGGGGAATACTTAGACTTTTGGAGCATCGTCCCCGAAAAATATGCAATCGTCAAAAGAAGTTCACAGATTCTGCTGACATTTTTTGGATCTACATTTGTTTGCGAATCTTCGTTTTCGAGAATAAAATATGCAAAAAATATATACCGAAATAAACTTACGGACTCCCACCTAGATGATGTCATTAGGTTGGCATGAAGCAACAAGCCAGATCTAAATAAAGTTTTGAAAATGTGTTCTCAATTTCAAAAATCACATTAAAATATTTTCAATAAATAAATAAATACATAATGTATGTATGTATGCACATTAAAATGAGTATTATTATTTACGATAAAAAATGGCCCGGGGTACAGTTACAATATTATCAATGTGGCCCATTAGAAAAAAAGGTTGAGTATGGCTGGTCTTTATGATGTGATTGAGGATGAGTCGGTGACTCTCTCAGAGTTTTAACAATATTTTTTTGCGGTTTTACGTGGGGGGGGAATAGATTGCAAACAATGACTTGAGAGCACTGAGATCGTTTTTGATATCACTAACACTTAAAGAAAGATTATGGAAATTATTGATGAATGCTGAGAAGTTATTGTTCAAACAAGAATCACATTTCCAAAACAAATTTCGATTAGTTAATGATTTAAGATTTTCTTCAGATAACTCTACACAATTTTTGTGAAAATGACGACCACAGTAACAACCGCACTCGACGGATTCACAAGTTTTCGAACGCTTTATAGCAAGATTGCATTTAGCACAGATCTTAGGCATTTTAGAAGATAATCTCTGACAGACTCGGAGAGAAGTTAGTCGCTAACTGATAATAACATCAAAAGATGCAGAAAGAATTTTCAAAAAAATTGAGTGGATGATTTTTGGTGAATATTTTGGTTGACGCAAGAGCCAATAAAGCTAGCGACTTCAATTAAATTGTATATTATATAATTTGACGTTATACTGCATTAATTTAATGTAGTTTAACTTTGAAAGTAATATCGTTTTCTTATATAAATCAAAAAGAAGTGATAAAAACATATTTTTCACCTCGAATATTTTACGAACAACGAAGAATAACGTTCATCTTGTAAAATACTATACTAAAAGTTAGTACAAATAATTTTCCACTCAAATATCTTGGTAACAACTAAAGATATTGCCTTTCAACTAGTTTAATCTTCTAGAAAATATTGTTTTTAACATTCACTAACATTTTTAGAAAAATCCAACTGTCTTTTTTTTTATAATAAATAAGAATCTAAAAAAAATAAAACGCAAAAATTGGAAAGAACTAATCATTCGAATATTTTGAGAATAAATTAAGGTTTTTACTTCAAAATTATTTAATTCTATATGTACAAAATTGTGTTTTCAACGAAAAATAATGTTCCTAAAAAAATCAAAATTTACAAAATTGCTAAAGAATGGTTTTAGATTAAAAATATCAGGAAAAAACACAAATATTGAAATAAAACTTATTGAAGTATATGCGAAATATTATTGCTAACTTTTATTTAATTTCTTAGAGAATTTCAATTGACATTTTTTTTCCAAAACTCGAAAACCTACAAAAACAACCTGACAAATTTTGTATCTTACACAAAATATTATTAATATTTTATTAATGTTTTAAAAAAATCGACAGGTGGGCACGGATGGGTAATCAGTGTGGATCGCATCCCATCTTCTTTATTTTATTTAAAATCTTTTGATTATTTTTGGAATTTCCATTCAAAAACAATACGACTCACACTATTATAACTTTGGATTGGTGCCCTGAAGAATTTGAATATGATATTTTTGTAAGTCATTGTTATTCAAAGAAGTGTTTCCTGTCGATATATTTGATAGATTTCTCGGACATAAGAAAGCAAAAACCAGTGGATTTGATTTTTCCAAAAATACAGGGTTGTCCATTTTGCGGTTTTAAAAGTAAACGTAACATATCAAATTTTTTTTTTTTTGTCATGATATTTCTTTTTTATTATAAAGTTTGAACGTTGACATTATGTGTGAAACACTACATTATTTAAATGACCACCACGCAAATTCTTGTAAGCGATGATGCGCGGGCCTTACAATATCTATAACCAATTTAGTCTCTTCAAATTTCTTCACAATGTTGCCAGTTGCTTGCGTAGTTCGACGATTATATAAACCATAATTTCCTCTTAAAGCACGATATGTGGACGTGACAGAATCCCCATTTTTGTAGTAAGGTTTAACAATTTTTATACGTTGTACGATAGTTAAGCGAACCATTTTCGTAAATGTCTAACTTTCAACTGGAAAAAAAAATTGGTTTAGAAACTTAGTTTGACATATGTCGAATTTCAGCCCTTTACTTTTGAAACCCTTAATTGGATAACTCGTTATTACCATTTGTTCACAATATAAGACGTAATAATTTGGAATCAATGTCTTTCTTTTTTCTCAATATATTTATTTAAAAATAAATTTTTAACAATTTTTAGTGTTTTATATTTTTTATATGACGCTATAAAAACTCAAATTGAATTTTATTTAAGTCGGAAAATTTTTACCTTTTTTTGAATTTTTATTATAAAAAAGTTAAAATTTAAAATGATGAAAAACAACACTTTATAAAAAAAGAACACAAATATTTAAACAAAAAATTTAAAAAACTTGTTCCCAAGAAAAACATTTACATATTAAAATAAAAAAGAAATAAAATTTTGTAAAAATATTTCCTTAAAATAAAATTCAAATTTGATCAAATTTTGTTTAAGATATTTAATTAGGAAAAAGTCTTATTTTTAAATACGGTTTTTTTTATTTGATATGCAAACTTTTTCAATTTATAAGAACCTTTTGCATACAATTTACTATCGTAATCAATTAAATAAAATTTTACAATTAGGGAATAAGGATAAGGTCGAAATACGGATTCAAAAAGGTAATTAAAGAACTACAGGATTCACTTTTTGAAGATCTGTATAAAGGATCGTAATGATAGGTAGTCTGATTTTTACCTCCTAAAATTAAACCTAACTTAAAAAGGCATGAGAATATTTTCTCTCTTCTTTTCTATTCACAAGTTTATTAGAGCTTTTGAATTAATTTGTATTGTTTTTAATCATCTCTAGTTATTTATGTATGATTTTTTTTCTTCATGCCTGTTAACCCCAATCGTTTTTTGTTTTGTACTCAAAATGTGTGTAAAAACAAATAAAATTACTAAAGAATTATTACTGAACTATATTAAACTTTATTTTTTTCAAATAATTATACTCTTGTCATGTCCAGTCCATCTCTAAATGCTCCAATGCACAATAATTATTTACGTTAAACGTGAGACAAAGCAAAGATAAGCCGATTTATTAAAAAAAAAAACGACGTTCAAATTGGTAAACACAAAATTTAACCAAAATTGTTTATTTGTCTCCTCTGAAAATTACCCATATTGGTATGACAAAAAAGAAAGGGATACCTTCACAGTGGTATTATTACCATCAAACACTTTCATTCTTTTGCATCTTATGGACATAATGAGACAATGTCTCTCCCATTAAAGTAAATTTACGACCAATTATAAGAAGAAAATAATGTTTGTGCCAAATTGAAGATTTAAAAAGGAAATTGAAATACAAAATTAACACAAAACACAACACAATACAAGATAAGTCCAAACAAAAGAAAAGTAAATTAGCATTCCTCATTTTAACCATGAGTTTTTGACCAACAATAAAAAGATACTTAAGCGAATTGAACATTTGAAAGTACTTTTTTTTCATTAAAATTTGTCTATTAAATTTTTCTTTTAAACAATTTAAAACTAAATTAATCTGATTAGAAATTGATGGTTTAAAAATAAATAACTATAATTTTTAGCAACTAACATTGATGAATGAAAAATAATTAAATTCAAATAAAACTAACATTTCACAAGCTAGTGGATAAGCTTTATATTTTAAGGGACCATATTCAAAAATATTTGGTCTTATTCTCCTATAGTTCAAATTTGCTTGAATTGTTCTTTTATTTGTAGAAAAATAGATAACTCAGTTTTTCGCAATCATTTTGGATTTTCCCACTAAAGATTTTTTATTATTTTCAAAGTTCTTTTGCATAAAGTCTTGAAAATCCCTGAACGACAGGTCAATAAAAGACTAGCTTCTTTTTTCTATAGTATCATATTTTTTTCTAAAAAACAACTTAGTCTAGGATTATAATTTAGCTAAATAGCGTACAGGAATAAATCATTAAGAACTATGATAAAAAGAAGTGGCCCTAAATTACTACCTTGAGGAACCCCGATTTTTCAAAAAAGAATTTTGAAGACATAAATATTGAAAGTCATAGTTTTGAAAAGATAAATGTTCGAAAAACTAGAGTTACGAAAAAATACTTGTTAAAGTGCTTAACTCGAAACAAAATGTCTACAATTGCTAGTTACATTAAAAAATGTCCATTTTTTTAGTTTCTAGAAAAGTTGAAAAAAAAATTCAGATTCCCTTTAAAATCCATTTCTATTTGGTTTACAGAAGAAAGTGTCGCCTTGTGTTAAATAATCGGAAAGAAAACCTGGCTAAGCATATCAGCCCTTCATATAGCACCTCGGAGGAAAAAGTCAATATTTGTAAGCTCCTAAATAACTATAATAAATTATATGATTTTCACTTCTACTTTTTCTTCCCAAACCCCACTTACAAATTCCAATCTATTAGTTTAATTAACTTAAACAACAACCTGTGTGGTATGTGTAGTGTGTAGGTCATCATTCATCAACTTCAGCCTCCATCTCAAAAAAAAAACGTTTACGACCCATGCAAGTTTTCTGCACTTTCCATGTACGGGAAGTTGTATATTATTCACATAATGCACCCAAAGTTATTCCCATGTTCATAGTCGCATATTAAAAGCAACAACAATAACAACAACAATAACAACAACAATAACAACAACAACCTGAAAAGAAAAAAAAACAATCAAATTAAATCCCAAAAACCATTAGAGATGAATAAAAGTGAAACACCACTTAAACCAACTTAACTATAAGCTCAACGATCCGTTCATTAAATCCAGCTGTTTCTGTTGTTTCTTCAGCAGCAGCGCGGGTAACAGTGGTGTGGGCCAAAGGTAGTGCCAGGCCAGAGAGAGGTAAGTGAGGGCAAGATGGCAGGAAAAAAAGCATTTCTTTTCGTGATTTCTTGAGTCTGTCTTTTGCGGCTTCAACTTCGGCTTGGTATAATCAGACCATCTCACCGTCACACTACTGCACGTAGAAGTATATATCTGCACCATCATCGTCATCATCATTATTTTTACCATCATCATCATCTTCACCACCATCATCATCTTCATCCAGTGTTGTGAGTTGTGAATGATGGCAATGGTAAATGGTATAGTTAAACTGAAGTTAGGCAGTTTTAGTGACTTTAGTTCTGAGATACTATTCCACCTAACTGGATGCGCTGCGCTTTCTTTGGATTTGGATGCGCTCGTGGTCTTCAATTTAAATTTTCTTTCCTTAATTCGCTCAGAGACATCGTCGACGTCGGTAATATAACCGCAAGTTAGTTTGTCGTTCCACCGATCGCCTTTCCTTTACAGTGGACCACATTTTGAGCAAAAAAAAAAATATTTTAATTTTCATTTCATTTTCCTGTACTTTGCTGCTTTGACCACCTTAGATTTATTTCTTCCTTCCACCCTACCTTTGCTCCTCGCATTTATGCCATCGACAAAGACACCACGAAGAGTGAAACTTGAATTTGTAACTGCTGCGTTAACGTCTCTGTGACCGTGGTTAATTGTGTGAGAAGTTTTAATACACAAAAATCCTTTCACTTTGGTGTAATTGTAACGACAAATTGTGTTTAAGTCATGTAAATGAAGTGAGATTTTCTTTGTACAATATTTCATCATAAAGTGTCCATAAAATAAAATTTAAAAATATTCAAGAAAAAGCCAAGTGTCAGTTAAGAAAAAATTAAAATGTGTTGTGGTGGAAGTACTTTTAAGGATACAAGAACTCTTTTCGCGGGGAGTCTGTTTATAGCATGCGTCTTAGCAGCAGCAACAAGTGGATTTCCAACAGAACAACAGGAACATGATTTGTTGCTTTTGGAAGCTTTATCAAGAAGGAACTCACCAAGCTACTATGGAATGGAGGAGTCTGTGATGGATATGCTTGGGAGAAGTAAAATATGATTTTTAGATTTTATGATGGTTTAATGGTTTTTGACGATATAATAATGTGACAGATTTAAGAAAAAGCTTTTTTTTATATTGAACATGGCTTTTA
The DNA here is from genome assembly GCA_920104205.1 of Eupeodes latifasciatus. Lineage (NCBI taxonomy): Eukaryota > Metazoa > Arthropoda > Insecta > Diptera > Syrphidae > Eupeodes > Eupeodes latifasciatus. Next base: position 6,437,744 of record OV049925.1, on the reverse strand, counting down.
AAATTAAGATAAGTTTTTCAAGCATGGTTTCATGAAAAAAGAAAGAAACTACAGAAAGAATTAATTGTTACCTTTACGTAGTAATTATAAGAAAAAACAGCTAAAGCTTTCAATCTCAATTGCATTTTAAAATAATAGTGTTGCATGAAGAAATTAATTAAGAAAATAGTAGATATATAAACGTTTTGCAGAGACAAATGACAGTTGGTATACTAATGATGGTTTTATTTACCTCTGTATATGGTGTACCTTCATCATCAAGTTTAAAGCAAAGTAGAGTGGAACAGACGTATGCAAGTTGGTCTTTTCTCTATCTCTTTCTCTATATCTTACTGATTTGAAATACAGTTTTTGACATTTCCCTACACGAATATGCAAAAAAAGAATAATATGTCACTGCACAATTTGTATGTCAAAAATTGATAGCTCCGAACTTATATGTACATCAAAAGCATTAAAGGTTTCATATCAGCAAATATCTAGAGCAAATCCTAATTTAGTTCTCGAATCGGCTTAGGTGATTTTTTATTAATGACATTCAAAATTAATGAATTTGATATATGTATTAAAGGTGATAGTCAAATTGATCGCTAAAACAGCTGTCACAACAAAAATGTTATAGTCATTTTCCAACAAAGTGTAGAGCTACCAGATGCTTACACAAACGACTGACACATTTTATAAGTTACCTTTTTTCAACAATGAATTTTGACAATTCTAAACGGAAATTGTTTAATTAAATTAAATTGAGTTGAATCATCTTACACAGACGGAAAGCTCGGTAACAGTCAATTTGACTATCATAAATGTTATAGTCACTTATCACTTATCCACCCTAGTTTTTGAAATTTCACAGTCATTTTAAGAGTTTTGTATTTACAATTTTACAACAATCAAACATTTCCTTGACACTTTTTGCAAATAAAATTTAAATTAAGCTAATTTGGAAAAGGAAACGTTCAGATTTATAACCATTAATGCTTCAATACTTAACTTAAAAATTTTTGTATAATGGTTTATTTTGTTTACCCTTAAAAATAATTTAATCTTGGCCGTAACAACTCCATTAATTCTTGACTCTGTTCGATTTAGAAGATGCATGGTAATGACTTAAGTTTAAAAAAAATGACAATTCAGGGTTGAATACTTTGTTTTTTTTTTTTGAAAATAACACGGTCCCAAAAAACAGTGGTAAACCAATTTTTTGGTAATAATTTTAAAACATTTTGACCTTTAGCTAGTAAATATTTTTTAAGTTTTTGTTTTTGTAAGTTTTAGTTGAAAATAAATTAACTTCATTTATACAAATTTTCTATAAATTCACACATTTTTAGACTCAAGTTTAACATAACTTGTCTATAGACAAAAATGTTTTAAAAGTTTTAAAAGTCTGCCGAATATAATAGTGCTTAATTTAAAGGCTGTTAAGAACACTTAAAAAAATGTTATCAGCATTATCTAAACAGAATTAACGATTTTTAAGACACCACAGAAAACATCCTACCTTTAGACTGCTATAACTAAAGATATTTTTGACATACACAAGTTCTTAAAAAAAATGTAAGAAACAATATTTTTTCAGGATTGCACTGCCTAGTACGACTCCGAAACTTTTTTAGACATAACACAATAAAAACTATTCCCCACCTAAAAATATGGTTTTATTTCACACTTTGACATAATGGACCATATGTTAATATTTTAAACCATTTCCCGCAAACCTGTCAACTGTTTGAAAGAAAGTGATAGTGATATTTTCAAAAAGTGTACTGTAGATCTTTCACACCTCTTCCAATAAATTTGTTTGTCATGGTCAAAAATGAGAAAATTTTGTAGGGAATGCTTAGCTTAGGGCATATTAATAAAGCTCTCTAATAGAATTCAGTACTGTCCAAATTTTTTTCGAATAAAGCTAATTTCTTTGTCTAATTTTGAAGGTCCATAAAAATACATAATATTGAAAATGGTCAGAAATGAGAAGAATTTTTATGAAATGCTTAGGGCATATAAATAAAGCTCTCTAATAGAATTCAGTATTGTCGGAATTTTTCCGAAGAAATGTAGTTTTTTGTCTAATTTTCAAGGTCCATAAAAATACATATGTAGTATTGAAAATAAAGCTATTTTAGTTTTATATGAATCACTGTTCTACTGGCACAAGTTTAAGGATTTTGTTTTGAACAGTTAGAACTATCGGGTGATTTTTTTGAGATTAGGATTTTCATGCATTAGTATTTGACAGATTACGCGGGATTTCAGACATGGTGTCAAAGAGAAAGATGCTCAGTATGCTTTGACATTTCATCATGAATAGACTTACTAACGAGCAACGCTTGTAAATCATTGAATTTTATTACCAAAATCAGTGTTCGGTTCGAAATGTGTTTCGCGCTTTACGCAAATTTTATGCGTTTTTTTTTTAAAAAAAGTTCTCAAGCTCTTAAAAAATCACCCATTATGTATTTATTGTCCTCCATTGAAAAGAGGACATTGTTTAATATAATGGGTGATTTGGTGAACCCCAAATATCTTACGAACCAAAAACGCCAGAGACTTGAGTTAAGTTTTATATAATATATTGTAACAAGACAAGTATATTTTTAGAAAAAAAATCCAATTAACGGTTTTTTTTATAAATCAAAAAACTGAAAAAAAAATTTGTCCCCCGAAAATTTTACGACTAAAATATGATTTCATCTCCAAAACAATTTTGTGCAACGAAGAATAATGTTTTTGACATCTGATAAAATTTTGAGAAAAATCTAATTGACAGTTTTTTTATAAAAAATAAAAACCTAAAAAAAAACATTACTCAAAGTTTGTAAAAATTGAATTTCGACTCAAATATCTTTTCAAAAATATGAGATTTGGGCTACAAACTTATTTTATCTTATAAAAAATATTGTTGTCAACATTCTGAAAATTGTTGAGAAAAATCGAATTGACAGTTTTTTTTACAAAAAATAAAAACCCAAAAAAAAAATTAATAAAAGTTGGTAAAAATTGATTTTCGACTCAAATATCTTTTCAAAACTTTGAGATATTGGCTTTAAACTACTTTTATCTTTCAAAAAATATTGTTTTCAACATTCAGTAAAATTTTGAAAAAAATCGAATTGACAGTTTTTTTACAAAAAATTAAAAACCGAAACAAAAATTTAACAAAAGTTGGTAAAAATTGATTTTTGAGTCAAATATCTTTTCAAAAATTTGAGATTATGGCTTCTAACTAATTTTAACTTATAAGAAATATTGTTTTCAACATTAGGAAAAATTTTGAAAAAAATCGAATGGACAGTTTTTTTACAAAAAATTAAAAACCTAAACAAAAGTTGATAAAAATTGATTTGATTTTTGACTCAAATATCATTTCACAAATTAAAAAAATTGGCTTCAAACTTATTTTATTTCACAGAAAATATTGTTTTCGATATTCAGTAATTTTTTTATAAAAACCCAACAGTCCGTTTTTTCATAAAAAAATAAAATCTACAAAAAATATTACGCAAATTTGGTAAAAATTGATGCATATAGACAAACTTTTAAGCAAGACAAATCGACAGACGGGATGGGAAGTTATTAGTGTAGGTCGCATCCCAGCCTCTTTTTTTCAAAGAAACCATGATTCTGCGATAGCTTATTCACATCTTTCAAAACTCCTTAACAACACAATCTGTTTTTTAAGGATTTAAAGTGTGAGTAAAAAATCCAATAGGGAATCCACAGTTTTTGGAAAGAACTGGAGGAATGCAAAGAGTGATGCATTAGTTAACAGTTTATATGATTGGGAAAAGGACGACAAGTTTTGTATTGGGTTATTAAATTTTGCAAGGGTCTGGCCAACTTACGGCATTCGTTTCTATAAGTTCTCATTTTTCGATTTATTTTAACAACCAAAAACTTTCTGCTGACACGCGTTTATGTTTATAATTTCGAAGGTTTTAAACCTTCCATAAGTCCTTTTGAAGTTCGAACATACTTATACATCTATAATTTATAAATATTTATTTTATGCTAAACTGTGTGTTAAGTGTTAAGACAAGACTCAAAACACACTCTTTTCTTATTATTTCCACAAGAGCATGAATGAAATAAAAAAGAAAAATATATATTTTGATTTCATATTTTTTAAATTAAAATAGTTAAATGCCTAAATATGTTTCGATTAGATACAATTTTTATATAATAAATTTTCATTGTTGGCAACACAGGGCAACATAAACTCATCTCATTTTTGAAATTTCCTACAGTTTAAAGAAAAAACGCAAGTTTACAAAATTACACAGTATAATTTAATGGCAGTTTATTGGCATGCAAATTATGTTAAGTTGATATAATAGGAGTTTTATGCAAGCAATTTTATTACATAATAATAAAAATAATAATACTTTTCCTTATTTTTATTGTTTGTTTTGTTTTTTTCTTTTTAGTGATCCCACAAACTTGCCGGTTTCGTGGTCACAAATTTGAATGTGGTCTTTCTATATCGTGTGTTCTTGGTGGTGGTAAGCCGGTGGATTTATGTTCCGGTGGCATGATATGGTCTTGTTGCGTGGACAGAGAATTAGACTCGGACAAAGATCAAAATGCTGCTGTAGCTCAAAATACAAGTGAGTATAAGAAATACATTATGCGAATATACCTATAAGGAATTGAATTAAAATAATTGACTAAGGTTTGACGTAATTTGACGTTTTTCTTCATACAATTGCATTTCTTTGAACCAACTTATAAACTTCATTGGAAAATTACTTTAAACAAATTATGAATTATTGTTAAGGGTGATCATATTATATGTTCATTCATTTTTAGTGTTCAAGGAAGTAGTAAATTCAGTGTTGACAAACTATGGGAACATAAATAAAGACAAGTCATCATCCATCAAATAAGTACAAAAAATTTCATTTCATCGACGCGCTCGCATGGCACACGTCTTTGTAAAGTTACTTGTATGGTTTATGCTCTGATAATCTTCATAAAGATTTTCATTGGGTGACTTCTTCGAAAGCTCTCAGTCTTTTTTAGTTTTTAATTTTTTCGATCCGAAAGTTAGGCAATTTTTAATTTTTTTTCGACAAAACATAAATAAACACTTGAGTTAAATAAATTTCACTTTCCATCATTGAAGTGTGGTTTTTATTACTATTTTCCATCATGACCTTTGACGCTACAAAAATAAAATACCTTTTAGGAGAAAAACTCTCTTGAGCTTGGTTAGCTTTTAAAGATGATACTGTATAGTCGCAAGTGTGGGGGTTATAGAAGCGTGACGAAGAACTTTGTTTTTTTTTTTATAGGTACCTATTTATTTTGTTAATTTTAAAAAGTGAAAACCCTTTCACTTATTTTATTCATCTTCACATAAGATGGTTAAAGTTTTCTTTATTATAGCCGCTATACTGCGGTCATCTTATTTTGTATAAGGCGTAATAATTCATTATATTACACAATGGATGAATGCTCATTTAATTTAAACTTTGTATTTATTACGGCACTTAATGCTCTTGGCAAAGAAGAGGATTTTTAAGAAATAGATCTATAAATAAAGTTGTGTTTTTAAAATGTGTTTTTTTAGAGGTATAGAACTTTGAAATTGTATAAAACAAAGATTTTTTTTTAAATTGATTTAATACGAAAGATAACTTCCTGGAATTATAACTTAAAAATGTTTTTTGGCAAGTATAGTCTTATCTGGAGGTCCAATTTTCGATTAATGTTTCCAAAATTAGTGGCCGCATATTGGAAATAACGCAGCATATGTAGTCTTCGAAATGCTCAATACTTTCAGAGTCATTTGAGTCCCTACAGAAAAAAGTTGAGTGGCGTTAAATTGCATGGATGCCAATTCCTTAATATGAAACGAGCTGTGTGACGTATGTCCTCTGCCGTTGCTCCGAGGTTCATTGTCCATTCCATCAGTACAATTTAAAACTACTTTTGTTAATAAATCTTGCCATATGGCGTCAATGGTGACTCGAATATTGGCTTTCAATTATTCAAGAGTTGTTGGCTTATCGGCGTAAACCAATGATTTGACATATACCCTCAAAAAGTACAAATCCGCAGACCTTTAATCACACAAACGAGGTGGCTAGTTAACATGTTCATTTCTGCTAATTAAGTGGTCATAGACTACAATCATCAATACGTCTCACGCAGCATAAAATAGAAACTTTATTGAAAAGAATCTTAATCCATAGTAAATCGAGTTAAACGTTGGCCAGAGAAATGACTTTTAACTTAAAAGTTTCAAAATCTATCCTTTTAAGCGTCAATTTAAACCATCATTTTGCTTTTCCATTCCTTGTGCACTTTGTCTATAGACTTCCTGCCTGCTTCAAATTTTTAAGTAGACTTACTTAGTTTTCAATTTAAAGCATAGGATGCTTACCTTTTTAACCTCATTCAGACCCACCTTTTCACTTACTTGTGACAGCCTCATTATGGACTAAAACAGTCACTCCAAAACTTACAATTTTAATTTATAAACAAAACAAAACCAAACAAAAACAATTGTTTCACAGGTGATATCATTCATTTGCATGACATTTATCCAGATCTCGCCAACACCAACAAACCACATCTTCACCTAAATCGACCTCATTATCCTAATAACATGAACGAAAAATACCCTTCAACACCTCCCATTTTGTATCCAACCAAACGTCCAACATCCTACCCCTATAAGCCTCTAACAAGGCCACAAAACTGGGAACATGAAACCAATCATATAAGCAGTGTTGGCCATCCGGGAATTACGAATCATCTGGACAATCATTTTGGCATTGACGATACTCTCCTGGATCATCCGCAGCAGCCCCAACAATTCGGTGTCGGAAATGGAATTGATATTGGTGGTAATTCAGCAGATGGTGGGGATTCTTATCAAGACGGAAGCTATCGTCCTGTGCCGGGTACAAAAAGCTTTTTGGACTTTTTTTTCTTTCAAATCTTCTAAGACAAAAATGTTTTTGACAAGAAATTTAATTTAATAAAGTTTCTTGTCAAAACTTATCTAGGTTCGCACTTCCCTTCACTCTTCACCTTCTCACCCTTTATGTATGCACACCTTATCATCTGCCTTTCTTCTTTGGCTGTGGGACTTTCTTCTTTTCGATAATCTTCAAAATCTATAATTTCTTATTCTAAGATAAAAAGAAACCCTTTTTTATAACATTTTTCATCATTTTCAGGCTGTGGAGAAGTCTTCACTCGGTCGAATCGAATTGTTGGAGGTCACTCAACTGGATTTGGATCTCATCCTTGGCAGGTGGCTCTGATAAAATCAGGATTTCTCTCGAGGAAACTAAGCTGTGGAGGCGCCTTGATCTCAAATCGATGGGTTGTGACTGCGGCCCATTGTGTTGCAACGCAAGTTCTATTCAATTATTTTGACTTTAAAAAACTATATTAACCTTTATCTTTCAGGACAACGAATTCAAATATGAAAATTCGTCTTGGAGAGTGGGATGTTCGAGGCCAGGAAGAGCGTTTGGGTCATGAAGAATACGGCATTGAGAGAAAAGAGGTGCATCCACAGTACAACCCGGCGGATTTTAAAAATGATCTCGCTCTAGTGAGGTTAGATCGAACGGTGCAGTACAAACAGCACATAGTTCCAGTTTGTCTGCCTCCAGCAACAACGAAATTAGTTGGAAAGATGGCCACAGTGGCGGGCTGGGGGCGAACGAGACATGGACAGAGCACAGTACCATCAGTTCTTCAGGTTAATTCAGAACAATTTGAATTCAATTATCGTGTCGAGTATAGCTTTGAATCTTCTCTTTTCAGGAAGTCGATGTTGAGGTCCTTTCAAACGATCGCTGTCAGCGATGGTTCAGGGCAGCAGGACGTCGAGAAACTATCCACGATGTGTTCCTCTGTGCTGGCTATAAGGAAGGTGGTCGTGATTCTTGCCAAGGCGATTCGGGTGGACCACTTACACTTACCCTAGAGGGCAGGAAGACTCTAGTGGGCCTAGTGTCGTGGGGTATTGGTTGTGGACGTGAACATCTACCTGGTGTTTATACGAACATTCAAAGATTTGTGCCTTGGATTAATAAAGTGCTGGCCAACGAAAGCACGTAAGCTATGATGATGACATCACATGATGATGATAATCAGGAGAGCTGATGATGTCGTGAGCAAATTTGTTGGCCAAAGTGATACTTCCTAACTCGGGTGTTAGTGTTTAAGGATCATTTCTTTTTACATTTCTGTTGTTGTAAACATTTTTTTTAATTTATTCTATTAATACTTACATATATTATTATGCATATAGAATTAGGTTAAATTAAGTTTTTTAGGAGAATGCAATATATGCATTCATATATTCAAGAAAACGATGTATGATTAACTTTAAGTATTAAACAGCAAAATAAGTTGATTTTTGTAAATAGTAAATCTTAGAGAAAACCGTTGATTATTGTTTTAATTTGATCGAAGCTAATAGAACTGGAATTAATATAATATTTAGTAAAAGCTAAGGATTCATTTCCGATTGTGAAAGTACATTTAAGTCTAAGGTTACTAAGCCTAGCACAAAAAAGTCTGCAAAAGACTACCCAAGGCTATCTCATAAGTCTACTGTTCAATGAGATACTTACATAGAGCCAAAAAAAAACAGTCATAAATCTTCCTTTGATTAATATTCCATAATTTTAGAATAAAAAAGTCAATAATTCCGCAATTATTTTTAATTAATTTGACGGATAACTTTTTAACAAAGATTAAATCTATTAACTCTGGTGTTACCTTCGAATATCAGAGATAGAAATGTATAGAACTTAAACATTTATCTATTTCTATTACTTCTTTCTTTAGATCCCGAGTTTTAATAATTTAAAACTTGACTGAATAAAGTCTGGCATAAATTTTAGTACTTTCGTATTACCCGGTAGTGTTTTTGAAGCAAATTTCGTACGTTTTATAACAAAATTTTAAAAATTATATCAGAATAGGTAAAATTTTAGACTTTTGAAGCGTACATATATATATATGTGCGTGTGTGTGCACGTACTTTCATACGTTCATGAAGCTTTTTTCGTCATCCATATCTCAAGAACCAGTAAAGATATCGACTTCAAATAAATTTTGTTATGTAGATAATAATGCAGAATGGATTCTCCAAAAAATTGAGTGAGTGGTTTTTTACCACCAATTTAAAAAAAAAAGGAACATTTTGGTTTACCCAAAATATCTCACAAACCAATAAAGCTAGCGACTTAAATTAAAAATTAATACAAATTTGAAAAAATCAAATAGGTAACGGTTTTTCATAAATCAAAAAAAAAACTGAAGAAAATAATTGTCACCTCGAATATTTTACGAACAAAAAATTATTTTATCTCGAAAATAATTTAAAGCAACGAGGAATAACGTTTTTGATATCTGGTAAAATTTTAAGAAAAATCAAATTGACAGTTTTTTTACAAAAAATAAAAATATATAAAGAACACTGCTAAAACTTAGTAGAAATTGATTTTTATAAAAAATTAACTGACAACTTTTTTATAAAACACGAAAACTTACAAAAACAACAAAAAAAAAAACTGATAGGAAATGGGTTTCGAATCAAGTATTAGGAGAAAAAAGAAAGAGATTGACTTCAAATTTCTTATCTCACACAAAATACTGTTAGTAATATTTTGTTAAAGTTTTAAACGAAGTTTAAAGTTTTAAGCAATTGTGGTTCGCATCCTAGGCTCTTTTTTTCTGACTCTAATCAACCAAATTTATGTAAGATCCAACAAAGGGTAGCAAATCGTTACTCAGAAAAATACTTTAAAAAACTATGCATGAATTGTGGTGCAAGACAAAAATTAACATTGTTGTCAAAAAATTGGAAACATTTTGGGTATCTTCTTCTCTGCTAGGGGTTTAATGATACTATTAATGCTAACAGAAATTTGAATTCTTGAGTGCCATGCTATTTATTGAAAATGTACCTCTTTAATCTTATAAAACATATTTGCTTAAAACGCATTTTTGATTAGCATCTAAAGATGACTCGAACTCCATCATTTCTAATTGTTATTTTTATCTTAAGTTATTTATTTTTGTATTTAGTTTTATTCATCATCAATGGATCTATTAACTACAATAATTAATTATAAATTTATACTCGTAATTATATATCATTGACATAAATTAAAACAATATTCTTAAACATATGTGTACTCATTTGAGAGTCGATTTCATAATGAATTAAATTAAAAAGTGGTTCGTTTTGTGTTAAGAAATCAAAAAGAGAACGTCTCTGTTTCTTAGATTCCTCATAGAAACGCATAAGATTTAGTAGATCCGGAAATTTCATTCCGCCATTTGGATTGTCCTTTGATAATAAGGTGACCAAATAACGCTGCAATGTTCCAATATCGGTGTTATTAAAGATATGCACATCGTTTTCAAACTATAACTATCTTTGAAAACAACTGTATTGGGCTTTATAAAACCTAACAATGAACTCGCTTAAGACATTATATAATTAACGTATCCCGAAAAAAACAACTTTGTGTCAAAAATAACACCAAGGTCTTTTATTTCGCTTACTACTGAAAGACTTTCATAACCAAGACAGTAGTTGAATAGTGCCTTAAATGGTAAACGAATGGCTATAAATATTTTAAACTTAGAGATATTTAGCTCAAGATGGTTTTATTTACACCACTGAAAAACCCCATTTTTGTCTTTTTGGAACTTAAGGCCATCATCAATTGAAGATACTGGAAAATATAATTTCAAACCGTTTGCAAACATTATATAATTTGCAAATTTTAAACAATCTGGAATGTCATTGAAGAATATTTTGAAAAGGAGGGGCCCAAATGACTGCCCTGAGGCAGGCCAGACAATACCTTAATAAAAAAAAATATTGATCATCTTCAATTTAAACAATCAGTTTACTATTCGATAAATTTGATTCCAACCATTTAAGAAAAGCAAGTTTAAATCGCATTGTCATAAGCTTTTGTTATAAAAAGTCTGTGGTAGATTCTATTGAAAGCTTTCAGGAAATCTGTATACAAAACATTTAACTGCATTCACCGTTCTAAAAAAGTTTAACAAAAGATTGTGAAAATAGAAAAATTAGTAGTACAGAAGCGACCATTGCAGAAACCATTCTGTATTGGAGTTATAACATCTTTCACTGTGAAATTGAGCCTATTGAATACCAACTTTTCAAAAAGTTTGAAATGACACGAAAGTTTTGAGACTGGTCTATGGTTTTCAATCAAGTGGTTTAGTCCACTGTTTTAAATAGGGCTTATCGAAGATATTGAAATGATTTTGTATTTAATGGTAAAACGGAGTTTTATGAAAAATTATAACTTTTTTTTTAATTAATTTAATTTCTTGATAAAAGCCAAGAGAAAAATAAGACAATTTGAATTGATTTTTAAACTCTGTCAGGAAGAATAAATTATTACTTGCAATTTTTAAGAAGTTCATAATCGATGCTGAGAAATTTAATTACACTAAAAATTGTCTGAATAGAAAACAATTTCACATTTGAAAGGCCAAAATTCAATTAGAAATTCACATATGTACAACCTTCCGAAGTTGGTCAGGTGAAAACAACATTGTGCATTTTTGGCCTATGGATTTATGACCTGACACACAAGAAAGCACTTTTACATCTTTAGCTTTAATCTAATGCAATAATTTTAATATGTACATTATGTACATTTCCTATACTTCTGCTCTTCTTATATTGAAACGAGACCAAAAGTATGCAACATATTTTAAAATAGTTTTATCAAGTACACCAACCATTTTGTGTTACCGAGTGCAAAACTATACCATGAGCCATAAGAGAATTATTTATTTTGATTATAACATTTTTTCAGTGCTGAAATGCTTACTCTTATTTTTATCTTGACTCATCTGAAGTCATCATTTCGAATTGGGGAAATATTGAGTGGTGAATATTTAAACTATGAATTTACTATGGCTGGAACACAATGGTCTTCAAAGATAAAAAAAATCAAAACAAATGAAGAAGGTCATTCAACTACTAGTTTATTTTAAAGAAAATCACGTCACATTCTATTCCAATATTAGAATTCTTCATCAGGAGGATAGTTAGTATATTTTTCTTTTTTCGTTAATTCTATTAAAACTAACATCACATGCCCAACAAATAAAATTGATGACATTCATCAAAGTATAAAACTGCAAGTTTTTAATTACCATTCTTGCACAACCAAACGAAAAAAAGTCAACCGTTTTAGCAAAAAACATGTTCTACTCAATTGAATTTGCATAATTAAAAAAAAAAAAACACAACAATTAAGAGAACCCCTCTCAGCTCAAGTATCATACCTCAGTCAAAATATATTTTTGGTATTATTTTTTAACGGTGCGCTGCTTAGTTTTATTAAATTATTGTTTCTCATCACGTATATAAATAAATAAGTTGTGGGTGATTGTTTTTTTGTTTATTTTTTGTTTATTTTTTGTTTCTTTCGATAATTTCCGGTCGATAATATAAAAGGATATATTGATTTTTAGAAAAACCTGTTCTTCTCACTAAAAATGCCGCAGCACATCCTTTTACGTATGCATTGAGTATTTTAGGAAGTTTATTGATGAAAATAAATATTTATTTTTTTTTTAACTTGTTAAATTCTGTGTGTGGAAAGGAAAAAATTGAATTATATTTTTTTGGTGATAATAAATATTGAAACGAGTTATATAATTTTGTGCATCAAAATAAATAAAATTTTGCAATCTGAGGAAAGTCTTATGAACTTTTAAATTTATTTGTTTTTGTGATGCAAAATGTTTGAAAAGAAATTAACAATTTTTTAATTACCTTCTACAAAATGAGTTACAATTACATCAAGAAACGTTAAAGATTTTAAAAATGTTCACCTCAAAAATAAAGAAATTGTATTTTGAAACTTTATTCTGGTATATATTTAAAAATTTGCAATTAAAAAAGCATCTCCTCAACTATTGAGGCGTATGGTGTGAGTACCAATGACAAAAAGTGGGGACCTACAATTTTATTTGGCAATCTAAAAGAAGTTTTTTTTGAGAAACACTCTCCATGACAAAAATTAGATTTGTCAATTCCCGACAAAATTTTGTGCATTGATCAAATTGTGCCGGCGAACATATTCATTTCTCTCCTCATAACTATGCCGAACAATTCAAATTGGATTTAAAAGGTAATGGTTTATAGATTTATATATGTATATCTAAAAAAAAAAATATGTACTAAAAAGATATAAAAATGAATGTATTTATCAGACAACTTGAAAACAATTAATAAACGATTTCTATTAATCTTTTTCCTCTCAACAAATTGTATGAATAGCTCAATTAGTACCTTATTAAAAATAATCTCAAATTAAGAACAATTGTTTTTGTATTATATCATTTAAGACCAAAATCAATCCTCAATCTTTCAATAGTTACTTTTCATTTCATTTATATGTAGCTTCATTCATTGCTTTTTAAAATGATGGATTACTTCCGTAATGTTATTTGGTTGCTTATCATTTTTTAAACATACATGTATTAAAAGCTATACATCAGTACATTAGAGAGTTCAACTCAAAATTATATACAAGGTTGGTTTTATCATTACGTTAAGAAAAAACAAATGTTTGATTTCATCTCTGTTAATTTAAAAATTAAGAATTCTATGAAGCCAATATTTACATGAATGTTTGATTTCATGTGGAATATATTGAGCAAATATTTATGGAATTCAAAATGAATAAAAGTTCTTATAAAAAAAGCTTTAAACCAAAGTCCATGTTATATTTAGAACCACATACAAGAACAAACATTGAACAATGACGGAAGGTATTCGATTACTTTTTTACTATAAATTCTTCTCTCCATAATCTTGAGGAATTTATGTTAAATTGAAATCCTTGTGCAAAATGAATAAGTACTCTAAGTTTTAAATTATATCACAACTGTTATTGTTTATTATTCTAGGGTTTCATTTTTAATCCAAATGAAAAAAGAACTTGATATGAAATAGAAGATTCTTATCATCAACTTAATAGATTGTGAAATCACAAACATTAACAAATATAACACTGCATGGAAAAGTAACTTCATGTGTAAGGTATTTTCATAATTTCGCCTTAAATAATTTGTTCCTACACTAATAACCCTCAGATTCAGACAGTTCCAAATGTTCATAGGAAATTCATTCATACCGACCACGAGCAATTTCTGGTACCATCTTGATAGCGGTACATAAAATGATTGACTTTTTTTAAAATGTGCACACTATTTAAATTTACAGTTGACCAAGTCACTTTGCCACTTTCCATAATTTATGTTTATATCTATTATCCATTTTGTCTAAATTTATGCATTTATAAGTCTTAATTTTATATTGACCATCTATAAACCTAGATAATAAGATAATTTTGACCTACAAATATTTATCACTAGCAACATTATAAGAAAAAAAAAAGCCAATAATGAAAACAAACACGTATACTTAACATAAATCTCAATATTATAGGTACCCTAAACACACATCCCATCATCTTCATCAACATCACACACCAACCTCAATATTTCGCTCATTTGAAATTAAAAAAAAATGTAATGGGAACATCACATGGGAATAGCTGTAAAAACAAAAAAAAATAATCCATTTGAATATCTTTCTCTTATATAAAATTCGCACTTTTTTCCTATACAAACGAAAGAGCTGAGCTTCGAACTTTTTTTTCACAGACAAAAAAAATACGAAATGTTCTTCTCATAATTTTTTGATTGTCACGTTTAACATGAAACAATTAATTAAAATAGAAACAAAGGAAATATATAAAAGTACAAGGAACTCAGTTGACATATGTATCACCCCCCAAAGTGCTTTCAACCCATTCTAATCAGGCGCCACATAACACTCCGAGTATAGACAACACAATGAATTATATCCACAAGACTCATGACAAAAACAAAAACCTGATTTATCATCATTCTCTAATGAGAATGTAATGTTTTGAAATTCCTGATGATGACAAACTATATATGTATGACTTGTCCAACATATAATAGCACGTGCTATCACCTAAAGTGAATATGAAGAAACAAAAATTCCACTTGAGGTCATTATCGCACGCACAAAGGGTAGTTATCACTTTAGCTTCTTCTTTCACTGGACAAACAATACAAATCAATAAATCCAGGAAAATTAGGCACACAAGAAACTTCTCTTTCTCAAAACTGCACAAATACTCTTGGTCTCTCTTAAGTGCAATTTTGCTGCTCTTCCGTCGTTTTGATAGCAAAATAAAAGAAGAAAACCGCACCAAAATACTCACACAATCCAACCATATTCCAATACTCTTTCTACTTGTACCTGTTCGCCAGTGTTACAACAGGTAAATTAGAAAACGCCGAACAAGAAAAATACCCCCGACAACGACAAGGCACAGCACAGGCATTAAGCACTATAAGCACCATTTGGTAGCAAGCACCAGGCACACCGCAGAGCAACCAGCACCGCACCAGAGCGAGTGAGCAGCAAAACACACAAAACAGAATACCATCAACCCAACCAAACCCAACCTAAAGCAATTTCATCAAATGAAGAATGGAAATGGCCAAGGAACTTGGCTGGTCGTTGCGGTGATTTCAGTTCGTGAAGATCATCTTCACTGTCAAGGTCTCAAGGTTCTGCACCGAAGCAGTTAAAGAGGAAGCAGAGAGAGAGAGCAAAGCAAAAAAAAAAGAAAAAAACCAAGACCCTTGCTTCATCGTCGTCGGTTGTGTGTCTTCCTTTCTCAAGTCCTTAAATAAACAAAAAAAAACAGAACTAACTAACTTTAGTTGTTGCTAATTAAAGAAGATCAAAGTTCAAAAACTAAAAAATCCTTCAAATCTTACGAAGAAGATTTAATTTAAAAATTTTCAACACACAAAATTATTATCTTCATCGGCTCGCCGCTGCTTTTGCTCTTTGTACAACTTGAATGGTGATGTATTTTGAATACTGGCCTTAATCAGAACCGTTATAGTGTGTCCGATAGTCCGTTTTGTATATAAATCCAAGTGGTTGTGTGTTAAATTTTCTTTTTTGCCTTTCGCCATACCATCTTGGACTCTGTGTTGACTTTTGCTGCCGCGCGCGGGCTCACTCACTCTTGATCGCCGTTGATCGTCGCTTGTGTTAACTTTGTGACTTTGTGGTATTCCAGAGGAGGTTTTATTATTTTAGTTTACCTTTTTTTTCTTCATTTTTTGGTTTACCATCGCACATTTGCCCCAACTTTCTTTTTTTTATATATTCTTTCGACTTAAGTTTTTTTTTTGTTCGTTGGTTCTTTCGTGAGTTCTTTTGCTTTCGAATCTACTCCACATCAAGCTTGTGGATAAGTCGTCGTAGTCGTTGTGGCCGTGTCGTATATTCGCTTTGTTTTCATCTTTGAATTTATGCATGCGCGCTGTTGCTACTGCTAAATGTGTCCCAATTATTATGGTGATTCTCGACTCGACCAAAGTGTGTCCAAGTGGTAAAAAATAAAAAGAAGAGAAAAAGAAGAAGTTTCTATCAAACTGTTGCTTGTTTTATAAGAAAAAAGTGTATCTACAGAGAAATCGAGATTCTTAAGAAAATACAAAAACCGGAAGTAATTATACAACATCGCGCATTCTCAAAGAAATGACCTTTGGGCAAAAATTGTTTCTCTCCATCAACAGGCTGATCTTCGGGAAAGCCACAAAATCCAATAAAGCCATTATTTGGATTGGATAGAAATTAAGACAAAACCAACATAAAACAACCATAAACATAAATTGCATGAGGAATTTCTTCCCAAGAGCAAAGCCAAGCAAAGCAAAGAACGGACATCGATATATTATTCTATATCTAGTAACCCCCCTCATCGTCTCCAGAACCCCCCTTCGTCTTGTCGTCGGTCAATGAAAAATAAAAACGCGTTTCAGTTACTTTTTCCTGAGGGTCCGTCCGGTCGGTGGTGCACAGCACACTGCACAAGTTGTTGCTGTTTGAACCAGAAATCCCAGCTGGCTTCCTATATCAGATAGCATTAGCGTCATCATCAACAAGAACATAATAATTACCATCATTATAGCCAGCATCAGCAACAGCATCAGAATCTCCGGAGAGCAGCTAGCATCACCATCGCCATCGTCATCGGTAGCTGAAGAAACATTAACATCATCGAGTTTCGAGTTGAGTAAAGTTGAATCGAAGCTATAAGCGAAGAGTATTCTTCCCTTTTTCCAACAAGAACAACAAAATCGCCATTCTCCATTGCTCGTCCAACCATTGGAGACCATCATAGTCTTCGGAATCGGGAAATCAGCTGCAGCAGAAGAAGAACCAAAACCATTCAAAGGCAAGTTTTTGAGATTTTCTTGTGTTAATCTACATCCAGAGCTTGATCTTCTTTTTTATTTTATTTTTTTATATCAATTATACAAATCATCTCTCTGGATTTGATATAGTTGGAGCAGCTCTTGCCTCCAACTCATGTAGCAGTTCATTGGTCAGTGGTCTCATTCTTGTGGTCAATGGATCCAGTTTAAGTTTTGTGTTGTTTTTTTTTTTTCGTTTTATTTTTGTTCATTTAACTTGAACTTTTATTTCTGCTGGGTTCTAAGATGGTATATAGAATGAAACTCATGCAATTAGATTAATTGCAGGCCATTTAATTGATTATCCTTCTTTTTTTGTTATATTGGATTAAATCACTTCCGACATTTAGGCAGGGATTTCAGTAGATGTAGATTTTTTTCACATATTTTGTGTGCTTCTGTAAAAATAAAAAAAAAACAGAAGAGGTTTTAAGTTGAAGGAAGACAAGATAAATGTCAAGATAAATTAAATTTCTTCGTTTAGAATTATGTCAACAAATTTAAATTTATGGTTACTCATTGGATATTTCTTAAACCTTTTTTGTTATTGATCTACAATTAGAATCACTGACTCTTGGAATGGTTGTTGTCACATTTTATTGTTACTGAAAACCTTTGAAATATTAAATATGATTCTCTCAACCACTTCTCCGTTTTAACGAATATAATTCATATTCAAGTCTAATTTGGTTAAAGAGAATAAGTTTGAATTTTTTTGTATCATAATAAACTTGATATAAAATAAAAGTCTTGAATAAGTATTACAAAAGATAAATGGAAAGAAAATACCTGTAATTTGGTTTAATTTCTAGTTGGATTGATAAAATAAAATATTTTTACTTTTTAAATTTTTAAAAATTGTTTAAGTTCTTGATAAATAGAACTCACTGTTTCCATTAAATAACACAGGTATAACTTGTGCTAGTAACAGACTTTTTTCAACGTTTTGTTCTTTGGCTTTTCGTTATATTTTTTATTATTTTTTAAGTAAACTTATATACATACAAACAAAAATACGTTTAAAAAGTAATACTAACTTCCTCATTTATATAAATTGAACGCTATTATATTTGTAATCATATACAAAATGTATCAAATTAAAAAAATTACTGTGATTTTATTTTCTTAAATATTAAAATCTGCGTAATGAGTTTCGTTAAAAACTTCTGAAGATTTTCTGGTAGACAAGAATCATCACCCATGCTTCATTTAAGAAGACACTTTAAGTTTGACTAACAAAGCTAAATATTCTTTGTAATGATAATTTTTTCTTTTATAGCTTATTAAAGTACAGACTGTCGTTTGTCTCATTTTCATTTATGTTTGCTCATCATCCGTATAAGAAATATAATTATTTGACTTTTTGAAAGGAAATGTAAAAATACTAATCATTGCATTTTTGTATAAACATGTAATTCTTCAAAAATTGTTCTCTGTTAAGGTTCAAACATATAAAACGGTTTTTCGACTCAACTTTTCCCACTCTCTGGAACAATTTTACATTTTGTTTCGTCAACGCTGATTTTTCTAGAAATATAAAAAATTGAAAATATTAAGTAAGAATAAATTTTGATTTGCTGAATTACTTTTTTCTTTACAAAAATGTTGACTCGAACGAATGTTTTCAATTTAAAAAGTTTATTAATAATTTTTACATACTTTCAAATGGAAACCTTCTTCAAAAAAAATTATAAGAATTATGTATCGGATATTTTTTTAATAATATTCTAAAATACAAATATTGTTGGAATTAGTTTTTGTTTGACCATTTGATCTGGTAGATAATTTCATGGTATTTATTTTTAAATATGGTTTCGACACATGTCCAACGGGGCTACCAGTTACACGGTTCATTCCATCAATACAATTTTTCAATAGCTTTTGTCAACAAATCTAGTTGATTGACATCAACAATGGCTTGAATATTGGTTTCCAATTCTCTAAGAATTGCTGGTTTATCGGAATAAACCAATGACTTAACATAGATCCATAAAAAGTTATTGATATTCTTTAAGTTGCACAAACGAAGGGGCTAGTTAACCCTTGTTTCCAATTAATTTCGCTGTAGAACCACAAAATTTATACTTTTCTTATATGTTCCTAGAAGTTTCATGACGAAAACCAAATCCATTTGTGCAAAATGAAATTGACGCCTTCGGGAACAAAGGGTTACCATTACTACTTCTTAAAATCAAGTTGTTAACAAAATGATTTTTTAATTTTTTTTATAATGAACGGGCACACAAGGGGTTATTAATACCCTTAACATGTTTAAAGTTTAAACACAGTGCGAGTTTTAGGAAAATAGGGAAGAATTAAAGAGGAGATACCGATGCACATTGGTCTTAAAGTTTTGAATATCAAAATGATAGGAAAAAACAGAGCTGGGTAAAGCATTCCACATTATCGATGTGCGGTTAAAAAAAGAATCTCAATACTTGACAGTACGTCCGAAAGTACGAAAAAATTGTTAAGGGCGATGTATGACCATTTGCACCGCCTCTCCATGTTGTGGGAACCAGATGTAATTGATAATTAGCTGATTTATAACACTGGCAACCAAATTACGCTCTTTTTTTGTCACACAAACAAAACAATACTTTTTCAAAGAATTAAGTTTTCCAGAGTTCTAATCCCGACTTAAAATGTTTTTATCACATTTTTAAAAATATTCCCCTTTAAAAATGCTAAAGACATTCAAAAACGGAGTTCTTAAGGCCGAGTTAAAACACAACGTTTTCCCTTAAAATAAATTTTATCATGATTCTGCAATGTAGAAATCTTTGTCTTCATTTAAGTATATTACTTAGTTTTTAGACATTTTCATTACTTATGTATGAGTCTTCATTTTACTCTATATGAAGTTTGGGGAAATCTAGAATTTATCGCTTTTGTGGTTTTGAGAAAAAAAATTGGGAAATAGTTTTTAGTGATTAGTCTGAACTTACATATCTGCTCAAATTTTAAAAGTATCCGTTTTCAAAATTATTTGTATGTATGTATATCAATATATGTAAATATTTCAAATACTGAATGTTATACATATGTATGTATGTACATATGTATATTGATATAGACTTAGAGAACAACTTCGTTACAAACAAAATGAAACCTTTCTGAACAGAAATGCCAACATAGTTTGACATTCTTAAGTGTCTAAATATTGAAAATAACCATTGAACTTTCTATTGTAATGTAAGGTTTAAAGAAATGACACTAATATTTTCAAATTTCAAAAATACAAAAACAAAAACATATAAGAAACTAAAAAAAAACATATATGTAAATCAGAGTGATTGAATTAAGTTTTTAAACTTTTTTTGACAAATCTGTGGAATATTTTTTGAGTTGAACGCTATCTTCAGTTCTCAAAATAAGTGAGATTTTTTCGCCAAAAACTTCTGAATAATTTTGTATAGAGAAGAGAGTTAAATATGCAAATATAATAATAAATAATGCACTGAAAATACACTTCATTCAACCCCAATCATCCAATGATTAAAAAATTTTACTCAAATAGTGAAAGAAAAGTCTTAATATATTCTAAATGTAACGGCAAAGTAAGACTAAAGAATTTGTATTTAAATGCAAAAATCATGTACTAAATATTCAAAGAAATTAAATGTTTATATTCTTTATTAACTATTTTAAATATTTTCAACAAGACCAATCTGACTTGACCAACTACAATCTCTTCCTAGATAAAAGTTGGTATTTATTTTGTTTCTTGTTGAAGCTTAAAATGGTGGTACAATTAATGCAGCAATTCCACCAGAAAAATTGAAAAAAAAAAGAATATTTCTCGGTTGTCTCTGTAAAAATAATAAATATAAAGATAGGTCCAATTAGTCTGTAAGAAGCACAAAGTCATTGACCGCATTGGGCATGGGTATAATAGAGTTAAGTGGCAAACGTAGAAAAAGATCTTAAATGATTCCAACACTCAGTTCTGGCTCAAAGATTGTACACATTTTTAACTATGTTTTTTTTTCTAGCTTGTTCATAGATTCTTTAAGTACTGCCATTTCCAGTGATGGTCGTCCTCGTGGTTCGTAGTTGTCGGTTTCTGGTTGTTGGTTGTCTTCTGCAGATACAATGCGAAAGATACTTTCGTTTAATTGCGTTCCGTTCACTGCTCGTTGAGTTTATCTCATTTGAGTTGTTAATTTTTTTTTTAAGTTAGGTATGAAAATATTGTATGTAGTTACTCTCTAATGGATATTACCCATACCCACATTAGATTTTACTTCCTTTAGAACCGTTATTTTCTGCGAACCATTGCAAAAAAAAACAACAACTACCAGCAGACCACCACCATTTTCATTTTTACCATTGCATAAATCTAACTGGAAAAAGATTATTATTTATTCTTCGTGAAGTGCTAAAAACGAGTGAAATGAAATGAAATTCACAGCTAGTAGTTTTCTAACTGTCTAACTTGTGGTAAAGAATTATAACATATTTGCGATGGTGGTAATGTAGCGAAAAAAAAACACAACAAACACTACAGCTTAAAGATAATAATTATGTAGCTTCCTAGGTAGTAAAAAGTTCTTGGTCTAAGCGCGTGTTGAGTTGAAGAAGAACTCAATCATTGATAACATAGACAGTCTGTGCCACTAGATTTAGAGTAGAGTTTTGAACTGTATTCGTAATTGAATGTTATATTTCAGACCCCAAACTCGAAACAATAAATTGTAGTTCTCTGAAAGTTTGCTTTTAAGTTTAATGCCATTAGTAAAGGTTCAAGAATGATCCAATCACTATCTAATTGATATAAATTGGGATACCACAAGATTGCATCTTAGGACCTAATATGTTTTTTAATTGTATGTGCCAGGTTAATCCTGGCAAACGAATGTTTAAGGATTTAACACTGAAATTTATAACTTTAAAGTTTAGAATGGACATTTTTTTTAAAGATTTAAATCAATTGCAAAAAATTAAAAGACTAGTTCTGTTTCATCAAAAACTTTTTAATTGAACACGTCTTGACTTTGGCGTAAATCTGGGATGCAGACCTATAACTTTTAAATGTCAAACGAAGAAGAAAAAAAAATCTGTAAAATTATCTTTTAAACTTAGGAACGAAATAAAATGGTTCTTAAATTTTACTAAAGAATGTAAAATTTCTTGCCTACGACTTTCGAAAATGAAGAATCTAATAGAAGTTATACTCGAATGCAAAAATTAAAAAAAGACAAACTTTTCCAATTTGAATACAAATCAAGATTATGACTCTAATCAATTGATGCAGAGTGTACATCTTTTAAGAACTGCAAACATAAACTTGCACTACAAGCATCAAGTCATTGTTAATTGCAAAATTGTCTTTATGACTTCCGGACAATCAATCACTGTTCTCTCTCTATGCAGATTTATTGGTCTTTTAATATTTCTTTTGTATGAAATGATGAGAAGTTGGTCACAATTGGTGAAAGTTAGAAAAGGGAAATTATTATGTTCGTATTGTGATACTTTAAATATGACAAATGGTCCATCTAACAACTGATGCCATTCATATCCCAAAACTAGTATGCGAAAAAAAATAAAGAATTGAAAACAAAAATTAAGGTGGGCCGAATTAGATATGTATACAAAATAAAATCAGATAACCATCTCAAGACACCTCCATTCCATTTTAAGATCACTTTCAATTACTTTTGAATATATAAAAATAAAAATCAACATTTTCACTTTTTAATCTGATGATTAGTGTGACATGGAGACTTTAAATACTTGGTAAGCTTTAGTGTTAATTTTAATTGCAGAGTTCGTGGTTTTTTTTTCAAAATAATAAATAAAAATAATGAGTCAGATATTAAACAGTTGATTGTTTTAATACTGTAAAATTGTGGCTTGTGATTTGTAATTAGATTGCTGATAAAATAAAGCGGACCTATTTTAGAGACTACATAAATACATTTCAAAAGATCTAAAACTTTGTCTGCAAAATTTGTAAGTGAAATAAAGAACATTGTGTCTCATCAGATGTCTTTGGCCTTGAACCTTTTTAAAGGATTCACACCTTATCATCAGCGCTGTATGACAGAATCGTGACTTTTAGCTTATGTGAATTAAAATAATTATGGTCTTAAATTTATTGAAATTTTCTGACTTATTTAAAAAGAAAAATGATTTATCCAAAATACCATATTAGTAAACTGACTTATTTTGTGAAAGAAAATAAATAATTTAATTACAAAAAATTCAAGCTCAAGTTTAAGAATTCTCTTTAAATGGATTTTTTTGTATTAGTTATTTGAACCCTCCTTAAATTAAAGATTAAATACATTTATGGTGGTAATGTTTTGTTTTTATATATTTCTGTTTATATAGATAAGTAAAAAGTCAGAAAGTTGGAGCTTGCGTTTTTCATTATAAATCAAATTGTGGTCCTTGTATGTCGTGATCTGCCTTAATTAATCATTAAACTCTCGGTCATTTTTATCATTGGTATACTTTCTGATGCTAAGAAAACGTTAATGAACTTAAGATTTTAAAAAGTGTATCAATTTTCGGATACAAGTTCATTAAGGCTTTATTAAAGTTTAAAAATGTGTGATCCTTTATAATACAATGCATTTCTGTCAGGTTTATGTAGGCTCTAAACAACCTTTATTGACCTTAGCACAACGACCTTTGTAAAAAAACTTAATGGTATTACGTAACTCTATGTAAATAATTTCTTCTACATAAATTAATCCCTACAACAGGAACATAATTTAGATGGTTTGAAATTTTAAAATTGTTTCATAAGGTCAGTTTCCTTAAACATTTTATGTATAAAATAAGTTCTTAGTTAGTTCGAACTACCTGTTTAAAATTTAGTTGTACGTATCCTATTCGGCCCCGAATAGAGTAAGTATGTTACTTAGTATAAATTAAAAGTTATTTCAAGTCAAACTGAATATCGCAAAGAATATTTCTATTTTCCACTTATTGATTTGATTTTATTAGACTAGTTGTATAATAAGTTAAAACATATGATTTGCATTCAAAAGGCGCAACAATCGCTCACATAAGAATTCTCAAAAATGTTCTTAAGTTCTTAAGTTAAGTTCTTAAGGATAAAGGATAAATTATGTAAAAATACTTAAGGAGGCACCCTCGAGGTAAAAAAATAGCTATTTGTTTTTTAAGAATACTAGAAAAAAGGCCGCTATCTAGAAAACAGGATTCTCTTACAGTATATGAGTGACTTCTTACAATAATTTTTTGAAGCGTTTTATCGCAAAATGATAACGTCTACTTTTTTAAAAAGTCCACGGTCGGAATCATAGCTCTTGATATTTTTTAACTACATATAATAATCCCAAATGGCACATACAATACAATATATTTTCCAAGACAGCAAAAAAAATTAAGTATTGAGATAAACTTGTTTGAAATTAAGAAGTAGAAAATCAAAAGCAATTTTGCAACACTTTTAAAATTAAAACTCGAAAATTGAGGGTTTTCTCTGTCATTATCTTTTGGGACAACGTTTTTAAGGAACCAATTAAAATTAAAAAACAAAACGACTTTCAAATTAAAACATAAAATATCCTGATACTTAAAACCTAGTTTCATTCGCTTTCCGGAAAAAAAAAGTTGTTCCTAGAACATTCCAATTCAACCTATTTAAGCACTCAACTATAATCGGAGCTTGAAACCATTTTGTGTGCCACTTCCCATGAGTTTATTTTTAATGTACCCAAACTATTCTAAATTTCAAAATTAAAATCTAAAATAAGAAAAGGACAGAAAGTATTCCAAAATATTTTTCCCACTCAGAACATTGAATTTCATTCTATAATTTCTTTAATTTTCTTATCATATTAATTTAACCATAAAAAGCCAAAATATAATGATTCAAATGACACACTTCTCATCTTTTGACCTAAAACAATTATTTAGCAAGTTGAAAAATGTCCCAAAAATTATTTAAAACAAATAAAAAATAAACACTTTCAACTTAACAGCACATAATAAGACTAAAAACAAATAAAATTCTCTGACAAATTCTATCTAAAGAACACAATCATCTTTATTTGGGTCACGTTTTTCAAGGCGACATGATTGTAAATATTTTTTGGGGTGTGTTGTGTTTGAAAAAAAAAATTCTCTCATCTCACGATTCTAGGTCAACAAAATTAAATGAACAAAAATTCTACAAAATTAAATTGAGGAAAAAAAAATAATTTGCATATTATTTAGGTACCTACAGTAGTGGTTTCAGACAGTTAAGTAAGTGATGCCACCTTCATCAACAAACAAATTAGGATACATTTCACCAATCAAAAGTTAACAAATTTTTCTTATTAAAAGCCATAACTTAGATTGTAGTGGAAGATGATATGTTCTTTTTGACGTGCTTTAACTTTCGGTTTAAAGTAGTCTAACGAATAATAACAACAACAACAGTATAACTCCTGAGTCCATTCATAGAAATCACTCTTAGTTTCAACATATCGTTTTCGTTTCCATTTTCATTGTTAATCATCATCATCGTCATCAGCAGCAGCACCACCATCACATCGTCTTCGTCATTATTGTCGTTGTCAGTGTAAGAGTACCCTAATTTCAGTTGACTTTTCGCTGTTGGCCATCGAACGTTGTGTTGACTTCGATTTGTACTTAAACAGCTGACACAGGTTTTATTTCACAGAATAACTTTCTCCTCGTGCCAAAGTCATGACCACAAGGTAGGCGTGCGGTATGTAAATATTTTTCATCATATGATTCATCCAAGAGAGTTTGGAGTAAACAGATACACGGTCCGTGATGGTGACTAGGTCAAATATATGAATTTCTCAAAATCTTACAATTTATTACAGAAAAAAAATAACACAAAAGACCCACTTTTAATTTCTTTTTTTTTTAATTTTGTTTGCAGATGGATACAATAATACAAAAAACACAGAGACTAGGAAAGGATATTGTTGCAACGAGCAGTTTGACAACTCTAGCACTATTAATCGTCCTCAATGTATGCCAAGTGTCAAGAGGCAATCCGGTTTTTGTGGATAATCCTAGTTTAGCTCAATGTAAGTATAAACGACATCAGATAGAAAAGTCTATCAAAGTGAATTTAATTCAGCTGTAAAAAGGATTTAGTATTCAGGTGGACAACAGTGTTTATCTATGATTGTCTGCATGGATATGTGTTTTGTTTATGTTTATTTATTACTTTTTTTTCATCTCGCGTAATCAAAGTGGCATCATAGTTAAGTTTACGTGTGAGGAATAAACATTCTCCGACCTACATTTGTTTTTGTTACTAGAACTTTCAAATGCAGGCTATTGTAATATTTTTCATAGTTTTTTTTTTTTTAGTTTTTGTTGTGTGTTAAGTAAGTGTTATTTGCTTTGAATATGTGGTTTTTGTTTAGAAAAAAAAAAGAACTAAATTAATGCTCGCGGATGTATGTAACTTTCCAAAGCAAATGAGAGTATTTATGATGAGTACAAAGGTATTATTGTCTTGAATAAATAAACAATGTTGAGTATATTAACTTTGCAGACCATAAAATCAAAGAAAAAGAAAAATTTCAATGTGATTCAAACAAAAGAGTTGAGGTTAAAACTTGCTTTTGCTTTCTTTTGAAAATTCATTTATTAAAAATGTCACCTTTGACCCAAATTAATGCTTGTTTTTACTGCAACTAAGTGTAAAGATGCTTTCAAAGAAGTTCATATTCAAAAACGATTCTTTTAGATTTTGAATTTGATGATCTGGAGATCAGTTGTTCTTTATTTTGTAAGTCAATATTTCACAATAGTCTAAAATGCAGGGCCGGATTTAGGGGAGAGCAACCGGGGCGGAAGCCCGGGGCCTTTACAAACGGGGGGCCCCCACAATAGAGACTTCGGAAAATTTTTGTTTTAAATTCCAACTAGTAAACACTAGCAAACAACTTTTCCTTTGATATGTATTTTTTTTTGCTCTTTTACCTTTACTTACAGCCTACAGTACCTTGTACATACATGATTATTTAATTATACTAATCTTAAATAACAGAAATAATTGATCTATATTTGTTCACTCCAATCAGGCAATCAGTGAAATCAAATGGCCCTGATAAGAAGCACAAAGCCAATTCACTACCCATCTTGAGGGAGTACCCCAATCGCTTAATGGCTGAGTGGGGTTGTACTTGCCCGCAACCTCGCAGGTTGGGTATTCGATTCCGTGGCTCGACAATTTTTTTTCTTATATATATATATGTATGTACACATAAATTAATTGCTGTATATGAAAAATCGGTGCTCTTCAATTCTTGGAAAAATCAATTATTATTGACTAATTGGTAATTTGTTTCATATTTCTTTATGCAGTCAGGTATGCAGTTTGACAAGCAAATAATAATTATTGTGACACAATTAAATGCCATCAATTATTCACGAACTTTGCAATTCATTGAAAAAATCATAGACGGTCAATAGTAATTTATTTGTATAATTATTGAAGAATATCGATTTCGATTGTCATACAAAATCCACCTCATCGTGACAAGCTCAAAAATCAAAAATTCAGAGCTACAGTCCCAAACCTCGAAATTGCATTGAGAATGTATTTGGTTTTGATGGTAACAAATTGCACTGGAGAGCGCTCATTTTCAAAAATGAAAATTATAAAAAATAGGCTTCGAACCACGATGGGACAAAACCGTCTATCGAAGCTTTCTCTCCTGAACATTGAAAGCGATTTACTCCGAGAACTGGATTTCAACGAAATCATCAACGATTTTTCGGCGAAAAAGAGCTCAAAAGGTTCCGTTCGTTAACCCTAAAATTTAATTTCAGATAATTCTTTAAAATTTAATTTCAGATAATTCTTTTTTCCGTTTAATATATATGCATGTGTTTCTTCAATACTAAAGGAATCTACTTGGTTTCACAATAAATTATTTATTGAAAAACTCGAGTGAAAAAAAAATGGTTTACTTTATGTATTTTGAAAATAATTTAGGGTGAGGGGGCCTCCGCTCCTTTATTGCCCGAGGCCTCTGGACCTCTAAATCCGGCCCTGCTAAAATGTAAAAGCAAATTTACTTAAAAGAGCGACATGTAATCGAAAATTCTTCTTAAAGTAAGGTTATTACCTTTTGATTGTCATTAAAAATGTGGTTCTTCTAAATTTCGTGTGTTCAATGATAATTATTCAGTCCAGTTCAGATTTTTATTTAGTTCTTAAATTTCTAAAGTATAACTGTATGAAGTTATGTGTAAACTTAAGTTAGAAAATGCAACATTTTAAAAAGAAAAAAATATTTTTTTAATTTTCTTTATTACAAGAACATATAAACAAATTTAATTTTGTGCTTAAATTTATTTTTTTTTTAACATCTCAGGAATCCTTTAATAAGTTTAAAATCTGCATCTGACCTTAACTGTTCTTAACTTTATTTTGTTTCTATATTAATGAATCCGGAAGTTCTTCAACTTCTTGAAATGTATATTTTAACAATATATTTTAGTTTGAAAGTAGGTGATTTTTAAATTTGAAATGTATTATAACAAGTATTTGTTTTGCATATCTAAATGGTTTTACCTTTTTTTAATAGAGTTAATATATCAGACATTGTATAACTTCATTAGTATAAATCCTATAAGTATTTATGTCTCATCTTATCATCACATGAATTTATAATAAGTTTTACTTTCACGACACATCATCGTATTTTTGCAAAATAAAAAAAAATTATTACTGCACGCACAATTAATTTATTATTATCAATACTACCGTTAATTATGCAAAAATGACTAAGCTGTTTGTGTTACAAAACAAAATGCATTAACATTTAAATATTAAAAATAAAAAAAAAGATATACCATCACCACACACAGTGCGACGCGGCGGCTACTAACTGTTTCTTAATAGATTTTCTACTTCCGCATGAAACTCACGCGCATTTATTTTGAATACATACCTCACCAAAAAAAAAATAAATAAAACACTTTCTTTTAAAATGAAATCTGATTTTTAAAACCCCACGACTTGAGTCATTCCAAAAATGTAGGTACACATATGTATAATAAACTTCGAAAACCGGTAGTAAACAAAAGAGTTGAGGTGCGAACTTACTTAATTATAAAATCAATCATAATCTAAGATATGAGAAATTTGAGAAGAAAAAAAACATTCAGCTAATCTGCATAATCTTTAAGATGAAAAAGTATAATTCCTTATCGGTGGTTCTTCTGAATACTTGGTGGAACACATAAAAAAAAAACTTTCTTCTCTTCGAATTAGGTCAAACATATAATAAATACCATCAGAGTACCCGTACCCAAAGCCATACCCATACCCGTATTTAAGCGACGACCATTCATATCCAAAAGCGAACAAAATGTACAAACAAATTATACTTTCAACTACGAGTATCTCTGAGCTGGATAAAATGATGGCTTAGTGTTTCCACTTTATGTTGTATTCTCGTACGATCTACGACGACAACGATAACACCTTCAAATGAAAGGGGCTTGGGATTTAAAGGCTCGCAATCGCAAGCACGAACAACAACAATAGCTCTAACATTAGTTTCAATTATCTAGGAATGTTTTACTCCCACTTCATTCGCTCTCTATCGTGTGTTAACATGGCTTTTATTTATACCGGTTTCCGAGATATTACTTATTATGATGATGATTCTCTTTTATTTTCTAGCTATAAGAGAGCTATTGTAAAGTAGTTGCAATGGTGGTACCTACAAGAAACTGGTAAGCCACAACCGCACCATCTATCTTATATTGGTTTCAATGATGGAGAATTATAAAACAAATAGTTCGCGATGTTCAGCTTAGCATCGAAGACCACGACAAACGACAACAACAACGACGACGACTACGCGACGGCTTGCACGACCTACATTATTTTATGTCACATGGAAGCAAGCGAATTCTGCACACAACAGAATTTGTCTGTCAGTTTGGCGGCAGGCAAAGCTGCATGGAAAGCCAGAAGCCAGAAACTGACCTAATATTGTCGGTCATCAGATGATTGTAAAATGACTTAAAGTCTGCGGGTTATAGTATATACATACATACTCCCGTTAGAAGAGGAGTAGAATACCAAT
This sequence comes from Eupeodes latifasciatus, assembly GCA_920104205.1. Classification (NCBI taxonomy): domain Eukaryota; kingdom Metazoa; phylum Arthropoda; class Insecta; order Diptera; family Syrphidae; genus Eupeodes; species Eupeodes latifasciatus. Next base: position 6,407,319 of record OV049925.1, on the reverse strand, counting down.
TTGATTAAGTAGGCGGCTGGCGTATTACGATTTATTTATGTGAGCTGGGAATGCAAATTGCTTCTCTGTTGCTGTTGTTGTTGTTGTCATTCTTTTGTGAGGTTGTGGTCTTTAAAATGACTATCAATGTCAGCTTAAGTGAGTCAAGATAAAATAACAATGGATGTGATTTTTGTTTTATACTTACATATATCGTGTGTTGGTCATTTTTGAGAATTAAATTCTTTTTTTAAAAGACTAAAAATATGAAAGAGAAGGTTCAAATTGTGTTTAAAATGTTAAGTCTTTTTTTGAAGAGTGACCAATTTAACTTTTATTTAAGTTATTTGATTGCCAATTTTTAAGATGGTTTGATAGACGTCAGGCATTTTTATTATGCATGTTAATGTCTAGCTAAAGTATTTTTCTTCTTAATTGTTAACAACTAGTTCATTCAATCAAAAGGAGTTTTAGAGTTAAAGAATTCCATTCCAATGGTTTCATGGTCATATTTTGAAGGAAGAATACAATTTTGTAATTACAAAAAAAGCTTTTAGGTCTTGGAAATATAGAATTTCAACATATTTAGAACTTAATTTTTAATTATATGGCATTATTTTAAACCTAATGCTAGATTTTGGAATTTGGTCTTGTCGATTCTTAGTTTAAAACAAGATTGTATATAAAAATAACGAAAATAAAGCCCATTGATATGTATACTTGAAAACTAATTATTAATGTTTTTGTTTAAAAAATATTTTCAAATAAACAAAACTATAAAGAAGTAAAACCCTAGAGACATTTTTTTAAGAGATTTATATTGTTAATATATTATATTTTTCTATTAATGTTTTAAAATTTTAAATTTATTTTTCTAAACAGTTGACTAAAATGATTCTTTGCTAAATTTGCCTTTTCAAAAATGTTGTTAACAGTTTCATTTCATGTGAAATAAAATACGGCTTAAATTACCCTGAAGTCAATTAATTACTTATGTTAATTGGTGGTCAAAAAAAAAAGCATTTTCCAAAATTTATTAGATTTGTATTTCATTTTTTGTTTGTTTATGAAAACAATGCATTAATTTTGACAATTTTACAATTAAATTTGAAATCAATTTTTACAACTTTTTGATGAGCACAGCGAAATAAATTTTGTTGAACTTTTACAAATTGTTTTTTTTAATTGTTTTATACAGTTTATTACTTTTTTAAATGTTATTAATAGCTTACAACGTTATTTCTTTCTAAATAAAATAAGGCAAAACAATATCATCTGGCGTTCAGAAAATATTCAAGTCGTAAACAATTTTTACTATTTTTTGGAAGCTTTTATAAATTTTTCTTTTCATTTTTTGTTTAAAAAAATGACAACTGAAATTTTTGAAATTTGTTAAGAACGACATTTAAATTCACGTCATTGATTTTAACATTTACTTTTTATTTATTTATTTCTGTGAAAAATGGTTAAGTTTTTTTTCCAATTTTAAATTTTATTAAAAACATGTTTACATGAAATAAAATAATCTTCAGTTCGTGATATGAATCAAAAATATTCAATAAACATATGGTTTTTGTTAGAAACTGTCAGTAATTTTTAAAATTTTTACAACTTTTTGACAATATCTGTGTGTGAAATAGAACCCGTTTCATTACCAAATTTCAAAATTCAAAAATAAAAAAAATATTAACGTATTTCAAGTCAAATCACATCCAATTAAATTATTCTTATTTCTATGTCATTTTTGAGGTATTCGAAAAATTACATTTAACAATTTTTAAATTAATTTGTTGTTATTTTTTTATTTTTATAGAGATTAGTTTTAATTTTAACTGTTGTCCAAAACAATATTTTAGTTTGAAATAAATTTGAAGTCAGTGTTTTTATTAAAAAAAATCGATTTAAAATAAATTTAAGAGCAAGTACATGTGACACAATTGGGATTTTAATACCTTAAACAATTCCATTGAATAAAAATTTCAACAATTCAAAACAATCTCCATAAACCACATCATGTCAATTTCAAGTTAAGATCATTATTTATGATCAAGTCAAGATAATTTTTTTGTATTTACAAACAAATTTTTGACATTGAAACATGACTTGTTCCGTCATAATGTTATTTAATAACGTCTTTCTTAAGATTCTCCCCATTTCAATACCACCATTTTTTATAATTTAAAGTCATCTGAATTGTTATTGAATTTCTTGTCAAGTGGAAGAAGAAAAAAGGTCGATGACTTAATATCAGATTACAGCATGCGTTCTGGTTTATTAACGGCGGCTCGCCGGCTCGACGGCGGCGCGGCGGCGGCGCAACGAACGAGTGACGAATCAAGATTAAGTTTTGCGTCATTCTCCATGTTCAATGTCCATACCACATTGAGAGTTGTTAATCGATCGACTGATGGAAGGGATAAAAATAACCTGATGCACTTACCAAAATGCTTTTGAGAATTATTGTTGTTTATTTGTTATTTTTGCTGATATTTTGAATTTTATAAAATTATTTTTAAATACAAAATTCTAATTTTATCCATTTTCAGTTCAATCCGGTCGAAATATCCGCCATCTACCATGTATTGTTCGTAAATCCGGTATGTCCGGAGTATGTATGTTTGCCATAGATTGCATTAAACAAAATGGTACACATTTGGGAACTTGCATAGATCGATTTTATTTTGGATCTTGTTGTCAAATGAAGGTAAGTTTTACATTAAATTACTAAATCCAAAACTTTAGTTAACTTGCAATCTTCTCTCCCTTTTCTTTCCTCAGGATGAATCACAAATATTTGCTGAAGAAATAAGTGACAATAGTATAGATCAAAATACGATATCACACTTCTCGCATGAGTCAACAACACAATTGTCAACAAATGCTCTCTTCAAAGCACCCACCGAAAGTTTGATTGGAAGTTTTGGTGTAAAAAATCATTCAACAATTCATCCATATGTTCAAGTTTCAACAATCACCCATATGGCTCCGAAGACAGAGAGTACAACAATGAAATTTATCACAACATCAAAACTACCAACTGCAAGTATTACAATGACAACTACAACCACACCAACAACCACCCAAAAACCAACTTCAACAACAACCGCATCACCAACAACGACAACAATTAAGACACCAACTAGAAGAAGAACAACTACAACAACTGCTCCGATTTTGACAATTGCCCCCAACTCGAGTGTGAGTGAGAATGATTTTGAACCAACAACACTGCCAAGTAAATTCACGACATTCCAAGTGGTCGAGACATCAACACCAAATAAACAAACAGAACCAACTTTAATTGAAGACATTCAATTCACCACAACTATGAGAATTCCATCGCATTCACAAAGACCAACTACTGATTCACCAAGGACTAAGAAGCCAATAATTACCAAAATTCCAGCGGCAAATTTTACAACTACTCAAGCAACTGAAAGACCTGCTTCCAGAACAACTCCTAAGTATAAACCTACTCTGGTTAAGCGTCCAACAACTACGAAGAAACCATTCCACTCGAATAAGCGTCCATCATCATCAACATCATCATCAACAACCACAACGACAACAACTCCGAAAACAAAATACACTAGAAAACCTGTAATTCATGTTGAAGTTCATAACTCTACATCTTCTTCACCAACTAGAAATGATCCCTCAACAACAACTGTCAAAGTGACACCACTCTCTCCGGAACCACCAACTAGAGCTCCTAGACCAAAGCCAAAACCAACATCAGAAATTTTCAAAATCACCATTCCAACAGCACCAACTAATCAAAAGGCTGAACTTACAACAACAAGAACTAGACCACCAACATCCACAATTTCTTCAACAACTCCAACAAAAGTTTCCACAACGACTCCGATTTCAACAACAAGTGAAACCGAAAGAACTACACAATCTCCTTTGGTATCATCCACCACAACAGTATCTTCGACCTCAAGTTCAACAACATCCATAAAAGCTGAAGTCTCATCTTCGTCGTCTACAAGTCCAACAACATCTTCTTCAAAACCATCATCCACTGTGGAAAACTTCCCCGAGCCAACATCCACTTACCGACCCACCCTTGTCACATGGACTACGGTAGATGATAACAAAAATAACACTCACATTACAATTGAAGAAACCGACTGGCAACCAAAGCCTCCACCAGCAGATTGGGTACCAGTGCCAACAATTGATCCAGAAGTTGCAGCCAATAAAAACAACACACTTTTCGAGACTTCTTCAGTTTCTACTACAACCGAAGGTGTAAAGAAGCCCTCTTCTTCTACAGAATCGAATAAGATTCCAGAATTACCATCATCAACAACTGGACCAGTCTTGGATTTAGCACCAAATAGTTCAATACCCCAAGCTGCGGTGACTGAAGGTGTTCCAATGTCAAGCAGCTCTCCGGTGAGTTCATCAACAGAGAAGCCGATAACATCTTCAACACAAACTTCATCAACAAGTTCAACAACTCAGCGTCCAAGTGAAACTGTCACTGAGAGTTTAATCCCAGAAACAAGTACAGATATGCCAACAGAAGATTTTAATGCAACAACTGCAATGCCTTTCACAACCACCTCAGCAATTCCATCATTGGAAGGAGTCGACTACAGGCAAGGTAAGTCGCAAATTTATCCAAAAACCTCAAAAAAAAATGTTATTCCAGAGAAAAAGCTTCAAATTTCTAAGGCAGGAATTTGTGTTAAATTACTAACTAGGCTAAAAAGGTCCTTTAAGGTGCCCCTAAACAGCTGGAGTCGAATTAGTTAAAAATAAATGACACCATTATTTCCAATGTTTCCCTGAACCTCAAGAAAAAAACTTTTTCAGCCATCTTGATGGATCTATGTAGAGTTGGCCTGTTTTTTAACGGCAAGATTTGCAAGGTTCCCTTTTATTTACTCTGTGAACCGCCTTTGACGTATCTTAAATCTGTCTGCAAAGTTTTTTAAAAATATATTTTTTTACGATTTTATTGAGCTAACTTTGAACCTGGTACTTTTATCTATTTAAGTTTTCATTCACCAGAAATTTAAAATAAAAAAGATTTCAATCATTTTTGTCCGAATCATTTGAATACATTCAATATTGATTGTAATCTTCATGCATTCTTTTGAACCCATTTTCTTTAATTGGACTCATTTAAAGATTTAATAATAATTAAAAATACATTTTTAACTCCAATTGCAATGAAATCTTTAAATTGAGTTCAGTAATTCATTTGTAAAGATTGCACTCACAAAAGATTGCATTCTTTTACAACACTGAGCTGAGCAATCGGTCAACCAAATTGCTATTAAAGTTTATTCCAAAAGCCAGATCAATGATAATTTGACACCATGACCACGTACATTGTGCAGAACAGAGCTTATTTTTTGTACGGATCCTATAATACTCGTAATGATGTCAACTCTAAATTAATGACAGCTGTCAGTTAAGATTTAGTAAGTTCATAAATTAGAACTTTTAAATAAATCAATCTAAAAGAAAAAGAGAATATGAAAAACAGTAACATTTTCCAAAAGTAATAAGTAGAAAGTAAATTTTAAAATTGTGAAAAATTCCAATCTTACGTTAATTTTGGGATGGTCTGTATTTTTAATGACAGCTGTCAGTTAAGGAAGAAAAGAAAGCAGAAAGTTCCATGTCTCAATTTTTAAATATTTTAAAACAGAATTTTACTAAACTAAAAGTAAGTTCTTTACTAAAACTTGAATAGAGTAAAACAATTGAAAAAGACAAAAAAAGTGACTTTGTGAGTATTTAGGAGTACAACTTTAAAAAAAAGGAGGATAAAACTAATGTTTGAAAAATTAAACATTAAAATGAAAAAAGTAAAATAAAAATAGTTTTATTAAAGAGAAGAGTTTTTGAACTTAAAATAATGCTATAGGGAAGACGTCTGGTAACCCTAATTAATTTAACTTATTTATTCCCATACATTTCTGCAAACAAAAAAAAACTAAAATTGAAAGATGTAAACTCTCTTACGAAGATAAAAAGTCATATATGTCATTAAGTTTTGTACTTTTTTTCTGTTTCTCTTCTTCTTTAATCTTCAACCAGTTGAAGAATAATTGATTCACAAATTGAAACACTTAAGCCTCCTAAATGACACCTTCTTCGATATTAACACTCAACAACCTACGAACGACGAGGCACTTTATCTGATGGATGAGCAGATTATTCTTCTTGTTCTTCTTCTACCATTGTCAACCTTCAACAATTGTGTATATACCAAAGCATTACAAATCCTTAAGAAAAATCATGAAGAAGAAGACGAACCATAACACATTACTCAAATACCCACAACAACCTTGACTTGTGAGTTTATATATTTTTCAACACTGAGCCATATTCTTAGCTTCAACATAAGAAGACCTATGATTTAACGAGCAAATGAACAAATTTACCGTGAGGATGATGAAGATGGTCGAAATAAATAAAAATAAAAACAAAATTAAGGATAATGCATCACAATCTTATTCTGTGTATCATAAACCTCTTTAACGTCTTTTTTTCCCACCTCACAAGTAAATCAATCTGAGAAAAAAAATTAAAACAATTTTACAACTTGGCACGAAATGAAATGAGCCATCAATTAAATTTGATTATGTCTGATGGCCGTTAGCAAAAAGATGACACACACACGAGATTGCTTCCCAAAAAATCGAATTAAACAAAAAATAAAACATAATAAAAACCTAACCTCGAAGAAGAAACTTAAATTCGTTGACCCTATTGCACAGTTTGTTGGTATAACCCCAATTCTGATTCCGTTTAACAGAACTTTCTACAACCGAGACAACACACACAGGATGTCGCGGTCGTGGCCAACCACGAGTCCACCTTTGAACGCGCATCCTATAAATAAAGCAGCAGCAGCGGCAGGCGGTGAAAAACCATCAGATAGATGCGCACAATAACAAATAAAAGCCATCATGCAACATGCTTAACATTGGTAAGTTAACGATGATGACGATCGAGACGATGCGATGATGCGGATGACCGACACCGAGCGACGACAACGAAGAAGAAAAAGTTAAGAACTTACACGAAACAGAAGAAGAACAAGACGAAGAATCTGTAGAAAAAAAATTGTTAAAAACCGACCAACAAACGCCGCCGCACCGAACGACGTCCGCCACCGCCTTGCTGCATAGCTGCATGGATGCATGATTATTGCAGTATATTATATAGACCTCGACCAAGGTCGATCGAAGACTTCTTCTCTTTTGCGGTTGTGATATTATAAGAATAGATCCATAGATGAAGTCAAAGATACGTTTGCAAGATGAAAATACCATAAAATTATACTTAGAGATGAAGATGCTGCACCAGCAGCAGCATATGAGAAGCACCTGGAAGAACTCAACGACAACGATGGCGTTGACGAAGACGAAGACGACGAAGATATCGACAACGACTGAGGTGGCAGCATGAGGATCCATCGATTGGTTGGCCTCCTTGCGTGAGCAGCGAATCACAGATAAATGGAAGGAAAAATATTATATTCTATGTCAATTGACATCAGGAGGGTACAACAACTTATTTTTAGGAAAAAGGAGATTTTTTCAAGAAACAACATAAATAATAACCACAGACCAACACAAACTATTCTGCGCTCTTATACACTCATTGGATATATATCTTGAAATGTTAATGAAATGCAAAAATGTTGGAATGCCATTAAGCTTTACTGTTAAATTGATGAGGTTGACCAGTTACCATCAGCACATCAGAAAATACCAACATTGCTCAATAACATCATCAATTGTGCTAACGGTTTGACAGCGGCAAATATTTTAGAATTTTCTTTCATTTTTCTGTAAAAGAAGATTCAAGAAATTAGAAAAATTTATTATATTTAATATATTTGCACTTTTATGGCGTATAAGTTTAACATTTGATAGCCTCATTTTAAATTTAATTCAACGTATTGCTCTTTCAATGCTGACACTTTATCGCAATCGTAGTAAATCCAATACTTTTTTGGTAGTTTTCGTATATTCAACACTCAAAAAGCTCAAATGATATCAAAATATAGCAAAGCTTTCTTTTGTGTATAAAATATTAGCACCAGAAGTATTACATAGGTTTCAATAAGAATTTGTATCTATATTTTTGCAAAAGAAGATGCAAGGAATTGAAATAGTTTAGATTATTTACTTTTTTTAAGCTTAAAAATAGTAAATTTAACATTTAAAACCTCAATTAAAAATGAATTTAAGTAGCAGAATTTTTCAATGTTGCCACTGTAAAGCAATTGTAGTAAATCTGCTACTATTTTGCAGTTTTTATATTCTTCAATATAATAATAATTGAATATTAAGACATTACTTTAATGCAAATCGTATTGTAGCTTAGAGTATTTACCAAGAAACACCACACCTATTTGTCAGAGGAATCACAATTACTTTGAAAAGAATTCTTCACACTCTTAGCTAAAAAAAATATTCAAGTATTTTAAAGGAATCATTTCAAAAATTTACGTTTAAGCTTCTTAAAAGTAAAGTTAACATTAAAACGTGCAATTTTAATTAATGTTGCCGCTTAATCGTGATTGTAGTGAATTTGCTACTATTTTTGATAGTTTTCGTACATTTAAGGCATAATTTTATACTGAAATCAAATCATGACAAAGATGAAGCTTTTTTTGGCAAAGTGATCCTTTTGAACATCTTCTAACTTTATTTTTTGTCTTTCATTTTCCTACCTCTTAGTTTGTGGCCGAAGAATGTTCCCTGAACCAAGAATTGTTGGTGGTTCGAATGCAGCTTTTGGCAGATGGCCTTGGCAAATTTCCCTAAGACAGTGGCGAACATCGACTTATCTTCATAAATGTGGAGCAGCATTATTAAATGAAAACTGGGCCATTACAGCTGCACATTGTGTTGACAAGTAAGTTGAATTTGAAAACATTTCCTCCAAAATAATTTAATAAACTGATCCTTCTCCCGTAGTGTTCCACCTTCTGATCTTTTACTTCGTCTGGGAGAATATGATTTGGCTGAAGAAGAAGAACCTTATGGCTACCAAGAGAGAAGAGTCCAAATTGTTGCATCACATCCACAATTCGATCCTAGAACATTTGAATATGATTTGGCACTTTTGAGGTAAGTCTTCTAGAATTTTATCTATAATACCAATTTTGTATGAAAATTAAAATATTGTTTGTTTTGTAGATTCTATGAACCAGTTGTTTTCCAACCAAATATTATTCCCGTTTGTGTGCCTGGCTCAGATGAAGACTTTATTGGACAGACAGCTTTTGTCACAGGATGGGGAAGACTCTATGAGGACGGTCCGCTGCCGAGTGTGCTTCAAGAAGTTGCTGTCCCAATTATCAACAACACTATCTGCGAAACAATGTACAGAGCAGCTGGTTATATTGAACATATTCCTCATATCTTCATTTGTGCTGGATGGAAAAAGGGTGGTTATGATTCATGCGAAGGTGACGAAACTCAAAAGAATTTTTATTTTCTTAAGAAATTGATTAATTTATTTTGTTTCTAGGTGATTCTGGTGGTCCAATGGTGCTTCAAAGAGAAATGGACAAGAGATTTATTCTTGGTGGAGTTATTTCTTGGGGTATTGGTTGTGCTGAACCTAATCAACCTGGAGTTTATACAAGGATTTCAGAATTTCGTGACTGGATTAATCAAATTCTACAATTCTAGGATAATTTTTTAAAAGAAAAAATCTATACAGTTACTCAAGAATAATAGTTATGTGAACTCTCGCATATTTCACCAGAGCTTGAAGATGCCAGAAATAGGTGAATCTTTGATAGATGACAAGAGTTTATTCCGTGATTTATAAAGAGGGACAAACAACAAAAAAGTATTCTAGCAACAAACAAACTTGTTCTCTGGTTATAAAGTGACAACAACAACAACAACTACATATTTCCAACACAAGACATTCTTTATAACCAAAGTAACGACTTAAAGGCAAAATAGAAGCAATTTATTTATTAAAAAAAAAACAAGATGTTTAATTGTTTGCAATAGTAAATAATATAAGTTAGTTTTTAAACAAAAACAAAAAAATTCAATGCAATTCAAAGTTGTTGTCCAGTGATGTATAAACAAATGAAACACAAAAAAAAAAACACACACACAAAAAATCTATTAATATTTTTAGTTAAAATATAATAATTTTAAATTTTCATATCATTAATATAATATCAACGCACAATTTATTTATTTATATATATATTTTTTTGTTTAGAAAAATTAGAAATTTTTTGTTTGGAATTAATATTAAATTATTATTTTTTTATTTTTTTCTTAATTTAATTTAAATTGTATTTTTAAAATAAATAAAACAACTACACAACGAATATTTCATTAGGATATATATTTTTTTTTTATTTATTTTATCATATCATTTTTTATGTAAATAGTTAAATTTAATTAAATATTCTTATTTAATATAAAATGTAATATATAAAATATATTAATGGAATACAACAATAAAAAATGTCTTCCTTAAATAATAAATTTAATTAATAAAAAAATGGTGAAAAACAAAACAAAAAACTAAATATATTTTATTTTATATTTGATTTACTACTTTTTTGTATATGCATCTTAGATATTCGTAAAATGTTTGAAACATTTGGGTATCAACCATTTCTATCGAGATTTGGGGTTATTTACAATTGAATGGAGACAGAAAGACAATTGTAGACAGGGATTGAAACATCTTAAAACTTATCCTTACAAACATTTTCAAGACCAAGAAGAGCTTAATAGAAAAATGTTTTCGATAAAAAAATAAGATAAAAAGTCATGAACAAATTGGAAAACCAAGCTCGTCGTCAAATGCATATCTAAAATCTCAAAGCATTTTACATTAAACTCATTTAAAAAGAACCATGATAGATAGCGTCAACTCATTATGGTAGGGGATTAAATGTTTTTGTATCATGGACCAAATGAGTAAAATGTAAAAATAAAGTACACCCAAAAACCCGGTAATTTTAATTTGTTACAATTAGGTCCAAAAGTAGGTAGTAGATCTAAAATTGCGAAGATTTCAAAGCACCTTAAATGTGGTAGAAATGACTTTCGGTCACCTATCACGAATCTACTTCAAGGGTTCGAAGTAACCAGAATCGCTGGTCCAACAAATTATGTTTTTTTGACACATATACAAAGTAAAACTTTTTAAAGTATTAAGATATCATACATTTTAATATTGCCTTTAATATTTTGTTCTACATAAGGTTTTTATAGCATGCCCCTTAAAAAAATGCTCAAAACAAACAAACTCTAGTTTTTTAAGGCTAAGCCATACTTGACAATAAGTTGTGTGACGATTTTTCAAAATACAAATCTTCTTCTTTTTTTTCTGGATACAGTGTAAGTAAAGTTACCTTACTTAGTTTCTATAAGTTTTCATTAGTCCTTATTTGATTTTATATGAATTTTCGAAAAATTTTGAATTTAACGTTTTTGTGGTTTTGAAAAATACATTTTGGAGTTGATTTTTAGTGCTGATTTCGAAACTGAACTTCGTTTTCAACTATCTGCTAACGTTTTAAAAATACCTGTAGAGGACAGATTCGTTACAAAAACAAAAATTACCTTCAAGCTGTTTTGATTTTTCTGTTAAAAACCGTTTTTGCATACATACTTTAGCGTTTCTTTAACATTTATATTTGACCAAGTCAAATCTTACAAGCTATGAATATTTTTGGATATTATAGATATCGGAACTGAATATTAAAGATAAGGTCCATAGGATTGGAATTCGAATCATATTAAAAAAAACGTCATTCATTAAGATAGCCTCAAAAATCCTTAAGCATGTGTTTCTCCGAATTTAAAAAAGTAATTTGTCAAAAGTTTGACGTTATAGATTCATTTTTGAGTTGGATTTGAATTGAGGCCATCAAAACCCGTCGGAAAAAAACAGTCTACTTGCCAGAAACAAAACCTTGTTGCTCAATGAATCTGTTCTCTGTTATCTACCATAAACTATCAAAGGACAATCCAAAATCAGGTTCTTCTTTACTCATATAAGTTAAGTACCCAGCACTCACCTTTTAACAAACTTAATTTTTCTCAAACATTTGATTCTATCATAGATGTAAGATTTAAGACATTTTATTTGAATGATTTTCGGTTGAAACATGTCGTTCTTTCTAACCCCTCCCTTATGTCCTCATGCTTACAGTGTAGTCTGAGTCATATTTAGGGTATACAAAATAACCTTATTTAAAGAAAACATGTCTATTGGAACATCTTTTATACGCCTGAGACCCGAGCAAAATAATTATTCAAAATTCAAACAAAAGAGCTGATAAGCAAGCTCGTATTTTCATTTCAAGATGAACTGCAACTTAACCCATGAAGTTTTTTCCTAAAAGTATACTTTTTTAATAAAAAATATTATTTAAAATTTAACGTCTCGTAACACAAAACAGTTGAAAAATGTTTTAAACAATCGAGATTGACAAACAAAATACCCACACCCAAAATTATACATTGGGTTACGCATTCTGTTGGAACAAACATTAGTGCACTTATGTAGGAGGTCTGCTATTATTTTTTTAAAAAAAAAACATGCATTAAAATAATGTCACTAAACTATTTATAAGCTGCAAAAATTTCATGACAATAATTGTGTTAGAAATTGAGTTTCTTGCCATTCTTTTAATATGAATATGAACTAATGAGATTTATGATAAAACCAAATAAAAGTGGAAGTAACATACAAATTTAAATATCAAACATTAAAGAATTCAATTTCAAAATAACGAACTTGAATAAAAATTTGTCCATTTTATTGATATCAGATTTGTTTAATTAACAAAATGGTAGTTAAAAAGAAAATTAAGTATTAAATTTAAACCACACTGTGTCATTTAATATTATTAACCATTTAATTAATATGCATTCGTAATTTATAGTCACCAAAATCTATTTAGAAGTTGTATAATATGTGCATATACATATGTACTTCATATTTATTCATAAGAAATTACAAAATTATAAATGGTTGTAAAAATTAATTTTATAACAAAATAATTTGAATTTTAGATATATCGATTATAACTTTTGTAGGCCCATAAAATAAAAAAAAAACATTCTTTAAAAATGCACCTATAAATATTTAAACACTTCTTCTAAGTTTTATGTTTAGGTTTTACTGCCCACAGCAGCTAATAAATGTTAACTTAAATAATCTTTTTTAAAAACGTGGTCTGAAACCTGTGGACAAATTAATTATTTTAATTGTGTAAAAAAAAATGTTTGAGAAACCTCATTTTTTAGTAAAGGTATTAAAAAAACTGTCTTAAAGAAAAATTCATATTTTTCCGTATCCCCTTATAACCTTATAGAACATAGGAAGCAGTGAAACTTTTCTTTTGCATTTTTATGACTATTAATCCGACAAATAAACAAAAACTCTTCTTTCATCCATAATACAACAAACAAAAGAAAAGAAGAAAAAAAAGCACTAAATAAAAATTAATCTCCATCTGTTTGCCCTTCATGCAATAAACCAAACAAAAAATAATAAAAACAAAACAAAAATTATTCACACCAAAAAGATGTTAATTACTTTACATTATGAACATTTTTGTGTGAAGAATTCTTCAGCAAGCCAACACCATCCAACGCGAGAAATTATTAAGCATTTCCTCTGACTTAATAATAAAAGACACACACTTTTTGGCCAATTCAATGGAAAGGGAAAGTTATCATGTCGCATGCAGTATAGTGGTCATGATGTCCCATCAAAATATATTGTTGGCACTTAAGATCTTGAAATTCCTACTTTAACATTTACACAAAGTAACTACACACTTCTCAAAACAACCTCTTGAAGAAAGTGCAACTTTATCTGACTTTTGGGGAATTTTTGCACTTTGGAATTGAAGTTAAAGAGGCTCTCTGTATGAGCCGACACTACTCAACAATAAAGTGCGTACGAGTAATGTAAAGATTTGGCAAAGGAGATAATATTGCTCCAAAAGGCTTTTCTCCATGTGTACATTTTTGATATCGAAATGGAAATCTCAAAGACGCCAAATACCTACAATTTTATTGTTATTTTTCCTTTCGCTACGGAAGAAAGTCCATTTTGTGATATTTTTTTTCTTCTTGAATACGATGTTACTCCAATGTGACTGTAGCGGTGGCAGCGGTGATGGTGGCTTATGGCTCATTTTGTATTCCACTGGGGTTCCCGAAAAAGGAAAAGTTGATTACTTTCGACAACAGAGTGATGGCACGATGGTGCTGCACTCATATATGAGCTCATGAGTTTTGCATACAAACAAATAGTGTAAACTGTAAAACACTTAACTATCATCTCAAACGATTAAAACTAGAAAAAGCTCGACATTTACATGCCATGAATTTTGAAATGGATTTCGAAAACTGTCGTTGCCCATCAACTGAACTGATCTGGCTCTGGCTTATGGGCTCCTTTATGCAGATGTTGACAAGAGTTCGTTAACACTTTTGATTTCACATTTAAGACATTAACCTTTGTAGTCTATTTAGATGGGGGTGATTAATTATTATTGCTAGGGAGGATATCTGTATAATGGCTGGCGAATGATCATACTCATTTCACTTCATCAGAAATTTCAGTCTGTGAAAACTGCAGAAAAATCTATTTCATTTAATATTGACTCTGCGTTTGTAGAAATCTAAGTTAAATTATGGTTGTGCGATGAGAATTGGGTTTGTGTCTGAAAGATATGATAATTAGGTATCACTTTTGTATAATGATCTTTTATACATGATGTAGACAAGATGTATTTCAGTCTTGAATTATTTATTTTGAAAAATGAAGGTAATTATATATTTTGTATCGTTTTGCTTAGAATAATATGTTTTGTAGAGCGATTCCGTAATTAATGGGTTTCACTTTTTAGCTACAACCATTGCAAATAAAATTATTCAAAACTTACTAAAATATTTAATTACAAGCTAGATTGACCCATAGACACTGATAACCGGGACCATGAAGCCGTTCGACTTAAGTCAAGATTTAAATTGTTAATCTCGCAAATGCCTGTCAGTAAGGAACATAAGCTTCAACTTGTGGAAGTGGTGTCCCGTTCATGTTTTCTTAATTAATTTATAATATTTTCAGCGAAATGTTTAATGTTTAACGTTGTCAGTCAGAAGACTGGGCTCCACGTACCACTAAAGGTCTAAGAACAAGGTGATGAACTGGATTATTTGATTTGCAATCTATTCAGTTTTTATGACTCTGGAATCATATTTTGATTTTGTCGTAACACGTCATTTAATAATGAAACATTTTCGAAATATACAAATGCTTATAGAGTACATATCGTCAAGTGTGTTAACGATAGGTTAATATATCCTCAAGCTTAGTTCTTGTCATTTTCTAACACCATGGTTTCAGTCAAATTTAGTGAACTATCAATTTTGAATTATTTTCAAAAGAAAAATACACTATTGTATTGATTTTATTTGGAAGAGATTTTTAACCTTTTAACTTTTTTCTTGTTGGTAATAGCTTTTGTTGAAATAAATTTTCGACAATCTGATTTGTTTTTGCTGACACTTTTTTCTTTTCTCATATGTCAAGAACGTTATTTTTCGATTCAAAAAATTATTCCGAAGATCATATCATTTTTTATTTGTAAAATATTGGAGACATCAAATACTTTTCAGTGTTTTTGATGTATACAAAATAAATAAATTTATTTTAATTTGGTATCACGTCACATTAAATAATATACAATTTTATTGAAGTCTAGCGTTATTGGTTCGTGAAATATTTAAGGCCAACCATCATTTTTAAAAGTCATTTCTGCATTTTTCGATGTTTTTATCTGTAAAACAAAATTAATACTTAGACTATATCTTTACTGGTTCTTGAGATATGGATTACAAAAATGGTTTCCTTAAAGTACGTACAAACGCACACGCCGATATCTCTTAAAAAATCTTTGATTGAGATTCTAGGGACCTTGAACAGTCGTCAAATGACGAATGAATTTTTAATTGTGCAAATCGGAACGATTACAATAATTTTATATGGGAAGTTAAAAAGCCACTACTTAACAGCTGGAAAAATCGTCGCAGGTTTTAAAAGCGTTACTGACATGAAGTTTTATACTTCTTACAAAAAACACCCGCCATTATAATTGTCTTATTCCTAAAAAAAAAATATAGTGGAAATTTTATAATTCTAATTACAAGAATTTACTGCTAAAAAGGAGAGCCCCTCAACGTATTGAAATCATGAGTATAAAGCAATCCATCATGAGATAAAACAGCTATTTTCTTTATTGAAATTTTTACTTTCATTTTCAAATTAATTTTTTTTTATCAAAATCTTGTAGATCTTCACTTAAAATTTTGCAAAGTTTATGTGAAAAGTTGAACTCATATTTCATATTTCTAATCCAAAATGGAAATCAATAAGATTTTGAACAATAATAAATTGCACCATAAATCAACATGCTTTATAATTATGCCATCAATAACAATTTGTCGAATCACATACTTTTCAATCCATTCTATTATTTCACTTTCAATTTCTTTGCAAAATCATTTTGATTAAACTCTGAACATCATCATGAATGAATTTCAGTAAAAATTAACTTTTGAACTACACGTAAAAATATGATACTCATACATCGATGATTGTTGCTTTCTAAAAATTGAGAAAAAAAATATAATATTCTCAATCAATCCTTAAGCATATTGACCATTCAATAAAAGTAAGGAGATATTCAAATACCTCACATGAGTTCTTTGGCTTTAAAGGGTGCGGTCCAAACTCATCATTTTGTGTGTTGTTTTTTGTACAACATGATAATCAAGACGATCGATGATGGTAATAATCACTTATAACCTTCCATAGAAAGTCGATGGGGTCAATAGTTTTTGTTTTTTCTGAATAAACATACAATAACTTAACTTCGTCTTATTGATTATACCTGCCTACTCGTAGAAAGCATTGAATAAACCCTCCGGAATATAATTGCTAAAGTTAATAAAACTCACTGCCCATTTATTTCTTTTAATATATGTTTTTTTATATTTTGTTTACATATTGTTTTTATATTTTTGAGAAAAAAAGAAGAAGACAAATGTTAATTGAAGTTTGAAGTTAAAATCGTTTTATAATTTCACTTTCTTTTAAAAATTTTGCAAAAGTTTAAAATAGGCAGCAACAATGTGAATGTAAATTTTTTGTTTTATGAGATATTTAATCTATTTCATCGATTTTGTTTTTCTTTTTTTTTTTAATGTAATGCGGAAGGAATGGTCATTAATCGAAAGTAAGTTCTCAAGCCATATAATTTGAATATAATGCGATGATAATTCACGCAATGGTATAATCTGATGAAATAAAAATACACCCACTTTTCTAAATTACAAATCTAGATTAGACCCTTTTGGCAAACGCGCAGGGACGTATACAGCCAAAGAGATTAGGGTACTAATAAACCCATATAAATATTTGGGTAGTAAACAGTATTTTAGAGCCAAGTGATTTTTTTTGAAAAACTGAGTTAAGTAAATTTTTGGGCTTCTCTCTCATCAATTTAGATTGTGCAAAAGACATCCAAGTAATATTAAACACTTTTCTTGCCCAAATCCTATTTTTGAAATTTCTATTATGTTTCTAGTTTAACCTTGTTAAATACTGATTAATACTGATTACAAAAAAAAAAAAAGATAGAACTATGAAAGTAATAAATAGACAATGTTTGAATCAAGGAATAAATATATTTGTAAGTCAAGAACTTGTTAAGACGCTAATCAAGTTAGTTCAGTTTAAAGTGTCTGCTGGATAAAACGTCAACACATTTACACGAAATGTCGGTCTGCTATAATACCACTTTGGATGTAAGGATCTTCCCTAATCGTTTAATCATTTTAATCTAACAATGAAGCGATTGAGACAATAAATTATTTGATCAGAAGGATATTACTAAGTGGAGTCTTCGTCCATATGATATAGTAGGACATGATAAAATGGACAAGGAACTGTCCCTTTTTCCTCATCCATGCAGCTTCTTTAAAAATCATTTGCAGGAGCTCCAAGTCAAGAGGTTTACCTATTTATAAGTTTATAAGAACTGTCTCAGAAGATGCGTATAACTGTAATCGATATCAAGTTTCCTTAAAAACGAAAGGGGATTTTTTTGATTTCCAAAAGTTCTAATGAAAACACTCAATGATTAACTAAACTAACTAAGAGACGTAAATTCAGTACGTGGGTCGGAGTGTACCGAACCCAAAACAGTGGTTTCAGATCAATCTGTATAAAAGTAGTGAAAAATATATGTTTTAGAACTTAACTGTTAACTAAGTGATATAAGCTTCAGAGAAATATTAAAAGCCATTTCGGACAAATTTTGACTCAATTTGATAAATTGAAAGAGAGAAAACAATGTTTGTAATGTTATTGGCGTAAATTGAATTATATTGATCAAAAGATAATTATTATACATCGACTATCAACAAAAAAACAGATCCCAAAAGGTTTCCCTGAGGTACTCCAGCCAAATCCAAAATATGAATAAAGACGAAATACCAAGTTAAAAAAAATAGAACATTTGATTTATTAATGTTCTGCTCATAAGTAAAATAGCTAAAGACTGTTTTCAAATATTTTTCGGTAAAATATTAAAGGAAAATCGTTTTGAATAAATTTAACTAAAATAATGAATTATTTATGCTTTTTATAAAGAATTTATTTATTTATTAAAAAATAACTTAAATGAGAGTCATTTTTTTCTTATATGGATTTCCTGGTAAAGTGGTTTAGCTACTTTTAATTTTGTTTTAGTGAAAAAGAAAATGTCCATGTGTACATATTTCAAAAGTTTAGAAAACGACATGAATGCGAAATATATATCTAACATTACAAAAAAAACATTCACAATTCTTAATCCTTTCGGGACGGGAGTGGTACGTTTACATATAAATATTCTTTGTTCTGTCCCACTCTCGTACCGAAAGGGTTAAAAAGAAAAAGTCTGTTTAAAAACGTGCCTATATTTTAAGATTTAACAATATACAATGTAACAGCTAATTTCGAAAAAAAAGAGGCTGGGATGCTACCCACACTGATAACTTCCCATCCCGTCTGTCAATTTGTCTTGCTTAAAAGTTTGTAGGTTTTCGTGTTTTTTTAAAAAATCTGCCAATAATATTTTGCATATAATGAAATATGTAGTTTGATTTCGAAATCTATTTTTGCTAACGAGATTTTTAGTCGAAAAACAATTTTTAACAATTGTAGTAGAATTCCTTAAAAGCTTTTATTTCTTATATATACAAATACAAATTGGATAAACGAAATTAATTTGAAGTCAATATCTTCTATTGTTCACGAGATATCGAGAATCGAACATCAATTTTATCTATTATAAATTATTTATTATTTTTTATTATTTATTATAAAGTATCATCGTGTCTATTGTTCTAATCAGTTCACACCTCGCTATTAATTCTCTCTAAAATGTCTAAATTTTGCTCTAAATGTGATCAAGTCATCAAACGATCCAAAGATATAAAGTATATAAAGTGTGACTATTTTTGTGGTCGCTTTTTTCATCAAACTTGTGTCGCAGTTAGTGATGATGATTTTATTACAATTAATGAAAAAAGATTATTTTGGAAGTGTGATTCTTGCTCCAACATACATAAGTTTCTCCGATTTCATAAATAATTTCAATGATCTTGTTTCAAGTGTAAGAGATCTTAAAAATGATTTCTCTTCATTTTTAAATTCACATCAATCGAACTCACCACCTCGGAAAACAGCCAAAAATCAGGCATCATCTTATCAAAGAGATCCAAAAAACGTAAATAATATTGTTCCCTGTAACATTAATGAACCGCTTTTAAATGAACTAATCTTTAATTTACCACAAACATTGCCAAAACCCATAAACAATGAATCAGTAATAAATCTAGCTAACAATGATAAAGAAAACAATGAAAACATTCATAACCTAAATCCAGTGCAAAATGATAATAACCAAAAAACTGCAAGAACTAAGAGAAGGGTAGATATAATCGGGACCGATTCCACCTCCTCTCTTACTTTCATACCAAAAACTAAATGGCTCCATATTTCACGTTTTTCTAATAAAACCACTTCCGAGGATATTGTCAAATACATATCTGAAAAGACAAACATTTCTTCTGAACTATTTAAATGTTACATGCTCATAAAAAAAGATACAGAAGTATCCGATTTAAGCTTTGTAACATTTAAATTAAGTGTACCAGTAGACAGTTTGACAACAATCTTGGATGCATCAGTGTGGCCGCAGCATGTTCATGTGAAAGATTTTTTCTCTCTGAACAGAAAAGAAAAAACGGCAGTAATACCACCCCCGCCTCCACCTGTGCAGCAATAACCACAGCTCCATCACCATCGCTCTCCATCATCACATCTATAATTCGTACCTCTAAATTATCACTGCTCTATGACAACAGCTCTCATCTTGATGACTCTTCACCCAATCAATGATTACGAACTTTTAGTAATGCTTTTTTTAGGTTTTTATTTTTTGTAAAAAAAACTGTTAAATTGATTTTTCTCAAAATTTTACCGAATGTCGAGAACAATACTTCTTATAAGACAGAATTAGTTTGAAGCCATAATCTCTAATTTTTGAAATGATATTTGAGCTGAAAATCAATTTTTACCAACTGTTGCGGTAAATTTTACCACAACAAGTTTCACCTCCCTTTTTGCTAACCACCCTTAACAATTCTTACAGCGGCCTCAAAATTCTGGAAGAGTTTAGTAGAAACCTGGACCATCAGCCAGTGACCTGCTCTTCTAGCATTTTGGGAAAGCAAATTTAACAGGTCTTACCAAAGTTTACGAAAGGATTCCACACCAACGAACTGTGCTACGGTTGGCCCACATATTGGTTGAACAATATCGTCAAGGCATAAAGACGATACCCATGCCCAACAATGTGTGTAGAAAAGTCACACCAACTTTAACGTAGTATGGCCGAGGGCCCACCATAAAGTATTAACGATAGAAAAATCACTTCAAGAATATTTTAATAACTTTCATTTTAATTATAGGCTTGGCTACCCACTTTCTTCAACACGATATAAGTAGTTTTTCCTCAACCAAAATCTAGCGCGTGTAGGTACTCGGTAATGCAAGGAATTCCACACGGTTTTCCAGAAAGTCTTGGCTGGAATGGGTTCGAAAGTGAAGAGCTGAACTCACTCACTGAGCTACGGGGTGATCGCATCACCTCTTTAAAGAGATCGCGTGCGATGAAAGATGCCTGTCGGTCGCACACCCCAATCTTATGGATGGAGGAAGTTGTGGGACCGAGACAGATCGATCACCACGCATAAGATCCGAAAGGATTGCCAGAGAGCAAGTAGCCGGAAGGGTCAAGCTCGCCACTTGGACCACTTTTTGGATTGCGCCCAAAGGAAAACGACTAACGAACAATTGTGTGGATGAATTTTTTAAAAAACCTACGTAAAGTAATTTTTTTGTACGAAGTTTTTTTTTCTTGAGTTTTTTTATTGAGTTGAAGATTTTTGTGTTCTGCTGTGAAAAAAATTTTGTTGAGGACTACGATAGCTGTTGGGGAAGTCGCAAAAGCTAAGTATAGTGTTTTCTATTTTTTTTCTAAGAATATTGCTTTTTGGTGTCCTTCTTTTTTTTAATTCGTCATTTTGACCTTCGAGTCGAAGTGTTAATTTCCCGATATTGCGGGACGCGTTTACCGCTTTTGATTTTTTTTTTCTAATCGAAATAATTTTCTTCGAGTGATTTCTTTTATCGGTTTTATTATTATATTCATAATTTTCCTTTTGTTTTCAATACATTTATCGAGAATTGACCTTCTGTCAATCTCAATAATTCAATTTGTATCTTTCTCTTATAAAAGATCCTGGCTTTTAATCCCGGCCTCGTCCAAGGTTTTCCAGGCAATAAAACATAACTTAAATTTCCCATCTGGAAAATAAAACCTTTCTTTTATTTCCGAACTTGATTTGAAGACTAATTTTTCAGCTCTTGGTTTTGGTAAACTTCCATTAAAAAGTTTCCTGGCGCCCATGGTAATCAATACGACTTGGTGAAATTCACCCCTTCGTATTTCGATATGATTTTGATATCACTTTTATTTCAATTTTATTGATCACCTCGATTAATAAAATATTCACCTAATCGAAACCCCCCCTTAAGCTGAGCTACCGTTCTGGCAATACTTTTATTACTACCTGTGGTGAATTCTTTCACCTGTTTGTCATATTGACTGACGTTTCTCGTAAAGTGTCATAATAACATCGGCGGTGTGCAATTTTGATTTTGTTTAATTCCAAATAGTTTAAATAAAAAGGAATTTAATTCGCGTTCGATCTTCGACAATATTGTATTCGGAAATCCAATATTGTTTAAAAATAATCGTAACTATATTTAGTCCGTCGGGTCGGTATAGAGGTGGAAAAATTTGCAACAAAACTTTTATTAGTTTTGTTTAGGTTTTTATTTTTTGTAAAAAAAATTGTCAATTCGATTTTTCTCAAAATTTTTCCGAATGTTGTTCTTATGAGATAAAATTAGTTGCAAGCCATAATCTCAAATTTACGAAAAGACATTTGAGTCGAAAATCAATTTTTACGAACTTTTAGTAATTTTTTTTTGGTTTTTTTTTATAAAAAAACTGTCAATTCGATTTTTCTCAAAATTTTGCCAGATATCAAAAACGTTATTCTTCGTTGCATAAAATTATTTTGGAGATAAAATCGTTTTTTGTTCGTAAAATATTCAAGGTGACAAATACTTTTTTTCAGTTTTTTTGATTTATAAAAAAAAAACCGTTAATTGAATTTTTTTCCAAAAATATATTTGTTTTCTTTAACGTTACAATATTTAATTTAAAATTTAGTTCAAGTAATAATGCTAGACTTATTGGTTCGTGAGATATTTTGGGTTAACCAAAATTTTCACCTGCTTTTAAATTGCTATGGAAAAAAACCACCCAATCAATTTTTTTGAACAGTCCTTTCTGCATCTTTCTTTATTATTATCTGTATAACAACATTTATTTGAAGTCGATATCTCTACTGGTTCTTGAGCTATAGACGACGAAAAAAAACGTCGCGAACGTACGGACGTACTGACGTACAAACGCACGCACAGACGTCTCTCTAAAAATCTTTTATTAGGACTCTAAGGACCTTGAAACGTCGAGAAATGTCAAAATTTTCAATTCGACAAATCGGGCCGATTAAAATAACTTCCTATGGGATGTTAAAAGTATTTAAGTCGGAACATTAGTTTCTGAGAAAATTTAAAAACGTAATAAGGATACTATTGGGGGAACCCTTTTCGGGGAACACGAAATTCTATTTTTATATATAAAGACGAAAAGTTAAAAAATATGTTGGAGACATTTTCATAAAAATCTATTAAACTGTTTTTAAAAATATAGAATTTTCATTTTTTGAGAAAAAAAATTCTCATATTTGACTTTTTACGAATTTTTTTTTCTAAAAACGTTTCTTCAGTTTTCTTAAACATAAAAAATGCATTGAGAACGGCTTAGTTAGACAGATGATACTTTACCAATACGATTGAAATACGTTTCTTTATTCCGAAAACAGACTTCTAGATTAAGATAAGACATAGATAAGATATGATTAGACAGAAATTAAGCTAGTTGTTTTACTTTAACAGAAAAAATTGTTAACTTGACTAAGATGAAGGCTCAAATAACTTTTATTAAATGTATTATCTGAAGAGAAGTCAGCATACCTCAAATGGTGACGGAAGTGTTTTTTACTACTTTGAAAAGGATGATTGAAAATAATGAATGAATTTTCACCTTGTACTCTTATATTCTAAGTATAAAACTCTGATACTAAACCCATTTGGAGAAGTAAGAACCGACAGAAAGACTACCATTCACCATTAATGGGCAAATCCCATACGCTAAACAAATTTCCCCTATTTGTTGTTTTCACAATTTAACACTCTCATAATTTACTGCATATCTCTTAAATGTAAATTTGTTCTTATGAGATACATTTAATTTACAAATGGGAAATTTTTAAATTATTTCATTCACATAAGTAATGATACGAGTATTAGCCTCAATTACAATATACAACAATATTATTAGACATTTCTCTGGAATAGTAAAACAAGTTTAAAACATTGAGCTTATGACTTAGAATTACTATATTAACAGCAATTTTCAATCAAATCTCTGGAATTAAGTTATTCGATTCGCTGATTAAAGTCACAACATGAGCTGCAAAACATTGTCCGTGTTATTGGTTCTTCAAATTCTTTTATTGTTTATCTCTAACGTTGATAATCAAGATATTATAGGGGGGTTACCGATTAAATATGGAGAGTTTCGTTATATGGTATACAAAAAGTGATTAAAAATAAATATCATAATTATTTTATTTTATTTTTAACATTAGGCTGCCTTAGGTTGGTTAAATGAAAATGCAGGTTTGGATTTTCTTTGTGGTGGAGTGATAATATCTGTTAGTTCTAGATGGATTCTAACCGCAGCACATTGTACCCACAAAAATGGGTAAGTTACTAAGGTCAAGGTGCCTTTTTTAATTTTAATTTTAAATTTATTGGTCCCAAAAAAAACACCCTATAAATCACGTTCCTATGTGGAGTATTTAAATAATGTTGTATACATATATTTATATATTATATATTTAAAGGAAACAACCTGACTATGCTTATTTGGGAGGGCAGCCTCTTGATGAGTTCTCATTTTCAGGGAATTTAACATTTATAGTCAAACAAGTAATAGTTCATCCAAAATATGATCCAAAGCAGGCTTATCATGATATTGCTCTTATAGAATTATATTACCGTTTTCCTGAATACATAGGGTAAGTGAAACACTTGTTTCTTATGCACAGAGCTACAATTTATTTATAATTTGACACACAGATTTGGTTCGATTTGCGTATGGCGCCGTCGAAAACTCACTAACAATGAAACTGTAGCTATTGGTTATGGACAAACGGAATTCGGTTGGTATTAATTAATAAAATTATATAAATCTTTCCATTTCACTAACAAAAATATATTTTGACCAAAAAAAAGCTGGACAAACTTCTAAGGAATTACTAAAAGTCAACTTGAAAGTCTATTCAAATGAAATTTGTCAACCTTTTTATAAACGTCAAAGAAAATATAAATTAGGTATTTCGGATAAGCAAATCTGTGCTGGCGATAAGGACGATACTAAAGACACATGCCAAGTAAGTTTTTTTTTAGTTAATATTTCAAAAATATGTTATTATTTTATTGTTTTATTATTAACATTTTAAGGGAGACTCTGG
Organism: Eupeodes latifasciatus; assembly: GCA_920104205.1. Taxonomy (NCBI): domain Eukaryota; kingdom Metazoa; phylum Arthropoda; class Insecta; order Diptera; family Syrphidae; genus Eupeodes; species Eupeodes latifasciatus. The sequence goes on along the minus strand of OV049925.1, from coordinate 6,381,997 downwards.
AGGACCGCTTCTTTTAAATTATAATAATATGGAATATGTTGTTGGTATAACATCTACAGGACAAGCCTGCTCTGGATATCCACCAGCAATTTATACAAAAGTATCTCCATACAGAAGATGGATACGCAAGGCTATAGCGAAGGTAGGAGGTCATGTAATATGCTGACTATCCACTACGTAATCAAGAGACTTAGGATGTTTTACATACATACATAACTATTTCCTCAATTTTTCTATTTTAAAATTGTATTTATTTATTAAAATTTATGCAAAAGAATTTTGACATTTCTTGACTTTTCAAAATCCCTAGAATCATTACAAATAATAACATCAAAATATTCAGATAGGACTTTCCAAAAATTCAGCAGGGTGTTTTTATTCTATAGTAATTAAAAAAGTGAAAAAATTGGTTAATTCTTAAAATCCAAAGAACTGGAAGGCTTAGAATTTTGAAATGGAAAAAAACCAAATTAATAGTTTTAAATTTACTTTATTGGAAAGATAATATTTTGGCATTATAATTTAAGTATGATTTCTGAAATATCAGCTCCACGGACGGATCCGTCGTAAATCGAGTGGTCTAAGTTTCTATGACTTTTTCAAACATTCCTGGCCATATATTAGCAATAACGTTGCGAATGTTGTCATCCAATGGATTAATTGCTTAGGGCCCGTTATAAAAGTGTTCCATACCTCTTTAAATAGACCAGTTTTTAAGGCTGTTGACTTCAATTAGATTCAAACAAGCAGCTTTTGTTAAAGATTTCCAAAAGATCTTTCCCAGTGATTTTTATTTCCAAAGCAAGAGTTCCTCAAGGTAGTCATTTAGGACCACTTCTTTTTATCCTAGTTTATCTATTATGTGTCAAGTATTTAAGTAAAAATCTGGTACAGTGAACAAAGCTTATAAAGGGTGTTTTTTTAGCTATTATCTTTTTGGCAACACTGGTTTAAATAGCTGACGCACGTTTCGTGTTTTGTTTTACTGTCAAACATCTTCAGTTTGGTCTATAATTTAAACATAATAATCTATTACGTGTCAAGTAATCTTGAGTAAAAATCTGGTACAGTGAACAAAACTTGTAAAGGGTGTTTTTTTAGCTGACGCACGTTTCGTGTTTTGTTTTACTGTCAAACATCTTCAGTTTTTAACCATGAATCGTCTTACAAACGAACAATGCTTGCAAATTATTGAATTTTATTATCAAAATGCGTGCTCTGTAAAGAAAGTTCATCGCGCGCTTCTTCCATTTTATGGTCAGTTTAATCGACCCATATAATATAGTGTGACTGAATTTCGCACCAAATTTACATTATTGGACATTAAACCACCAACACGCTTACGTAGAGTGCGAACTGAAGAAAATATCGCAGCTGTATCGGCAGTGTTAATGATGACCATCAATTATCGATTCGTCGCCTTTCGCAGCAATTGGGCCTCTGTTACTCAACAACGTGGAATATTTTGTGGAAGGATTTAGGTGTGATGAAAATATAGCTGGTGCAAGAATTGAAGCCGAATGACCTACTGCAACGTACAATTTTTGATGAATGGGCTCTTGGAAAGTTGGCCGAAGATCCACTTTTTTACCGAAAAATTGTGTTTAGCGACGAAGCTCATTTTTGTTTGAATGGGTACGTAAATAAGCAGAATTGTCGATTTTACCAATGCATGCAGAAAAAGTCACAGTTTGGTGCGGTTTATGGGCTGGTGGCATCATTGGACCGTACTTCTTCAAAGATGATGCGAATCGTAACGTAATTGTGAATGGTGAGTGCTACCGTGAGATGATATCCAACTTTTTTTTGCCCAAAATACAAGAGCTTGACTTGCATGACATGTGGTTTCAACAAGACGATGCCAAATATCACACGGCACGCGCAACAATAAGCTTATTGAGAGGCGAGCTCGGTGAACATTTTATTTCACGTTCGTTCGGGACCGGTCAATTGGCCGAATAGATCGTGCGATTTAACGCCTTTAGACTATTTTTTGTGGGTCTATGTTAAAGCTTATGTCTATACAGACAAGCCCGCTTTAATTGACGTATTGGAAGACAAAATTGAAGCATTTATTCGTGAGTTACCGGCCGAAATATTGGAAAGAGTATGCCAAAATTTGACTAAGCGGATGGACCATTTGAGGCGCAGTCAATGTCAACATTTGCATGAAATAATCTTGAAACATAAAATTGTATGGATCGTACTATCGATTCAAATAAATATTTCATGCATTTTTTTTAATTTTATGTGTTTTTTTTTTTGTTTGAAAAACTTTCCCATAGCTTTTAAAAAATCATCCTTTATTATAATTTTGGTAATGTTTTATTTCAAGTGTTCAAATTGATACCAGGCCCCAAATTACTAGCTCCACCACTGCTACGTTCCTTTAATTATTCGCTTTACTTTTACATCGCATTTTTTGTTTACTTTCTTTATTTTCATGTAAATCATATTATTGCAGTTATTAAATTTAAATTGTTTTACAGAATAATTTTTCAACCATCACAAGTTACCGTTTTGACAGACTATAGGCCTAAGGCAGTCTTGTACTTCCTGTTTCATATATTATATTTTAATACCTCAAAGCATCACCGCATAATACTAGCATAACCAAATTATTATAAGCCTACATAATAATACAAAAATTATTTCTTATTTTCTATTAGTTTAGTTTATTGGCATGGCATGCAAAATGAAAGTTAGAGTTGAAACAGAAGCATCAACGCGCCCATGTTAAACCAAGGTTATTTGTCCGTATATCCGCGTTGTTATAAATTTAAAAACAAAAAAAGGAATTTCACTGTTTAATTTATTATCTCATAAATCATCATACAATAAACTAATTAGTTTGTTTAAGTACATAATTTTCAAAACCCCCAAGCTTATGCTCGTATACCTAATTATACTCGAAGGAAAACCTTAATTGTTTAATCTTTTTGCTTTTAAACAAAATTCGCATGAAATCGATTGACGAATATTAATAGGAAGCTAACTTTCATCTTTCTTTATTTATTTTTATTTTATTTTGTGTGTAAATTTCATTCGTTTCGAGGGCGAAAGTGTCAAATTGACCAACAACAACACCAACAACAACAAAAATTGAGGGACAATGACCCGTTTTATAAATTCACATTTGTTAATTGCGGTGATTATTTGAGTTTTAATGTTATTACCTAGAAATTTAGCTAAGGTCTGATGATGTTATACCATCATAAACAATATCTCCATTATAGTAGTTTTTAGTTTGAGACTTTTAAAAGTGAGAGTTTTGTTTAACTCCGTCAAATCTGACGGCAATTCGTTATTTAATGTTCTGCCTCAAGAAGATTTATTGGAATGATTTAAGTCGTTTAGGAGATTTGTATCTTAACGATGAGAAGATTTATTTTGAGATATTTTATAGCGATATGGCAGCCTGAGGTGGGGTTAAGAAAATTATTCCATCAATTTTGACAGATATGTTTGACGAGAAGCTAAAAAATAAAGATATAACCATTCATAAGATTTTGAGAAATTAGAAAAAATCGCTTCACTAAATCAATTAATTTAAAGATCTAGCAAATTTGTGAAATTTAAGAAAAAAGTTTTGACAGAAATATGTGGGTCACAGAATCCAAACAAATATTAGTATTGGAAAATACAGAGACAATTGTTTAGAGCAGAGTACATCTATCAGCTTATAGCTCAAAAGTCCATATTGCTGAATCACTATATTAGATACATTGCTAAATTCTTCATAAACAATCTCAAACTACAACTTAATCATTATAATGTCAGGAAAATTTAATAATAATTATATTTAAATAAATTTTCAACAAAAATTCTTACAAGTGCATGTAAATTTATTCTTTCCGTTTAAGTGTCGCTATATAGGTACAAAGTCATAAATTTATTACATAATTGATTATAATATCATGCTATATAGATGCTTCTAAATTTATGTTAAAGATAGAAAGTTTTTAACAAGCACACAAACGAACAACGAGCAACCTGTATAAAGAATAACCAATGGATATTCATCCATTCATCGATATCTTTTGACAAACTACAAACGAACCGGATTGAACGATATATATTATTTCTCATAACGCGGTTCAATTCATCAGTCTTATTGGCGGCGACTGCGGCTCTGCTGTGGTAAGGTAACGACGACGGCCGGTGGCGGCGGTGACGATTGATAGATGTGTTGATGACGATGAGTGAAATTGACCCAAAGGTAGTAATACCCAAGCTATAGCAGGCAATAAGTAAGACATCATCAATTGAGTCTGAGTCAGATACAAAAATAAGACTGGCTATCGCTATATAAATCCAATTAAAAACCCTCAAGATTTGATTGAATGTCTATTTTTCTACAATTGTTCTATATTTTTATTTATATACTATATAAAATGGCGCCCAATGCGAGGTTTTAACCTATATATTTAACTGATAAGTATACATTAATGCATTTTTTTATCGGAACTAAGTTCTCCTTTACTAACATAGTGCACAACGAGAGGATAAGACCTATAAATCTTCAATTATAAATTATACCCAAGTGGCGCCCGATGTGAGGTTTAAAACTTTATAAATGACTGATAGGTAGGGATTTATTCATCATTACATTTTTTTAATCGGAACTAAGTCATTGGAGGAGTGCCCAAAGTGAGGATAAGACCTATAAGTTGATCAGCAGAGTTTTCTTTAATAATTATACTCAAATGGCGCCCAATTTGAGGTTTAAACATATACATATAAATGATTGGTAAGTAGAGAATTGTTCACTAGTTTATAATTTATAGAAACAAAATTCTTCTTTACTTTAATAGATTTCAACACGAGGATCAGACGTTTATAGATGTCTGATGGGCAGAGTTGTATTCAATAAGTGGCGCCCAACGTTAAGCTTAAACTTATATTAATGATTAGTAGATATAGTAATAGTTTTCTTATTTATACATAAATTACAAATAGACTTTTTTAGCTCAACAAATTTGGTCTTCACTAAAATGGCGTCAAATGTGAGGTTATGTTGGATTAGAGATGATTTTGTATATGTTAATCATACATATAGAATACAATATAAAATATTTTCGATAACAACAACGTAATTGTAACTGATCCACACATTTATGTTCATCAATCACAGAATTCATAAACAAACAATGTACATATAATGGAGAAGAAACACTATAAACTTTTTCTAAACAAAATAAAAGATACAAAGGAAAACAATTTTCATAGTAATTTCACTTTTTAAGGGTCATTGAAGTATAAGACCTTCAAAAGAATAAAATCGTGCTAAACAAAAAACAAACCACGCACTTGTCGTCCACACTCCAGCGCATCAAGCTCTCATCATTCATGTACCCATCCATAAATAATAATGAAGTATCTTTTAAGCATATACAGTGAACGTTATTGTTGATATCTGCAATGGATCTTGTAGGAGGAAGAGAGGTCAATCTTTATTATATAGACAGAGGACCTTTCGTTCTTTTTTTTCACACGAATTACTTTTCATTTAATGCAGCATATAGGACAACAACCTACAGACCATCACTAGCGGTGCATCATCTTCTTCGTCGTTTTATTTTTTGTATTTTTTTTTAGGGTTATGATCATAAAAGTGAAAGACATTATTATCTTCTTGATGGGCAAAATGAAAGTGGCAGTGATTTTTTTCTTTTTTTCTTTTCTTCTTTTAATGTTTGGTATATCAATTCACGATCGCAGTATGTTTTTCTTGAGGTATTTTTATTTAAGCTTCTTATGCTGGGATATAGTTTTTAAGATGGCATCAGGAGGCAGTTGATGCTCTTAAAACTTTAATAAATTGTTCATGTTAATGTCTTTTTTTCTGTCAAGAAAAATAAAAAACTTTAACCACGCTATTAAATATTTTTTGTAGAATTGTAATGAATGAAATGAATGTAATGAATTAAATGAATCAAAATGAATCAAAATAAATTAAAATGAATCAAAATGAATTAATTGAATCAAAATAAATACAGTTATTAAAATGAATGAAGTGAATAAATTGAATGCAATTAATTGATTTAAGGAAATGAATCAGACAAAATGAATAAAATGAATCAAAATTAATAAAATTTATACAATTATTGAAAGGAATGAAATAAATGAAATGAATGAAATGAATAAAATGAAAAGAAATGAAATGAATGAAATTATTGAAATGAATAACACGAATGAAATTAATGAAATAAATGAAATGAGTGAAATTAATGAAATGAAATGAAGTGAAATGAAATTAAATGAAATGAAATGAAATGAAATAAAATGAAATTAAATTAAATGAAGTGAAATGAAATGAATGAAATTAATGAAATGAATGAAATTAACGAAATGAATGAAATAATTGAAATGAATAAATAAATGAATAAAATGAAAAGAAATGAAATGAACAAAATGAATGAAATGATTGAAATGAATAACATGAATGAAATTTATGAAATAAATGAAATGAGTGAAATGAATGAAATTAATGAAATTAATGAAATTAATAAAATCAATGCAATGAAATGAAGTGAAATGAAATTAATGAAATAATTGAAATGAATGATATGAATGAAATGAATAAAATGAATGAAATTAATAAAATTAATGAAATGAATGAAATTAATAAAATGAATGAAATGGATGAAATGAATTAAATGAATGAAAAGGATGAAATGAATGAAATGAATGAAATGGATGAAATGAATGAAATTAATAAAATTAATGAAATTAATGAAATGAATGAAATGAATGAAATGAATGAAATGAATGAAATGAATGAAATGAAATGAAATGAAATGAAATGAAATGAAATGAAATGAAATGAAATGAAATGAAATGAAATGAAATGAAATGAAATGAAATGAAATGAATGAAATAAAAAGGAAATTAATGAAATGAATAAAATGAATGGAATGAATGAAATAAATGAAATGAATGAAATGAATGGAATGAATGAAATGAATGAAATGAATGAAATGAATGAAATGAATGAAATGAATGAAATGAATGAAATGAATGAAATGAATGAAATGAAATGAAATGAAATGAAATGAAATGAAATGAAATGAAATGATATGAAATGAAATTAAATGAATTAAATGAAATGAAATGAATTAAATGAAATGAAATGAATTAAATGAAATGAAATAAATGATATGAATGAAATGAAAGGAATGAATAGTATAGTGAAATTAATTATATTAATGAAATTAATAAAATTATTGAAATGAGTGTAATAAATGAAACAAAAAGATTGAAAAAAGTGCAATGAATGATATGGATGAAATGACTTTCATAAATTGTATTATTTAAAAGTTAAATATCAACAAATCAAATTAGGAACACAAAAAAAACATTAAACAAAAGAGTTGAGCTAAGAACTTTGTTTTGTTTTTTTTTTTAATTAACAAAATAAAATAAAATATCAAATCACAGTTTGATCACCACTGTTTATAACGTCTATCAAACCATCAACCAATCAAACATCAAACCATATAGCCATCAAGAAGAGAGCAATAAAACAGTCTGCTACCGTCGTCTATTCAACATAACAGAGAAATGTCTTCTTTAACAGTTTACTTTCCGGTATTTTTTCTTCTTCGACTTTCTTTCTATACATACTACCTATATAGTGTACCTGCTGCCAGCCTGATGCCAGTTACCATTGCCACTGACTCTGCCACTACATTTAAGTAATTTCTCGCTCACTCTCTCTCCATACAAAATGATTATTCTTTCTTCATTCTTTTGCGTCTGTTGGGCTGTTAAGCTGTTGTGTTGTGATCAAGTTGGACTTCTTTTCGTACATTTGATCATCGTGTGTCGCTCAACGCTCAGTAAAGTGGCATCAGTCTCTTTTATATATGGAAAACAGAAGACACATCGCATTAGCACTTCAATATACTCAAATCAACTCAACTCGTACTAAGCGCATACAACTTACAAGGTGATATAAGAAAAGCACGACAAAACCAAAACCAAAACCAAAACCAAGTCTCGATCGATGGACGGACTCTATGAGCAAACGAATAACCACAAACGTGAACGACGTGTCTTATCCAAAAGAAGAATTCATATTTGCTTTTTGCTTACGGAAGTCTTAACCACTGCATCGGAGAATCATAACAGCTCAGTTGGATTTCGATTGTGATTGCGGATGGATGGTTAATTTTTCTGTTTTTACTATTTCATCTCAACATCATTACACATATTATATTCCATACACAATCGAAACATAAAAATTCGCTTTAAAACAGAAACGGAACTATCATCATCTTACTTTCCATTTGTGCCGCGCCACAATATACGACCAGACCACACCGTATCGTAGTCTTTTCTCGTAAAATTAAAGGCAGAATCTCTAAAGTGAAAGTTTATTTTTGTATGTTTTTTTTCGTTCAATATTTATTTTGGTGCGTTACCTCGCTGTGTTGTGTTATCATCGGAGAATTTCGTGCTTTTTATTTTTGCAAAGTTCAGTTCTATTGCAAATTTATTACTTATGACCACATCAAGTCATCAACAAAAAAAAAGTCATTATTACCGAAACAGTTAATCGTAAAAGGTGAAAAATCGTGAAACAATAGCAACACAGCAGCAGCCTGAAGAGCGAGCGAGAGCAAAGGAAAATTGCACGCACAATAAAAGATACCATCAGTCTTGCATTCTTAAGATACACAAGGAAGCAAGATATCGTTGCTCTGAGCCAATCAACCGCGGTGCATCATCCATCAGTGAAAAATCAGTTCTGTGTCTTCTTCTTTATTGTAAATTTAAAATCATGTTAAAGTAAAATAAAATAGAATTAAAAAAAAAACTACCGCAAATACATCTAACAATAATATTCAGTTTTGTTTTTCTTCAAAGGATACACAAATAAAAAAACAACAAAAGATACAAAATATCCAGTGTTATGTTATTTGTTAAGTTAAAAACCTTTCACAAAAATAATAGTAATAATAATAATTATACGAGCAGAAGAAAAATGCCTGCAACAGCTGTAAAGTGGGTTAATTTAACGGCATTATGTGTCTTGCTAACAGTTGTGCTTTTGCCACTGCCATCGCCTGCAAATGGATTTACACCGATTGGTGGTGGTAGTGGCAGCAGCGGCGGTGGCGGATTCCGAAACGGAGGTAAGTTGTTGCAAATTATAAAAAAAGAAAAACAAAAAACATGAATTGCGAGTCTTTAATAGAAAATTTTCTGTTTTCTTCTACTTGATCGATGATGATTCTAATTTGACTCTTTTTTCTTTTGTGGTCTAGTATTTTCTTCTGATTTCCAAATATAGAAAAATTATTTCTGTTTTTTATTAAGTAACTTTCTAATCAGTGACTAAATTTCAATTTATTTTTGGTACCGTTTTCGTCAGATTTTTGAATCAAAGTCTCAAAATGAGATGATGACATTGAAATTTCTTTCATAAGCAATGTCATCCTCATCATGCTAACAGATCATCATATTTTGTTTGTTTCCCTTTTTTTTTGTTTTGATTAAAAAGTAAAATTGAAAATACCAATCAGCTGGAATTGATTGGGATCGCTATTGTGGTTTTGTGGTTAGTTTTCACTTCACACGCGTTTTTTATGGCGCTTGCAATTATACCTAAGGTACTCAAGATATCGTGTGTATTTCTCGCTTCTTCGTGCGTTGCTTCTTGTGCTGAGTGAAAATTATATTATTTTAATTCACTTACTAATCCATTCATCCGCCAACAACTCAAAGTGCAGCAGCAGCAGGATAGATCATTAGCAGAGAAATATGTATAAGTTACGATTAACTAGACCGCAATAGAGTGTTGTTTTGTGTTTATGATACTTTGAAATAGATTTGTCATGTTGTAGTTTTTTTTTTCAATTTTATTATTAAATTGGTTTAGTGGAAGAGGAGTACAACGAAAGTAATGAAAGAACATATTTATTTGTTTTTCTTTATTTTTGTTTTCTAATAGGTATCTGTGTCAGATAGATTTCATGTTGAGTTTCGTTTTAGATTAAGTTTTTTTATTAATTTAGTTTAGTCAGAGAGGAAAAGTGTAAGATCTGGCAATTAAATTAGTTTGTTAATTTATTATTATTGTCTTATTTCTTCGATTAACATAATATGTGTGGCTCTCATAGTTAGAAATGCGAAAGTATGATAGACTACTAAAAAAAACAAAAGAGCTGAGCTGCGAACTTGATTTTATAATTAAATTTTTGTTGAACCACTGAAAGCTAGTATTCTTATGACTAAAGGAGAAATACTTAAGAAGGTATAAATGTTCTATAATAAAGTGATTTATTATTTTGATTCGAAAAGCTTAAGGTTTTCCTTTATTTCTTTTTTTTAAGGAAAAGTAAAAACAACGTTTTTTTACGTAAGGTCAATTTAAAATTGTTGTTACTACAAATGCAAAGTTTTGTTGGATTTAAGTCAAGTCAGATATTATATTTCAGTAGAATGCATACAAAATTAAAATATTTCAAAACAAAAGTGGTAACAATATTCATTTTTCTTCGCCTGTTTTTCTATTTTTCTAAAAGTTCAAATAAAATATACCCATTGTTTATTTTCTGTTTTTATTCAAAGATGAATAAAAGTGAAACACTTCATCAAATATCACATTTTTTGGTGCCGTTACAATAAATCTTACGGTTTAAAAAAAATAAATATTCAAATTTTATTTGACTAAGAAAGAAGAAAGCAGAGACTCACAAAAAATTTACATTTAACTATTTGTTTTCACTGTGTTGTGAATGTGATTTAAATTGTTTGCAGATTTTGTTTGTAAATTTATGACAAACATAAATTCCTCCATGATTTTGTAGATAAAGAAGGACAAATTGGGCCCATAATTATGTATGCCTTCCTTTTTATATCTCGACCTAAAGGATGGACCACTATTAAAGCCATTAAACCGATTTTATCACAATTTGTTTGTATTCAAATAACTAATAACTATTTTTTGACAATTTAAATTATTAAAAAAAACGGTTTTCGTTCTTCAAACGTTATGTCAATTTATTCCAATTTTGTTTATATTTTAAGAATAAACCGAGAAGAATATTTGTTGTTAATTTTTGTCTGATGTATCCTGAAATTTTCGATTGAAGAAAAGTAATTGTTACGATTTAAAAAACAACGAAATTTCAGACATTTTTTAAAGAAAATTCAAACTATGAAATAAATCAGCTAAATTGGAAAAAAAAACTTTAATTTTAAAATTAAAATTTGAACAATTTTTACAATTAATTTTGAGTCAGTTTTTTTAATATATCAATTTTTTGTTTATTATTCTTAGTTGCATATAAAAAATATTGAAACAAAAATACTCTTTATCTGTTCCACAAACAAAAACATTTAAAACTTAAACTTATTTCTAATATTAATGGAAAAAATAAAATAAAGATATTTAATACAAAAATTAAAAATTTCTGCAACGTTTTGTTTAGGAAGAAAATGATTAAATTTTAAAAAGAGACAGTGATGCGAAAAAAGCGAATAGTATATTTTTTAAAAGCCAACGTTTTTTCAAAGAATTTAAAAAAGCATGCGATTAAAGATTGAAAGTTTGGTTGGTTTCGGTCAAGATGTTTGAGATACGAGTATTAAATTACATTTTTTTAAATTGTTATTTTTAAAAAATTCTGCCAATTTGATTTTTTCGTAACATAACATTGTTCTCAAGGCACTGTAATTTTTTGTTTGTAAAACATTAGTACTGCCCATTTTGTTTTAGTTTTTTTTTGTTTGCATAAGAATTTTGTTTAATTTAAAACAATTTAAAATTTAATTAAAGTAGATGGCATCTCTCTTTTAAAACATTGACTTAGCTTCCAATGACCTTAAAATGTCGATAAATGTAAAACTTTTTAATTTGCAAAATAAAACCAATTACAATGAATTCTTATAGGAAGTTGAAAATAAAACAAAAAAAATTAAATTTATTATTTTTAAAATAAATTTAATATTAAAATTATTGTTTTCATTTTAATTGATATTTTACATATTTTGTTTAAAATAATAAATAAAATTAAAAAAAGAATATATAATTAAATTAATTTAAAAATAAAAATAGAATATTTAATACTATTCTTCAGCCTATAACTTAAATAAAAGTTGGGTATTTACCCCTAAAACGAGGTAAAAGGTATGTAGGTATCATACTTGTCTTGAATCATTTGTCAATTAAATCTTAAAAATGTACATATTATCTATCATTTTCTTCTCTCTTTTGATTTCCGTTGAAACTCCGTTATATTTTTGTTTTGTGTAATTTTTTTTATTTGCAAATATGCCAAAAATAGAAGAAATATAAATACGAGTAATCTGATGTCATGTTAAAGCTATCCAAAACCCAACAAGTATCTCTGGTAGACATGTATAAATCATCTTTAGCTTGAGAGTGACAAGTAAAAAAATTAAAAAAAAATGATAGATACAACTAATAATAATCAGGCCATCTCTTCCCCATAACAACATAACTGTATTACTTCTTTATTGAATATACAGTGAACGAAAACAACATGCAAATATGTACAAATATTCGATGTTTAACATTGATTAACAACAATATTCTTCTTCTTCTTCTCCTTCGTACCAATGTTTGCTTTGCCGGCTTCTGACACGATCATCATTTTTCTCACCTCCCCCCGCCGCCCGCCGCCACTGTCTCACCTCGCGCTACCACTTAGCCGCCCATTTTTTATTAGCTTGCATCGAGATCTTTGATTTTGAACCAATTTCTGATCACATAAAACATCTGCACCAAAATCCACATCACCATCAGGAATTGAGTTCATCTCCACACGCCGACTTTGAAATCGAAAAATAAATAAAAAATAATAAATAAATAAACCAAGTATTGGTTGGAATATCTGGAGCATGCAATTCGTCACAGATTTATGGAAAAAGAAAATTACGCAAATTCTTTCAAGTGCATCTTTTTAGATTTTATGCACCCAACAGAGCCAGAGCTAGAGGCAGAGCCCAAGCTAGAGGCAGAGACCACAAGAATAACTCGTGCTTATATAATGTGAAAATGCATCTAAACGAAAAAGTCTTAAACACAATAAATTTACCAACCAGTAACCAAAATAGTAAATAGACTACAAATGAATAGCACGATCAATTAGACACCAACGCTATGCCTGCTTTTATGTAAAAAAAAGTATCTGTGAGATATTTATCTTTTCAACGCTGCACTACCGCTGTGCTGTATGCAAAAAATTTGTTTGTTATGAGGGATGGTCGATGGTTGATGATGATGATGATGAGAAAACTGAAGCGTTAATCAGGGAAATAACTCTCTCGACTCGGCCCGGTTCAGTTCGGTCCGGGCCGGCACTGAATCTAAATTGAATGGACAATTTGGGTCACTGTTACGACGATGACGACGGACGGACTAGTCTCCTCATATCTACTCGTACTCGTATACAACATTGCCAATAGAAGCCACAAGTGATCTCGTTGGCAAATGGACAAGATTGTTTTAGAGCTTTGGCCATTGCAGAAGAGTTGTGTGCTGTGCTGTGCTGTGCAGTGCACCACACATCACTTGTTCAAATTGTTAGCATTTTATGCTAGTTAAACTGGCTAACTGGACGACAGGTCCGGAACGTAACACTTTTTCACTTGATTTGGCTCTGATTTTTCAGGTTTTCCAGTCCACAATGTGTGGTAATAAGAATGTGTACTTTGGATATAAACTGCTTTTGCTCTTGCTGCTGCTGCTGCTGCTGCTTTAAAAGAGTATATACACCTTAAAGTCGTTAAAGAAGTGAGAACACTTTGCCAACATACTTTGGTAGATACATATATCAACTTTGCGACGAATGTATGAAGGAAGAGTTGTGAAATTTTCGCTTGTTTACTTCCCGTTCCTCTTCACTTACCTACCACCCCACCCAAACGCACCACCTCACTTTTCTTCTTCGTTTTCCACCAAATTATGGAGCACAGTATAATTTTTCTGTTGAATGATTGGAGGTAGCAAAAGTATGTAACTCCAATGAAGACGGATAAACGCTTGCACACTCGAACGCATCGGTATAATCAGTTTGAGTATATACTCGTATATTTAATGAGTTTTATGTGTTAATTGATGCTGATTTTAAATGAACTTAAGAATTCAGGTCAAAAGCGTTTATGTTTGATCTACAATTAACAAATTAATAATAATTTTGTGGTAGTTTTGAATAAGAAGAAAATGTCACATGTTTTAAAGTGAAATGAAAAAGAAAAAGATTTGTAGCCTAGAAATAGTTTTCTGTCCACGATTTTGATCTGAATTAAAATGTTGGGAAGAAAATTGTTTTCATATTTTTTAATATAGCAAATTAAAAGAGTTAGATGTAAATCTATATCTATACTAATATTATAAATGCGAAAGTAACTCTGTCCGTCTGTTACTCAATCAAACCTAAACTACTAAACCAATTTGCATGAAATTTGGTATGTAGATATTTTGATACCCTTTGTCCTTTACATAGGCTACTTTTTACCCCGGGAAAATGACGCATTCCTATTGGAAAATTCAGGTGGGCCGATCGCTTTTACGCCTAAACTACTGAACCGATTAAAATAAAATTTGGTAAGGAGATAGTTTGAGACTTAAGAAAGGACATGAGTTACTTTTGACCTCGGGAAAACAACGCATTCCCGTGGGAAAAATTACTCCTAAATCATCAAAGATCTGAATTATATTTGGATGAAATTGGTATTACGGGAAAACAACGCATTCCAAACCCTTCTCATGAGTTGAGATTGAAGGTTGGTGTTCCAGTCCTGTTAATGAGAAATCTTGACGGCTACAGATTACTCACCTAGAATGAAATATTATAAAAGCTATAATCATGACTGGAATAACAAAAGGAAAAAATGTTTTAATTTCTCGCATTCCGATAATTCCAACCGATTTGCCGTTTCAGTTTAAAAGAGTGCAGTTTCCTCTGAAAGCAGCATTTGCAATAACAATAAATAAAGCTCAGGGGCAAACGCTGGTGCAGGTGTAAATTTCGAAAAAATTCCCATGGACAATTATAATGTAGCGTGCTCACGAATCTCAAACCCACAAAATCTTTACGTTCTGGCCAAGGAAGGAAAAACAAAAAATGTCGTATGTAAAAATGTATTGCAGTAATCTATCTTCTTCTTTAAATGTATTAACCTAACCTAACCTATGACAATCTCACTTAGTATGGCCTCATCCCATCTCGGCACAATTCAAACATGCGTACAAAAAAGTACAGCTCAGGTTTTTTCATACTACTATCCAAAACAAATTATCTAATGCGGACGAAGTCGCGGGTAAGATCTAGTATAATATATTCCTGGAAATATTTATATTTATATTTTATCTGAAATTGTTATCTTAGATTTTAAACAATTTAACAGCCTTTGGTAAATGAAAATGGAATATTCTAATTAAAAAAAAAGATGCTAGGATACAAACCACACTGATAACTTCGCACCCAAAGGGCACCTGCCCGTTGAAATAAATACTTTATTTAATAAGCCAAATGTTTATTTTAGGAAATTTAAAATATGTGCAGTTAATGAAATGAAGTCTTAGTTGTTTTTTCAATTTTTTTCTATTTCGTAATATTGTTGTTAGGATTTCAGTTTATGTTAAAAATACCTTCAAATAGTTTCTTTAAGACATTTTAAACAATTTTAACAATAAAATTTGCTATAAGATGACATAAGTCTTGATTTT
This sequence comes from Eupeodes latifasciatus, assembly GCA_920104205.1. NCBI lineage: Eukaryota > Metazoa > Arthropoda > Insecta > Diptera > Syrphidae > Eupeodes > Eupeodes latifasciatus. Next base: position 6,366,291 of record OV049925.1, on the reverse strand, counting down.
TTTTCTGTTCCATAAATATTTAAGTCAAAAATTAATTTTAACTTATTTTTAGTACAATTTTTGTGTGCATTTTTTTTGTAATAAAAACTGTTTATTAAATTTGTTTTTAACTAAAAAAATACTAGTGACAATAAGATGCAATAATAACAAAAATTTTTTAAAACGAAAATTAAAAATGTATGCATAAGAAATTAATTTAAAAAAAATGGACAGTAAACTTATTTTGCAAGTATATATTTCAATCTTGTAATATTGGTAATATTTTTAAAGAGACGTTTGGGTACAGGAACAAGTTCATGCGACCTTGTCGTGCATTTTATAATTTTTAGAAACCGTAATTTTTTTCTTAAAATTGTACAACATTTTTAACAATATTAGTTTGTGTAGATGAAAAAGTTTCTAGTAAATATTTGTCTTTTCCCCTGTTTTACAAAACATTTTTCACTTTTCACTTTGCAACTTTGCACTTTTACTTTGCAAATTACATTTCATTAAAAGCAAATTTGCAAAGAAAAAATTATCGAATTGAAAAATGTTTCTCTTTGCAAAATATGTTTCGCCAAATTAAAATTTGCAAAGTGCAAAGTCTTATCTGAAAAGTGAAAAGTTTGATTATTTTGTAAAAAAATATTTGTTCTTTTTGTTTCACCAAACCTTTTCAAATAATTTACAAAAAGAGAAATTTTTATTTTGTAAATATGAGTCTGTTTTGAAAAGTTATTAAAAAGGTATACAAAAATATATAAACTGTTTTGAAAATGAAGAAGTAAATAATATTTACTTCCCATAGGAAGTTATTGTCGAATTGATTCGATTTGTCGAATTGAAAATTTTTACATTTCTCGACGTTTCAAGGTCCCTAGAGTCAAAATAAAAGATTTTTAGAAAGATGTCTGTGTGTGCGTGTGTACGTACGTTCGTACGTCCGTATGTCCGTATGTCCGTATGTCCGTACGTCCGTATGTCCAGAAGAGATGTCGACTTCAAATAAATTTTGTTGTACAGATAATAAAGCAGAGAGATGCAGAAAGGGCTCTCAAGAAATTTGCGTGGGTGGTTTTTTTACCATAGCAGTTTAAAAAAAAGGTGAAAATTTTGGTTAACCCTAAATACCTCATAAACCAATGACGCTAGAGACTTGAATTAAATTTTATATTATATATTGTAACGTGATACAAAACAAATATATTTAAAAAAAATCCAATTAACGGTTTTTTTATAAATAAAAAAAACTGAAAAAAAAAAATTGTTACCTCGAAAATTTTACGACTAAAATATGATTTCATCTCCAAAACAATTTTGTGCAACAAAGAGTAATGTTTTTGACATGTGATAAAATTTTGAGAAAAATCTAATTGACAGTTTTTTTTATAAAAAAAGAAAAACCTAAAAAAAAAAAACATTACTCAAAGTTGGTAAAAATTGATTTTCGACTCAAATATCTTTTCAAAACTTTGAGATATTGGCTTTAAGCTACTTTTACCTTTTAAATAATATAGTTGTCAACATTATGTAAAATTTTGAAAAAAATCTAATTTACAGTTTTTTTACAAAAAATAAGAACCTAACAAAAAAAACAATACAAAAACTTGGTAAAAATAGAAAATAATGTTTTCGATATCAGTAGTTTTTTTTATAAAAATCCAACAGTCCGTTTTTTCATAAAAAAATAAAATCTACAAGAAATAGTACGCAAATTTGGTAAAAATTGATGTTCGGTTCTTGGGATCTCTCAAATTAATTTTATTCATCCAATTTATAAAAATATAAGAAATGCTACTAAAATTGGTAAAAATTTGTTTTCGACTAAAAATCTATTTAACACAACCAGATTTTCAAACTAAACTATTTCTTCATATGAAAAATATTGTTGGTAATTTTGAAATTTTTAAGAATAATTCAACTGACAACTTTTTTAACCCAATACGAAAACCTACAAACTTTTAAGCAAGACACATCGACAGACGGGATGGGAAGTTATCAGCGTGGGTCGCATCCCAGCCCCTTTTTTTTTTATTTTTGGCGAATTTACAAAAGAACATGATTTATCTCAATTTCAAAAATGTCTGATTTTGTAGAGGTTTTTTAATGTCTGATTTTGTAGAGGTTTTTTAATTCATCGACATCGTAGCATTCAATTGAATTTGACAGTTTATAGCAAAAAAAAAACGTTTCTTTTTGAAAAGCAGTGGTAAATAAAACGAAGAAGTCAAAAATAGTGACCACAGAGTAGTGAAACTAAAAATTAACTTCGATATCGGAAATGATTTTTCGACAAAAAGTAAAGTTTTCGATAAACGAAAAGTACCATCAAATCTTTGTTGTTAAAATTGGAAATGAACTACAATTTAACAGTGTTTCAGTCCCTAACAGCTACTTTTGCCAACATTGTATTGCACTGGGAATAGAGTCCAATGTTACGGTGTTGTATCTATGCACGGAACCGTCTGCAGAGTAGTTCAATAGAGTGTCGAATATTAGATACATACATTTTTCAATTTTTTTTAAATGCATATTTGATTTTAATAAACATAATCAAAGATCTACTTTGCAACTTTTTAAAATATGAATTAATTGCAAAGTTGTATTTTAAATTGGTGAAACACCTTTACTTTTCACTTTTCAAATAAAGCCTGAAAAATTTAAAAGTGAAAGTGAAAAGTCTTTTCACACTTCATCTTTTTTTGTACTTTGCACTTTATTTTGTAATATATTATGTTTTCGCAAAGTAAAAAAGTGTTTGGTGAAATAGGCTTTTTGTTTTCAAGATATTTGACTCGCAAATAAATTTTTAACAATTTGAATGTAGTTTTTTTAGGATGATATTCTTTCGTAAAAAACACGCCTATTTTTCGATTTCCTTAAAAACCACACCAGATGTCAAAAACTTTATTCTCTGAAGCCAATAACTTTTTTTTTGTAATTTTCGAGGTGTTATATTTTTTTCAACCATTAGAAGTTATGTTATTCCATTGTCGACGTTTTCGATCACTACAATCTAAATCCATGGTTTTTAAAAATATGGCTATGAGTGAAAAACTGAAAATAAATTATTGTCAGCTCGATTATTTTACGATTAAATGATATTACGTTTAAATTAATTTAAACTACAAAAATAATATTTTTGACATACGGTAAAATCCAATTGACTGTTTTTTTTTTACAAAATTGTTAAAAAGATGATGATCTTGAGAAGAAAGACTTAACAGATTTTACAACATTACAACTTTAACACAAAAATTGTTATAAGCCTTTTGCAATTTTTTACAAATATCCAAATTGCCGGTGTTTTTTTACATTGATAGAAGTCCTACCAAAAATATTACTGATTTGATTTAAGGGGGTCATCCTTAGTTCGACAATATAAATATAAAATTTGAATTAAAAATATTGTAAAGGACACGAGTTACGCCGGTGTGAACAACTCCACCTCGAAAAAATGGGCTCGCACTTCCTCCACGATTCCGGCTGATTGGCTTATCTATAACAAAAAAAGTAAACGGCGCGCCTTTTAATATGTGAGCCTAAATGCATGGAATGAACTATCATCAAATGAATATACCAAAAATTGGACTTTTGGGAGACATTTGAAAAAAAAGTCGCGAATTTTGCGTTTTTTTTGTTTTTTGCTATAAAAAATCGAAATTTTTGGAATTTTTGCTTGTCGATAGTTCATTCTATGCGTTTTCATGTTCTGAATCCAACCCATCAAATTTCAAGTCATTCGGTCAAGCCGTTTTTGAGATACGATGGAGGAATGTTTGAAAAACACAGTTTAAAGTTTTAAGTCTTCTTAACTATGAAAATATCAACCTACCTTTCAATCGGCGATGCCTGGTTCATAGAGTATTCCTTCCTCTTCTTCTTGAAACCCTTTCAAAGCAGATTTGTTCAGCTCTTGAATCAATTCTGGCTTGTTTAACGGCATCACTTACGCGCCGCTCAGAACGTGAGATTCGCTTTTCATCACGTTTCTCAACATAAGTATGGGCTTCGCGGCCTATAGGGCATCCCATAACCGACATTACTTTCAAATTACCTTTAAAACCTTCATTAAAGATGATAACTGATAAGTAGTAAGTCACCATCGCCGATGTATGTAAAATACTTTAACCCATCTTTTTCCATGGACCTGCTGTATCTTTAAAACGACTTCGAATTTTGAAAAATCCCTTTACTACCGTATTCTAGACATATTAAACTAGCAATTTATGAAAAAAAAACGATTTTTTGAACCCATCACATGGGATGACCCCCTTAATGTCTTAGTATTTCAGTTTTTCATACTTTCAGAAGTTTTGAAATAACAATTTGGCCTACAAAGAACATCATATGTAAATTTTAAAGTTCACCAATGGGAAATTATCAGTGTTTACAGCCTCATTTTGAAGAAATAAAACACTACCTTTTTGTGGGTATATTTGACACCATATATATATATTCCAAATTTCCCTATTTGCATTTCTTAAATGCCCCTTACCAAAAGTTAAATCATTTCTATAACTTATTTACATACATTTAAATTCAGTTAGTCTAACTTCCATTTCTGTTAATTAAGAATATTCTTCGCACAAAAAAAGAAATTAAATAAATGAATTTTAATATAAATTCTTTCTTATCACAAAGAAGACAAATAATAAAATAATACAAAATATTTAACATTCCAATTGGTGTAGGTTAAGTTAAAAATAAAATGTTCTTAGTTATATGGGCTCTAAAAGAACGCTTTCAATTAAAACTTCAGAAAAGACATGTACCTATAGTATACCAAGTTTATTGTAATTTAAAATACAACAATCTCCACTTACTAAATAACAAAATAGATGGCATATCAATTATAACTTACAGTTGTTTTTATTTGAATGAATTTAAATTACAAAAACAATTTATTATCACCACCTGAGCTGCGTTTAAAATCAAAGAAGCAGGTGTACCGCGATCCATCGACGATACCGACTATCTATTGATATTTTCTATATAATATGTATTTAAGTTGTTATAACTATTTATTCTTCGTTAACCGTCAAAAAAATTGTCATGCATTATTCACTTAGCCCACAGCCGCAACCACCACACGTCGCAATTTGTTGTCGTTGTCGTCTCCGTCCGTCTTCGTCGTCGCATTGATAGACGTTGTCTTTATCTTCATAGTTATATTGTCGTACTTCAGTTTAGAAAAACAATCAGAAATCTTTTAAGAATTCCCAATCGAAAAAAGGAAAAAGTTGTACAACCAGTGAAAGTTCTTCTTCACAAGAGTCACAACTTGAAGACGACGACGACGACGACGACAAAATACCGTGATAAAACTGTAAAAGAATATTTAAGTATGTAAGAATTTAAGAAATAGAAAATGTATAAAATTGCACGCAGAGAGACGATTGGAAAATAAAGATTTATGAATTTTGTTCACATTATATCAAAAATTCTAAAATTAATTAAAAAGTGATAAGAGTTAGTGTATTTTTTTTAAACGTAGCATAGTTTTTACAGAGGTGGTATACTCAAGTTTTTTCAATATTAAATTTACCTAAAGATTAATTCCAAGGCCATGCATAAAATTTAACGCTCTATTGTTGATGTATGTTTTAACTGAAACGTTTATGAAAAAATGCTAAAAACCCCTTCTAATCTGATCAGATCGTATAGTACTTCACCCTTTTGTTGAAAAATTAATCAAAATCTAAGCATCCGCTTTTAACAAAATTCTAAGAACTAGAATTTTGTAGGTTTCCGAAACATCTTCAAAAATATTGAAAAATTAGTCAAATTCTTAGCATCCGCTATAAAGAAAATATTAAAAAACAGAATTTTCAAGTATCCAAAAATATTTCTTCTCACTTTAAATTATATTTGTTGTTTCCTGAAATATTTTTATTTTATTTCACACAATTTCGGTTATAGCTTTTATATACTTTACAAGTTGGTATTCGTTAGCAAACATTTAAAAATATGTTTTTTAACATAATACAAATTTGAAACCCCTTTAACACATTTTCAATTGAATAAATACAAAATCACGGAAAAAAAATGTAAGTTTAATTTTCTAGAAAACAGGAAAATGTTAACTCTCTTTTATAACCAATAAATACTTCTTTTAAAAAGCATGCATGCAGAATTGATGACATTCTTATCTATCTGCAGCTTATTGATAGCAACATTATTCTCAGTTTCAAGATCTTCTAAGTCTTTTAAAATTTTGACTTCATCTCAATCATTACAAATCTTTATAAATTTATCACCAACTATCAATGGAAAGTACAATAAATAACTTTTATTATTAAATCTTTAATTATTCAAGACTAAATCTTAACAATGGTAATTCATTGAACATCATACACCAAATAGGAATTCTTTTGACTAAATTGAATTGAATATGCCTTTTCTCCTCTTTCAATATTTTTGAGATTATCAAAGATAACTTATATTACCATCTGCATCTCTGGTATTCTTATAAACCGGCTACAAAATCCAAACAATTTTAAAGCATCACTTTTAAAGTATTATGTGAATTTTAATAATTCTACTTTGATGTGCGAGAAAGAAATGCAAATCAAAAAGTTACCATCATGATAACCAACCAAACAACATTCATTATAAAAGAAGGTAAAGCATACCATAAGTTACCTATACAAATTTTAAGTTAGAAATTTAATGTAGAATTAAACAACAAGTGTAAACGACATAACGACAAACACTTGTTGTACATCTCTGAATCAGATACGAATTGGTGGTGACGCGACGACTGACGATCGACGACTACGACAAAACGACAAACACATGCATTGGGGAATGTGACACACTTTCCTTTTGATGTCGCATGCCGTTTTATGTATAGAGATCCACACCGGCTGATATAGCGTGATGTAGCGTAGAAGAATATAAATTAATGATTGTCCGATGAGCGCACCGCACTGTGTTGCACCTGTTGCTAATTTTATTTGAATCCAATGCTGATTAATAGATTGTTTGTGTGGTTATCATCACTTAATCAAAGACACAAAATCAGCAGACAAAGCTTTATTTAGATAGTCTGTGGAAATGCATGAGAAAAGTAAATTAATACTCTATCCAGAGAATTGTATCCCATTTTCCGCACAGTGAGATCGTTGTTACGGGCGATTTTCATGTACACAATTCTTCGTGGCTGCGCTATTCGGGTCAGACAACATCCGAAGGAAGGTGTATCGAGATTTTTGCTGAGTTAAACCACCTGACTCAGTTAATTGACGAGCCAACTCGGATTCCTGACGTTTCAGGTCAATCCGCCAACACTCTAGACTTGTTTCTTACCTCTGATCCTAATAAATATACTGTCAGTGTATTATCGCCTCTAGGCACATCAGACCATTGTGTCATATCTGCAAATTTCTCATGCCAAAAAACGCCAGTTAAAGCTAAAACCCCTACGAGAACCGTTTGGCAATATGAGAAAGCCAACTGGGACGGTCTCAATGAATTCTTCAGGAACTTTAACTGGTCACTATGCTTCCTCGATAGTGACGTGGATTCCAGTGCAGATATGATTACAAACTTAATTCTTTGTGGAATTAGAAATTTTATCCCGAATAGGGTAAAATCTATCAAACCCAAAGAAAACTCATGGTTTGATTCGAGCTGTAAAGAGGTTATTAGGATCAAAAATGTAAGTTTCCGGAATTACAAAGCCAACCCAACTGAGGAAAACCGGAATAAGTTCAAACAAGCTAGAAAGACCTGTAACGGACATATACGACGCATTAAATGTTTGCATGACCAGAAATTACGGCAAAAAATACTACAATGTCCCAGTGGTAGTAAAAATTTCTGGTCATTTGTAAAAAATGTGCGTAACACTACGTCATCGTCAGTTCTTACGCTCGTTTCCAATGACACTCCCTATGTAAGCTCGATTGATAAAGCCAATTTGCTTGCAGCACAGTTCGCTGTTAATTCGATGCTGCCAGTGAGTGACATGACTCCGCCGGTACTTGAAAGCGTAAACGATTCTATGGGACGAATCTTCTTTCGCACTCGTTCAGTTACTAGAGTACTTAAAAATCTTGACATTCACAAATCCGCTGGCCCGGATAGTATCCCCGCTATTGTTCTGAAGAGGTGTTCTTCAACGCTGGCAAAACCACTGCGTAAGCTTTTCCATCTGTCCTATTCTACAGGTCTCTTCCCGAGTGGATGGAAAACTGAATTTGTCCAGCCTGTCCCTAAAAAAGGCGAATCCTACTCACCATCTAACTATCGTCCAATTGCACTTACTTCCCTTCTTTCCAAAGTCAAGGAAACGCTGATCAATTTTCAGCTTAATAAATATCTTGAAGAACGGAAGCTTCTTAATGACCGGCAGTATGGCTTTCGTTGCAATAGGTCCACTGGTGATCTCATGGTTTATCTCACCGAACAGTGGAACAAATCTTTACATCGTTTTGGAGGAAGTAAGATTATTGCACTTGATATTTCAAAAGCATTTGATAGAGTTTGGCATCAAGCTCTCTTATCGAAAATGCGTGCATTTGGTATTGATGAATCCCTTCTTCGTTGAGTTAGAAATTACCTTTCGGACCGTTCAATTCAAGTAGTATTGGACGGGTTCAAATCTGATATTCACAAAATAAACGCTGGTGTGCCCCAGGGCTCCGTTTTGTCTCCGACGCTGTTCATTATTTTTATAAATGATCTTTTGTCTGAAACTTCTAACCCACTAAATTGTTTCGCGGATGACAGTACCCTCAGCTTTTCATATTCGTTTTTAGATTCTCATCCTTGTTCTTCGGATGTGGACTACCAACGGCAGCGTATGATAAGCTCATTAAATTCTGATCTCGACAGCAATCAAAAACCGTGTAGAATTTAATGCTTCGAAAACTCAATGCTGTCTACTGTCACAAAAGCGTAACCCTTCCCCAATGCCACTATCCAAGAGTGGTACTTGCATCGAGGAGACTGAACAGCTATCAGTCCTAGGTATGTGCATTACAAACCACTTGTTGTGGAGTGATCAAATATTTGATATCGCCAAAAATGCTGCTAAGTGTTTAGGATTTCCCCGACGATGCAAGAAGTTTTTTACCCCTTCTGATCTGTCTATGATTTATAAAGCCTATATTCGTCCAAAACTTGAGTACAATTCCTATATTTGGGCAGGTGCTCCTATAACCCACTTGAGTCTCTTGGACAGAATTCAAAAGAGAGCTCTAAAAATGATAGGTGACCGTTGCCTAACTGAAACTTTTGCATCTCTCGAGCACCGTGGCAAGGTTTCATGTCTCTCATTATTTTATCGCTACTTCCATAAGCAATGCTCTAATGAAATAGCCAGTTGCATTCCTCCCCTCAAACAATTCAACCGTAATACTCGTTCTTTTAGGAATGCCCATTAGTTTACCCTTGAGCCCAATTTCGGACGTACTATAAAGTACAGAGATTCTTTTTTTAGTCGTACTACACGAATGTGGAATGCTTTATAAGACTCAATATTTCCCACTCATTACAATGTGCAGGCATTCAAAACCAATGTGCATCGGTATCTCCTTTCAAATCCTATCCTCCCTTCCTAATAACTCGCACTATGTATAATCATTATAAGGGTATTCATATCCCCTTGAGTGCGCGTACAATATAAAAAAAAAAATACGGATATCTGCACAAATTCTATCAGATGATTAAAACAAAAAATGTCATCAACTATTTTTTCATTTTGACATAAGAAAGGTATACGAAAAACTATATGCTTGAAATTGGTGTCTAATGTTATTTGTACGCATCTAAATAATAAAGAACTAGATACAAAAAATGCATTTTCTGTCAATTATAAATTTTTAAAACGTGCACCTAGGCGTATACGTTCTTTTTTAAGTTGATTTCAAACAAACTTTCAAACTTTTTGTTTTCACGTGTTTTTACTTAAAAATAAAATTAATTAATAAAAGTTCGTAGATTATATAAAGGACCTTAGGCTTCATTCAATAAGAAGTTGTTTTCTTCGTAGAGAAGCTTTATAACTCAAATTTTACGCACATTTTTAATCGTAATACGCACACTTACTGCTCGCTACGTAACAAGGTGGTAACCGAAATAAGAAATGCCAAAAGGAGTAGTTTTTAAAATTACCTAAGCCATTCGCAAGGAGGTCGAAAATTATTTGCAAGTCTGCGAAGCTTTGGTTTATGCAAGAGTAAATTGTGCCTCAGCTCTGAAATAGATAAAAATATGCTGAACGAAAGATTTGTTAGTTCTTCTGTTGAAACCTCAAGTGCTTCAAATTCTCATAACCATGAAGTTGCTGGGCCTGCGTCAATAGAACCAATTACCATCTCTGGTTTTGGTTTTTCCTCCGTCGACTCTGCCGATGTTGTTGAAGCAATTCTCTCAAATAAATCAAAAGCCGTTGGCATTGACGATATATGTACATCCATCATTTCTCAAAATTTTATTGCCTATTCTTCTACCATACTTAACCCATATTTTTAACTTCATTATCATGTCTGGTCATTATCCTATGCAATGGAAGCTAGCAAAAATCTTACCTATACCAAAAAATTCCAAAGGGATAGAGTTCAGACCAATTGCTATTTTTTCGTTTTTGTCTAAAGTCTTTGAAAGACTCATTCAAAAATAATTATATAATTTTCTTAATGCCAACAATCTAATTACTCCTATGCAATCTGGTTTCCGGAAGAAACATAGTTGTATCACTGCCCTAATCAATGTTATTGAAGACTTGAGGATGTCATGTGTCATTTTTAGTCCTCTTAGATTTTTCGAAAGCTTTCGATTCAGTTGACCACACATTATTACGCAGTAAACTTATTAATGAATTTAATTTTTCTTCTGCGGCAGCAAACTTAATTTTTTCATACCTTACATCACAAGCTGTGGAAATAAATGGGTCGCTATCAAATTTCCTTCCGAATTTAAACGGTGTTCCGCAAGGCTCTATTCTTGGTCCATTGTTGTTTTCAATGTACATTAATTCAATTCCAAACTCAATGAAATTTTGTTCCTTTAGCTTTGTACGCCGATGATGTGCAGCTTTACTTAAATTGTCCCCTCGGTTTAATTGAACACTACATTGAATGCTTAAATAAGGATCTTGAAAGGATTCAGAATTGGTCCACAGTAAATAGGCTTCAACTAAATCCTTTAAAGACTAAATTTATAGTTATTTCCCGAACACCTCTTGATTTGTCTTACTTTCCTCGTATTGTCATGAACCATATCTCGATAGAATTCCTTGAGACGGCTAAAAATTTAGGAATAATATTTAATCGTTTTTTAACATGGGACAACTACATTAACACCATAGTTAGAGCATTATGGAGCCCTGCGTCTATTGTTTGCGGCTCAGCATTATACTCCCATAAAAACGCGTCTTTTACTTGCCAAAACCTTAATAATACCAATTCTTACTTATGGATTCGAAATTTTTTCTTCTTGTATAGTTACCAAAGTAAACGAAAACTTACAGTCGCATTCAACAATACTGCCCGCTATATTTTTGGACTTTGAAGATAATATGATCACATCTCAGAAATTTCAAATCATATTCTAAACATGTCATTTAAAAACATGCTCCATTTTCGGACATTGTCCTTGCTTTCTGATATCCTACTTTTACAGACACCTCGCTATCTCTTCGACAGAATACGACAAACCTCATCTGTCAGATCATTAAAACTTATCAGCCCACGTTACTCTTCTCTTACTTCTGAACGTCAATTTTATGTTAATAGCATTCGGCTTTGGAATGCCTTGCCAAGATCAATAAGGGAAATACGTGATGCTGTCAAGGCAAAACTCGAAATCAAAAAATACTTGTCAAGATCATAATTTTATACATATGTCTAATTAGTTGAAATGAAATGAACAACAAATGAATCATTTAACTCAAATTTGTAAATATGTATGTACATATGTATATACATTTGTATACTATTTTATAACGATTAAAAACTATTGTTTCAATTAAAATTTAATACTTTTGTAAAAAGCCCTCTGCAATGTAGTACCTTTTATATATAGTTCCATATTTTTGTTTAATACTACACTTATCACCAACTTATAAGATATCTTATCTTAATGTATATAAGTTTTCGAAATTGAAATAAAATAAATAGAGTTGGTAATCGCTCAATAATATATACAAACACATATGTACATATGTATGTTTGGTAGAAAAAGGAAATTTTTTTTAAGAGAAATGAACTTTGATCTTATAACATTCACCTTTTTTATAATGGGTGATTTTTTTGAGGTTAGGATTTTCATGCATTAGTATTTGACAGATCACGCGGGATTTCAGACATGGTGTCAAAGAGAAAGATGCTCAGTATGCTTTGACATTTCATCATGAATAGACTTACTAACGAGCAACGCTTGCAAATCATTGAATTTTATTACCAAAATCAGTGTTCGGTTCGAAATGTGTTTCGCGCTTTTTTATCGACAAATTTTGTTCAGCGATGAGGCTCATTTCTGGTTGAATGGCTACGTAAATAAGCAAAATTGCCGCATTTGGAGTGAAGAGCAACCAGAAGCCGTTCAAGAACTGACCGTATTTTTTCAAAGATGCTGTTGGACGCAACGTTACGGTGAATGGCGATCGCTATCGTTCAATGCTAACAAACTTTTTGTTGCCAAAAATGGAAGAACTGAACTTGGTTGACATGTGGTTTCAACAAGATGGCGCTACATGCCACACAGCTCGCGATTCTATGGCCATTTTGAGGGAAAACTTCGGAGAACAATTCATCTCAAGGAATGCACCGGTAAGTTGGCCTTTAGACTATTTTTTGTGGGGCTACGTCAAGTCTAAAGTCTACACAAATAAGCCAGCAACTATTCCAGCTTTGGAAGACAACATTTCCGAAGAAATTCGGGCTATTCCGGCCGAAATGCTCGAAAAAGTTACCCAAAATTGGACTTTCCGAATGGACCACCTAAGACGCAGCCGCGGTCAACATTTAAATGAAATTATCTTCAAAAAGTAAATGTCATGGACCAATCTAACGTTTCAAATAAAGAATCGATGAGTTTTTGCAAATTTTATGCGTTTTTTTTTTTTAAAAAAGTTCTCAAGCTCTTAAAAAATCACCCGATAGATAAGATTAGATTTTTAATTTATCCACACACATTTTTTTAATGACAACATTTTGTTTAAATAAATAAAATACAACAAAAGCAAAAACAACGGTCCCCAGATTGATCTAAAAACAAAGTTTAATATCGTTTAAAAAAAAAAAAAAAAAAAAAACACAACAAAAGAGTTGATGCTCGAACCTTTCCTTTTTTCATGTTTTTATTTATCCCGCTTTGCGTTCTATTAGTCAATTCTAAAAAAATAGCTTCTAAGGTTTATTTTGAAAATTAATTTCATTTGAAAGCAAATAAGAAGAAAAAACAAAAGAGTTGATGTTCGAACCTTTTTTTTTCATATTGGTATTTTGTTTATTATAAATTTTGAAACAAAGAAAATAAATATTTAGAAATTAATTTCTTTCAATTTTATTGTTAAATATTTGCTAATAAATGTTTGTCTTAAATATTTGCTAATAACAATAATTTTATATAACTTCTCAAGTTGATTTTCAACTGTGTCAAAGGTTCTGGAATGACTTTAATAGCTTGACAGAACTTATGAAGTTTTATAATGGTTTATGCGGCGAAATATTTTGGTAATAAATTCGATAAGAAACCTCATTATTTTTCCCTATTTAGAATTACATCGAACTAAACGTTTATTCAGTGACTTAAACGTGCATCAATATGCATTTAAATTGCCCGCTTTGTTTTCTTCTTGACTTTTTTTTATTCACATCAAAAAGTACTATACATCTTTCAACGGTTCACCAACCTCTCACTCTTCTTTTCTCTCCCCCCACCCCTTCCTTCTGTTCACTTTTTGTCGATCTACCTGTCATACAACGTATTATACGCGAAAATATGTGTCAAGCCTATCAAGACTAAAACATGCGGAAAACAAGTTAAAATTTCCAATTCCAACTCAATTTATAAAAAAGAAAACCAGTTTTCACATGTTTTTACTTCCGTGAAAAATAACTATCACAAAAATGCTCTTTATAAAGCCCTTAAACCTACAAAAATGTGGGTTACATACCAAACCATCGTGAGTTGATTTATTATGGGTTTTTATATCTTAAAATTCATAATTTTCGTTTTCCAAGACGTATTTATGTACATATGTACATATCTTCTAAAGTTGGCCTAGAAGACTCATTTTAAAAAAGGGGATAAATGGTAACTGATCTATTAATTAGCAACGACCGACGCATGAGACGTTCAAAAAAAAAAAGGTTCCAAAATCAATTAGCTAACCGGGTACTGTGGGCCTTCTGCCGTGAAAATCCTCGCTCGCTACGCTACACCACCGCACCGTTATGTAAATATCTAAAATCTTTGTCAATATTTGCGAAAAACATGTTATACCGCTAAGTTGCGTGTAACGTCGTCGTGCGTCGTTCGCCGCCGTCGTCGTCAATACTTTATAAATGACAGTGGAAGAGAAATCGCGTATATCAATCACTATCAGTTCAGTTATCAATCATACAAAAATGATGGTGGACTAATGCAAAAGAAAATAAATGTAATAAAGTTTGTCCCAAAAGAAAGCGAAAAAAAGGTATCAAATCTTGTCCATCTTCTACATATATATATACCGGTATACTCGTATATATGTGTATGAATGTACGTGCTTACACGTATCGATGGTTTGTCTCGAAAGTGAGACGGACTTTCGATCACGAAGTGAGGTAGTTAGTTTGCGTCGTTTTTGGTAGTGAAGATATCATCATTCACTTTTTTTTTTTTGAATTCCACGGAAACGCGATAATAATTGTCGCTATAGTTCAACCTGCTACCTCTATATAAGAATCCATTTCCGCCAATTGGCTCTGTCGCATGATTCAGTCATGATGGAGAGATTGTTAGCTCTGTGAGTTTCATTGGAATTCAACAACTTGTTGGTTGTGAAAAAGAAATTAATCACAAAATATAGAAAAAAAAAATAAACAGGGCTAACTTTCACGTTCGCTTGAAAAAAAATAAATGACCATTGCGGCGGTCACACTACGAGGATGTCGCGTCGCGTCTCGTCGCGACCAATCGAACCATCACACAAGAAAGTGATAATCAAAATGTCAGAATTGATTAGTATGCTCAAATAGTTTGCTTCTTCTTTGACAGAACACCCAAAGCAAAGGAGAATATAAATAGAATTAGATACCTGTGCGGTTTTGAAACATACATATGTAATGAAGATCTCATTTAATATTGTGCGCCACCGTGCGGTCGTATTCTGTAGTTTCCAATATTGTAATTGATCATTCTATCATTCTTTGAAACGCGTCCAAATGTCGACTTATGTATTTGCTTAGACTGTTTAATGAGTCAGTAGGTCAGGCAGCACATGCTGCACCATGTGTAGCTTCAAAAACAAGTGAAAAGTGTGACACAGTCAGGGAGATGGCTAAGTTGTTGGATGATTGGTTAAAGTTGTCCCCAGCTAAGTATAGTCTAAGAAGTAGAATTGTAGATTGGTGAGGAACGTTTTCATTATTCATTATCTCATTATTTGTTACTCATTATTCATTAACACAATATTCATTACTCATTAACTCATTATTCATTACTTTTAACAGGTGGTCAATATAAAAAGCTGTTTTAACAAAGATTCAAACAAAAATAAAGAGCTTATTGAACCCACACGATTTTTCAAATATAAATATGAAATCTTTCGAAGAACAATACAAAATTAAAAGGACACTTTTTTAAAAATTCAATAAAGACATTAAACAGTAAATAGGAGTGATTTCAAGCGACATAATGACCTCGTAAATTATTCATATTTCAAAAATGATTTAAACATTTACAACTCTAATTTTTCGACTATTCTTAAACTGCTTTTATAAGCCATTGGGTCAGGCCAGAGTACTTGAATCAAGTCGCATATGACGCCACAGCCAACGTGTTGAATGTATTTCTACCGTCTACCGAATTTATAGGGGTATCTACATAATTCTATATTCAACTAAAATGCCGTTTTGAAAAGAAGATGTATACTCATAGACTCACAGAAGTGGAGAATTAGGGGAAAATAATTTTCAATGAATGTAATGTGTTGTGTTATAAAATATTGTTTTCTCTTAGTCCACTGTGGCCTGTGCGACTGGCAGTAAGCAAGACAAGTACTCGTACTCGTATAGTACGTGGTATGTAAAAATTAAATTTCACTGACATTGATTGCGTTTAAGTCTTTTTAATGATCGTTATTTTCATGAGACTATTTTGTTATTGTTATGTATTTTGTTTTATACTTTTTATAATGATTCCTAATAATATTATGCTACCATTACTGAAATTTATGATGACCTCTTAAGAAAAAAAGATGGTTGATAATGGCTTTAAATAAAAGTTGCATTTAAAGACAATGTAAGTAGTAGTAAGTAAGTAAGTAATGTTGTTTATTTCACTTTATCCATACATTAAATTGTTTCTTATATTTTTATGATTTGATTCAGTTCTTATAGAATTAGTAATAATTTAACAAATGTTATTATTTCTTTAAACAAAAAGGTTCAACAATGACTTTTGTCGTCTGTCGCAATCAATACAATTTTTTTCTAAAAACTTCCCTAGATTTATAATTATTTTTAAGGCAAAAATATAATTAAGATACGTTTTAATTTCTAGTTGTTAAATTCATTTATGAGTTGTTGGCGTTAATTCAGTGCTATTTGTAAGTATTTGATGATGCAGTTCCAATCCTTTATTCCATTTAAGAAATCTATTATATTGTTCATATCAAGTGAACCACTTCCTAATGTCTCTCGGCGAATACTTCTTAAAATTGGGCAAGTTTCTACAAAATGTGCAAGGGTCTCTTCTTCGTTTGAATTGCAGAGAGTACAGTTTAGATTTTCAGTTTCTGTCCTTCGTGTTTGATGTATACTGCTAATATCGCACTTGACTGTTAATGATAATTAATCACGATATTCTTATATTGATGATACTTAATTACGATACAAATACATAATGTATGTACCCAACCTAGTGTGGTGGTCTTGGCCTTTGATTGTCTCTCCTAGTTCAGTTGTTAATCAGATTATAATAAAGAAACATTATTTAGTATACACGGTCTTTGAATTACGTATACCTACATTGATAGAAATATAACAGTGTTCCATTGAGCATAATGAGCCCTGCTCTTGCTTTCAATATCCAGCGAATTTTGGAGACATCCCAGTCATCCGAGACGTAAACTTCACCAGCAGTGTAATCAAGCAAATGGTATAAGCTGTGTGTTCTCGTTTGTTGTGCTCTTTGCAGAGACTCTAAGTGCTCGCGCTCGATTATTTTAACTGCCACGCCATCCACAACCAGCTTAAACAGAGTTTTGTTGGTCACGATCTCATCCAACTGTTCTATATCTTCCCGATTGAGGCTATTTTCCCAACTCCTAAACCAGAAAATCTTCTTTTCAATTATCAGCTTGGCTAAAAATTTTGGTAACCTGTTATTTGCGTAAGCACTGAGAACTTTTCCCACATAGTACATATGACATCTCATCGTGTACTCAAAGACAGGTTTCAACCGGCATTCAAGGTTCAAGACATAGTTAGGCGTCACACTTGGCAGACCCAGTACTTTTTTGTAGAAGTATCTTTGCATCTTTTCCACTTCATCATGTTGTAAGTCACCCCATACTTGTGCTCCATAACCGAGAATAGCCCTGGTAACCGCGTTGAAGATATCGATCTTAGAAGTTAATTTGACATCTTTATTAGTGATAAACCGATTCCACGTAAAATTTAAGCTCTGTCTAGCTTGTTTAGATCGTTCTTTGAAGTGCTCCGTTAGGATTAGTCCGGAAGTTAGCCATATACCAAGGTACTTGTATTTGCTAACAACTTCGATGGTTGCTCCATTGAGCTTCCAATTTTCTTGTTGGCTAAGTCTACCACCTCTTTTTCTAAATACCATCACTTTCGATTTCTCCAGGTTTATTACAAGATTCCACCGTTGACAGTATTCTGCCATCTTATTTATCATGCCTTGTAGTATGTCTGGCTTATCAGCTATTAGCACAATGTCATCCGCATACATTAGCAATCGAATTTGCATTCCATTCAGCGAAATACCCCCTCCTATGAACTCATGGATATCATTTATATAGAGCGCGAAAAATAGTGGACTCAGCAAGCAACCTTGTTTAACACCCATCGTTGTTTCAAACCAGTCTGACAATTGTTCCCCATCCCATACCGCAGCTGTTGTTTTATCATACAGATCTCTTATAATTCGGATGAGTTTCTCAGAAATCCCTAAGATTTGCAGTTTGTATAAAAGTGCTCTTCGGTCGATATAGTCAAACGCCGCTTTAAAGTCAATGAAGAAACAGTAAACTTTCTTGTTGTCATTCATTTGAAGTTTTATGATATTGAAGAGGTTAAACAGATTATCAGCAGTGCTATAGCCTTCTCGAAATCCAGCTTGGAACTCATTTAGGATACTATATTCCTTTTCCCATTGCTGTAGTCTTGTTAATAGAACTCCGGCAAAGCTTTTTGCAATAGTGTCCATAAACGATATCCCTCTATAGTTTTGGACGATGTTCTGATCACCTTTTTTGTAAATTGGGAAAATAATAGTTTTTTTGAAATCTGATTCTACTTTTCCACATTCAAGCATTCGATTGAAAAGTTTAGCTAATATATTTATTGCTGATTGTGGGGCTTTGGTAAGGAACTCATATGGCACTCGCTCTTGTCCTGGCGCTTTATTCCTTTTTGTATTTTGAAAAAATTCATTTAATTCGTTGACCGTGATGGGGTTGTCGAGAAGAGGAACAGCAAGATTTTGAGACATGCTTTCGATATGCACTGGAGGCATGCGTGGGTTGAGTAGCACCAAGAAATATTCTTTAAAGTCTGCACTAGTCAAAGCATTTCCTTTCACAAATACAGTTGTTTTCAGCTCTTTTGCTAAACTCCACCAGTCATTAGACGTCTTCACCTCTTTCAGTTTTGCGCCAATCGATTTGTAGTACTCTTTTTGTGTTTTTACAAAGATTCTTGTAAGCTTTATTTGTTCGAAGATAGATTTCTTTAATACTTTGTGACGCATTTTTCCTCAGTTTTTTTAACCAATAGAAGGACTTTTTTCTTGCTTTTTCGCACTTTTCATTATACCATTTCTTATTACCTTCTACTCTTTCTGTGTGTCGCTGGTTTCCTGCCACTGATTTTATGACATCAATGATGTTTTTAGCAGTCCACTCCTCTCGGTCTTGTAATGCAGCTATGGCCTCATGAAACTTTTCTTTGTATAAATCCTCGGACTGATCATTCCATATAAGTTTGGGTAGTAACTTGAGCTCTGTAACTTGTTCCCTATTGTAGTCCTGCTCCAAAACAAGTTCGAATGGCATATGATCCGAGTTTATCTGAGCCTCTACCTTAAAACTTTGTATATGCGGTAGCATATTATAATTTGCAATACAAAGATCAATTGTTGAAGAGCCATTTGAGTCAATGTAGGTGAAATTTCCATCCGCATCATCCTGGATACGTCCGTTCAGAATAACCATCCCGAAATCCTCACAAATTTCTAATAGCCTTCGTCCTTTGCTGTTTGTTACCTTGTCCTTTGATTTCCTTTCTATTGACAACTGGCTGTTAAGTGCAGCGATTTCATATGAGATTTTTTGGCTTTCTCCTACTCTGGCGTTGAAATCCCCTATGGCAATGCAGTTCGTAATGTAGCCATCTTCAAGACATCTACCAAAAGAGCGGAAGTCTTCTTCCCATCTGTTACAGTTTACATACAATGGCAAGATATGCACAGATTCTTTTCCTGTAATTATTTGCACTAAATCCTTGTCCATTAATTTTATAAAGTTGGACTTCAAAAAAGATGAATTTGAACGTATTCCATAAACTGCCCCTCCACTTGCTCTTCCAAATCTGGACGTTTTAACTGCAGGAATCCATAGCAATTTATACCCCTTGAAAATTTTTGAGAACCTATCAAAATTATCCATCAAGAATGTTTCATAAAGAAAGAATATTTCAAAGCTGCATACATATGTGAAAAATTTTGGATACAAAGTTTTATTTCCTAAACCATGTATATTGTACGATAAAATTTTTATTTGGTTTTTAACAGTTTTTATTTCATTAATCTTAATTCTACTTAATCTACAATCGCGACAGACTTCTGGTTGTTAATTTGGGCTGTAATTAAGGTCCAAATTCTCAAGATTCTGGTTGTATATTTCTTCCAAAACAGGTTTGCCCGCTTCAGTTCCGCATTTGAATTCACCATCCACCACAGAAAAGACTTTTCCTTCGATTTCGATCCGGTTGCCCCTGAATTTGACATCTTTCATTCGGTTGACTTTTTTAAGGTCCCTTCGCACTCGCAGTAGGAAATTTTGCAGCTTACGTTCCATTAATGTCAAATCTCGTTTAATACCGTAGTTTGTATTAGCTAGTTTCCTAGTATTTTTCAGAATGTCTACTACTACTGATTGGCTTTGAAATTCCACCAGATGACTAGGTTGACCTTTTGTTTTTATTAACGACAATGTACATAATTAAGTCATTTTTATTGAATGAGGATAAAACAATTTCATTTTCATATAAATAGTGGAAGGCCTTAAAACATTATATGGTTACATATTAAACTTTATTTTTAAAAGTATGCATTTGAGTTTTTTTTTTCTTATGAAAAAGTGATCAATTTTAATTTTCATCAACTGAATTTTAAATCTAGTCAAAAAAATGAAGAAAAAAATATTAAATTCTATTTGGGAAACTGAAAGATGATAAAACCAAAATCTGAAAGAAAAGGTAACTAGCAGTCAAGTTCTGATACTATTCCCTTTTTACAGGAACACTTTAACTTCAGAACCAATAAAGTTTAAAAAGAAATCAAAATTCCCATAAAATTACCAAAATAATGAAATTTAGTAGTGCGGTGAGCACACAAACTATGCAATAAGGGAGCGTGGTATGCACGCACTTTTTAAGAATTAACTATCGTCAGTTGAAGACTTATTACCCGATTAGTTCCAAATTAAAACTCCTAGAAACAAATAACTAGCATATTCGTGATCGACGTTGATATGTTTAATATAAAAGGTTCAAAAGTTATTCAAAAATTAACCATTTTCAAAAACATCTCTATACTTGATGCCCACTATCAGCTTGCTCCAATTTTTTCTTCGAAATTCATCAAACAGTGAATTTTATATGCCAAGGTTTTTCTTCTTGATTTAAGTGAATTTGTATTCTTCAACTTTTGTATTTCTTAAAAAAGTGCGTATACGCCCAAGTGTACCATGAGATCTTAATCGCATGAATCAAAACATAACATTTAGACAACATTTTTGATCTAATTGACAAGAGTGTCTACCCTTTTAAAATGGTTTTGCTTCTTGAATTGAATATTTTAACACTACATACAAATATAAGTATAATGGCTAAAAAATGGCTCAACCTCGTTATGAGAAATAGTAAGTTGGGAACTCTTTGACAAGCTCCTTTTGGCGTCTAAAGCAAAAAGTCTTGTAAAAACTCATGTATTCGTTGAAATTTATGCGAGGTCAAACGTCACGGAAATCTGTTTTCTGCTATTAACTCCGTTTCTATAGATCGAATGGTGTTAACAACTATTATAACATTTTTAAGCAGACGATTTGTGACATTTTGTACACGCTTTATCATTTCAGAGATAGGTTGCTAAAAACCCTCAGTGGACAGAAATTTTTTAGTAATAAGTTGTTAAGTTAAGATAAGTTGTAAAATTTTAACCAAACCCAATCTTTCATAAAAAAAAAAAAATACAAAAATGGTGAGACCGAATTTCAACATTTACAACAATTTGGTGAATTTATTTAACTAGTCTTAATTTTTGGGAAAAAGCATGTCAAAGTAAATTTTTTGAATTTTTAAAAAACAAATCAATTGCGTATTTCGTATGCTAAAATTCTTATTAAAAAAAAAAAACAGAAACTAACTTAACGAGAACTCTAAAACTATTAAACCCAACATTTATACTTACATAATTATAATGTTAATTTTGTTGTAAGTTCTTAATTTCATAGAATACAAAAATTACAATCATAATTTTGTTAAAATTTTATCAAACAAAATGTATGCTATGATAAATCTATCTATTCCCACCGAAAGAAAATGAAAACAAATGTATACAAAATAATGGTTAACCTCAAGCAAGAGTCTAGGTACTTCAAGATTGATATCTCAAAGATTTGTGTGTGATGTCTTGGTTTTTTTTTGTTGTATTTAAGCCACCAAACCTTTAACAGATCTTTGCCTCCGGCGCCATGGATAGTCTTACTTTTTGTTTCTCTACAACAACAGAGGGAACAATGATTTAAAACTAAGACTTAATTTCAAGTTTAAGCTAGTTCTAATAACTTTCATACGCATACCTACTTATTGATTATTTTTACTTGTTCTTTTTCTATTAAATGTGTCGAAAACTAAATTCTGCCACTATTCAGGGTAGGTTTACTCGGACTTAATTTTTCATTTAAGTGGACAGAAAACTATACACCTAACACTAACACGGACTTCCAGGAATGCCCAAATCAATCTACCCTTGAATTCAATTGCGCACGTACTTTCAAGTATAGATATTCATTTTTAAGCCGTACATCAAGAATGTGAAATGATTTACCCAACTCTGTTTGTTCCTCCCATTTTAACACACTTTAATACCAATGTGTATCTACATACCTTCTCTTGTAGCCTTCCTTATTTTCTTAACCTTAAATTTAGTCCCATCTTTCACTTCTTCTGTCCCACTGTGTTTGTCCCATTCCCATCATCATCATCATCGTGAGGGAGTAAGGTTTCTGATTCTAGTTATAGGTTGCCTTGCTTCGTTATGTTCTTCGAGCAAGTGAAAGTTATACCACGTTCTTTCTGTTTTTCTTCTTAAATTGAGAATGGACGTCCATCGCGAACCTTTATTTTGTTTTTGTTATTTTCTTCAAGATAACTTTCAATTTCATTAACGTTATTATGCAAATTCTTTTATTGTCTGTATGTATTTTATTTTATTTTTGGTAGAATGGTAGAAAAAATTTAAATAATCAAGTTGTCAGAAATAAAAAAAAGATAATATTCTCTCCGATTAAAAAACAACGAAGTAATTTGTTCGTAAACGATATCGAATTTATCTACATTAATTACCCGAAAATCTGTAGGTACTTAGCTCTATGGAATTTATGTACATATATTTTAAGTACTTACCATATACCGACTTAATTATAAAGTGAAAGCATTTTTTTTTTGTTTTTGGTTTCTTTTGAAGACCTTTGGCCAAATTCCAAAAATATATTAGTAAAATAAATGAGGACAAGTTATTTTTTGAAGAATAATTGCACCTTTTTTTGCTGTGCAGACTATATGGGGAGAAATGGAAAGTTTTAAAGGAAGGTTGAAGTTGGAACAGGGAATTATACTAATAGAGGTTAAGAATGTGATACGAGGTATGCATATCAATAAGGAGGGAAATGAAAGTGCATTAGGGCATTTTAGAATTTGAATCACGGATTAGTCATACAACCAGACTTGTTATACTTTAGTTTCGCTTAAAAAACTTTTAGAATATCAATTTTTTAGAAGACTTAGATAACTCAATAGGAATGACTAAGTATGAAATAGGTACATGTAGGTGGACTTCTTAAAATTTAACTTCTAGGCTTTTGCTATTTTTCCTTAACATCTTAATAATTATATGTTATTTCTTTCATTTCAGTGGGTCGTAAACTCTTCGGTGGCTATCGGATAACACCAAAGCACTGCAGAGGAACAAAGACACTTCCAGCCTCGGATCCACGCTCCACTGGCCCAACGATATGTATGTTCAATCATGAATGTGCTCAGCGAAATGGTGAAGTTGTTGGAGCCTGTATGGATGGGTTCCTCTTTGGGGCTTGTTGTCAAGTGCCACTGTCAAATGCCTATCAAAACACTCTCATCCAAGATGCCCAAAATCCCAATTATCAATCGTCTGCGGCAATAACCCATTCGACAGGGGGTTATGATTCAGAACTTTATGGAGGTAATCAGAAGTTCGAGAGTGATGAGTTCCAGGAGATTCAAAGTTCATCTAGCAAGCTGCATGATCCCTTGCCGACAGAGTCTTCCTACATGGACGAATTGGTTAGTCAAAAAATTCACAAGACCAATATGACTTCGGGCTCTTCATCGTCATCTTCGTCATCGTCAGGAAATAAAGTCTTTTATGTTAATAAGGGTTCTGTGATGGTTTCCTCACCATCATCTGTCTCGAATGGTGATGATTATATCATGTTGTCGTCAAGTCAATCTCCATATGGTAGTGGTAATAATAGAGTCAGCTTCACAACTGAATTGCCAACAAAAATTTCGACAGAATTAATGGACAACGAAGATTCTACCCAAGTTCCGATGATAATGACCGAAACAGTGCACAACAAGAAGAACTATTCAAGTGGTTCTTTGGATCTGGATATGGGAGAATTCACGCATAGCGATATTACTCATCCGGGAGCAGAATCAGTCCTCATCGATAGTGACTTGCAATTCTCAACAGGATATGGTGGACCCCAGTCGGTGTATGTCCCACCACCAGCCCATGCAGAAATCATTCCTCCACGAAGAAAGCCCAGCCCCATAGCGGGCCAAACCACAGGTGGTCAAAATAAGAAACCAATAAATGATAAATATGTTCTTATTCAAACACTTGAAGCCTCCAAAAAACCTTCCCAGGGAACTGGCACTACCTCGACTGGAATATCGACCAATATCGATTCAATCGAATCCATCATTCTGATGTTGAATGGAACAAACCACGGACCTACGTACAATGTTGCCAACACAAGCCCCTCCTACAACCAGCCTTCATATGGCCAAAATCCAGGTTATGGGGTTACCCATGGACCATATGTGAAAGTTACAACAGCAAGGCCTATTGTTTCAGTGACAACTGGTTCAGGGGTTGTGCTAAGTGACCATGTCTCAACTTCCACTTCTGAAACGTCCTATTACGAAGAACTCGACCCAACAACCTCGAGTTTTTCAGACACTTCCGATGAGAGCAATAACAAGTACCACTCTATAGAAATGTCGGATGAAAATCCAAGCTTCGTCGAGATTTCTTCGGCTCCTCAAAAGCAGACAA
This sequence comes from Eupeodes latifasciatus, assembly GCA_920104205.1. Taxonomy (NCBI): domain Eukaryota; kingdom Metazoa; phylum Arthropoda; class Insecta; order Diptera; family Syrphidae; genus Eupeodes; species Eupeodes latifasciatus. The sequence goes on along the minus strand of OV049925.1, from coordinate 6,341,085 downwards.
CATCAAGCAAGATCGAAGCAAGGCCACCTGTAGGACCGCCACAAAACTCTTATAATACAAATTCTCAGGAAGTTAATGATTATGACAGCAACAATCATAATTCCCATCAAGATGCAGCTAACCCGAATTATGGTTACACCAGCCCAGAACAGCCAACTTCAGATTTCAATAAAATGCCAGCCGTAGGTGAAGCCTACCCCGTGATGGATGATGAGACTTCAGCTTATTTTGAAACTAGCATGTTGTCACAAGAGGAGGCTATGAATCAAAATGTGAACAAAGTTCAAGCCCAGCACAGTAAGCCACCCCAAGAAGTAATTGTTCAATCCCAAGGAGGCTACTATGGCGAAAACAATTTAAGCAAAAAACCTCAAACTCAATCTGTGCTTCAACCGCAGCCAAGTATGTCAACCCATCAAAGACCCTCATCCCAAATTCCAAATGAGCAACTAATTAAACAGCAAGCTCTCATTCAGAACTACCAAGAAGTAACGCACAGTAGACCATCATCATATCAGCCATCAACTCAAAGCTACGAACAAACTTCCACACCGGTGCCTTCGAGAAGTCCACCTCAGAACTATGAACAAATTTCCCAGAACGGACCATCTTCGCAGAGGCCGGTCCAGGACTACGAGAAAATCTCTCAGACAGGCTACATCTCACATCCAACTCCTTCCCATAGCCACGTTCGGCCAACTTCTCAAATCCTCACCACAAAGTATGAGATCCAGTCCACCACTAATCGACCATCGTCAACAGCTAGACCAACGGAAAAACTTGTGGTCACGCAGGCTTACGATGTCAAGGAACAAAACTCTCATAGCACTTCGAGACCTTCCCAGCAGCAGTTCGATGATGACGATTCTCAAGATAATCAAAACGGATACGGTCAAGTAAGACCAACTCAAAGTACTGGCCCACAACAACAGAATCCGCCCGCCCAACCTGAAAAAGAGGTTACGCCCACACCTGAATCACAGCTTATCGCTCAACTTACTGATAGGATCAAGAATGGTTACCTTGCTAATTCTCGACCAACTAATCAAAATCAAAACATTGCCCAGGACCAATACCTTCCACGACCGACACCACAAAGCGGCAGTGCGCAAGCAGGTTTTCTAGATAATACCAACTATCAATCCACTGGCCGGCCAGTTGCTGTAGCCTTGGATCAAAATGGAAACATTCAAGCTCAAGCCGGTTACTTCTCACAGGCCCCAAGCTTTGAAAAAATCGAGGGTCCTTCAAGGCCAACCCAAGCTCCAATACTGCGACCCAAGCCGGAAAAAGTCACCTACGCAGATGTTGAAACATTTTCTCAGACTACGATTTCCTCCACGTCCCGACCAGTCACGGTACATGCAACAAAGCGTCCAACAAAACGCGTTACCAAACGTCCAACAACACCCAAGAAGCCAACAACTAACAAACTCTCAACTCAAACACATTCCTCCCAAAGTGGACTGCCCCCAAGTCAGGACAAGAATCACGATGCCACAAAGCCTTCAAACCAGAAGCAACCACTCTCAACCAGCTATGTTACAGGTCCAACAACTCCAAGACCCGATATTGATCTATCCTTAGTCCAGAGCTCGCCGACATCAAACAATCAACTCGCTGATAAAGTTGACTCGTACATAAGTTCGACTCAAGGTCCAGTTTATAGCTCCATATATTTGTCGAGTCCAACGGATGAGATCATCATTCAAAACGGACCAGTCGGTTCCATCAATCAGAACTACAACAAGCCTCTGTTTGTCAAGATCCCATCGGCTACACAAAAAACTCCTTCACCTACAATCGTCATAACGCCAAAACCTACAGTCGTAAATCTCATAACGGCGAGCTCTTCCCCCTACCGTCCGAACACCAGCCCAGTCCCGAGCAATTCCTATATCTATAGCCCCCTTATAACGCATCGACCCGAATACTCTTCAAGCACTCAAGAATACATCAGCATTCCTCAGGTCACCTCAAACGAATTCGATGACCCAGGCTACTCAGGTCTCCACACTCCAACAACACCTGGTTCAAATAAAATCCCCTCTGATGACAGACCGGCATTCCCAGGCTATTACGGGCCTACTCCCTCTTATCCGACATTTGAACTACCCAGCGATAAGTACGGAAGTATCAACGAAGAAGAAGAAGAGACCTACACTTCCCCGAACGACTTTGTCAACTTTCCACCTGTGAGAAATCCAAATCTTAACATGTCTGCCACTTCCAGTTCCGTGACTAACGATTTGGAACTATCTACCCCGGCATTTGTGGAGGACACTATTCTCAAGGACAAAATGAACACTCTTGTACATAAAATTGTTGAATCACTTCAAGACAATTTCGAGGCGCTAGCCGATATGATCGATGAAAATAACAACACTATCGCGGGGTTTGCTGAAACCACTGCTGTCCCAACAACCCTAGTTACGCGGCGTCCCGCCAGCAAGGCTCCAACACGAAAGCCCACATCCAAGCCCAATAGTTCCTCGGGTCCAACGAGAGTTTCAACAAAGAAGCCTCCAACCAGGGTAAGTACGGGCGCGCCATCTACCACCAAGAAACCAGCAGCAGTGACGACAAGGAAACCCGTGGCAACCACTCGTAAGCCAACAACGAAAAAACCCGTTACAAGGAAACCCACCCGAAGGGTGACAGCTCCACCAACTACACCTCAACCAATTCGAGATGAATTGGTTGAAGATGAAGACGAAGTCCTTACTAACGAAGTCGATGATAACATCGGTGAGGAGACCAACGTTGCAGGTGGAGGTGGAGGCGGAGGCAGAAAATTTCGTAAGACATTCTGAAGTAAAATTTTTGAATGTCAAATTTTACAGAGTTTTTTTTGTTTCTAGAATGCGGAGTCCGGCCACACATAAAATCGGGAAGAATTGTCGGCGGTAAAGGAGCTACTTTCGGTGAATTCCCATGGCAAGTGCTTGTCAGGGAATCCACCTGGTTGGGTCTCTTCACCAAAAATAAATGTGGTGGAGTGCTTATTTCGAATAAGTACGTCGTGACTGCAGCTCATTGTCAACCAGGGTAAGTCCGACAGCAACAAAACAGAAAATGTCGTCCCTTGGAAACCTAATTTCCGGTTGTATATTTTTCCAGATTCCTTGCTTCCTTGGTTGCGGTAATGGGAGAACATGATATTTCTGGAGACTTGGAATCGAAACGTTCCGTAACGAAAAATGTCAAACGTGTTATTGTCCATCGGCAATACGATGCAGCAACATTTGAAAATGATTTGGCTTTGCTAGAATTGGAAAGTCCAGTTAATTACGATACTCATATTGGTAAGATGGTCTTTTAATATCCGCTTTGACTTATATTGGCGCCCAAAATGAGTCTTAAAAAATATAAATCGGTTCATTTGTTATCAAAAACTTGGAATATTAAAAAAAATGTTGAGAAATGAAAAGTCTTATCTCCGTTTTCTGGGAAGCTTTTTAAAGACTTTTTTCTCTGATATTTCAGTGCCAATTTGCATGCCAGCGGATTCAGCTGACTTTACTGGTCGCATGGCAACAGTTACTGGCTGGGGTCGGCTGAAATATGGAGGCGGTGTTCCATCAGTCTTACAAGAAGTTCAGGTTAGTTTCATATCCAACTTTAACATTCATCTATCTTATGGTCAAATTTTGTATAGGTGCCAATAATTGAAAACAGTGTGTGTCAGGAAATGTTCAACACCGCTGGACATGAAAAGAAGATTTTGAAATCCTTCTTGTGCGCTGGGTACGCCAACGGTCAAAAAGATTCATGTGAGGTAAGTAATTATCAAATCTTTAAAGAGTCTCAAAGCCCTCATTGTTTTACTTATACTTCTGTATAGGGTGACAGTGGTGGTCCACTAGTCCTTCAACGTGCTGATGGCCGTTACGAACTAGCCGGAACTGTGTCGCACGGTATAAGATGTGCAAACCCTTATCTGCCCGGAGTCTACATGAGAACAACATACTACAAACCCTGGCTGAGGAGTATTACTGGAGTAAAATAATTACAATCTTCAAGATTTCCATAGTCTTATCTAAAATAATGTGCTCTAGTTTTAAGTTAGTTAAAAATAGTTTAGGTAGATAATATAATATTTATTTAACTTGTGCTCTCATTGCGAAAACAAATTCCCGATAAAAATATTATGAAACTAACAAAATCCCTTTTATGTCAAAATTGTATGATGTCCTATTGAGTGTTTGAAAATGTGAAAATGTTTATAAACAAAACAAAAAAAATGTTTTACTTTCTCTTCTTAAAGGGGGACTTTTATGGTAATTTTTGAGTGTTGTGTGATTGTGATTTTTTATGAAATGCCAATTTTTAATTTTAAACTGTTAATATTAGTGCAAATATTTATTTATTTTAAAAAAAATTATTTATGAAACTATTTATATATATTTATGTATTATTTTTTTATTATTGTTTTCTTGATAGAACTTTAAAAAAAAAATAATTTAAATTTAAAAAAATATTTATGAAAGTCAAAAGTGGGAAATAATTTTTATTGTGGATATTAACTACGATAGTTTTTATTGTTAAAACGTAGTTTGATTAGTAATAAAAACGTTTTTTTATCATTTAAACGAATAAAATAATATATAAGTAAATTTTTTGTATTTATTTGTTTAATTTATATATTTTTAAATTTAAAATTTGAAAAATAAAAGCTTAAGTTTTGTAATAAGAATTTTGTGTTTCAATTTCTGTTGATAATAAAATAAAATTTTACGAAAGGAGTTTGAAAAAAAATAAAGCGAAGATTTGGCCTACAATTAAAAAGAAATAAATTCGTGAAGAAATAAAATCCAAGGAACGTTTACTTTTATAACACTGCTACTTGCGGTGAAATTCAATTTTGAATAGAAACGTTGGCAGAACCGCGACCAGCTTTAAGGAAGTAAAGGAACAGGCTTATGAATTTTATATAAGACAAATATTAGATTATTGCAGAAGTGAAGAACATTGAACAGAGCTTCAAGAATTCGATCCAATTCGAATTTGAAAAACTTGTATTCCGCACTCCTATTGATTTTATAAACTTCCCCAAATAATTCTATTTAAACTGATAGGACCTTTTATAAGCCTTGCAAGATTAATAGAAACTAGGTAAATTCTTTGACGTTAGGCCAACAGAACTTGAGTCAGAAACTCTATGAACTTAAGACGTCAATATCAAAATAAATGTGAATTTTTTCTGTCCTAATGTCTAAAGAATAAATAAACACGATATTTAGCAGTTGTTCTAGACTCAAGTTGTTAGTATTAAAAGAAAAAGACAAACAAATAAAATGACCCAACTTGCATTCAATGAGTCAAATATTTACAAATATTTTATATATTTTAAAATTTTAAAAATGTACCTTCAAAAAAAAGTTTGTTTTCAAACATTTAAAACTCCAATTCATTTCTCAAAAAAACCTTTTTGTTCAATTTTTTTATTTGATAATCGTTATAGGTTTTTTTTTAATTAATTGTTTGTATTTAAAATTTATCAATTTTAGTTTAAAAATATTTTTTGGGCTTGCAGTTATTTAGAGCTTGTTTATATACGTTTTACAAATCAATTTCATAAAAAAATCATGACCCATTTTCGAGATATCGAATTTCGAAGACAAAGATTTAAAATTTTTTTTTTGTTTCAAAACAGTGACAATTTTGATCATCAAATATTATTGACATAGTATAAGCAATACAAAAATATGTTTTTTATATTGAAAGAAGCCAAATTAAGAAAAAAAAATTATAGCTAAAATTAAAAAAAAAATCTATCGGTTTGATTTTGAGAAAAGTCGAATTTTCGATTTTTGACCAAAAAATTTTTACAGGGACTAGTTTTATTTTTAGTTTTAAAAAAAATGAAAAACACGTCTAACGCGAATCGGAACAAAACCATAATTTCCACGACAACAATTTGACACATGGTCACTAAAGAGAAATCACCTTCAAGTTTATTTCAAATTGGGAGACGAACAAACATTTTAAATATATTCAAAAAAAATAATTTCTGTTTCCAAACTTTTAAGTGCATTCCACCCAATTTTCCCTAAATGCAACATGTTTTATATAGTACTAGCTGAACCGGCAGACTTCGTACTGCCTCAATCGATAAATAAAAGACCTAAACTTTTGTATAAATTAATTTCAAAACAAACAAAACGTATTGAATAAAAAAGGGTAATTGTCTAGAATAGCTACTTTTGCTAAAAACATAGACAAAAATTCGGGAAATAGCCAAATCGGTGTATTTCTTCGTAGACTTTAATAAAAAAAATCGGGGGAAGTGCAATTTTGCAACAATTTTTTTTTGTTATTAATTAAAAAAGTTGAAAAATGACAGATACTTGTTGCTCGATTGAAATTTTTAAAATTGGAGCCTAATACAAGTTTTTTTGAATTGATAGCACGGCATACTAACAGCTAGGTATGTAAGGAGGGGCATGCTGTCCCCCTGCAACCCCCCTGCTTGGGATCACTATAGGATTTGGGGTGGGTGCGAGTTTGGGTATAGATAGATAGATAGATAAGTTCTTTATTTTTTCAATTTTCTTATAAGTACAATATAGAGTTTGGGTATATGCAAAGAACTTTTGCATTTGAGCACTAAAATCAAAGAAATTCCCAACAAAAAAAAACACTGAACAAAAACAAAAAAAAAAAACAGGGAAGAAATGTCAAAATCAACCATTTTTGCGTGTTTTGTATGTAAAAAAGTGAAATTTAAATATTAAAATTAAAATTAAAATTAAAATAGAAATAAATGTTTCCTCGCTCTTCCCCCGATTTTTTATTAAAGTTTACGAAAAAATACACCGATTTGGCTATTTTCCGAATTTTTTTTCTATGTTTTTAGCAAAAGTAGCTGGCTCAAAATCACCAAGGTTGCAAATTTCAAAATTTTTTTATGAGAAAAAAAATTGCAAGCTGTGATGATGAATTTTAGTTTATATTGTTGCAAAAATTGTATATAAATAAACTTTGACAGGGCAGCGCACAGAATTGCATACTTTTTTAGTAATATTTTTTAGTACTAAATGTCATACAGAAAACCATCAATTCGGGAACGTTTTTCTAAGTTTGATAAAATCAACAAAAACAAAACAAAGTACATAATTTAAGCTTTGTTTAATAACATGGGTATATTATGTATGTGTATTAAATAAGCAATAATGAAAACAATACATACAAAATCTTCTACAAGCAAAATACGTAAAAATCATGTCCGGGAACGTTCCCGAAATGACGATTTCAAATAAGCAAGCGCTTCAATTATACGGCGGTCATCTTCAATGCGATCTGACTTTGTCAATAGGAAAATATTTGAGGTAACTTTAAAATTTCGTGTCGTAGAAAAAAATTTCATCAATAATTAAATGTAATAAATGCGTTCACGGATTGACGGGCTATTGATGTACGCTCTACGAATAATGAATAAAAAGGTATTTACCATTTATATAAAATTTATTTTACGATAAATACTTTGGCAGCCGGCTTTGCTATTGTTCTCTACCTCGACTGACGTGTCACACCGAATGGCTGCGTTCACTTAAAATTATTTTTTATCGATTATCGATATGTTCACTGAAATGACTTGTGCGGTATCGGACAAACTGTTTTTGTATTTTTTACAGTTAAAAATAAATAATCTATTAATATCCTTTCTAAAACTAGATTTTGTATAAAAAATATGGTGTATTAAGTGATGACCGGGGTTGAATACCTTACATTTTTCAATTATATTTTGAACTTGTTGTTGAAGATTGTAGATTAGGACGCGTTCCCGAAATGATTTTCTATGCGTGTATATTGATTTCATTTAAAATTTAGTTTATTAATAAATTATATTGTTTGATAGACACACAAAACAGGTTATTTTTAGTATTTTCTTAATTTTTTTTTTAATAAAGTCAAGATTTAAGACATTAAATTGCTAGCGAAGCCAATTCTGCACCTTGGTGATTTTGAGCCAGCTATTCTAGACAATTACCTAAAAAAGCATTTTTTTAATGAAGCATGAAGTTTTATTATTATTTTCGACACATCATGTTGCTTACTTAAAAAAACAGAGTTTTCCTGAAATACTGGCTATTTATAAGGTTTAAATTTTTATTAACAGACACACACTGTTATGATACAGTTTATTAATCAATTTAAAGCTTTCTCATAAACTATATTTTTTGTTTTGTGGTGCGTAAATAAACAAAGAAGACAGTTTTCCGACGCGTGAACACGCGACGTTGATTCCACAAACTTCTAAAGACTCTCCTTGCGATTTATTCATTGTCATCGTAAAGGCCAGACGTACTGAAAATCGTAAGCGTTTAAAATCGAATGGTAAATCCGTTGGAATCATCGGTATTCGCGGGATCAAGACATCCTCTTCTTTGAATTTTCCTTTTACGCAGCATGATGACAACTGATCCTACCTTTAACTGCAAATTGTGAGGTGGTAATCCAGGCAATTCCAGTGAATTTAAAAACTTCGTGGGATTGACTACGTCATCCTTGTTCATAACGGTGTCGACGGATTTGAAGGAAACCAACTGTCCTGGAAGAAAATTCTGAATGGTCGCATTGAGATCCTCGACATCTTTATTTTTCGCTGCCAATATTGTTCGTCCACCCAGCCAATTATGGTTATTAAACTTTTGCGCTATATTTGGGAAAACACGCTGAATAAGCTCCTCTTTTGAATCTGTGATGTGACAGAAATCTGTGGGTAATGTGATGAATCCGGTCGAGGTGCCCATTGCAACTTTACTATTTCCAATATCTAACAACTGCTTCGCAAACACATTTGCAGTTTCATCATGTTGCAAAAATACTCGCATGTTAGTTGTTAATTGGAGTGTCTTTACGTGCTGCCACAAATTCGATGATTTTAGGCATGCATTTAGTTCATCAGCAACAGTTGATCGGGGAATAACTGGAAGAGAGTCCGACGAAAATCAGCTGACAACAGAATCATGTCCCCACCAAAAATATTTTGGAAGATCTTTCAATGTTCTGTCCAGCGCCTCCAGTGACCTCTTATGGGCCATTGTGCATTCATCCCAAACAATTAATTTGCATACCTGTAGGATCTTGGCCATTGCGCTATTTTTGGCGATGTTGCAAATTGGCGTTTCGGTGATTTGCATGTTTAATGGTAAATTCACTTAACAGTAACTTAACAGCAAAGTGTCACTATCACAAAATATCAACAAAAAAAGAGCACACTACTTGGAATGTCACTATCACAGAGGATCACAAAAGTAAAAAAAACTTCTCGCGCACGTAGCGGCAATCGTCACTCACAAAGATAGAAGGATGCACTCATAGAATATCGTAACCATGATCGTAACACAATATCGTCAATCGTAATACTTTTTTCCGAGTTCTGATTTTTTTATTTATTTTTTTGGAGTTTACATTTAAGCCATAAATCTCCGTGTTCTGAAGTGCGACAGAATGATTGACATATTAGTTGGTTGTCAAATACTATGGTTGTGTTCAGAAACTTAATTTGTGACAAAACTTAAGATTTATCAAACTTAAAAAAATAATCTGATACAGTTACAACAAATTAAGTTTCGCGAAGCCGACCAAATTAATTGGAAATCAGTACTACTAATAGTTTATTACATTTTTTGACGCGTTCGCGATTCACTTTTGTTTATTTTTGGAACGCGACATTAGATCCTCCAAAGGGCACGTGAAGACTATTTTCATAGATATATGAATGAATATGAAATTTATGCAGCGGTAATGAATTGCAAATTGACTCTTTGACGTTAGGAATACACCTAAATTACTTAGACAACAGTGAGTGATTATAATTTAATATGAACTTTATTGAATAGCAATATAGTTCAAATTGACTCTAGAAAACGTTTGTATGGGAAATAAAAAAGGGCTGTTTTTAGGGTTTTCCCGGAAATTATTCGATTTTTTCTCGCCTTTTAAACCTTCTCTAGACCTCCATGAACATTTCAAGACTAAGATAAGATAAATCCGTTCAGCCGTTCTCGAGTTTTAGTGCGACTAACGAACAGCAATTCATTTTTATATATCTACCCGTGCGAAGCCGGGACGGGCCGCTAGTGTATAAATGTATATATAAGCACGGGGCTATAAAACTTCGTTCTGAAAAATTTCACTTCCATTCATAAAATTCCAACTAAAATAAAAAAAATGCAAAATAATTTGAATTCTACTTGCAAATTTATTCTTTAAAAAAAATCACATTTTTTTCCTTTCGATAACTTATTTAAAAACTATAGTTTTACTTTTCTGTCTCTTATTTTTGTTTATATAAAAGAGAATTATTAACTTACTTTAAATATAAAACAAACAAAAAATGCAGAAGCTAAAATTAAAAAAAAAAATAATAGACTTAATTAACAACAAATAAAAAAGAAAGAAGAATAATAATCCCTAACTATAGCATAATTTTATTATACACGACTAATAGGTTTTTTGAATTTCATTATATTTATTTTTTAAATATTTACCACTTAAAGTATAAAACTTAAGAAAGAATGAATTAAGAAAAAAAAAAACTTATCACTGGAAAATTTTTATATGAAAAAATACATTTTCATGCTTTGATTTGTTTATTTTGTTTTTTCTTTTTTTATTTATTTTTAACTTATTAATTAATATGTATGACATAATTTATGTTTTTAATTCATATACATATATGTGTGTATATGTATATATTAATAATAATAATAATAATAATTTGCAATTATTATGAGTTTATAGGAAAATAGGAGGTGTGTCCAGACAAAACTCCAAACATTATAATTTCTTTGATTTCTTAATTTGCATTTGCATTTTTGTTTTTGTTTTCTTAATTTTTTTATAAATTCTTTTATTTTTCACTTTTTTATAATATGTAATTTTGTTAAACTTTTTGCTTTGTTTCAATAACACTTACATTATAATCTATGTAGGCATATAAATATTTTTTTTTTTAATTTGTTGTTTTCTCTCTGTAATTATTTGTTTGTATTATCCTTGGAAACAATTAGGATTATTAATTCTTGTTTATTTTTTCTAATGTATTTTACAATAAATCACACTTAATTCATATATGTATGTATAATATAATTTTTTTTTGCAAGTTTATAGGATTTTAGAGTTACCCTTAATTTTCAAAGTGATATTTTTATATTTATATATAAATATTTATTTATTAATTTGTTGTTAATATTTAGGACCTAATAAGGAAATATTTAAATGCAAATGATATTTTTAACCAGAGAAGTGGCTGATTGACATTATTTCAAAACAACTAAAGTTTTAGAATATAAACAATAAAAGTCACTTTAAAAAAAGGTTTTTTAAAAGACTGCAAGATTTCTAACTGGGGTAAATAAAGTTTTAACTTTTACAATTATAATTTCTTATAGATTTGCGGAGGTCAGAGTGAAAACTTCTAAAACAAACAAATTAAAAAAAATAAAGAGCATCTTTTATCCTATTTTGTTGTAGTACTTGTTTCAAATATATAAGAACTGGTAATAATCAGAACTCTGCCCAACACGAGAGACATACAAAAAAAAAGTAATCAATAACATTCATAACCAAAACAAAAATTACATAATAAGAATTATTAACTAAACAAACCATATTTTTATATTTTATAAACGTCATTTAAAAATAAAATGAGATGAGAATATTTATCAGTTAAGTGAATGAATATAACAATGATTGCGAGCATGTTTAAGATGAGGTAATCGGATTTTCGTCTTAAATTCTAAAGTAAACAAAATTAAGTTTAAGCAAAACTAAAAAAAAAAGAAAAAAAACAAGCAACAAAGAGAAAAATAGTTGTTATGTCTAAAAGTTGCCTATTTTCTTGACTTTTTCGTATAAAATGATAACAACAATTGTTTTTTTTTTTAGTATCTAAACAAAAAACATGATAATTTGAATTGTTAATAAAAGAAAAAAAAGAACAACAACAACAAAGAAATCGGAAATAAAACTTAAAGAGGAGGTTTATCAGTCTTTTATTGAAAGGAAGTCTTTAAAAAGCAAAGAAACATTTATGCAGTTTGTTGGGCTATGTTCGTCTTTCTTTTGTTATTACTTTTTTTTTTTAGTAGTCAGGCAAGACTATTTTTAAAAAGATGTTGATCGATGGCAGTGTGTTTTTGTTGCTATTATTTATTTGTAATATTAATGGAATGACGTGAATATATATAATATTTTATTTCTGTTTTATAATTAAAAGATGCATAACAAATGAAGGAATTTAATTCTATTTCAATCTGGTAACCCTTGGTAAATGTTTTATAAAGATTTTCTATTATTTTACTATACCAGATCAGGGTTTAAGATATAATCGTAGAAATTTCGGAATTTTTTAGAAATGTATTTAGACTTATTTGGACTAACTCTAAGTAGACAAAACTCGATATGACTCATGTATGCGGAATTAATTCTAATATATTTTGATGATTTTGAAATAGAGACATTTACTCTTTGACATCATTGATGAGTTCTTCATTAAACAAAAAAGCAGGTGAATTAAGGCAGTGATTGCAATAGTAGCCTAACTGTATTTTGTATTATTTCATGTCATTGGGCAGGTTCAGACAACATAAGGGACTTCATTTGCAGTCAACTTCATTATTTGAAAGTAAATTTTGACCAAGGAAACTAGTTAGTTTTTCAATTGTCATGAATTTAAAATTCAGAACTTTACTTTACAAACCTCTACTTCAAGTTCATAGTACAAAAACTACCAAAATCATTATTTTCTACAAAACACACCTCAGGCAAGCTACAAGTCCATCACGAATTGTATTTTGTATTTTAAAGAAATATTACTTATTTCTTTTCCAAATTTACAAGGAACCTTTTTACAGAAAGCATAATATGAAGTTGTGCAGAAAATAAATAAATCATTGAGTAATAAAGTTCAGCTTTTAGTTGAATTAAAAAACATGATCAATTGTCATTTTGACATAAGTTGACTTGACTTGATAGTTAGGGAGATTTTTCTTGACTAACTTTCCAGTCAACTTTCCAATAAAGTTGCCTTAATTGGAAGGCCATTTTTTTGGCAGCTGGCCAATCAGATGCTAGAAACTTGCCTTACTTTCAAGTCCCTTATGTCGGCTGAACCTGCCCATTTCAAAGCAACGCACATACAAGAACTTATAATTTGAGGAAAGTATTTTGTAATTTTTAAAATATAATTGACAAATATAGTATTTAATTTAATTTTTTTTGTAATGATAACTGGAAAAAGTAATCATTACTGATTACTTTTAATTGCATTTACGTATATAAACTGCAAGTAATTGATACTTTTTAATTATGTGTAATTATTAATTGAAATTCTTCAATTACATTTTGAAGTAATGGAAAAAAGTATGGATACTCCAAATACAATTATTGTAATTTACATAAAGCCAAAAATTAATACAGAAAGGTCGGTTAGAAGACACAAATTAAATTTTCGCATTGAACTCAATTTTGATAAAAATTGCAGTTAGGCTACTATTGCACTAAACTAACGCATCGTGAAAGTCTTCAGTCTGCTTTATGAATTTTTGTGAATTGATGTTTTTATTGTATTTTTGGCACAAAATGTAAGCTGAATTTAAAAAGCTTATTGGCTTTTTTAAAGGCCTGCTAAAAGATTAACTTTGCATAGACGTCTTTTTTAAAAAGTTTATTTTATTATAACTTTTTGCCAATCCAAAGTCCATAAGAAAAACTCCATTTGTGTAACTTCTTAAAAAAAAAAAAAAAAACTATTCAATAATATTTTAAAGCGATTTTTGTTTGCCTCAGTTAAATATAAAAAAGATTGAAACTAGAACACGGTTCAAACTCATAACACTCAAAGAAGTAGTTTAGCTTTTTTTTATTTAAAAAACGCGGAAATAAGGATTGCAAGTTCATGAGCATTAGCCTTCTAAGTAAATCCATAATTACTTAAAAACAATATATTTTTTTTATATTTAAATTACAAGAAAAGGTCTGGCACCCAGTACAAAACATAAGCAGAAAAAAGCTTGGCAGTCATTGAGTTCAAATTAAGCTTAATTCATAATGAAACACGAAAAATTTCACTTCTATTTAAAGTTCTATTATAAAAAACAAATACCTTCATAAACTAGCACTGGAATTGTAAGGAAACTTTACGAAAAAGTCTCCATATAATCGATATGAGAAGTGTAAAGAAACAAAGCTATTTAAGAAAGATTTATACAAAACAAGGAACAACTTAAAAAAAAGGGATACAAAGTTTTATTTAATAATTTTTTCATATTCTATTTTATAGACCTGAGTAGGAATAATTTCAATGTTTGTGGTAAACAAAAAATTAATAGTTCTTAAGGTATAAAACAGAAACTAAACAAATAATTTTTTACATAGGATAAAAGATATTTTTGTTTGTTGTTAAAAATTGATTAAATTAAATTTAAAAACAAAACTTACAATCTACTTAAAAATCAAATAGTTCAGGATGCTATGAATACTCTGCTTAAGTAACTATAAACTATGTATATATAATATATATATATATTTATAAAATTATGCATATTTTGTGTATATATAAATATTTATTTTTGTTTTGCTTTTGTTTTTGTTTTTAATCTTTAAGATTTAAATAAATTAAATTTTAAATGTGTAAATCCTCATACAATGCACAATTTCAATTTTGTTTCTTTTCTTTTTCTCTTTCTCTCATAAAATCATCTCTTACTCTCGCTTTCGATTTAATCTTATTAATTAATTATATGCTTTTTAAATATAATATTTACAATACATTTACATTTTTCTTTTGTTTTAATTTTAATTTTATACCTGAATGATAAAAGTTTTAAACTTTCTCCTCGGCACTTATGTTTGCCAGTGTTTTCTTAATTCGTAAAGCTGTTAGACGCGCCGCTGGATTTGGATACCAGCATTCCTTCATTACTTTTGCCATGCTGTGTAGCACTTCCGATGCGTGCCATCTGTTTGGAATGTTTGGACGCATTTTATCCGTACAAACAACCTTGAATATAATCATTTTAAGACTTAGTGTCACGAAAAATTGGTGGATTTCACTTACCTTTTTCATCTCATCGATGCTGGGATCTGGTTGCACAACATCATAGTACGGCAATTGATACTCATCGTATATCACACCGATGTTACATCGTCTTCCTACCTCCCACAGTATTAGTCCAAAGGCATACACATCGGCCCGTTTGAACGAGTCGAAATGTTGCGAATTAATACTATCGTCCAGCACTTCTGGTGCCATGTATCGCTTTGTGCCGACTCGATGATTCGAGGGGATATCAACTGAATCATCTTTGTCTACATGTCGAACGGCTAATCCCAAATCACCAATAGCACAAGTCAAATTTGTCTTGACCAGAATATTCTTCGACTTTAAGTCACGATGAGCGATGGCAGGCTTGCCGCGAGTTCCGACAATATCCATGTGCAAGTGAGCCAGACCCGTGGCTATGGACAATGCCATCCCAAGCATTGTCTTTGTGTCAACCGTGTGAGATGTTAGATAGTCAAAGAGGGAACCATTTTCATGGTAATCCGTTACCAACCATAGTTGAGTCCATGTACCATTATCTGAAATACATTATTTAGAATTTAATAATAAATATTTTAAAAATGTTGAGTTACTATAAAACTTACCTTTATTATCTGCTGCAATAAATCCTAATATATTCTTATGCCTTAACATAACAGTCTGATATATCTCTGCTTCTCGAAACCAAGAACATTCTTCGCGACTGGAGAATATCTTTACAGCGACATTCTCTCCTCGCCAACGACCACGCCACACTTCACCAAAACGACCCTTTCCAATCACACAATGCAATTGAATTTGTCTGGCTATAGATCGCTGTACCAGCAGCGGAAGACCGGCTGTAAACAAATTCAAACAAAAATATTATTAAAATGTTATTTGTTGATATAAAAAGAAGAAGAAGAAATAAACAAACTTACCAGAACCAGACCCTGATGTAGTCATTTCAATGATGTCCTGAATAGTGTTTCCATTCAAAATCGGATCATAGACAGAATCTTCAACAGCAAATGGCCGACGACTGGCGGAACGTTTTCGTTTTTGATAAAAGCACCAAGTCAGGAAAATCGAGAGGCAAGCTAAGAGCGTTGCACCAAAAATCACAAACACTAATTGCCATGTGCTTATGCTTGGTTCAGGAATGACTTCTAAACAAAATGTTTCATAAGCATATTTTGATTTGTTGATGGTTTTTTTTTTTTTTTTTTTTAATTTATTATACAAGTTTTTATTTATTAATAATGCAAAACAAAAAACTGTGTGTTTATAAAAAGCATGCAAATTGCAAAAAACGAAAATAAAAACAACAAAAGCGTTATGAGAAGGTTAACATTTTACTATGATTCATATTAGTAGAAGCGTGCATTGTTTATTAATAAAAAGCAGTATTAAACACTAAAAACAACATTTACATTCAATTTTATATATTTTTTTTTAAATACGTAATTTTTGACTTAATTTTTAAAAGAGAATTATTCGGAGAAAAGGAAGGCTTTTTGTTTGAAAGCCTTTCACGGAAAATACAAATAATTTACAGAAAAAGGCTTACTATTGAATTTTTTTTGAAAAACCGGCTTGGATTTTTCAAGTTAAACAAAGATCTAAAACCCTCCAAGCTATTTAATGAAGATAATCTAATTTACATACCCGTAGATAAGAAGTTTTCAACAAATAAAAAATTACACTATTTACTAAATTTATTAGACAAAGATCAAAGAAAGTAGAACAAGACAATATTTAAGTTTATTTTATTTTGTTTTGAAAAACAAATCTATATGTAAATATGAAAATACAAACAATAAAAATTTCCATTATATTTAATTTAGCGTAGTGTGATAATACTTAAGACAACAAAACATTATTATTATGTGTTGTTTGTTGAATAAATATTTATTTAAATAATAATCGACAAAAATAATACAAAATTATTTAAAATTTAAAAAAACACGTTAAAGTCGAACCTTTAATCTGAGAATTGTAGATAGAATTTTGTGAAAAAATGAATAGATTTTTACTTTTGTAGGTTTAAATTGAAAGAAACATATACAGCTATGGCCAAAACAATTGGAACATTTCTTATTTTTGTGTTCAACTACTCAATTAAGAATTTTATAAGTACACAAACGATGTGTGCCAAACATAGCCCGTTAAAATAATTGGATCACTTGCAAAATATTTTCATACAATAGTTTTGTTTAGTTTAAAAAAGTCAAATAGATTGATTTCGAAATTATGTTTAAATTTTCTTATGTCAAATAGCAATGCAAATATCTTGAAGCTATTTTAGTACTGCATAATAGAGACATGTCCATAAGTGTGACTTTTTTTAATAATTTCAAAATTTTCGAGGTCAAAATCAGATGTCAAAATAGTGTAGGGTAAAGCATTCCGCATTCTTGATGTGCGGTTAAAAAAATAGCCTCTATACTGGACCGGACAGTCGAAATTGAGCTCAAGAGTAGTGATAGGCATTCTTAGAAGTGCGAATATCGTGTCTGAATTGTTTTAAGAATGTTACTTAAAATCAAATGGAAAAAAAATCAAAAGAAGCTATAAGATCTACGTGCACCTTTAATAAGAATAACTAAAGCTAATCGATTTATGCCATCAAAAAATCATCAGCGAGATTTTGACACTCAAGTCAGCTTTGCAACGTTTCTTTTATGCCGCAAGAGGCTTAAGGGCACCTTAAAGGTACAATTTAAAAAAAAGAAGTACCCGAAAGCGGATTCATTTTTCAAAAATAGACAAACTAAAGCATGACGCATTGAAGACGGCAAGGATGTACGGAATGCATTAAAAAATGTTGAAACAATAGTTAATTTATTTGGAAGCGTTTACGTCCAAGCCCAAGTTTATAAAACCTTCAAATTTGGAGGTGAGAGAGGTAATTCTTTTGTGTGATCGAGTGTCCAATTTTTGTTATAGTTAGAATAATTTGGAAAAAGTTGTATGTTGAAATACTAAAAAATCTTGCCTATATAAATATGCCTCCCTGATGGCGTTTTCAGTTTTTTTTTTCAAAATTAATTGTTTTTCAAAGTTTAAATCAGGTGTTCTTATTTTTTTGTTTGACTTTTTTGAACTTCAAAATCTTGAAGAAAATATTTACCAATAAAATTAAACAGTTACATTTTTTGACGAAACTAACATAGTTTTGTGCCCATTATGTTGGCCATAGCTGTATTTGACTGCATCTCAATTTCCCTTCGTCACAGCATCAGGCGTGAACGAATTCGAACACATTTTTATACGGTTTTTACCAAAAAACATTTTCGGAAAAGGCCCGAAAATAATTTTTTGTATGAAATTTTGTGCGCAATTGTTTCAGAACGGTGGCGTTGCGAATAAAGAATAGAAAATTCTTGTTTGAAAATTATGATAAGGCGCTAGTTATAGCTATCATTGGTTTTCATCATTGAAAAATAACATTGGAATTTTTTGACAGGTCGTTTATAGCTGTCATGAAAAATTTCTGTCATTGAAAATAATTTCCTGATTAAAATCCACCGAAAAATTTTAACTGACAGACATCCGTCATTGGAATTGTGTGAAATTAGAACACAAATCAGTGAAAAGATTCAGGAAAATGAATTTTCGTCCGGAAATAGAAAAATACATTTTTAGAGAATCAGTAGGTATATATCCGATCGATCAGTATATAATTTTCATTCATTTCTAATTAAAGGGAAACACCGTCAAATATCGATTCAAAATGTTTTCTGAATCGGTTTCAATGACAGCTATAATTGGCCCCCAATTCCGAAAACGCGAACAGTTTATCAATGTCAATGGTAGATGGCGTATCAATGCCACAACACAATAGATGGCGTTATACGTTCACAGGTGTTTTTTTTCCTGTCATTTTATTTTGAATGTAATTCCTTTATGCTCTTAAATAATTCATTTAAGCCTAGTACGCTGCTGATGCGAAACGAAATTTTTCGGCGGTCTCCAAGTGCAGAGCGAAATTAAAACGAAAACCACAGCGGAAAAATATTTGTGGAGAGTTCTGTCTGGAAGTTGAATTTCACTGCTTGTCTTCATCACTTCTTGCACATCACCAATAACATCCTGAGTTTCCGATTCAGAAATGCAATGTTGGAACACATTAGACAAATCCACCGAACACCGAAAGTCACGAGTAAACAATTTTTTTTTTCAATAAAAAAATTAAACGTCAAAATTTCGCAAGCAATTAATGTGCTGGGCAATTAAATTGAGAACGAAAAGAGTGGAGAATTGTACTAAGAAATCTAGTACAGCTATCCACTAAAATGTCACATTTCGTCGTTCAGCAGCGTACTGAAAAACGAAAAGCACAGCGAAATTTTTCTTTTATGATTTCGTCATGTCATTTTTGTATGGGAATTTTCGTTTCGCATCAGCAGCGTACTAGGTTTTAAGAGTTAATTTTTAGTTCTGATTCCGAATCCAAATTATGATTTTAGCTATTGATTACCTAGGTTACCTTGTTAGCTTACGTTATAAATGACAAATTAAATGTTATGACGACCGGGTCACAATTACTTGCTCCTGTATATAAAGAAGTGCCTAAGACTTAAAAATGTGCTGCAAAATAAGTTTAGCTAAACAAATTTGAATGACATTAAATTTCTCTAAAGGACCTTAATTTATGGGACCCGTTTTCGAGATATCATTTAAAAATAAAAATAAAAAAAAAACAATTGGACATTTTTTTCTGATTAATTATATGTAATTTAAATAATATAAAAACTTAAAATCGGTTCATAAGTTCCCGAGAAAAATTAAAAACAAAATAATGGTTCTATGAGGGTACCTTTCTGCAGCAATTCAAAAATATATTTGTTTTATATTGAAAGAATCCAAGTTGGAAAAAAAATGCATACAGAAAATTTCATAAATTCATTCATTCAGTCATTCATCATCGGGCGTATAATAGACTCATAGTCTCATAGTCTATTATACGCCCATATAGTCTCATAGTCTATTATACGCCCGATGATGAATGACTAATAATCGAAACGCGTCGCGATATATCAAACAAAATTCAAAGTTGTGAAAATTATTGTTTTTTTCAAAAATAAAATAAAATAATAAATATAAAATTAAAATTTAAAAAATTTAATATTCGTTTTTATTTTTATTTTTTTTTTTTATATATATTTCGGTTTTTGATCAGAAATTTTGTATAGGGACTAACTTTATTTTTGTCTTAATTAAAAAACAATTTAAAAAAAAACCTCATGAATCAAATCTTAAACCCTTAAATTAAAAGTTTTAACTTAATCGACCCAATAGTTCAGGCTGTAAGGGCGAAGACAGACAGACAGATAGACCGACGGACTGATAGCTGCCGTAATGTAACGTTTGATTAAAACCTAGACCTGCCATATAGTTTCTATAAGCCGCAAGTTAAGAGGTAAATTTGATACTGGATAAAGCTGATGGCATCAAAATAATTAACAAAATTAAATACCAAATGATTTATTTAAAAAAAAAACTATATTAATCCAAAATAGTGTCAACAGGGCTTTAGAAATTCTTTCAACATCCTTTGAGTCAAGTTTCATTTTTATGATTTATTTATTAATTTGTTTATTTTTCGCTTTAAATCTTTATGACTCCTAGCGTTTCATTTCATGCTTCAATAAAAGTAATGTTCTTCAAACCTAAAAACTATCCACCCTTAACATTATTTCCTTTATAAACCCTCCCCTCAAGAAATTCTAGTAGGTCAATCTTTCCATCATTCACTCTTTTCTTTTATGTGAAAAAAGACAACAAAGAACAACTCCAATGTCTGTCGACCTAAATAACAAAATAAACAACAACCTGCTCCCAGACAAATATATTGATTTAAAAAAGAAACAAAAAATAAAAACTCAAACTCTGTGTTAAAAGAAACACTTCAAAGGAGGAAGCCACAATCGCATCCGTCCATCAGGAAAAATAAAATTCAAAAACCATTTCCCTGCTAAACTCATGAAATCATATTTTTCATCATAAAAATATTGCAACATTTATTTAAAAAAAAAAAAAAAACAAGATACATAAAATTAATTTTGATGATGAAGTACAAGTACACAGTAAAATATAATGTCGAAAGGTTAACGCGCGTTTGAGTAAAGTATAAAAAAAAACCATAAGTACGACATTCAGATGAAACACAAACATATTATTTAATAGACACTATGAACCTGCTCCTGTTCCTTTGTACCCACAGCACAGGAGGAGAATAACCGCATGAGGATATTTAAAAAAAGAAATATATGTAAAATAAAACATACGATACCATAGAAGGACAAATGATAAAATATAGACTAGACAACACGGCGAGGAAACGTATACGAAGAAGATGATGAAGTTTTGTATCTTTTGATATATTCCTTGAGATGTTTCTTGTTCTGATGTGTGATAAAAAATCTGGTTTTTAAATCTAATCTTTTATTCGAGATGTACACTTTGCATCACTTAATTGAGGCTTAATTTATTTTCTTAATATTTGTTCGTCAAGGGCTTGGTCCTTCTTCTTTTTTGCGTACCAACTTTCTACTTTGTTAATTTTCGAAAATTGGGAATTGATAGTAGGAATAAGATCTTGAGAGGATTTTGACTTTTAAACTTGACCTTCCAAGAAAAGAGTAAGGAAGTAAAGGACAAAAATAAAAGTAATTCAGTTGACAGCTGACAAAACGGCAAAGCAGTTATTTTGGAAGCGTTGTTGTTCAGGCTTCAGACTATTCATCACTTGACAGCTGACATTTTATGGCTGTCAGTGAAAACAGTTTCGCCAATTTTAAGTTCTATACTTCTAAAAAAGAGACTCGGTATAATCGTTTTAAAGTTCACAAGCTCTTAAAAGATATAAAATTCGCATTCGCAATAGATATCCAAAACAATCTTATTATTAGAAATCTCTAAAAATTTTGGTCTTGAACAGATGTAGTTTAACTTCAATCAAGTGATGCAGAGTGTACTTCTACCAAATTATTGAAAAGACATTTAATGTAAAACATTGAACATAGACTTTATTTGTATGTATATATTTATTTTATTCTATCATCAATCAATCCATCCATTTATCCAGTGTGTGTAGTGCTCACCTGGTATTGCTCCCTTTAAATTGATTCTCGTATTACAATAATCATTATCACAACATTCGATTAAATAGGCCGAATTGCTTTCATGGCACCAAGCCGGATTTAAGAGGTTTTCTGAGGGTAGACATCTAAGTTTGTTTTTTGTGTGAGAATAGTATTTTTTTTGTTTTTGTTCTAATTTAATTCAATTTTGTTTAAGGTTAGATAAAATTATTCTAAGTTATATAAAAAAGGTGGAATTAGTTATACATAAATTTATCATTTAGATTTTTTAAACTTATTTTATTTAATTAGCCACAGGTAAAAGGGTAAAAGGTTTTTCTACAATATAAATTCAGCCAACGTCAATATTTTATTTATAATTAATTTTATTAGTTAAGTTAAGATACATTTAAACACAATTAAATTTAAAGAATTTTTATATCTAAACAACTTAGTGGACATTTGTTGGTCTTTTTTAACGATTTTATATCAATTAATTTGTTAAAAATGATCTTATGCCTACTACACACTTGAAAAATGTTGTTTTTGTCTTAATGTAACTCTGAAATGTACATTTTCATTTTCTTATAAATTAAAGTTATCTAGGGTCCTAATTTTGAACAGCGAATCGACCCAAAAACTAACTATTTTATATTCACTTAAGGTTTTTTTGTTTCTTTTTTTAAAAACTTCGAAATTCACTTTTCTAAAAAAGAAAAACAGGATCATTCATTTTTCGATTTGAAAGTAAAGCTTAATAATAATATCATATTCTGCATATTCGATCTTAAGTGAATTGAAATTTCTTTTCCATTTCACGTGAAATAAAATTACATATTCTACACTTGGATCGTTTTCGAAAAATTCGAAATTGCTTTGAACTTTCGAAATGTCAAAACTGAGGGATCATTCATTTTTATTTTGTTTCTAAAGTGAAAGTACTAAACATGAATGTAATTATTATATTGGCAAATAATACTCGTACATTTCACAGACAATTGGCAGAACATAAACATAAAGTTATTTGAATGCGTTCTGAAAATGAAATGAATCGAAATACAGAACATCAATAATAATTTTCGAAATTTCAATTCAATTTCAATAAGAAATTATGGAACACTTAAATTTACTTTCGCCAAGTGAATTCTCAACAAAAGGAATGCAGAACATGAGCGACAGCGTTACATTTTTGAAGAAAATATGATTATAAAGTGAAAAACAATGTAATTCAAATGACTGCCTCTAGAAGATTTGCAGCATGCAATTCTGTAAAGTAATTTTTAACCAATTTTTTGCAGCTTTTAAAACACTTTTGTAGAAAATAAATTTTATATAAGTTTAACCCAAACATCCAACAAATATTTTGACACTTCAAATGACAGGTATGACAGGTGTCAAATGACATCGTTTTTAACTTAAAACTACGAAATGAAAGACCTTTGGTCTGTTCTTTTTCTAGCTATAGTTAAATATTGAGTCCCATCAGGATTTTGGCAGGAATCTCAACCCACAAGATACAAATTCCATTTTTCCTTTCCCTTATTTTGAGTTTGTTTGAAAACTTCCCTTTATTTTTTCGCACACTTGACAGCTTTAAATTTCATTGAAATTTTGGAGGCGAACAGAACATAGTTGTTTTTCGAACTGTCACCTCTCAATTCGAAGTTCAATCTTTTTTGGTCAAATAAAAAATTTTACTTGTGAAAGATTTTTCGGCTAAAACTCCAGATGGGGTGTCATGGTTACGAATTGTTTGAATTTGTTAAAAATCATTCAGGAACGATTACTATTAGAAAATGTTGATCTGTCAAATCGCAAAATGAGTAATGAAGGACAAATTGAAGTTGCTCTTAACTTATTTAAGAAATTTAATAAAAATGGCAAATAAATGTATGTTTTAAAATATCACAAATCAAATGTTTAGTTCTTATTTTTAGAAAAAGGCTAAAGAGCAAAGAGAGGAATCAATGGAAAACACTGGTTCATTGTACAATGACAATTTGTGGTTCGATTTAGATGAGAAATTGCTTTTTGTTTTCATTTTTTTTTTTAAGCCAAGCAAACTTTAGGAAAGACAATTTTAATTTTACAACAGTTAACCATAGTTAGAAAAAGAACAGACTACATGTCAAATATTCAACTAATTTTATGACACTTGTAATGACAACGGAGTTTGACAGGTGTCAAAAGCCAGCTCTACTATCATGAGACCAAGAAATGAATTACGACATCTTGGGTTTCTCAAATGTTCGATTCGCTGTTCATAATGAGTTTGGTTGACTTATTTGAAGAGTGGATAGAGAATCATAAACAAATAGGAACTATCTTTAGGCAGGAACTTCCAATAGACATTTTTTAATATTTATAGAAGATAAGCCAATAGACCCTGTCAGAACTTTGTGGGAATTTAATTGAAAAACCTCAATGCGATAAAAAAAAGTCACCCAACAACACAATTATTTGCTCTTCGCTTGATTTCCAATATAATTTAAATCAAGCTTTTATAAGACAATTTTGAAATCTAACTAAAAACTAAAATAAAAAATGTTGTTTTTAAAAAATACATTTCACCACGAACTACACCAAATTCAATATTTTATAAAAATGCAAAAAGGCAGTACTCTAAATCAGCTAAAATTTAATTAAAAAACAAATATACAAAATTTATTATATGCCGAAACCATATATGGGAGGAAATAGATAGATTATATAATTTAAGCTCATGCAGCTTACAATAGGTACTAATTATTACTAACTAAGTTATAAAAAGTGAAATTAAGTGCCTTAAGAAGAGTTCAAGAAGCTTTAGAATCGTTCCAAAGAAATACGAGTAAAAAAAGTGTAAGAAAAAATATAATGTGTTATTAAAAAATAATAAAAATTGTGCACTACAAGAAAAGTCTGCAGTATTTAAAATTAAAAAGAATTAAAATTGTATGTGCGCTAGTGTTGCAAGGTAACTAAATAATAATAAATTATCTAAAAAAACAAAATGTGTACTAAATTGTGAGTTGTGTGTATTTAAAAAAAAAATTGATTGTTTTTTTTTAATTTTTCTATTTTTTTTAGTAGCAATAGTGTGGTAGTAAATTTAATTGCCAACCTATACCTCCGCCGAAGTCCTTTATTCTTTCATTTTGATTGCAGAAGTCTGTATCACAACACTCGATCCTATAGACATTCTTTTTCTCCTTATTCGACAGGCATTCAATGGGTGCTCTTTCTAGATCATATTTTTTAGGGAGGCACCTGGTTGATAGAATTTTGATTTTCATATTTATTTAAAATTATGATTCATAATTTTTGAGTTTAGAGAGAGATAAAAAAAATATCAAAATTCGAATAATCGTCCTTTTTTATTTGTACAATAAAGCTACGGATGATGATTAGAGGAATCGCATTGAAAAATTCAGACAGGCAATCCAATTCCATTCCAATTGCACCAATCATCTTCCTTTCAAAAAAATTCTATTTCTTAACTTAAATTTAATGTTAGTGTCTTTATTTTTTTTGTAAATGGAGGCAAACACTTTTGTTTTTCTTTTTTTTTTTAATTTCTTAATGGGATCACACCAAAAATCTTGATTATTTAAACAAAAGACAGGAAAAATAAAACTCAAACGCGCCAACTGGGAAAAAAAGCTTGTTGCAAACAGTTTTGTTTTTAAATTTGAATCGATATATTTTTATACATTATGTATTTATATATTTTTTAGTAGAGGGATATTTTTGCAGGTGGTGTCAGTCAATCAATGATCATCTTGAAAACTTCAAAACAAACGTCAAACGTAGTTAGGAGGCGATAGACGATAGAGATTCAAAAGTCTCTTTCTGCGTTATTTTTTTGTTTTTTTTTTTTTTTATTTTTGTTGAACCCACCTTCATCAATACCTTGTTGAGGATTTTCAGGGTAATATTTTATAGCTGGCTTTAAATCTAAATTACAAAAGTCTCTGTTGCCACAACAGGCATGGCCACCTCTTCTGGCAGCCGGTCGTGCTGTTGGACCACCATTTTTACCATCGTTGCACCATATGAAACGACCAGGTGGAAAACTTTGTGACATATCTAGGCATCTAAGTAGTGTTATTTTTTATATGTTTTTTAATTTCAATTTATGAAATTGTAATTTTTTTAGGGAGCAATATATTTTTTGTAGATTAAAATAATAAAGAAATTTGTAATATAAAAGAATAGAGAGAAAAATGTATTTACCTGTAACTAAATGTAACAGTTCCTTTACTCAGTTCAACAGATGTAAAACAGAGGCCATCAGTCTCACAGATATTGTTGCTCTCTTTACAGATGTCGCAATGGCATTTTAAAATTCCTGAAATTAAAAGAGGAAGTAAAGTAAACTCAATTTACAATTTATCAATAATTAAATTTTAAAAAATAAAAGGCAAGGCACTTTTGAAAAATTGTATTATTTAAGTATGTAATTTGAAATCGTTCATATACCCATGATGGACACGTTTGCAGTGGTCTACGCGTTAAAACAAAAAACGGCAGCTATCTCTCATTCTATATTGGCTCTAAGCTTCTAAAAGACGTTGATTTGTGGGCTTATGCAAAAATCTAGAGGAGTTAAATCACACGATATAGACGGCAGGATCATTTATGGATACAACTCTTTTAAAGAACAGAGTTTTATGTCAATAGAAAGTCATGTTGAATTCACATATAATCAATTTTTAGTCTCGTCAATATACCAACAAAAAATAATATCTCAATATCTTTACGTAGCGATTTCCATTGACGGACATTTTTTGAAAATAAAGGGTTCCTCAATAAGAGGTTTCATTTCCGCTATCTGAGGACATATTCTAAAAGTAAGAACTATGCCTTTAAACGTTTTTCTTTTTAAGCTCAGAGCAGGGAATTGAGCTGTCAAAACCAAAAACACTCCATTACCAAGACCGGAATCTTTCGTACGTTTCACTCTCCAAAACCCGTTTGTTTACATTGTTGTATTTGTAATTTTGACAATTAATCCATGAATAGATGTGAGCACAAACAAAAAAAAAGATGCCGTGGGCTAGCGGCATTTTGCACAGCAAAAACAAAATGGAGGTGTTAATAAGTTTTTTTCAGGTTTTTCTTTTTACTTTTTTTCGATTAAGAAGTCAGTTTTAAGCTTTAATTTTGCAGGCATTTTGTGGATAGTAAACCAATGTACCTTTTTGTCTTGAACAAAGCATGTTCAACATCAGTTTATTATAATTAATTCACTAATTTACAAAAATCACTACGAAATTCTTCAAATTTCAAAATTAACCTCGGATTTTTGTATCAAAGATGCGTTCGAAGATACATCAAGTTAAGGGTGCGAGCGCAATTTTTGTATTGAATTCTAATAAATTTTCGTTAATGAACGGCCCAAATATTTTTTTTGCAAGTAATTAAAATCTGTATCAATTTAATTAATCCAAATGTATTTATAGTTTGTTTTTAATGATTTAAGCTTGCAACTATTTTTGAATTCCATTTTGATTAATAAATATTATATTTAAAAAAAAATAGTTATAATCAAAAAATACCTTATCCATAACATTCTTGATTGATGGAAGCATATGTACATGTATCAAAAAAAACTATGCATCAAAGGAACACCAATGTTTTAAAAAAGTAATCAGAACGATTATAGCGAACCTCTTGAATAAATGCAGAGCAAATAAAAAACAAATTTTGACATATATCACAAAATGAAAACGTCTTAAAATCGTTCTGAATTCATGCACAACTCATTCAATAGATCAAGTAATGGACATGAATGTTGATTGTTGACGTACAGAATTTTTTTTTAGTGAATTCCCACAGTTTAACGCAAAATATAATTTTCATTCATTCCTTAAAAATGTTTAGTTACCAAAGTTCAAGTTTACTTATTATTGTTTGAAGGGTATTACATTATACATTTTATAAATACAGAACATAGAAGAAAATATACATAAACAATAGTTTTCAGATATAAAGCAGAGGTTAGTATAGAAAAATATTTTTGAGAAAGTCCATAACATTTTAGGTATGTTAATTAAAGAAATTTCCGCTTCAGCTAACCTTCATCAACTTTTTAGAAAAAAAAATTAACATTAATAGCAGCCAATTTTTTCATAGCATATTTAATTGTTCAGATTGTAAAATGTCTAGAAATTTGCATATGCTACAAAATTCGTAATTTTATGCGTAAGCATGGAAGATAACATTATTTAGCCAAGAAGTCTCGATTTTGTCGCGTTTACCGGTTTTTTTCTATCGGGTGTTCGGTTTCCCCATACTGGAATAAAAAAAGTTACTTAAATCTATTTATTTCACTCATTTAGTTGGTATTGTTTGTAACCATATTGCCTATTTCTATTTCTTAAAGTTGCTTTATACAAAGCAACTTATTTTTAAAACATGGTTCCCTCAAATTTTTATTCCAAAATCTAACTACAAACAAAATTCTAACTCTAACAAAGTCCCTTAAAAAGAAATTTTCAGGAATATTTCTGCAACAAACAAAACTAAAATTTGGTCTTGCAACTACCGAACTGCTTAAATGATGAAAACACTAATCTAATTGAGGAATCTGAACTAGCTAAAGTTGGCAATGGAACTTCACAAGTATGCTTCTCGTAGCATTTTCTGTACAAACAAATACGGAGGCACCCGCCTATTGTTTCCACCTGAACTTCTAACGTCGCCAAAAAATGCTCTAAGCAAACTACAGGTGAAAAATTGTCTGTTTTATTGTTTTACAAAGTATTGAGTTACACTTTTGTCCATTTTCATTTATACTTAACCAGTTGCAGCGCATGTTGCGTTCGCAAATAATTTAAGTAAACAAAAAACAGCACTAATAAATCATTAAATATGTATTTGGCCAATTTTATTTTATTAAATATACATTTACAACATTTATTTGGATTGAAATTAAAAAGCTATACAAATCTTCCAATTTAAGACCATGTCAGCACTTCCAATTCTGTTGGTTAGGATTGTTTAGTTTTTGAACGAGGCCATGAAACATTCAAAATGAAGCATTTAGATGGGGCTGATTACTATAATGAAGCATTTTGATGGGCCAAAGCACTAATTGTGAGAATGTGTTTGGTTTTTTGCATCATTTCACGCACACTTTCTCACATTTAGTGCTTTTTAGCTTGTAGGCAAACCGAAATGTCAGTCTGAGATTCCGGTCTTGGTAATAGAGTGTTTTTGGTCAAAACAAGATCTGTATTTATCTTTTAGCTCAAGCACCTACTCTATTTTCAATCAAAGCAAGCTCGGAGTCTGCTCTATGAGCTCAAAACATAATTTTCGAGTTAAAGCCTAGTACGCTGCTGATGCGAAACGAAAATTCCCATACAAAAATGACATGACGAAATCATAAACGAAAAATTTCGCTGTGCTTTTCGTTTTTCAAGCCTAGTACGCTGCTGATGCGAAACGAAAATTCCCATACAAAAATGACATGGCGAAATCATAAACGAAAAATTTCGCTGTGCTTTTCGTTTTTCAGTACGCTGCTGAACGACGAAATGTGACATTTTAGTGGATAGCTGTACTAGATTTCTTAGTACAATTCTCCACTCTTTTCGTTCTCAATTTAATTGCCCAGCACATTAATTGCTTGCGAAATTTTGACGTTTAATTTTTTTATTGAAAACAAAAATTGTTTACTCGTGACTTTCGGTGTTTTGACTTTGATTTATATTTGGTTTAAAATTTAAAATAAAATGGATTTATCTAATGTGTTCCAACACTGCATTTCTGAATCGGAAACTCAGGATGTTATTGGTGATGTGCAAGAAGTGATGAAGACAAGCAGTGAAATTCAACTTCCAGACAGAACTCTCCACAAATATTTTTCCGCTGTGGTTTTCGTTTTAATTTCGCTCTGCACTTGGAGACCGCCGAAAAATTTCGTTTCGCATCAGCAGCGTACTAGGCTTCAGTACGCTGCTGAACGACGAAATGTGACATTTTAGTGGATAGCTGTACTAGATTTCTTAGTACAATTCTCCACTCTTTTCGTTCTCAATTTAATTGCCCAGCACATTAATTGCTTGCGAAATTTTGACGTTTAATTTTTTTATTGAAAACAAAAATTGTTTACTCGTGACTTTCGGTGTTTTGACTTTGATTTATATTTGGTTTAAAATTTAAAATAAAATGGATTTATCTAATGTGTTCCAACACTGCATTTCTGAATCGGAAACTCAGGATGTTATTGGTGATGTGCAAGAAGTGATGAAGACAAGCAGTGAAATTCAACTTCCAGACAGAACTCTCCACAAATATTTTTCCGCTGTGGTTTTCGTTTTAATTTCGCTCTGCACTTGGAGACCGCCGAAAAATTTCGTTTCGCATCAGCAGCGTACTAGGCTTCAGTACGCTGCTGAACGACGAAATGTGACATTTTAGTGGATAGCTGTACTAGATTTCTTAGTACAATTCTCCACTCTTTTCGTTCTCAATTTAATTGCCCAGCACATTAATTGCTTGCGAAATTTTGACGTTTAATTTTTTTATTGAAAAAAAAAATTTTTTACTCGTGACTTTCGGTGTTTTGACTTTGATTCATATTTGATTTAACATTTAAAATAAAATGGATTTGTCTAATATGTTCCAACATTGCATTTCTGAATCGGAAACTAAGGATGTTATTGGTGATGTGCAAGAAGTGATGAAGACAAGCAGTGAAATTCAACTTCCAGACAGAACTCTCCACAAATATTTTTCCGCTGTGGTTTTCGTTTTAATTTCGCTCTGCACTTGGACACCACCGAAAAATTTCGTTTCGCATCAGCAGCGTACTAGGCTTAAAGCAAAGAAATACAAAATGAAGATAATAAATGCATCTCCAGTAACTCAGTAATTTATTTATTCATTCATTCATCTATCGAGTTTTCTCTTACAGATTGCTTAAAACTAATATAAACTTAATTCATATTTACATTTTCACTTAATTGTAATTTAAATACATTTCTTTCAAGACTTATATCTAAATTAAATTTAAGTTCATTAAATAATTTCATACATCTTGTGAATGGTTCATTACAACCGTAATTATATCTATGTAAGGGGATATAAAACAAATGTCTTGATCGTATATTTCTTCCTGGAACATAGATATTTAAGAGATTTAGCAAAACAGGGCATTTTATATGGTAAGACAATATATCATAAACAAACATCACACAATTTACAAGCCGCCGATTTCTCAGCGTAGATAGACTAATCAGGGCACATCTGGTGGAGTAAGTTGGCATTTCCGGTAAATTCCATTTTAATTGTCGAACCATAAATCTAGTGAAAGATTTTTGAACTTTTTCAATTCGATCTTTTGAAACTGTGTACAAAGGATCCCATACTACTGAAGCGTATTCCAAATGTGGGCGGACAAGAGAAGTATAAACTGCTTTAATTGCGTAAGGGTTAGAAAACTCTAAGCAATTTCTTTTTAGAAAACCTAGCATTGAGTTTGCCTTTGCCACTATAAAATCTACATGAAGGGAAAAATTTAGCTTTTCATCAAAAACAACACCAAGATCTTTTACTTCAGATCGTCTTTCCAATGCAGTGTTTGAAATATTATAGTCATATAAAATAGAGGTTTTTGCCCTAGAAAATGAAAAAATAGTACATTTTTTAATATTAAGTACAAGGAAATTTTGTTTGCACCAATCTACTATTTTATTTAGATCGCTTTGGATATTAAGGCAATCATTTATGGATTTTACTGTAGAAAAAAGTTTGAAATCATCAGCAAATAACAAACCCGTTGCATATTGCAACAATAACGGTAAATCATTGACATAAACTAAAAACAACAAAGGTCCAAGATGGCTTCCTTGAGGAACACCCGATGAAACCTTTATTATTTTCGATGAATAGTCTGAAATTTTCACTATTTGTCTCCTATTGACTAAGTAACTGGAGATCCACTGCAGAAGGGTTGAATGAAATCCAAAATGTTTTAATTTTTTTAAAAGCTGCATGATACAAAGGCTATCAAATGCTTTCTGAAAATCCGTGAAGATAACGTCAACCTGACAACCGGATTCTAAAGCATCGGACACATATTTGGTAAACAACGACAAATTTGTAGTTGTTGACCTACCACTTACAAATCCATGCTGACATGGAGATATAAATTCTTTTATATAAAAGTAAATTTTCTTTTTAACAATGAGCTCAAAGAGTTTTGGAATAGCAGAAAGTTTAGAGATAGCACGGTAATTTTCAATTTTATGTTTCTGTCCAGCTTTAAAAATGGGTGTTATGTATGAAATTTTCCAATCATCCAGAAAAATTCCAAGAGAAAGAGATAAATTAAAAATTATTTGAAGTGGCCTAGCTAACGTAAAACATTTTTTGATTACAAAAGAGGGAATACCATCTGGACCCGCATTTAAACTTGGATTTAGTTTTAAAATTCCTTCCATTATATCTTCAATAGATAGAAACAGATTACCCAAATTCATATTTGAAAACGATATTTCTTCATCTTCAGTATCCGGAATAAATGCTGTAGAATGATCTTCATACACAGTCTCAAAAAAGGAAGCAAATAAGTCACATGTAGAAGCTAAATTAGAAGAGATTTGGTTATTGTATTCCATATTAGTAAATACTCCAGAATTTTGTTTTTTTGAATTTATAAATGCCCAAAATGCCTTTGGATTTCTTGTAATTTGCGATTGAATATTCATCATATATTGTTTATACAGAAATCTATTGAGAAAATCATATTCACGACGTAACTGACAGTATCGGTGTCTATCAGTTTCAGATTTCGTTGTTTTAAACTTTTTGAAAGATTTATTTTTTACATTTTTTAGATTTCTTAGCCTATGGTTATCCCAAGGTAATTTAAAAACAGATTTGTTATGAATTTGTGGAACGAATTTCAAAAAACCATCGTACATCAATTGTAAAAAGTTTCCATAAATAAGATCAATTTGTGTTCCAGAAAGAATATATGACCAGTCAAATGAGGATATGTAATTATTTAGTTCAATGTAATTCCCTCTTGCAAAATTAAATTCATTATTAAATACATTAATTGTATTGTACACAGGATTTTTATAAACTCTAAACATAATACAAATAGCTTTGTGAAAAACAGTATTTGCCACTATTGGAAAAATTACTTCACTTACTTCATAAGCTAAATTATTATAAATTAAAATTAAATCAAGAAATCTTTGCATAGAATTACAAACAGTATTTATCTGAATAAGATTTTGTGACAACAAAGAATCAACAAATAAAATTTCATGTTCTTTTTTAACATTATAAGGAATCATAGACTTTTCCTCTTCAGAATAAATCCAATGAATATCACATAAATTAAAATCACCAAGAATACAAGGTATTTGATAATCAAAAAGATTTTCTATTAAATATTCAATATTATTTGCATGCAATTCATAAATATAAGTAGGACTTTTAGGAGGTATATAGCTAACAACAAAAACAAATTCATCATGCAAGCCTAAACCTTTACATAAACTTACAATAACACACAGCTGTTCAATGTTGTCATTTTTTATTCGAAGTTCAAAACGCTGACTTGAGAACTTTGAAAGAACAGCAATAAGCACTCCTCCTCCACGCTGAGTTGAATGTTGATATCGATCCGAACGGTAAACGTTGTAAGAGTCATCAAAAAGTTCTGCTGACTGTATGTGCACATGAAGCCATGTTTCAGTGAGAACAATGACGTCATATTCATGCAATGATGCAGCAAGAAACACCTCTTTTGTTTTCGTTCTAATACCACCAGCATTTTGGTAATAAACAGAGATCGAGTTAGAATTTGTTGATGATGACGATATTAATGATGACGATGATGATGAAGAAAATGATGACGAAGAAGAAGGCGAAGAATGAGAGTGAGAAGGAAAATTAAGATGTTGATGTTGAGTTAGATTGATGACGTGATTAGACAAAATTTCATTTATTTGTTCAGGTCCTCTAACACTGCATTCTCTTTTTTTGGAAAAAAACGGAACAATTTAACATGCACGCTCTGTGGCCAATTCTCCTCCGTTAATGCATTATCAAGAGCTTCTGATGGAATGCCAAGACGAAAGTTTATTGATGCCGATATTGCACAGACAATAAATCAAAAATACATGAAACGAATTGCATCCACTCTTAAACTAGTACTGACCAAAACTTGTCCACCACAACTTCCAACAAAACGGGGTTATTACTTCAAACCCACATATCCTCCTTGGCATATTAGCGTTTGGTATCTTGCAGGCCATTACAACAGCGACAAAGATTCGTGGAAATACTATGGTCTGCTCCGACAGTTTATCCGTTTTGCAAGCTATATCCAATCCAAATAACAACGATGACCTAATATCTGAAATAATGGACCATATCATTAAGTTACCAACCATAAAATTAATGTGGGTTCCCGGCCATACTGGTATATGTGGCAACGAAGAAGCAGACCGTTCAGCTAGATCAACGAAAGATTAACCCGTATACAATTTTAATATCTTTACTAAACGTGACATAACCAATTTCATACGAAATTTAATGAAGACGAAACAGCTAAACGATTGGAGCCAATACCATCACCATTATAAGGAAATCAACAGAGATAGATCTCATCCTCGATACCCAAACATCCCAAAAACGCAAATAACTAATTTTGTTCGCCTAAGACTTGGACACACTTCAATCACACACGAACATCTTCTTAAAAAACTAAACTCTCCCGTATGCTCCTCATGTAACGTAACACTCAATTTACAACATTTGTTAAAAAACTGTACCGAAACAAAAAAAACAATAAATATAATAGAAATCTTAAAAACTGTGTAATTTAAAAAATATCCAAATAATTAATGAACTCATATGTAATCTCCAATATAAAATTTAATTATATTAAATATCAGAGCTAATAGTCTTCGCAGCTAGGCTCTATAAAAAAAAAGAAAAAAAAACTGTAATTACCAGATAGCTTTTAAGTATCTGATAATAAATAATAATAATAATGATAATATTTATTTTCTATCATATTTTATTTTTGAATTGTGTGCTTCAAAAACTCGATACGTTATCCTAGCATCAAGGAATCTAAGCAACTTTCAGTGCTCTGTATGTGTATCATAGTTCACTTCTTACATAATGAGCACATATTCGACATTACCACGAATGATGCAAGGATAATAGAATTTCTCCGACGGTGCAAAAAATGTTTACCCATTGCCAAAATTTTAATGTATGTAACTCACATACTTGTTTCTTTAGAGTTTGAAACTTTTGTATAGAATAAACAATAACAGGCACTTTTACATCTCTTGAACACCGTCGCAATGTTTTATGGCTTTGGTTGTTTGACCTTTAATTTTACAAACAATGTTCTTTCCAATTAGCTACTTGCATTCCTCTCCCTCAAAACAATTCAGACGTAACAACTGCACTTTCAAGAATGCTCATCGTCATCAGTCAAGTATAGAGATTCTTTTTGTAAATGTACATCAAGAATGTGGAATGCTTTTTTTCCTAACGCTTCCACTGCTCTTAAACTTTAAATATGTTAAGGGTAATAATTCTTCCAGTGTGAAATGTTTGCAGTCATAGTTTGCAATTTTGAAAGAAAAAAGAGGTGATCACAATTGGCCAACAAAATTGTATAATTTTTGCACTTTAAGAGCTTTTATTTTGGGATCACGTGAAAAGTAATACCTATGCCAATGCTTTATAATAGATTCAAGACCTAAAACATGGAATTCGTGTATTTGCCGAAGTCATGGAAAATTGTATAAAAAGGATATGGTGGTAGAACTATAGACGTGGCAGCCATTTGGCAGATCAATTTAATCATTTGTGAAATTTAATGAAAAAAAACATCAATTAATTTCTTTTAAAAATACTCATTTTTTTTAAATATACAAATAAATCCTCTTATTTGAAAACCATGCAAAACAAGGATAGAAGCTTGAATTATTGGGCAAATGGAACATTCAAATTCTTATATTTAGAATTAACTAAACACACAAATTTAGACTTTTCTACTAAGGCCAATTTCATATTTTTAACTCCTTCAATTTTATCACATTTCAAACAAAATTAAATATGATAGTAAATATTTATAGAGATTTGATGAAGTTTCTTTTTATTTAATTTATCTGTCTCTATTAATCAAAAGAATTTCAATGGGATTAACAGCTATGGCAAAAACAAGGGGAACAAATATTAATTTTTTGTGAATGTTTTTTAATTTATGGTTTTTAAAAATGAATAAGGAAAAATTAAAAAAAAAAGGAAGACTTGATTTAAACTACAAAAAATATTACATTTTTACAAACAATATACATACATACATAAATTAATTCAATCTGTTGATACATACATACATACATACATATGTATGTATGTAGATTATATTTCGCATTTAGTTGGAATATGTTTATTTAAATTTATATAAATTAATTCTATTTTTAATGGTACTGACATTGTTCTTGAAGAGTTGATTACCACATTTCAGTGACAATTTTCCAAATATTCATTTGTTAGAAAATTTATTGTATGCTCTCTTTAACCTTTCGCTCAATGCAATGGTTCTCATTGAGATTCAGGTAAAGTTATTGAGCATGTCACTCAAGAAAATACATATTTTTCCTTTGAAATCAGAGCTTCGATAAAATAACATAATACAGTGATGGAAAAAATAATAGAAACAAGCTTCGTGTTCATTCTTTTCAACACATAAAAAGGTATTTGTGAAGAGTAGGAAAATAAAAACTACACAGATAGATTTTTAATAATATATTGCTTAAATGCAACAATTTTTTTTTTAATATAATAATGGGAAATAATGATAAAAAGTAAAAGGCGAAAGATTTATTCGACATTGAACAGAAGCCAGCTGAAAGCCTGGTGGCTATGGCTTTATAAAACAAATTAAGTTAATATGTAATTTATTATATGTTAATTAATAATAAAAATAAAAAAAAAAAAAATAAAAAAAAATGATAAAAAGTAGATTTGTGATTATTATGTTGTTTCATCCTGGAAAAAATAATAGAAACAAAATTAGAATGAGAAATTTTTTGTTTCTTGGGCTTTGATTGAATGTTACTCTTTTTGTAGCGAGAAAATAACTTAACGGTAAAAGTATTTCAAATTCTTTGAGTATTTTGTAGTGGCACTCTTATTATTAATAACTGCCTCCACTGTTCACCCCATCGAATTCACCAATTCGGCACATGTCTCTACAGATATGGAGTACCATTCCATTCCCTTTGAATTTTCGACCAGAACTCGTATTTCTTTTTGGTTTTACGATCTCCGATCCCTCGCTTTAGGATGCCCCATAAGTGTTCAATTGGGTTTAGGACGGGGGATTGTGATAGCCATTCCATAACATTGTTTTTGTTTTGTTGCAAGTATTGTTTAGCCAATTTTGAAGGGTGCTTCGGGTCATTATCCTGCATGAACTCTCATTTGATTGGCTCCTCCTCTTCAGTTAATGTTAGCATAACTGAATTTAAAATGTGGACATAATCCACATCGCACATCTTGTCCTTGATCCAAAATATTGGACCTACACCAAATGCTGAAAAGTACCCTCAAATCATTATATTCCCACCACCGTGCTTCACTGTCTTTCTTTGTGTATTTTAAGTTAAACTTCTTGTCTTTTGGCTTTCTCACATAAATTGTTCCATCGGAAGTAAACAAATTGATCTTCGTTTCATCCGACCACACAACGTTATTCCTATAAGAACGGTGTAAGTGTTTGTTTGCAAATGGAAGTCTTTGTATAATAGTTTTCTTGGTTAAAAAATGGCACTTTTCCTGGACTTCTACTAGGAAGACTTTCTTCTATAAGTTGGTTTCTTATTGTGCTAGCTATCACTGGTCCGTTTTTGAGTTGTCTTAAAGAAAGAAATGGTTTCTTCATACATATTCTTACCAATAGTGTATCGAAACGCGAAGAAATTTATCTTTTTTTTCCTCTTGTTTCTTCTTTAGACGTGAATGTAAAGTTTCAAAAAATACTCTTTTCTTCTTGCAATTTCAACCATCACTTTTCCAGCTTGTCCTAGTTTTTTCATCACCTCGCGTTCAAAATAAGTACAATGTAATTCACGACCCATACTTATTAAAATTATAGACAACTTTTAAAAAATTTAGTTAGTATCGAAAATAAAATATTTGACAAACTAATAACCAAACTCAAAAACCCTATTTGCATAAATTTAAAACTGACCCTTAAGTTAGAATAACAGTTAAAATAGCATGTTTCTATTATTTTTTTCCAGACGAAATCATCATTGGTATAAAACTGTTTACCATTAAGTGAAAACAAAAAGTTGTTTCCACAAAACAATTTTGCCATTTGAGAGCATTATAAGTACGATTAAAATATAGAAAGACTAACTACAAAAGACTTAATTGCTAAAAAATATTGTGTATCGAAAATGATGAAAACACATATTTCTATTAATTTTTCCATCACTATATCTACTTGGGGTCGTTGTTTTGCTGAAAACGCTATCTAAGGGTCATATATCATTTGTTAAGGCAACATTCTTAAGTTTGTCAACATATACTACTTTTTCCGAACTTTTCCATATATGTATGTATTATAAAAATTGGATACACGATCGCCCAAAAGAAATAACTCTCCATTAAGTATTATGATCTCTTCGCCAAGCTTAAATATTGATTATGATTTCGGGGTTGAACATTGGCCGACGAACAAATATTTCTCATCATCATATCCGCTTCGGGTACGACTGTTTTCTTTTTCGAAACTTTACTTTTATTGTGCGTCAAGAATTACTGAACGGATATCTTTTCGTTTCTTATAATTTGTTTACCATTTGCAGAACTTCAGTCGAATTTTAATACGTCTCAATTATGCAGTGGTAAAATGACTTCAAGATGTTTCAAGTGCAGTGTTACGCAGCACTTATTGCTATTTGTCATATGTAAACAAAATTATTTGACCCGAGGCGTGGTTAGTGCCAGAGATCTTGGGTTCAATTCCTGCCTGTTCCATTTAAAGTTTTTTCACGGGTGCGAGGAATTGACAAATTTTCCAACAGTAATTCTTTTCATGAAAATGTTTTCTTAAATTATCCGTCCGGATTCGGCTTAAAACTGTAGGTCCCCTCCATTCCTGACAACATTACTCGCACACAGGAGAGTTGTAAGTCACTAGGTTTTAATTCTCAATGGACTGTTGAGCCATCTATTTTTTAAGGAAAATTTAGACATACGAGTAACTGCTAAATGAATCCCAGATTAAAAACACTACGAAAAATTTTACTTTTTTAACCAAACAAAACTATTGGATGTTTTATTTTGTCTGCAAGTGTTCCTTTTATTTTGACCTGCTATGTATTACACATACATATGATTTGTAATGTACTCATAATATTTTGTAATTGAATAGTTTGACAACATACTAACTATTATAAATAGTTATAATATATTTCTCTCAATGGTTTCAGACGGACTCTGAAGTAAAGCAAGGATGTCCTCTAAGTGCCTTGTTGTTTGCACTATTTATAAATGATATCGTCGAATGTCTTCCTGGTGGGATTAGGATCGCCAATACTACGGTTAATGTTCTTCTGTATGCAGATGATCTAGTTATTTTATCAGAATCACCCGAAAATTTGCAGCTTATGATGAACCGACTATCGACGTACTGCAAGACTTGGGGACTTTCTATAAACACAGATAAATCTAAAGCTATGATTTTGTCTAGGTACTCCCGCAGAGAAAATGGAGAAAACTGGTTTTTTAATGGAAAACGCATAGAAATCACAAAGGAATATAAATACCTAGGAGTAAAACTTAATTCATCGTTGGATTTTAAAAACCACCTTTTAGAAAAAGCAAATTCTTCGCAAAGCTTACTTAATATAACATGGAAGAATATTTTTTCAAAACAAAACGTACTCTTGTCAGCAAAATATAAAATATTCGAATGTGTTGTAAAGACGTCGCTCTTTTATGCCGCAGAGATTTGGGGAATTGATGAATTTGAAGAAGTGGAAAAATTCCAAAGAAATTTTTTGAAAAAACTCTTTAATTTACCCAAGAGAACTCCTAATTATGCAGTTTACCTTGAAACTGGTCTGTCAAAACTGTTTACGGAAACTCTTAAGATCCAAGCAGACTATTTCTTAAAAGTTGTTTCCTACCCGGATACTCGTTTGACCAAAAAAATGCTTCTTTATGAATTAAGAAATAAGGACTGGTGGGCTATGAAATGGCAGAACATAGGTGCTACTCATGGAGAAGTTATTCAATGGGATTTTAATAATGTAATACAACTTAAAGAGCAAATGTACAAGATAATACAAAAACATGAGGACTGTGTCCGGGAGGCATTAGTAACAGAGGCTCGTGAGTCTGAAAGCAGAATCATATACTCGCAGCTTGATTACAATCTCCTCAATGAAAACTACTTTCAAGACAGATTTAATTATAAAAAAATATCCTTAATATTTAAATCGAGATGTGAACTCCTAAATTTAAATGGCAGCCCATATAATGGAAACTATTACCAATTTTGTACGCTGTGCAATTTTCAAGCAAAGGAAGACTGTTTCCATTTTATTAGTATTTGTCCAGTTTTGAGGCACGAAAGAGTAAGGTTTTTAGGGAAATCAAGCTTAACGTTGAAAGAAACAGTAAAATTACTAAATGGTTCAGATTGGAAAATGCTTTATAACTTTGTAAATGAAATTTATAAATATAGAAACTTATTGATGACTGAATTCTCTTAATTTAAATATTGTAAACTATAAAATCACTTTTTGTATTTTTGCCATTCGAGCTGACGGCTAAGCCAAAGCTTAAAAAAAAAAAAAAAAAAACATTATTTATATTTATACACTGTAATCGAATGATATGAAAATAAAATGAACTACTTACTTACTTACTTACTTACTTAGTTATAATAAAGCTTTATTAAGACGTGTTAGCTTTACTCAAGTAGAAGGACTGTTTAACTCCAAAGTAAGAAATGTTCCTATTATTTTGGCCACAGCTATGCAACAGGCGAAAATACGGACTTTTCATTAAATCTATTGAATTTTATTTCCTAATCCAGAATTTTGTGTGTACATGTTTTCTTATAGAGCCGCCACAAATTGTATGATTTTGCGAATATTGTGTTTGCTTCCGTAAACCAAGTGAATCTAACCATTCAAAATCCATTTTCCTCATCAGGAAAAATTACTTTAAAATCAAATTTTCAAACAAATGCTTTAAAAACATATTTAAAGACTAAATGATACTTTTTTTTTTAAAAAACTTAGTAATCTCCAATTAATCTTCATATTTTTGTCGTCAAATCTTAGGGAAGTGAAGCACGATTCTTTGTAGAATTTCACAAGTTTTTGACACTATTGTCCAAATCATCGCAGCTAATTTGGTTCAATCTATTGTTAAATAAGCAACACAAACATTCTACTATGCCTATTTGGCAAAAAAAAATCAAAATTCAATTAAAAGTTTTATCGGAAGAAAGCTGTTTAAATAATTCATACGACAACAAATTTTAAGTAGATTGTTTCCAACGGCAAATAATAATAATTTTTATAAATATAAATTATGTGTAATCGTTTATATTACACCTTGTAACTTGTCTCTAAAACTCATCTCCCCTTTTCACCTTTCACTGCACCTGTTATCAGACAAATTAGTTTACTAATAAACTAACCGAGTAAACAATGCAAATCCCATTCGTTGCAAAATAATAAACAAAAAAAAAAAACAAACTTCCTTATCTTGAATAAATGTTTTTGTTTATTCAGATTTTAACAAAAACACTTAACAATTTTATGTTCACGGTCAACACTGTGGTTGTTTGATGACACAGAGAAGGGTAAGGGGGATAAGGTTCTAACGCACTTGCAACTAGCAACGAGCTTAACTTGTAGGTAATCTTTCAAACCCCCCTCAAAAAGGTGTGTTAAAAGATAAATAAATAGAAATTTAAACTTACTATCTTTCTTCTTGCCATAACTGGAGAGCATTGGCAGCGTTTGAATGGGCTGTTCGCTGCTATTACTGCTTTCGGCATTGTATCTGGATCTGTGTTGTGTTGCTGGAGCCACTGCTGTTGTTATTGCAGCTGATCGCTCACGGACACTGCTGGCTCTTGTCGGAATAACCAAACCTGTGAGGGCAGTAGGTGTTGTTGTTGGTAATGTTGATGACGATATATTTCTGTAACCACCACTGACGATAGTAAGGGTTCTGTTGTTGTTGTTTTCACTTCTGTTGCTGCTGATAGTGGCACTAACTCGAGATAGAGGCGTGGATACTTCACTGGAATTGGAAGTTGCCGTCGCCGTCGTCGTCGTCGTGGCTGTTGTTGGTGTGGTACCCCTGGGATAGCCTACATTGGGAATAGGTACATTTAAGTCAGTTACTCCGATGGGAACAACTCCTTGCGTTAACCCACCAAAAACAGTCAAGGGCTGTTGCAGAGCCACCACAGCGACACACAGCCGCAGCAAGGTGTTTACCATCGCAAATGTTGATGGTCTTTCTTGAGATATTCTTCTTTTAGAATACATTTTTTTCATTCTAAATATATAAATATAACTTAAATTCTTCGCGAAGGAGGGAGGCAACCACGATTTTAAGAGGCACAACCACGAAAAACCAAGAAAAATCTCAAAATCACGCGTTTCCCTGCTTCCAAATTTGATTTAAACTTAAACAATCAATAATCTGTGTATTTTCACATTCAACTCGAATCACTTTGTAAAATAGAATCATTTTATTTCTTCACCAATCAATGGATTACAAAATATATGGACTCTAATTAAAACAACAAAATAAAACAATATCATAATAAGAAAAATATAAAAACAGGGAAAAATATTAAAGGAATTCGCAAAAGCAAATTCGTTCGTTCGTTTTGTTCTTGGCCAATAAGGATTTTATTTTGTGGGTTGTTTTTGGCGATTATCACGTGAGATTTTGTTTGGATTTATGCTTCAGGAAGCATTTTGAATGTTTGATTGAGGGATTTTTGCATAGAATTGGTTATTTCAGAGCGGGTAAGTTTGTTTTTTTAAATGAAATTGAATTTGTTAATCACATAAATCGGGAAAAAAACACTTTTTTTGAGAGAAAAGAACAACCGTCCATCACCAAAATAATTCGCCATTTTCTTTTATTTTTGACACCGACCCGATATCAAGGCGAATGAGTAAGAGAGAAAGAGAAATTGTGAAAAGGAGAATGAAGACAAAAGTGACAGTTGGGTTTGGGTTGTTCATGTTGATGAGTTCGGATGAGGGCGAAACTACATCGTTGGGATGTTTGCAATGTCGATTTAAAAATGTCAGTGGTTTTTCATTAATCCCTCTGCTTACTTTTCACCCAAGCGGAATATTTGATTATTTACCTTATCAATTCTTATTTAATTTTTCAAGCACGTAGCAAGTAGTTTAAATTTCTCGTTCGTTAATTATTTTACAATTTAAGGTTATAAACATAATATTGGTAGTTTGACATATCAACAATTTCTAATAACCGTCTTATGCACTCCATACACAGTTCAACTTGTCTTTCAATTTAATGTCAATTTCATCAAATCAAATCGTGTGTGGGCTTGAATTTGATTTTTTTGAAGGTTGACGATTGAGTTGGAAGAAAATCAAAAGATTTTGAATTTGTTCAAGTTGATGTGAATGTTTTTAACTTAGTTAAGGTGTGTGTAGGCAAGTCATTTGATTTACTGTCAAACCAAACGCATTCCATCTCTTTCTTACCAAGAAATTAAAGTGAGATAAAAAAACAGAGACATGAATAATCTCAATAGAATTATCTCTGTGGTCATGTCTGATGTCTTGTCTCTGGTTTCGGTGTGCTTTGCTTGTTATTTTTTTTTTTAAATAAATTAAAAATGACTCAAACAGCAAATAAAAAATGTTGGAAGGAATTGTTTGAACTTCTCCAGCAGCATCCCACGCTTTTGAAGATAAAAAGCA
This sequence comes from Eupeodes latifasciatus, assembly GCA_920104205.1. NCBI lineage: Eukaryota > Metazoa > Arthropoda > Insecta > Diptera > Syrphidae > Eupeodes > Eupeodes latifasciatus. Next base: position 6,296,974 of record OV049925.1, on the reverse strand, counting down.
ATGAATACAAAAATAAACTAAAATAAAGCCAAGCTTGGAATGTGTTGCTGGAGAAGTTCAATGAAATAGAACCCGATGGAACAATAAAATTACAAATTTCAAAACATCCTACCACCGGGAGCTGAAGCTTGTAAAGAACTCCATGAAGTCAGGTGCAGGAGAAGACGACGTCCACGTACCCACTTTGTGGTACTTCGACGACTTCGACTTCTTGCGAGACCAGGAGGAAGCATCGGAAAGTATTTCTACTCTTGATGACATGGATGAATTTAAGGTAAGTAAATACAATGGCCCTGAGTAATAAACAATTTTTTTTTGTATGGGATAAACTCGGCTTTAGGCAAAAAATTTGTTTATTACTGAGGGCCAATAAGTGTGGGCTGCAAAGTGCAAAAATGTATTTACTTTATTATTTGGTGAAATTTATTTTCATTTTAGGAAATTCCATCCAAGCGAACAAAGAAGAAAAGTAGCTGCGATGAGAAGAATAAGTTCTTGACAAGGCATGTATGCACCTGGATTCCCTGAAGGAGAAGGACGAAGCTGGTGAAGATGAGTCGGAAGTGTATGCGAAGTCGTGGGCCTGTTCTTATAGGAAAATAGATGAACAGCAGAAAATGTATGCCAAAAAAGCCATTGAAGAAATTTGAATTCTCGGTCAACTGAAGCAGCTGACAATTAATGCAGTGAACACCAACACACCACAACCATTAAGATTTTTCTCGCCACATAAGATTTTTACCTTCCCCAGCTACAAGCTCTTCAAACCCTTGGGGCACAAGTTAATCGGCTTGAATAAAATTTCAAAGCGATGTGCGAGGATGCCAAACGCATTTTTAAGCATCTATTGAAATTTAATTCCTGTGGAGAAATTTGCATTCGTGAATATGGCTTCATTATGTATGTACTCCTTCAATGGGAAAGCGTCATCCGCTACAAAAACATAAGGCAACTTTTCTCCACCTGCCATTAGCTCTTCCGCAATTGGAATGTTAAGGGAATCGGTCTCCAACATTTCTGCAAATTTAGTGTATGAAAAAACTCCACCATCAGAAATTCGTCCATTTTTTCCCACGTCAACCATTAAGAATTCACTATTTGCATTGACAACAGCCATCAGGACTATGCTAAATGCTTTCTTATAGTTGAAGTAGTATGATCCCGAATTTGGTGGCTTCTTTTTTTTCGACGTGCTTGCCGTCGATAGCCCCTATACAATGGGGGAACGCACTTTACTTACATTGAGAAATTTTTCGGATTCAATTTTCCATTCAACCAGAGTTTTTGGTACCTAAAATTTTGTAGAATTAAATCAAACAAAATAAAAATAAGTTCTCTAAAAAATATAACCTTTATATATTCATTGAGTACAGATATTATGGTCTCACACGTTTCTATTACTATTTTCCCAATTGCTTGAGGGGACACAGTATAGAAAAATTTGAGATCCTCAAAATCATTTCCTTTGGTGAGGTACCTTAATGTAATTAGAAGGCGTGTTTCTGGACTTATTGAATCTCGCATAAAAGTGTCTTCTTTTTTGATTAATGGAGTTACTTTATTCATCAGTTCCTGAAAGGCTTCTGCATTTATTCTGGTAAAATTCAAGAAATCATTTAATTCATTAGTTTTAATTTCCATTATTAATTTTTCATTCGAATTTTTTTTTATCTCTTAGCCATTCTTTCATCCAAATTCTTTTTATTTTTACTTCTTCATCGTCATATAGGCACTCTGCAATAATTATTAATGCCAATATTTTTCTTTTTTCAGACATCTTGATTCGATTAAATGAAATTTTTTAACGAGAAAAAATGATGTTTTGACAGTTGAAGCAGAAGTCTTTCAACAACGTTTATGTAGTGTGTGGCGAAGCATCAATTTAGTTGACAACTAAATTGAAAATAAAATTGAATCGTGTATGAAGTGCTTTTAATGATCCAAAGTCCAACAATTTATAAAACGAAGCTTCATTAATAGCTAATTATTATTTACTGTGAGAAACAATATCATTCAAAATGTCGCTTCTTATTGTAGCATAAGATTCTTTTGAGATAATTTTTAACACTTTTTGACTGGTGTCTGGCCCGAGTGAATTTAGTTTATAATGTTTCTAGAGTTCGAATTAACACGGTCTTTTACGTCGCACTACAGAAAAAATCGCATGATTTTAGTTGCCAATTGATGTGCCCAAAGCGTGAAAATATAGTGATCAGGTAACTTCTCTTGCAATAAAACCATAATATTGTTTATGTTTTGTACCTTATTCCTCCATCTTGTTGGAACCAAACAATGTCGAAGTGAAGATCTTCGATCGCCACGAAATCGATAAATACGGATTATCAGTAATAGTTCCACTTGTAGCAGCACTTTTTTTCGACTGAGTGGTGCATTAAAGATGAGGCACTGCCTTCCCACACGTGAAACGCTTCAAATTTCTTTACAATTTCACCAATTTCTTAAATATTAGGTCAATTATGATTAAAATTCAAATAAAAGAACAAATAATCTGCTATTTAGTGCAAAAATTCTGTCTAACAATTCACAGATCTTTTGAGTAAAAGTAAATGCCTTTCCTAACAACTAAAATGGCGTAATATTTTGGTTTTTAATATGTTCAATATTTGTTCACGTTTTTTGTTTCGTTTAAAATATTACCAATTCAAAAACAAAACATTGGTATTGTTAAGTAGACCCATATTTATTTATAAATTAATAAACATTACATTTTTAACCATCCATTTGAACTGTATCTCCTCTTTATATATTCCTCTTCGTAATTTGTGTCTTCTATTATTTCTTTAATTGTATCCTGTTTCCGCAAAACAAGTGCAAAAGCTCCCTTAACAAAGAAAAGTCTGTTAATAAATTGCTTTTGTTTTATTTATACTTTGTACTTACATAATATAATATTTTGTCATTCCTTCGCCATATTTCCGCTCTAAATTTTTCAACATCAGCTTTCCTAGCTTCAAATTGTGATGCTTGTTTATCGTTTTTCTCTTTTAAACCAACTTTTTTTCCAACAAGCTTTGAGTTTTGAAAGCGATTTCTAGCAAACTAAAAGGAAACATACGTGAAAATGGACATAGTAGAAAAAAGGTAAAATTAAAAACAATTCAAACTTACAGTTTTTATGCAGCAAATTCCAGTCAAATTCATATTCTTCGTCAAAAACTTGATCATGTTGTTTCTGCTGTCAATATATTTTTCTCAAATACTTTTTTTTTAATTTGTTATATTTTATTAAAAAAGTATTCGATTTTTGATATAAAAACCAACAGACAGTACGATTAACTATAGTCGAGTAAAAAGTACATTCAATTTTATTGAGTAAAGAAAATGATCACTCCGGTCACTTTCGAAAATACAGTTAGACCGTTTCCAACAAATTGCTCTTATTATATAAACCTTTTTCTTAAGTTTACTTTCCCTAATTGCTTTTTTCATTATCTCTCTCTCTTTCTTTCGCATTAGTCCTAAATCATTTTACTTTCCCGAATTGCTTTATTTTTATTGCCCTAGTCCTTGATTCACTAATTATTATTCGTGTTTTATGAGTTGCATCAAGATTAGTTGACACTGGATTAGATGCTTTAAGCTGCTTGAGTGCAGCTTCTCTGCAGGTAAGATTATTTTTCAACAGTCAATTTCTCACCCTCTAATTACCGACCGATTGCACTTACGTCCCTTCTTTCCATGGAAACGATGATTAATTTTCAGCTTAAGAAATATCTTGAGCAACGGAAGCTTCTTAATGACCGGCAATACGGCTTTCGTAGCAATAGGTCCACTGGTGATCTCATGGTTCATCTCACCGAACAGTGGAACAAATCTTTACATCGTTTTGGCGAAAGTAAGATTATTGCACTTGATATTTCAAAGGCATTTGATAAAGTCTGGCATCTTGCTCTCTTATCGAAAATGCGTGCTTTCGGTATCAACGAATCTCTTCTTCGTTGGATTAGAAATTTTCTTTCGAACCGTTCAATACAAATTGTTTTGGATGGATTCAAGTCTGAAACCCATAAAATAAACGCTGGTGTGCCCCAGGGCTCCGTTTTGTCTCCGACCCTCTTCCTCATTTTTATAAATGATTTCCTGTCTGCCACTTCTAATCCATTACATTGTTTCGCTGACGATAGCACTCTTAGCTTTTCATATTCGTTTCCAGACTCACAACCCTCCTCTTCGGATGTGGAACTGCAACGGCAAAATATGATTAGCTCATTAAATTTCGACCTACACAGCATTGTACAATGGGGAATAAAAAATCGTGTGGAATTTAATGCTTCGAAAACGCAATGCTGTCTTGCATCGTTAAAGCGAGATAAACCCTCTTTGCCACTATCTATGAGTGGCACTTGCATCAACGAAACGGAAAATCTCGACATCCTAGGAATGTGCATCAGCAACCACCTTTTGTGGAGCGATCACATACGCGATGTTGCCAAAAATGCCGCAAGATGTCTAGGTTTTTTGAGATGTTGCAAGAAATTTTTCTCTCCGTCTGATCTGGCTACAATCTACAAAACCTATATTACGTCCGAAACTTGAATATAACTCTCATCTCTGGGCTGGTGCTCCAGTAACTTATTTAAGCCTCTTGGACAGTATTCAAAGAAGAGCTTTTAAAATCATTGGTGACATTAACATCATCAACTCGCTTACGTCACTCGAACATCGACGCAAGGTTTCTTGTCTCACTCTTTTTTACCGTTATTTTAACGTACTATGCTCTAGTGAAATAGCCAGTTGCATTCCTCCCCTTAAACAATTTAACCGTAATACCCGCGCTTCTAAGAATGCCCATCAGTTAACCCTCGAGCCCAACTTCGGCCGTACTATGAAGTACAGAGATTCATTGTTTAGCCGTACTACGCGAATGTGGAACGCCTTGCCACGCTCTATCTTTCCCTATCATTACCAATGTTCAGGAGTTCAAAATCAATGTACACCGACACCTCCTATCCAACCCTTCCCTCTTTTCCTAATGCTCACACTGTGTCTTTGGCATATTAAAGGTATACAAAACCTTTTTAGTGTTCGCTAATTATAAAAAAAAGGATTTATCAATTTTGTGGTGTTACTATCGGGTGATTTTTTAAGAGCTTGAGAACTTTTTTTAAAAAAAAAACGCATAAAATTTGCAAAATCTCATCGATTCTTTATTTGAAACGTTAGATTGGCCCATGACATTTACTTTTTGAAGATAATTTCATTTAAATGTTGACCGCGGCTGCGTCTTAGGTGGTCCATTCGGAAAGTCCAATTTTGGGTAACTTTTTCGAGCATTTCGGCCGGAATAGCCCGAATTTCTTCGGAAATGTTGTCTTCCAAAGCTGGAATAGTTGCTGGCTTATTTGTGTAGACTTTAGACTTGACGTAGCCCTACAAAAAATAGTCTAAAGGCGTCAAATCGCATGATCTTGGTGACCAACTTACCGGTCCATTCCTTGAGATGAATTGTTCTCCGAAGTTTTCCCTCAAAATGGCCATAGAATCGCGAGCTGTGTGGCATGTAGCGCCATCTTGTTGAAACCACATGTCAACCAAGTTCAGTTCTTCCATTTTTGGCAACAAAAAGTTTGTTAGCATTGAACGATAGCGATCGCCATTCACCGTAACGTTGCGTCCAACAGCATCTTTGAAAAAATACGGTCCAATGATTCCACCAGCGTACAAACCACACCAAACAGTGCATTTTTCGGGATGCATGGGCAGTTCTTGAACGGCTTCTGGTTGCTCTTCACTCCAAATGCGGCAATTTTGCTTATTTACGTAGCCATTCAACCAGAAATGAGCCTCATCGCTGAACAAAATTTGTCGATAAAAAAGCGGAAACACATTTCGAACCGAACACTGATTTTGGTAATAAAATTCAATGATTTGCAAGCGTTGCTCGTTAGTAAGTCTATTCATGATGAAATGTCAAAGCATACTGAGCATCTTTCTCCTTGACACCATGTCTGAAATCCCGCGTGATCTGTCAAATACTAATGCATGAAAATCCTAACCTCAAAAAAATCACCCATTATAAATTAACAATATAAACTGTTCGCACAAACACTATTGTCTATTTTTTGATGACTATCAGTAGTTTTCTTGTCCGAGTCCTCAAAAACATTAAATTCCGACTGTTTTGGTGACGCACAATCAAATACGAATATTCATGAAAATCAAAGAATCCAATAGAAGAATAGAACAGTCAAAGTTGACATTTGATATCGTTCTAAGTCTACTCATAAGGATAAGATCCTGTAATCGGTATAAATAAATAAATAAATAAAAATAACATTAGGTGAGTTGACAAATAAGAATATGCTTAATTTTTGTATCTTCCTTTAAAATGAAACGCGCTTCAGGTTTGACAAGAGTTTATTAATATTTTCAAATATATTTTGTCAAACAACTAAAATATCAAAATATTTTTCGTTCACCCATCATATTTGACAACCCGTTCACATTTTTAAATTACAGTTAATCAAACCACATATGTCAACATATTTGAGAATCACATCGGAATTTGTTTTGAGAAAATTGCAAGCCACAGAGATGATTAAAAAATAAAATAGATCTGGTAACTCCCTTGTTTTCTGAATGTCAAAATTAAAAATGGCTACCCAAAAAAGAGAACACCATACCGGCTTAACTCCGATAAACAAAATGCAACTAACAAATACAACACTATATACACTCTTTCATCTGTCAACTTGTAAAAAAACCAGCACCACAAAAATTTTATTTCCGAACAAAAAAGTATAATTTCTTTTAAAATTTTCACAAATATTTGAATGAAAAAACCAATTAAACTTCCATAATCATCTCATTTACAGTATAATTAATAATTTAACATAAAAATGGCAGACTTGGACGATGCAGTCGAGTTGCTATTTTTTGATACATTTTCCCATGAAGTTAATTCGGTAAAATAAAACACAAATTATAAATCTTGAAAAATCTTTAATTTAACTCGAATTTCTTTATTCAAGGATATAAATCTCGATTTAGTGCAGTTTCCAAAACCAGTGTACATCACTCAGGTGCGTATTATTCCACTGGGCGCACGGGTACAGGCCGACTTTCCCGGAGGAGTCCGTTTGGGCGCAACTAATCCCTCGAAGTTCGGCATTGAATTCTTCGTTAATGATCTGGGAATGCCAGGAGCGTCGACATTCGAGAACCTTGGTAGTCTCGAATATAACCAAAACGATTGCATCCACTTGGAATGCCATCTCGAGAAGATTCCCACTGATGGCCTCGTCCTGAGAGGCTGGTACAGTACAATAACTCTGGCGGTCTATGGGACGCTAACAAATGCCACCGTAGCCGATCAGATTGCCAGTCCACCTCGTGAGCCAAGTGAGCCGCCCGCTCCCGAAGAAGTTCTCCTTATTCCCGAGGAGGAGCCCATAAAGATCGAAAAGGCAGACTGGCGACCGGAAAACCTTCCCTTTGAAGCGGGTGCCATGGAAGTGGAGCAGTTCGACGTCGTCCAGAGTCCATCGGTGGGTAGTTTCCAAGAACCCGACGACACAGGCGTGTACAAGGCCGATGTGAGACTGCGAAAAACTTCTCATTCTTCAGATCGAAGTGGAACATCGAGAACTCGCACTCACTCCGAGAGTCACGAACGCGATGGTTACACTCGCCAAAAACCGCGAGAATGGTCCAGAAGCCCAGAATATCGACAATCTGGACGACGCACCAGATCCAGTGGAGGCGATGCCTCCCACAAATGGCCACGAACTCCCCCACTTGACTCGCCCATCCGCCCGAGGTCCCCTGATGTCATGGAAAGCGACGAATTCAAAGCAAAGTTGCCGGCTGACCCCCAACCAGCAGTGGAGGAGGAGGAAGAGCAGTTCGAGCCGATCCTCAGTGATGATGAGATTCTGGGTGACGATGACGACGCACAGGAAATCGAAGACGAAATCGATATCGAGGCTGCGATATTCGAGAGAGCAATTAAGATCCACAATCCCTTCAAGACGCCCCTGGACAGATTCGATGTCAACCTGCATGACTTGTACTCCAAGGACCTCGAGAATTTCGGCCTTCTGCTGAATAAACTCAAAGTCCAAACTAAGATGGACGACTTTCATCTTTCCAGCGTCGACGAAAAGGAGAGTCTAGTGTTGATCTCAGAACAGCTGATCAATCAGCTGCTCCACTTCCATCAGACCTTCCGCCGGAAGACCTTCATCCTGAATGCATTTTTCCATGACAAGCCAGAGAACCTACAGCTGATTGGGCAGCTTCTCAAGATAGCCCTGAGTTTCGAGTGCGCCTGCCTTCAGCCTCAACCCGCCTACAAGATTCGCCACATAAAAACTGGAGTCCGACTGATCGAGCTCCTGTCGCCGAGCAAAGACATCCTCAACCAGCTGCTCGTTGAGCAGAGTCTGGACCCGTTTGCCCAACTCTTTGGTCTCTACCAACAAGAGTACATGGCCCTGTCGATCAAGCTTATGGTACTGAAGGCCATCTACGCCCTCTTAGACACCAAAGAGGGCGTCCAAGTGTTCATCAACAATGGAAAAATCAACGGCTATCAGCATTTGTTGACGAACCTTCTCCAGACACCGCTGACTCGAACGAAATTCGCCCTCAAGTCGATTGTCAAGAAGATGAACCTCTACGAGGCTCTGCAGAATATCCGAGAAGATGTCACCAAGCAGTTTGTTCTCGCGGATTCATTTGACGTTCAGCTCTTCACTGAAATTGAGCTCGCAATGGGTGAAGTCATCTCGGCGCTGAACTCCGACGTCCTCAGCTACCACCAGCCAAAGAGATTCCTGCCGGTCTCGAAGAAGTTCGAAATCGTCTACGACACCGCAGCCATGAAGAGCTACAACAGCATGATTGAGTCGTTCTTCAGCATCCATTCGCTGTGTGAATCGATTCTGTTGATCTTCAGCAACAAAAGTGTGGTTCCACCTTCGTTGGTCACGAAGACAATGGATTTGCTGGAGGCCATGATGAAGACTCACGTGGGAATCGATTATTTCGTCGATGATTGCTTCGAAGTCAGCCAGGCTCTGGTTACTTGCCTCTTGGAGGATCCACAATTTGTGGAATCTGAGGAGGTGATTCCCGAGGAGGAGGAGCTGGACGATGATGAATTGAAGAAGGGGAGCGACCTCAACCACTTCCAGAAACTCGGTTTGGCTTTAGCATTCCGGATACAAACTCGATACCACATCGATGCGATTGTCTATACACCTCTGGTCCCTGAGGAGGCCAACTTCCTGGCCACCCACCTCCACGAGCTCTACAGCCAGACCTGTTCGAATCCATCTCGCGTCCATACCGTCGAGACCATCGCCCGCAACAACTACTTGGAGCCCATCATAAAGCTGATTGAGAAAGAACGTCGCCAGCAGAATTCCCCTGGTGTCAAGTACAAGTCTCCAGTTCTGAGCTATGCTGTGGATATGGTCGACTGTTGCGTTCGGCATTGCGATAATTTGGACTACTTGGTCGAACATGGAACAACTATTCTGGAATTGGCCAAGAACCATGAGAACTTTGAGCCATCTGTGTCGGCAGTGCTGCAGGAGATGTACGTTTATCTGAAGCCCCTCGAGAGTGTGAATATCTTCGCCTACGACGACATCACTCCATTGGTCGAGGTCATAACTCGCAGCCTGGAGTACATCACCACATTCCCCGGGGACCTGATCATGGGTTTGCGGATTCTGCGCTATCAGTGCATCGGAGGGGGCAAGACTGCAGCCAGTGCCGAGACCACGGAGCTGAAGCATCGCTTCATGGCGTTGCAGTTCTATTCAGCCGATGGGGTGATGACTCTGTTGCACATCCTCGAGAAGCTGTGTCAGTATTTTGAGCAGCCAGGGCTCCATGCTCCGGCTCTGATGACCATTCAGGGAGTCCACTGTTGCCAGATAGTTCTGCCGACGTTGCAGGTGTTGAGGGAGATGCTGACATTTGGAATCCAATGCCGAGATGTCCAGTACAAGGACCTCACGTCGATTGAGCATCTCATGAAGACCTACTTCCTGATGCACTACATTCCCGGAACGAGTCAGGCCTTTGAAGAGTCACTAAAGATCAAGGCGGAGATCTTGAAGATCCTCCTGGCGTATACTCAGCCGAATGAGGAGGACGAGGAATTGTTGCACAAGAGTCTGTGGACTCAGATGATTCGAGAAGTCATCAAAGCTATTCTCTCCGGACCGTCGACTTTTATCCCCGGGCTCCAAGTGGTGGCGGAGTTGCTGCCATTGCCTCTGCCATTACCAATCACTGGCCAGTTGCAGGACTCACAAATGCAGCGAATGCTCACCGAACGGAAGCTGTGGTCGGCTCATCTGCACCCGGAGAGCGATCGTTTGGCGTTGATGATCGAAACCATTTGTCCGACTTCGTTCCCCCAGTTGTCCGATTTGCTGACCAGAGTTTGTCTGCAATTGGCCGACTTAGCTCCAAATATGACGCTTCTAGTTTCAAAGACTCTAACCGAGATGTTGTGCGCTGAAGGCCCAACCGGAGCCGGTTTGGCGAGGATTCTCAATTTTTTTGCACAACTTACTTCGTACGCATCGATCAAGAGTTCAGCTTTGTCCATTCTTTCGGGAAAGCTATGGGAGCTTTTCCAGGGTGTTCTGATAAATCCCGAGGATGGGGTTACTGAGCTGAGTTCGAAGTGCCAGGTGGCAGTTCATAGAATCCTTGAAAATTTCTTTGACTCGGAGATTTCTTTGATCTCGCCATATTCCACTTCGTTGCTGGAATTGAATTTGGCATCGGCTCTGCCTCCAAGGGAGCTCATCCCAAAGATCATCGAAGCTATTTTGAATAATTTACTGAATGCCGAAGTCACTGGGACGGTTACGGTGGCTGCCTCGAGGAATCTGATCATTCTCACGGAACATGAGTAAGTAGAGAGTTCCAAAACTTAAAATTTGTAAAAAAGGAACTCTCAAGCTTCTCTGGATTCGGGTTTTTTGACTCGATTTTCTGGAACCTCACTAATTTATGTATTCTTTTTTTCTAGCATCACGTTCTATCATCTCCGTCAGGCTCTTATGTCCAAGCGTGAAGAATTCCAAGGCTGGTTAAAGAAAATCCTCGAAATCAACGAGAGTGCAACGTTCCACGGTCTGCTGGAGACTATTGTGCTCCTTATTCGTGGCCTAACCCACATTGACAACTCCACAACGGACACAACTATTCCCAATCGAACTCTAAAGATGACAACAGCCGAGCTGACAAGTTTGCTGGGCTACAAAAAAGACAGCGAGGAGCAACCCATCCTCAAAAGAATCAAATCAATTCTAGAAAAAGTCGAGCCACCCAGTGAATCGCTGATGGCTGACATTGAGAAGAACATAACTGAGTTGGAGACCTATGAGCCAACTGAGAGCGATGCTTCATCCCCGGAGTCCATAAACGAACCCCATCTACCCCAGACTGAGGGCATTGTCACACAGTATGCCGCACGGCCAATTTTCACCATCTACGAGTCCAACGACGATACTCAGCTCTGCGTGCAGTATTGGTTGGATCCTTTGCGCATCGACACTCTGACTAAGGAGGATCTGGCTCTTTGCGAGCGAGTGACCTCAGATATGGCCGAACTGGTCACCACTTTTCTGCCATCGGAGACGAATCTCTCATCGGACTGCAAGCGAGTGCTGCATTTGTCGGCTTCGCCACAATCGAATCGTGAGCGAACACCAACGGCTCCTTGTTTCCGCACTCGGCGGGTAGAAGTCGAGCCGACTACTGGACGTCCTGAGAAGAAAATCTATATCACCCCAGTTCGTGGAAGGGGATTTGCCAGGGCGCCTCCATCTCGAGGGGATTTGTTCCGTTCCCGGCCGCCAAACACTTCCCGACCACCATCACTGCACGTTGACGACTTCTTGGCTCTGGAGACTTGTGGCGCACAGCCCACCGGTCCGACGGGCTACAACAAAATCCCATCTCTTATGCGAGGATCACGAGTAGGACGAAATAGAGGCTCACGCATTTCCAACGCCGGCAGCGGACCGTACAGGTGAGAATACTCTTGAACGTAGAATTCAATTCCTTCTTTTAAAGAAAATCCAAACCCCACAGAACCGCGTCGCCATCGCCATGGGATGCTTCCCTGGCTCCACCGCCGCCACAGCACTTCCGGACGGCCACTTCCGAGCCAGTGGTGACGCCACACTTCAGCAGCGATCCACACTACTCGCAGTCGCATTTCGGAGGACAACGCTCTCGAGGACGCGGCCGAATAAGAACCTATTTGCGATAGGCAACAAAAAGAAAACAAAGTTTCTTTTTTTATTTTGTTCTTCTCTTGTTTTTTAAAAATTCTTTAAATAAAGAAAAAAATATATAAATTTTATTTCGAGGAAAAGATTTCATCTTCCGTTACAACAAAGTCTAAGATCACATCGTGCTCCGCCAGGGGCAGTTCATTTTCAGGCACAAGTTGCTCCTTGAAGGCGATTGCCATTCGAGTTGTCTTTTTGTTGGGATATGTCTCGGAATGTCTTTTGAAGTATTTGTCATAGAATCCCATTCCATGACCTAAACGTCCACCTTTTTTGGTAAATGCAACTCCAGGAACTACAAAGAGGTCAATGCCACCTAAAGTGAGAGCATTTGGACGTCCATCACTGATTTTTGGTTGTTTAATGTTCCATTTTGTGAGAGGAAGAGATTCGTAGTCGGAGAGGGATTCGAGTTTTACCATTTCCATGACGTTTTTATTGTAAGTTGGTACGAAAACCTTGGGAAGATGAAAGTTGATTTAAAGAGGTTTAGTGTGACTAAAGCTATGGTTCCTGAATTTACCTGCTTTCCTTGTGAGAACATCTCTGAGAGTAAGTTAGTTGTATCAACTTCAGTTGATGTGCTGAGGTAAATGCTAATTGTTTTTGCTTTTTTAAAGTCATCAGTTGAGATAACCTTTAACACCAAATTAAAAAGAGGAATCAAATGAGATGAATTTCATGAAACCATGGGGAATAACCTTACCCTTTGAGTAATTCCATTGGATTGTCTTTTCCTAGACTCTGGTGTTATTGATGGAATTATATTTTCCTTCATTTTCGTGCGAATAATTTTCTTCAATGATCCACAAAGTGTTGTCATGTTGTTTGGAGGGAGGAATGTGGATTTTGATGGAACGGATCGAAGTGAACTTAGCTAAGTCTAGAAAACATCTAAGTTGTTATTCAAATATTTAGATGAATGTTTTAGGAGATTATTTAAGTTCTCTTATCTTCTATTTGCCCCTCTATTTGTTTACTTTCGTTTTTTTTTTTGCGATAAGAATTTGTTTGGGATGGGTTTTTATGAAGTTGAAGTGTAGAGAGATTTTGTTTTAAGCTTTGACTAACTTCATGAAGCTCACCTTCAAGCAACTTAACTAAATCTCGTTTAAATTAGTTTATATTATGCATAGAGGTATGAATAGAGAGCCATTGAGAGTGGATGAGCGGGCAGAATAGGGCAATTTATGGTTCCATCTGCATTGAAGGGGAAATCATGTGGAATTTCATCAACATCGACCTTGTAAAAAGATTTTTAACCGAGATTTTAACTGAGATGGGTGGGTCATGGACGAATGGAGAAGAGTAAGGTTGTGGCTTTGGTGGCACAAGCAACACGGACCTTAATAAAATTGTTTTGAAAAACTGGAGACAGTCGAGATCAAAAAAACAAAAACTGCAATTTTCAATTAATTCGTATTTCATGACCTTTTATAAAATAACATGCAAGAGACTAGGGAGCATATACATTGGGATGCAAACTAAACATCTTGAGAAGGATAAACATCACGACGGTAAGACGCATGTGGCGGTTACATGGCGTAAGAGAATCGAACTAGTTAAGTATAGGAAATCACTAGAAACAAAATACAAACGCTGACATGCTTATGCATTCAACTGGACATCAACTTGACTCAAAAATTCAGATACCTATTGGTGTCAAACTGTGATTTGCCAAGGAGGAAAGGGGAAAAAGAAAATCATAGAGAGAGAACATGATCAAAAAAATATAAAATCGAGAAAATCTTCAAAACTAAGTTAAGAGTTGTGGTTAACTGGTGCACTGATAGGTCGAGAACAAACGATGGAACTAGTGTTGAGGGAGTATTTCAGCCTGGAACCAGACTCTCAGTATACTGATGACTACTTTACTACTACTACTACTTTACATTACTTTTTGCTTTGTTTGTTGACGACATTTGTGATATACTCCCAGGAGGGATATCGTTTGCTGATATACAAATTAATGTTCTGTTATATGCTGATGACCGAGTACTACTCGCCGGAAACCCTTACACTCTGCAATTACAAATAAAGAGGCTGAATGCATTTTGCGAGAAATGGGGGTTAGTCATTAATACAAGAAAGACAAAGGTGATGATTTTTGAAGCACGTCAAAGGAGAAGACAACCCGACGAAAAATGATCTCTCAATAATGTAAACATCGACGTTGTGCAAGAATTTAAGTACCTGGGTGTTTGGATTACACACAATCTTAATTTTTCAAAACATGCCAAACAAAAAAGTAATGAAGCAAAACTAGCCTTGAGTATGATGTGGACTAAGTTCTTTGCAAACCAAGATATCGATTTCGCATCAAAATACCGTGTTTTTCATGCAACGGTCAACACTTGTATGTGCTATGGTGCCCAGGTTTTCGGCTATATAAATCTCGAGACGTTTGAATCAGTGCAGAGATATTTCTTCAAACGATTATTCAGATGACTACCTAACTCAACGCCTAACTATGCTATCTATGTGGAATCTGGTATAATGCCTCTGTACATAAGAAATCTAAAAGCCAACTATGATTATTTGATAAGGGTCATGAGAAGAAATGGAACAAGTCTTCACAAGTCTATCATGAAAAGACTTTTGCAAACTAACGCTTCTCCATTCAAGGATTGGAATGAACTAGCTCATTCTCATGCAGCTCATCTATCATTATTGGAGTCAAATGTTGATGAATGGCATCAGGGTATGTTTGCGGAAGTTACTGCGAAAATAAACGAAAAGATTTATAACCAACATCTATCCAGAGCGAATTCAACATTATCTAGGAGCACTTATAAGAATCTCAATCACTAAATTTCTTCAGGAATGAACTATTTTCGTAATGAATACTCGGCTGAAATTATAAGCTACGAGTACATATTTAGAGCACGTGTTGAAGTTCTTAACTTATACTTTATGCCTCATCGAGCAGATTTACCCAAAATCTGTTGGCTTTGCAATAGAAGAGAAAATGAAAATATTAACCATTTCATTGCCATTTGCCCAATACTGCAGGAAATCCGCCGACTCTATTTTGATGAGAGCTACATTTCTCCAAGCAGACTTTACGAAATATTAAACGGAGGGCTATAGGATGGTGTACTTTATATAATTATTGCAAACACGCATTAACCTTCCGCAACAGTTTCAGGATTTAAATCCTTAAAAATTCCAGTTACTACAGTTTAATCCATCCTAGTTTTGTGTTTCAAATCATTTCAAAATTGGCAAAATGTTGTGTTTCAAATCATATTAAAATTGAGTTAACGCTATCAAAATCTAGTGTAAAATTAATAACAATAAACATACAAATGTATCTTTTTTCTCACAACCTTAACTTTCAATTAAAAATTAAATTTAAATTAAAAATTGTAGTGAAATGTCACATCAGGCAGACGGCAGAAAAGCCATGCTCTTATTCTTAAGAAATGAAATTTGTAAACCATTTTTTGTATAATTAAGAATTAATCTAATCTATTGATGACTAGTATCTACCAGATAAAAATTAACATCCCAGGAAAATGCGTAGCACGTAATCTCGAAAGAGAATACCAAAATATTGACATCATGTCAGATAGCTTCTATTGGATTAGCTCCAAACATGTATGGGAATGCGTGATGTTAAGAAGACAGAATATGCTAGGCAAGTAAAATTGTGTCTCACTTAATTGGGAATTGGGGCATGAGGACTGGGTAATGAAGGAGCAGACTCCCTATCAAAAACTAAAGGAAATGTGATGACAAAACAAGATCAAATCGGAAAAGGTGTGATAAAAGTCAAAATTTTGGAATGAACTCCCCAGACAGGCTAAAATTCTACTAGGGAATTACAACTACAAACGATTTTTAGCTTTTATAATCTTGGGTAGGAATAATCTAAGATTTATAAGATCATCAATAAAAGAAAAGAAAATACCCCAAATACTCAAGCTTCTCAACAGGGGTAACACTGTAGAATGAGCTTTCTCAACGAGTACCACTGGGGACACAATATCTAAATCAGTGCATCAATAACCCATTGTTCATTCATTCAGGGTATAAATTCAATCCTATGAAATGGCTTTAGCGATGTTCCGCTGGAAGGTTTTTTTTTTTTACAAATCTGTCATATCATTTATAAGTCCAACGAGTAACCAATTTTTGAGGTCGAGGTAAACAGTTAATTTCATTAAATAACAATATAAAATGGTTTACTGATGTCAAAAAATTGCGTTCAAGACGTTTTGCCTTGCCATTGCAACTAGAAATAATAACTACATGAGTGATACCTCAAGATTTGTGTCCAGGACATTTTGGTTACAGCTCAGACATCATTTTTTGAGATATCTCGTCTCTTTGTTGGACCAACGAAACATCTCGAAAATCGAAGGTTTCTTAATGGCTTTCGTAGCAACAGGTCCACTAATTATCTAATGGTTAATCTTATCGAACAATGGAACCAATCTTTCCGTTGTTTTGGAGAAAGTCAGATTTTTGCGATTGATAGATATGTATTTCAAAAGTAATTGATAGGGGGTATGGCATCAAGTCCTTTTATCGAAAATGCGTGCCTTCGGTTATGATGAATGTCTTCTTTTTTGGATTAAAAACTACCTTTCGGACCGTTCAATAAAAGTAGTATTAGATAGGTTCAAGTCTAAGAAACACAAAATAAATGCTGGTGTGCCCCAGGGCTATGTTTTGCCTCCCACACTCTTTCTTATTTATTATTAATTTTTATATTCGTTTTCAGACTCACATCCCTTCCTTCTAAATTCCGACCTAAACAGCATTGTACAATGGAGAATAAGAAACCCCAGTGGAATTTAATGTTTCGAAAACTCAATGCCATCTTGTATCGTTGAAGCGATATAGACCCCACTTGCCATTATCCATGGGTGGCACTAACATATATGTACATTAATGAAACTGAACATCTCGATATTCTTGTTAGTGCATCACTAACCAGATCTTGTGGAATGATCATTTACGCGATGTTGCAAGAAATATTTCTCTCCTTCTGATCTGCCTACAATCTATGAAACATATGAACGCCCAAAGCTTTAGTACCCCTATTCCTAAGCTGGTGCCCCAGTAACTTAAGCGTCTTGGACAGAATTCAACGAAGAGCTTTTAAATTGATTGATAATAATTACATCTTGCCTTACCCCTTTTTACCGTTATATTAGCGGCCTATGATCTAGCGAAATAGCTCCTTAAATAATTCAACTTTAGTACTTGCGCTTCTAGAAATGCCCATCACTTTAACCTTAAGTCCAACTTCGGTCGTACTATGAAGTACAGATATTCGTTTTTAGCCGTACTACGCGAATGTACCACACTATATCTCTCCCTACCATTGCAATGTTCAAGAATTCGAAACCAATGTACACCGACATCTCGTTACCAACACCTCCCACTTGTTCTAATGCTCACACTGTGTCTTTGGCATAGTAAGGTATTCAAAACCTGGTGTGAACTAAATATAAAAATAAAAACATCTAGGGCAAGGGACCAACATTCTATATTTTTTATTCAAGATTTGATCTTGATATTTCAGTGTTCCAATATCGATAGATTATTAAAACTTCTCCGAATCATTTTAGTCAATTTCAAGCCCACTCCAGCTCTAATCGGGTCACAAATACTGAACGAGCAGTGAATGAATTCTGTCGTGAAACAAGCAACTTGCCTGTGAATTTGGCTTCTTGAAAAAGCAGAAACCGAAACGCATTTAAAACCATGACGAAATTTAAAATTACAAAAACGAAATTCATACAATTTAAATCATAACAGTCTTTTTTTATAAGTCAATCAAAAATTAAAAACAAAAGAAAAATCTAAAGGTACAAAATATAAAGGTATGTAGTTTGGAAAACATCCCATTCAGGATCTCATGATTTTGGTTATCAAGTTATCGAATTACTTCTTTGAGGGAGTCTCTGGGGCTGGCTTATTCTTGAGATTCTTCAACTGTTCTTTTTGCTGCAATTAGGTACCCAAAAGAAAACAGTGAATATTTTAGAATTAGAACTACAAATAGTGTTTTAAATCAAAAATAGGAACCTGTTTGTAAAAAAATTCTTCTTCTCTAGCGGCTTCCATTTTGCCAAATGATCCACCAGCCTCACGGATACTACCACCACCGCCACCACCTTTGCCAGCACCACTACCCAATTCACCTACTTGTGAGGACATTTTAACGAAACTACAAAGAAATTTTATGAAGACGAATATTGTAAGGAGTTTCGAGAAGATATCAAGATAATTGCATAACTTATGAAATTTTGAGATTTTTCAAAATAAAATTATAGGTCAAAAACATCAAAATTGACTTACCGAAGGTTTTTGGGATTTATGGAAAGAATGAATCGACGAGCAATGAACATTATACAATTCAAGAGAGTTCAATATTAGTCAAAAATATTGATTTTCAATTAGAAAACTTTTTGGAACACAAGCAATCGATTATTTTGAGAAGATTAAAAAATTGGTCACAGTTTTTTTTAAGTGAAAAGCGCAGTTTTTTCGTCTTCTTAAAATAGACAGTTGTTTGTTTTCTTTTTTCTGTTTTTTTAATTTTGTTTTTTCTATTTTTTCTTCTCTCTTGACAGTTATCAGCTGCTCCTTGGTTCATCTTTTGGTCGCAAAGGAAGTGGCGTGTGATGTAGTTCCGTGTCCGGTTCAAGTATTTTTTCGATTACTCAAAATTTGACGTTAAAATTTAAAAAAAAATTAATTTCGTTTAAATTATGAATCATTTTCTTTGCTGTTCTTTAATTTTAACTTTTGAATGCAATCACAATGCTAAAAATTTGTTTAAAAAAAAATACATAAACATCATAAACAAAATAAAATTTTTTTATAATTTACTTCATTTAAGAAATAGACTTCTTCGTGAAGATTTTTATGCTTTACTGAACTCTTGGTTGGTTGAAATTTTGGCACTTCCTTGGAATAAGGTGGATTGCATCCAACGTTTTGCATCGTTTGAATGTTTTCAAAGTTTTCTTTGATGTTTTTGAAAATTTTGTGATCCTTTTTTGGAAATAATGCAGAATCAGATAAAAGAAAAATAGGTGTTTTTTTTAGATTTAAAGATCTTTCTCTAACTAAAATCGTCGACTATATTGTCTTTTCAAAACATCAGGATTTTTACGATTGGTAACAATATGACGACATCACATCGATCCTAAAATCATTGTTAAAGTTTCAATACGATTTGTAATCAATCCATCGCTCAGCTCAGGAGAAGTGTTGAAATGTCAAAGTGAATGATTTTTTTTACAAAAAAATGAAAACAAAAAGCAATTTGTCATGGAAATCGAACCACAAACTGTCATTGATCATTTTTGATATTGGTGGTTTGACATATCAACAATTTCTAACAAAAATTGTTCCGAAATGATTCTACGAAATTCCAACAATTCGTTACATCAATGACACTTGAAAATTGGACATAAAAACAGTTGTTTTAAAAAAGACAGACCACCTGAAAAAGTTTAAGAATTTGGCAACTGTCTCTGTCACTGTCATACCACACGAAATAAACATGGAGCTAGCCACGCTCAGCTTTTTCGCTCTAGAAGCTCTGTTATTTTATTAAAAGCTCATTGAGCGCGCTCCGAGCAAACTCTGATTAAACAAAGAATCACTACCCAAGCGATTTGTTATGCCTGAGGTTAAAAGGGAAACAGATCTTTTTTTTGACAGCTCAGTTCTCTGCTCTGACCTTAGAGTTTCCTTAAAGAAAATCTTCCAACACTTTAGATCTTAAATGCTGCCTAAAAGTTGAAGTACACAATGTTGACTAATTCTTTTCTATTCCTTTTACTACTTCCATTGCAAGTGTCAACTTATGCGTTTAAGTTGTTAAAAGTTGACGAATAACAAAAATTTACATTTAATGAGTCAATTACAATTAAATAATTATAATTGAGAAATGAGAAGTTTCGATGGGTGTTGTCTTATGGTTTGACAGGTTGAGATATGTCAAACTGTATTGACATTTCTGTTCAGTAAGGTTTTGTATTTTATTAAAAATCGTGCAGTCTCGGAACAATGCTTTTAAATTGTGGGAATTTTACCATACATTTTTTGGTTAACCAATTTGATGACAACTTTATTTCCAGAGAAGTGGTCCTGTCAACGCACCGCACTTATATTAAGTCATTGGTTTTTACCAAAAACCAGCAAGTTTTGAAGCATATTGGAATATTACTACGAATTAATAGTTGACACTTGAGCTACGTTTGTTGAAAGTAATAAACCGAACACGATCATTTAACCAATTGGTGGTGGAATAAACGTTTGACATATTTATGAAGAAAAGGTATAGCTAATGTCATTTAATTCCGTTGAGCGAAAACTTCCTCAACGTCGTTAAGTGGAATGTTTTTCTTTCTGGCGAAATCAGGACATTAACATTGGAAACGGATATCAAAAAAAAAATTTTTAGAAAGTGTTGAAAGCATAAAGAAACAGCTTTTCTTTTCTGGTATTTAAAAAAATTTTTAAGAGATTCATACCTTCTTTGAGAAGTATTCTTCTTCTTTGATATTTTTAAATTTTACTAAACCACCTCCAGGAATAAGACCATTTATAGTGGGACATTTATAGCCACGTTGAAGTAAACTGTAAGAATATTCTTTTATATTAAACTTTTAACTTGGATTTTACTTTTCAAAAACTTACCCAAATATATTACAATCATTCCTTTTGAAAGAAATTGTGGAGACCAAACGCAACATTGTTAGAAAATAAGATGACTTGTCAATGGTTTATGGTTGAAAAAAGAGACGTAAAACTTCAAATATAATAGTAAATAATAAATTTTACAAAAATATATTTTTTTGTAGTTTTTTTTTTGTACATACAATACAAAATGGAAGTATATTATTTCAATACGAAAACTTAAGCTAGGTACAATCCAATGGGGCAAGTATCAAGTATTTTTTTAAGAGCTCGAGAATTTGATATTGAAATTTTATATTTTTATAAAACTGGTAGATAACTTCATCATACGCGGCTACTACTTAGGGTCTATTCACATGAGAGCGACGAACGACCGATGAATTAATGAAGAAATGTGGTTTTAAATATTTTATTGACTTCAATTCTATGCAATTCAAAAACAAGCCATGAGAAGTGTCATAATAGACGAATATTTGGTAGTTCGTTGGTCGCTCTCAGGTAAATAGTCCTTTATATGGTCCTTTCGACCAGTCCAACTTTTTTCTTCCTTGTCCAAGAAATTTGAAATGTTGGCTTGCATAAGAAAGTTACTTTTTACCTAAAAATTAATAAAATTAATCGAGAGGCGTTAAGTCCCATGAACGAGGGTTTAAGTTGGCAGGACGTCTTCTGGAAATAAATCTGTCACCAAATTGATTAAGTTTTACCGTCGTATTGAAACCAAATGTCGTCGATGTTGTCGCAGCGTGTAAACCACAATAAACTGTCAATTTAAATGAATGTATAGGTGAATCATTAATTTCAAGTGCCTTGCACATGAGAGCGAACAACGAATGGACGAACAAACGTGATTTTACATATTTAAAAATGTCAATTCCAAACAAAGACACATTTAAATTATAAAAAACCAATTGACAATAATGTTAGGATAATAAAATTTGCATTTTGTTCTCTAAAACAAGACAATTTTGTAAAAATAATTTGTTAGTAACGAATTGCAGTGTGGTTGCTACGAACTGTCAAACTCTATTCGCGTTCCACATACCATCCACACTGCAACGAGTAAATTGTTCGCGCTCAACTTAACCTCAAAATTTACCACTCTTGTTTTGTTTTTGTGTGAAAGATCATGGCTGAGGAAAATATGGAGTAAAGGGTTGACAATTCGTCGCTGTCTGCGAATAGAAATAAAGCTCATGTGAAAGAAAAGTCAAAATATGCGAACATCCACAGTTCGCAGTTCGCAGTTCGTAGCTCATGTGCAAGATGCTTTAAGGATTGGTTTCTAAACATATACAGAAATGGTGCTTATTGACGAAGTCTCTTTGATCGAACTAGAAATGATGATGCTCCTATCACTAAACACCGTAAAAGGGGACGAAGTACTTTATGAACTTCGCAAGCAGATTTATATTCGTTTCCACAATTCTGAAGCCTAGTGCTGGTGTTATTCATGATGAATTTCCAAACATCACTCAACACTGAACAGAAATGTCAAAACAGTTTGATACTTTTAACTGTCAAACCGTAGACAAAAGTCATTGAAACTTGTCTTGATGCTTAGAAACACCCTTGATATTTTTTAGATCTCGAGATTTCTGTATTCTCTTAGAAACACATAAACAAGTGCAATTTCTTTTAATTTTTCTAAAAACTTTTACTTTGCTTTAAAAATGTTGACACTGAGTTATTTTTTATTTTTACAGAAATAAATCAGTAAGTCAGATTTTTTTAATCAAAATTTAAATTCAAATTATTGTATTAGTTTTCTGATTTGTTTCTTGGAAAGATGGTTAGCGATATGAACCGTTTAAAAAATGTTAGGTATGTACTCAATTGTTGGTCTTAAAATATGTATGTTTGTAATCTACTTTCTTAAAAATTTTGTATCTCTTTGTAAGCAAACTAAAATCACCAAAACCTAACAGCCGTTCCAGACGCAATAAACTTTCAATATCGAGAGAACATCAACGGACAAAAAGTCCTTTTAAAAAGGTTTCTAAAACTGATTTATTCCTTCTAATAATAACTATTTTCCTTAGGATTCAGAGATACAAATAAATAGAAAAATCAAATCAGGAAGTTGGAAACGAACACCATCCTCCTGGAATTTATCCTATTCTAATTCAAATCTAAATGAGTCCACAAATCTGATCAGTGAATCTACATTTCCTTCTTTGTCAACAACTGCCAAATTTCAATCCGAATCTCAACCGTCAGTTTTGTATTCTGATGTCCTTTTCAATGGCGAAAAACTCAAGACTCCAGTTAAAATTAAAAACCTAACACCAAGACATTGCATGAAACTTAAATCGAGAAGTCTAAAACGTCTTATTTCTGTGGATAAAATATTACAAAAAAGTAAAAGCAAGGAACGGGAAGAAAGTAACCGTCGTCTTCAGCGTTTAAAGAAGATAACTTCACAAGTATCAGTTGAAGCCCCAACAGTCACAATTACAACAACAACAAATGATAATGCCCCAAAGTCTTCAGTAGAGTTGGACGAATGTGTTAATAAATTAATGAAACATCTGAATATCAATATTCAGCCATGGAATTTCGAGGATTACAACGAATTCGATGATGGCCCTGATGAGTATATCAATCGTTTCGATGATTATAATTATCTAGCTTGTGAGAATGTAGCTCTTGCTGGTTTGAGATTAGCTACCGATGGTAAATTTAGATTTTAATAATGTTTAAAAAGTTTTTTTCTTGAATTTGGAATTTGTTTTGTTTGGAATTTTGAAATAAATTAATACAGATCTTTCACCATTTATTCGAAAATTTATAGTTACAGGAATCTCATATTAACTTCAACACTAAATTGTTCACTTGAATAGCAAAACAAATTTGGAACTCCATTGTTGATATATTTGCCTCGTTTTTGTTGGTATTCCATATATAGTACAGTGAGAAATTGCCAAAAAAACGATCCGCAGTAGTCCAGTTTTTATATTTGAAAGTTGAAACAATTGAATATTTGCCAGAATAATTTATCAAAAAATTCCAAAAAAAAAATTGCGAAATTTAGACCGGGTGAAATCGTGTAAGCTGATTTTTGATTTTATCATTGAAATCGATCCGGAAAAATTTTTGAGTCGATATTTGACGGCGTTTCCCTTTGATTAGAAATGAAAATTATATACTGACCGATCGGAAATCACACAGATTTTTTTTTTGAAAAAAGTGTAATTACGCATTTATTTTTCTCTAAAAATGTATTTTTCTATTTTCCGGACGGAAATTCATTTTCCTGAACAGCTGATACTTTTATGTTCAAAAGTGAAACGAATCGTTCCACTGATTTGTGTTCCAATTTCACACAATTCCAATGGCAGATTTCTGTCAGTAAAAATTTTTCGTTGGCTTTCAATGAGGAAATTTTGTTTAATGACAGAAATTTTTAATGAAAACTATAAACGACCTGCCAAAAAAATTTCAATGTTTGTTTTCAATGATGAAAACCAATGATAGCTATAACTGGCGCCTAAGGTAATAGTCGATTTCAAAGTTTTAACCAAACAATTTGACATAAAATAAAAACTTCAAGAAGGTGGTTTGTTCGTAGACTACTATATACCTCATATACCTCAATCGAGTTGAAATCAGCTTGATTCGCCTCGATTTCGGTCGGGGATTGGAGTCGAGTCAAAATTTGTGGAGATTAACCTGTGTGGAGGAGTTGGTTTTACAGATAATGCATTATGGTCTGTTTATTTGCATGTTTGTGTACGAAAAGTATAGTTTTGTTTTAATGAAATTAAAACAGAAAAAATTGCACATGGAGTAGGTAGCGTTTTCTTATATGGTGCTGAACTATTCAGTTCTTCATTGTTTAACACGAATCAAACTATCTCACTTGCACTTCATAAAAAACATCGAAACACCATTTGTATTATAGGTCAAACTTAATCATTTTTAAATCTTCTTGTGCGGTGGAAACACCAAGAAGATTTATTTAATCTACACTGAGATAAACCTTTGGTGGAAACATAGGAAAACTTTATTATCTTTTCTATTGTTTTCTCTTGCAAAATAAGCCCAGTTAGTCCATTTTAATTAAGAAAGCTAAATAATATCAACAGTAACAGATTGATTTTTTCCCCAATGGAAAACACATGATTCCAAATGCACAACTACTCAACGAACACAGCCATCGAGATACAAATGCAATATCAATCGTAACAACATTTGAGAACGAAATCACATAAGATCCATTCGAGACTCGTATAAATGTCAAAAACCCATCGGTAGTAAGATCCTACTTTAACTTTTATCGGTAGTATTCATACTGCGGATATTGTTTTTTTTATTCGTGTTAAATCCTACTATACTATTGATATCTATATCTATAGATTTGCCAACAAAACACGGGTATTAGCAATTTTATAAATATTGAACCATTCAAAAAATCTATTCCTTTGCTTATAGTAAAATACTAATTCTCTTTTATTAAAAACGAGGCATCTGAACTGGTCTAAAGAGTGACAGTTCGTGAAAAAAAAATCAAAAACAGTCCTAAGTATGTGTTCTTTTTCTAACTATGGTTAATTAAATTGACAATCTTTTGACTTTTGTCGTTTCTAAAGTTCAAAATTGTTAAAAATTGTAACAATATATTGAAATCATATCGTTTTTAAACTTATCGTTGAAGTGTCAAATATTTATACGACTTGCAACTTTCCATAATTCAGCTCAATGTTTTGTGACCTGCTCTTTTTTAAACTATTGTTGTTGTGTCATCATCGACTTTGAAGTATCATACATAACCATCTTAACGTTTAAGAATGACACTGGACAGGTTCATACGACATAAAGGACTTGAAGATAATGAAAGTCTGACAGGCCAGCTGCCAAAAAATTGCCCCCCAATTAAGCCAACTTGGAAAGTATTTTTCAAAAGGTTTCCTTGTCAAACTTTAAAAGAAATACGTAATATTTCTTTAAAATACAAAATACAAGTCGTGATGGACTTATAGCTTGCTTAGAGATAGTTTTACAGACAACAGTTTTTGCACGATCAGCAGAAGGTAGAGGTATTTGGAGTAAAGTTCTGAGTTTAAAATGTATGACACTTGAAAAACTTGTTTGCCTTTGTCAAATTTTACGTTCAAATAATGCAGTGGACTGCAAATAAAGTCCCTTATTATGTTGTCTGAATAATTAATTGTTAACAGCACGTAGAAAAAGAACAGACAACTGGAAATTAGTTGAAAGTGTTCAGCTGTCAAAGTGAATAGTTTGTATTTAATTTGTCAAATCAGTGGGAATTTTTTCTTCATCATTTATTTGACAATTAAAAGTTAAAAGAATATGATTAATGATTCTTACAAAAGTCCAACAATTCGTAACAATGGTACTTCTCAACAATTTTTTGGCATATCAACAATAGTCAACAGGTCCCACTGTAATTAAAAATGTCAGATATTCAGAACTTAAATGAATTTAAAAAAATTAACTTTTTAACTTAGTACGTCAGTTTGGTAAAATATATTAAAATTGTACAAACAAATCTTTGGAAATAAACACTATCATCTTTTTAGCTTAACTTATGCGGTGTTCCATGGGTAAAATAAATCAATTTATTTTTGATCTAGTTCTATAGAAACACTAAGTCCCTTATTGTTTGAATTCCATGGGGCAAAATAAATTAATTTATTTTTGATTTGAGATCAAATTTGCAGATCTGGATTTTTCGGCAGATTTACTTCTCCTTGCACAAAAACTAATACAGTTTTTAAAAAATGTTTAGCTGAAAATTTGACAGCTCTACTGAACTCCTTTACACATAAACGAAGTTACACTAATACAATGACAAACACAATAAATACAATTGCGAAAGTGTTCCATTTGCTACGAAAAAAAAACGATTTTCAACGTAAATCTGAATTTACCTATTATTAAATTTTTCCTTTACCTTTTTAAAGTAATAAGTATTTGAAATTTCTTCAAAAACTGTAAATAACAGCCAATTATTCAAATCATCATTTAAGGTTTTTTTTTTAATTCCCTGAAAAATTATGTAATAAAAGATGATGCCCGGAAAAAACTCCATTTCCATATTCCATTTTCGTTTTTCGGAATCAAAGGTGTTGCAGAATTTTCCCTTATTTACTACTTGCCAAAACATAAAAAGCGTTTATCTGAGTTTTTCATTCTTTTAGATGGTCCGGACTCAAACTTAGACAAAACTTACGATCAATTGACTTAAAATTTTGTACAAATCTTTAAAAATGCACACTCTTTGGAAATATGTAGGAATTACAATTTTAATTTGCTAATAACAATATTAAATGTGCCATTTGGCACAAAAATCAATATATCACATAGGTCCTAAGAAAACAATTCATTCACTTATTATTTAAAAAAAAAAAATATGGAATAAAATTAACTTTTTAAAAAAGGATACATTATTTGAAAAATGCTCCACATCCGCAATTTTTAAAGTAAATCTCTTCAAAAAAATCATTGCTCCCAGTCACTGATATTCATATCCATAGTTTTTGTAATCTCGACTTATTTTCTGGCATTTTTGAAAAAAATCTCCAAAAAAAAAATATGTTTAGGCCTCTAAGGTGCTCTTAACCTGGGGTCTCCATTGGACATTTCCGATGACAGGACTATCGGCCTGTCATCAGATAATCCAATAGAGACCAACAATCCAACATCCAGTCAATGATCAGGTCATCGCAGTTTGGATTTTTTGAGCGGATCAAAATCCTGTCATCAAATTTGACGTTTGTGTTGTATGTAGTGGTGAGCGTCCATTTTCCAGTCTTTTTGAAATTAAAATTTCATTTCGTTTCAATTGTCGCGAGTGCGGTCATACCTACATATTTTTTATACCTATTAAGTTACTAAAAGTAAACAACAGATTAGCCGTTGTGTCAAATGTGACATTTGAGGTTGCTCATGGCACGACATAATATGCCCAGTCAAAAAAAACACTGGATTGCGGATGAGATTGCGGAAGAGAAGTTGGATTGGATTTTACTCTTGTGGAGTCTCAGGGTAAGCCTTGAGATAAATGTTACTTTAGATATAAAAACATAAGAAAAAAAACTATAGGCTCAATTTTTGCAAAAAAAAAACATTATTTTATTGAAGTGTTCAATGCTTAAGAGTTAAGACTATGAAACTTATTTTTTCCGCTTTTTGAAACAAAATGAGGGGCTCAACTTTCCATTACCGCAGCACGAATTTCGGTACGCGGTTTTTTTTATTTGATAGATAAGCACAAATAAATAATAATTATAGCAATTTTAGAGCGAGGAAACATTTATTTCTATTTTAAATTAATTTTCAAAGTTCACTTTTTTACATACAAAACACGAAAAATGGTTGATTTTGACATTTCTTCCCTGTTTTTTGTTCAGTGTTGCCATACTTGTTTTTTTCGTTGGGGATTTCTTTGTTTTTAGTGCTTAAATGCGTAAATTACTTTGCAATACCCAAACTCGCACCCATCCCAAATCCTATAGTGATTCCAAGCAGTGGGTTGCTGGGGGGCAGCATGCCCCCTTACATACCTAGCTCTTAGTATACCGTAGTATCAATTAAAAACAACTTGTTTTAGGCTCAAAAAACGCAATACAAAAAAAGTAGGGTTAAGTCCGAAAAAGAAAATATTTTTTTTATGACTTAAGCAATATTCACATGAGCACGACCAACGAATGAACGAATATTCGTCGATTTTGACATCTCTTTCACATGAGAGTTTTTAATTCGTCGCGAATGAAGTTTGACATTCACCACCGAAACCAAAACAAGAACGATTTTTTTAGGTTAAGTACGCGCGATTTTTTTATTCGTTGCGAGTGTGGATAATGTGGAACGCGAATAAAGTTTGACAGTTCGTATCAACTATATTTTTTTTCGCGACGAATAAATTTGTTTTCTTAAATTTATTAATATATGATATTGAAAAGTAAAAGTATGCATCATAAATCAAATAGAAACTATATTGCTATCGTTTTGTTAAGAATTTGTGTTTAAACGTATATAAACTCACATTTTAAAATTCATTCGTCGTTCGTTGGTCGCGCTCATGTGAATGATGCTTTAACGGTGTTTCCTCGCCTTAAAATTTAAAACATGTTCTATTGAGACCCCTACCTAACTGTACAAAAAAAATCAGAACGAAATGCGTGCTGCGGTAATCGAAATTCGCCCCAAATGAGGTATTATTGGCGATTGATTGAACTCTTTACAGCTTTTCCTACAACTCAAGTTGTCAATTCATTAAAACTTTTGTTTTTCATTCAATTCTTTTTAGTGTTTCGCAAATAAACACCCTTTCTAAACCATCGACTTTGTATTCGCATTTCACTTCAACGATATTCGTTAAACTTCAAACTCTCCTGCACATCTCTATCTAATTACAGGGTTGTCATTTCCCACTCAACCTTACCTGTCTGCATAAAACTATCTCACTCATGACCACCATTTGTTTTTTCCAATTCCAATCCACAATCAACGCATGCGCTCACTCTCACTCTTCCAAAACCAACGACAACCAACCGACTGGAATTTAATTCAACTCATTCCAAATTCCCATCCACATCCACACCCACTCAATCACGAAAAACCCACTAAAACTGAAACTTCCACAAACAGTTAACTAACAATCGGCTATCTTCCATTCGAGTAGAAGTCTTGAGTGCTTGCGACATAGTGGACATCACACATCACATTGCTTAGCGTTTTGTCGCTAATTTTTGAAGATTTTTTCGCGTTCCGTGGTGCGTTGTTTGTGGTTTTTCCCCATATAATTGTTTTTCTTATATTTTATTAAAAAATTCTTTGTTATTAAAAATAATCGGTGGATGATTTGAAAAATACCAAAAAATATTTCAATCTATGAAAGAAAGAAATTGTCCGTTTTCCTTGAAATTATTGAAACACCACGGAAAATAACAGGATCCCGTTTCCCGTCCGTCCGAGGTGCGAAAGAGAGATAGTAGTGAATAGTGATAGTGAGAAGAGTCAAAGGGAAAGCAGAAGCGAAGCAATAACAAGTGATTATTCTTCACAACTCAACTCAACTCCCAAATCCCAACAATAACAACGTGCGTGTGGTGTTGGCTCTGTTGGAGTTTTTGGAATAACACACTGAAAAATAGTTCCCCGCTCCCCAAAATCCAAGTGCAAATCCGGATTCGGGATTAACCCGGCATTTATGATAGTGTAACCAGCTTTGCATGCAAATCGTCGCATCCTTCCTGTCGCTGTCGGTAGATTTGTGTCCCTGTTTCGTCCCCCACCTACTACGGTCGCCCGCATATCGTTGTTTTTGTCAGTTGTTTTAGTGTTTTTTTCTTCTTTACTTTATCTTCACCTCGTAGTCTTCGTCGTGTAGTCGTGTCGTCAGCGTCACAAAATAAAATAGTGGGGTCTGGGGTGTAACAGCATTAATTACGGTGTCGTGTATACGTGAATCCAGCCAACTGAGGCCAGAAATCAGAATCAAAAAGAAAGATAATAAAAAAGTGAGTGAAAAGTAAAAAAAGCAAAAGAAATAGAAAAAAGAAAATATCGAGTTCACAAAGAGTGAAATCGAGCAAAGTAAAAAAAGAAAGAAGAGTTTGTGATTTTTGAAATTTGTGTGCAAATTGGAATTCAGGAATTTAGGAAGCAACTTCATTGAAATGCCACCACCAAACAATAAAAGGATTACCACCGCCAGCAGCAACATGAAAGGAGTCCCCAGAGCCAGAGCCAGACGAGGGCAAGGAGTGACAGTTGCAGCAGCAGCAGCAACAGCAACAATGACTAAATGGATGTTGACATTTGTCTTGGTTGCTGTGTTCGTCGCCACCGCCAGTGCAGTTGATGAGGTAAGTTGTTATGAAATATTTTTATTTGTGTTTATTATTTTTTATAAAATTTCTTCTGATAGAATTTGTCTTCTTTTTGATTGGAAAAGTTAAAGAACTTCAAAACTGGTGACATTTTTTGGTTTTTATTTTTCCATTTCCACTCATTTAGTTGAGGTTTTAGTGAGTGGGAATAGGTAGAATTTTTGTTTTAACCTTGTTTTACGCATTTTCCAGTACTATGGGTTTTTCAGTCGAACGCATTTTGTTTGACAATGTGTGGTCTCATTCATACTCATTGTGTTGTGTTTCTTCTTTTATTATAAATTGAAAGATGTGTGTATTGTATAGAATAGGTTATAAAAGGTGTGAAGTAATTAGCCAGGGATGATGTTGAGGATTGGGATTGATAAATTAATTCAATCCCGAGAAGAAACTATTAGTAAACATAAAATTTAACATTGTGAATACTACATTTGGTGGATTTTGTAAAAAGGATTCCTAAAAGTGGCTCAACTTTACTTTGAAAGTGAATGGCGCAAAATTTTAAACAACCTATTATTAAGGCCTTAGCACGATACTAGTTAACAATTTACTATATACATAGTAATCTACTAATTTTTCATTAATTTTAAACACTTTTTATTGTTTTGCTAACTAGTATCATGCTAAAACCATTTTATTAAAAAAAAAAAACATGAACACATCTAAATAATGACAGATTGTGGAGCAAACAAAACAAACATACCTTAATATTTTTGCAAATGTCAAAGTAACAACATTGAATTTGTATTTTCTTTTTTTTCATTAATTTTGTTTTCATAACTCGCCGTGGTTTATTTGCGTTAAAGTTTAAATTTGTTGCAACTATTTTGGATATTAACACCGAATAATATTAAAAATTTATTGTACCAGGTAAAAGAATTATTGTTTAGTGAAAAAGTTTAAATGAAATGTGCATTAAATTATTGAATATCTGCGATAGATCTATTCCCCGTGAAGCATCTTCAATACCCAGAAGCAGCTACAATGCTACAACTGTTGGCTTCTGTGTGAAGGTTGGTGGCAGTGGTTGTGGGTACTCAGGAAGGTATCTAAGGTTGCGAAAATAAAGACAAGCATTGTCCAGAAAAGGAGCGTGTTGTTCTTGGCAGTCCAACCAAATGCAAATGTGACCTGTTTTGGTGGGATAAATAAATTGTATTTCACAATTTATCAATTTTAAAACACTGTCACATTTCAGAAAAATGACATAAATGTCATACAGATTTAGTACAATACTAAAAAGATAAAGTAGCCATTTGGTGATTTTAAATTTAGTAAAATGTTAAGAAGATAATACGATACTAAACTCGTTTAAAATTATCAAAATCCTTTTTTTTAACATAGTATCATACTAAAAATGATTTAACATCGTACTAAATCGTCTAAAATTTTGCGCCAATGAATTTTAACACGCGGAAACTCGAGGATTTATGAATAAAAGTAATAAATATCACAATTTAATGTGGTTACTGTTTCATTTATATTTTTAAAGTTTTACTTTTACATATAAAACACGGTAAAATGGTTTTGTTTTGGCATTTCTCCACGTTTTTTTTTGTTTTAGTGATTGTTTAATTTTTGGGGGATTTAATTGAACATCTATACTTCTATACTAATATTATAAATGCGAAAGTAACTCTGTCTGTCTGTCTGTCTGTTACTCAATCACGCCTAAACTACTGAACCAATTTACATGAAATTTGGTATGGAGATATTTTAATACCCGAGAAAGGAAATAGGCTACTTTTTACCCCGGGAAAATGACGCATTCCCGTGGGAAAATTCAGGTGGCCCGATCGGTTTTACGCCTAAACTACTGAACAGATTTAAATGAAATTTTGGTAAGGAGATAGTTTGAGACTTAAGAAAGGACATGAGTTACTTTTGACCTCGGGAAAACAACGCATTCCCATGGGAAAAATTACTTTCCGGGGAATCTGATCGCTTTCACTCCTAAATTACCAAATATTTGAATAATATTTGGATAAAATTGGTAACGGGAAAACAAGGCATTCCCAACCCTTCTCATAAGTTGAGATTGAAGGTTGGTGTTCCAGTCCTGTTAATGAGAAATCTTGACGCATCAAAGTTATGTAATGGTACACGCATACAGATTGCTCACCTAGGACGAAATATTATAAAAGCTATAATCATGACTGGATAGCAAAAGGAAAAAAGTTTTAATTTCCCGCATTTCGATAATTCCAACCGATTTGCCGTTTCAGTTTAAAAGATTGCAGTTTCCTCTGAAAGCAGCATTTGCAATAACAATAAATAAAGCTCAGGGGCAAACGCTGAAAGTTGCAGGTGTAAATTTAGAAAAAAACTGTTTTTCCAATGGACAATTATGTACAAAAAAGTACAGCTCAGGTTTTTTCATACTACTATCCAAAAAAAAACTATCTAATGCGGACAAAGTCGCGGGTAAAAGCTAGTTGTTTTATAATTACAAATTTGTATTTAAAGTTATTAATTAATATTATAAGAAAAACTTGTTGGCATGTAAAGTGAGTCAAGAAACAATTTACAAAAAGTAAGGGTTAAAACCGAAAAAGAAAGCAAACGGTGTTTCCGTAGTATTTTTAACCTATTTTATAGAGACACCCTTAATGAAAAGCCGACTTCACACAAATTTCCGATTTCAAGGGAATCCCGGATTGGACTGATTATTATTATTAGTATACTTTCCCAGCTCTGGAGTCTATTACTCTCTCTGTCTCTGTCGTGTTGAGGAAAAATTTCGCGTATTTCTTTACTGGTCATAAATTACCGAACCAAATAGCCAAATGTAAATGTTCTCGGCCAAGCCAATTGGAGCTAAATATTCTATTATTATTTTTTTTAATTGTATAAACACACTCAGCCCAATTCTAAATGACAATTCCGGGGATATATTTCTCTTTTCCCTTCTCTCTCATTCTAAATAAAAAATTCCCGGGGATTTTGTTCCCTTTTCAATTTCCCGTATTCTAAACAATATCGAAAATGGGAAAAAATACTCCGGGAAAAAAAGTAGTTATTCTAAATGTCAAAAAAAGGGAAAATACGAATTCATTTGGCGCGAGTTTGTTCCCGACCCTTGAGCTGGAGAGTTACGAAGTAAGTTTTTCTTTTTTTGCAATAATAATTGATAACATTTCAAATATGTTAAGGTCAAAAACAACAAACAAGGGTCAGCTTCAAATGCTTTTGAATTTGATGGAGGCTCAACGCGATATTGCGTGTGGCTTCCACAAGAAAACTAAGAAGGAAGTGGCATTGTTTTGGCAAATGGTGGAAAATGTGCTGAATTCGTGTGGACCACCAAGAAAAACACTAACAGAATGGAAAAAAGTAAACATTTAAACAAAAATTCAGTAGATTTATTTTTATTAACATATATGTATTTACATGTACATATATAATCATAGGTTTGGAGTGATCAGAAAAAATATGTTCGATCAAAGGCGGCTGTGAACCTGAAAGCAAGGAATGGGACTTACCAAGAAGCCAAACATTTCTCATGTCATTTAAATACTCCTACTCAAAATGGGCCCTTAACGCGCTTATATTCCAAATGAAAGAATCATGACACGCGCCTGGATGGGAGGCATCAACATATTGAATTCTTAGTTGATCATCACAAACTAGCATAACATTTAGGCTGTTTGTTCCCTTTCTGTTATAAAATAAATGTTTGTTTACAGATGGGGCAATGATCCGAACGTGCGTTCCATCAACGCACCCTGCAATGCCAGGAAAGTTATGTTTCTACGGCCGTTTGGCATACTTTTATCCATTCTGGACATAGTTGCTCCTCCAAAACGTTTAAGACTTCGGCAAGCACTTTGCTAAAACTAGGTTGGGCCAGTCCAACATTGTATTCTTTCCCCCCCCCGCCGTATCCTCCTTCAGCGAAGAAACGCAAACAAGCACTCAATTTTATTATTGGTGGAATCGCAAAACTTTTTTTAGCTGGATCACAGAACCTAGAAAGAATATCCAGCAAATACTTGAAGGCAAACAACAAGTTGTTTAATGAAACTAGAAAAACAAATTTAGAATAAATCTTTGTGAATTTACAAGTACTTACAACCATTGAGGCAACTCCAGATGCTTTGATGTTCTTCTAACTCCTCTTCAAACAAGATTCTTGCTGAAATACTCAACATTTTTTAATTTAATTTACTTATGTATGCATTTATTTATGCATAAATATCAATTTCAAAATGTTTGTTTTCCTTTTCTGAAACTTTTGTACACCTACATTCTTGTGTCAAATACTTCGGAACAGCTGTTTTGAACATACAAAATTTTCATTCCCGAGTTCGAAGTGAAAAACTGTCTCCCGGGGAATTCGGAATAGGAGAATTTTACTCTCGGGAGAACAAGTCTCCCGGGGAATTGTTTTCCCCGGGAATATTAAGAATTGGGCTGACTAACTGGTTTACCCGGCTTCATCCGGGAGGTATTCAACTATTTTATATAAAAAAAATGAGTGTGAAAAAATACTATTTTCTTATATTGTACCTTTTTATTTATTAATTTATATATTATCTCCGTACATATTTCTATTATGGTTATAATACTTCTTTGTAAACAATATTTTTTGTTCTTTGGTGAGGTGCATACACATAGATTTTTTGCCGAGCAAGCAACATAAAATTGTCCGTGGTAAAACAGGGATTCGTGATGTCAAGGCCGGCAACCTTCAGTGTCTGTCCCTGTGCCTTATTGATAGACATCACAAAACAAAGCTTTATAGGCAATTGTACTCGTTTAAATTCAAACGGGTATTCATTAGTAATCATCGGTATTCTAGGATTGAAAACAACTTGACCTTGGGCTGAGCCGGAAAGAATTTCAATCACGTTCCTCTGCATAGTTACTATCCGTAATCTAGTACTATTGCATAATTTCGGTGTATTTAAATTCCTCATAAGTATTATTGGAGCCGAAATTTTCAAGTCCAGTTTATGCGAAGGAAGTCTTGATGTATTCAAAGAATTCAAAAATTCAATTGGAGTATCAATAGCATTGTCTTGATCAGTCAGATTATCAATAGAAAGATAAGTAAGTTTGTTGATGGGCCTTAAACATTGAAAGAATTTTTTAATTTATGCTTGTAACAGAATCGTTTTTAGGTGCTAAAATCGCTCGTTTGCGTAACCAATCATCCGTTTTCTCTGAAATTTAGGCGACTTGCGGGTAAAAATTAACTATAAATTCGGCTTGTCCAGTGAGGCTAGTTGCAAATGTGGTTCTATTAGTACTTCACTATCATAATTTAATTTAATCTTTGAAAATTGTGCTACATTATTATCACCACCCAAATGTACGCGCATATTTCTGGTCAATCTTAAAAGTTTGACAGAAGCCCACAGAAACGACAATTTTAGGCAATCATTTATTTCATCACTTTTTGTACCTCTTGGCACAACTGGCAATATTTATCGAAAATCACCAGCGAACAGTATCACAACAGCTCTAATCGGACGTTCATCAGCTCTAAAACCTCTAAGTGTACGATCCAGAGCTTCAGGCCCACCTTTATTTATCACAGTCGATTCGTCCCACACAATAAACGTCGTTTCTTTAAGCAGTTTCGCTAGTGAGCTTTGTTTCGAGATAGTACAAAATGGACGCTCTTGTATGTATAGATAACTAATTATTGACTAACATTATCGGACTTTATTATGCCTAAAACCTGATATCCTCTTTCATTTAAAAAAAACTGCATGACAATTGGATAAGAAGTTTCGAAGCCAAACCGTAACAAAGATTTAATCTTTTGCTTGATTTCAGTTTTATATGTATAGATTTTTTGTAAGATTCAATCGACATTTTATACATTTTTTGATCCATTAAGGATTTTGTAAAGAAAACATTTTGCTCCAACAGCCATAAAACACATTTTTAGACAAAAATATGCAACAAAACTGAGAAACTTAAATCTAACATATATTTTAAAAACTATTCATTTAAAAAAAACAACATGAACTTGATACATAACAAAGAAAATGAATGAATAAAAGCAAATATGTACCTACATTTTTCTAGCTACTCACAACTTTTTTAAGTTGCTAGCAACTTTTTTCCGTAAGTGGACGGTGATGAATTTTAAGTTGTTAACGTAGGCGTTAGCCCCAAATCAAGTAAAAATTGAAAATCGAGCCATTGTTGTAAAAAGTAACCATAGATCTTTAAAGAAAAAAGTATTGTAAAAAAATTCCGTCAAAAGACAACATGGCTTTCCTTAAAAATACACTCCTTAATTAAATGCAACAAACTTCAAATTGTTGCCAATGCGAAATGTGAAAATTTCCACCATGTGAACATAAATCAGGCTCAATTGTACCGATTCCAATGGTTGTATTGGCTTTGAGAGCCACTGTAGATCGTGGCCTAATTGCAAAAACATGGCTTGCCATAAAAAAACTCCAACTTTTTGTAAAGAATTTCCAATGTAGCATGTTTGGCACGTTTTATTTTCTACTTTGGTAAAACCGAACCAAATAATAGCTTCTCCTGGATCTTTCCACATATTATGGTGTTTTCCTAAATAATTAGAAATGGACTTTACTATTGAGCAATATCAACGAACATTTTGAACTTGAATTAATTTTGTTCGGGTGCAGTCCCAAACCATGAAACAAAATTTGGAAAATTTCGTTTACGAGAAGCAGAAACGATTACCTTGAATTCTGCATTAAATGCATATGGACTGCTAGTAGCCAACTTCGCGTAAGGTGTCATCTATTCCATAACGCTTATAGCCCTTCTGTAGGTCCAGCTAGCTGTGGAAAAACTTTTGGGACTTGTTGTTTGTATTTTTTCTTTTGTCCAACTTTAGAATAAAGGATGTCCTTTGTTTCCTTGACAAAAAAGCTTTTTGAAGCAAAGAAACAAACGACGGCGTTTGAAAATCAATTATATTTTTTTTTTTGCCAAACCTAGATTAGGGCAAACATATTAAGATGTGGAATCACTTTGAAGGAGGGTTTTGTATGAGAATTAGTATCGACTAGCAGTCGATATCTAGTATGTCAATGACTCAATATGACTGACTTCTGTTATACAATATGGCTGCTTCATTCAAAGTTCGGAAGTTCTTTTTGGGGCAATCCTTTCTTATATAATTTTTTAAAATCACTTTTTAACAATTTCGAGTTAAAACTCATGAGAAAAGTCAAGTTTTTTAAATTTATTTTTCTTGCTTTTTATACTCGTATTTAATTTTTAATTTAAATGTAAGGCTTTAAAATTGTGTTTCGAATGTAAATAAAAACCGTTTCTATCTGGGTTTTGCATTTTCTTTGTAGGCAATTATTGATTATTTGACAAAATAAATTACAATACTTTTTTCTAATAATCTACTATATAAAAATAAGTCGGGGTTTCCTTCCCGACGCATTAACTCCAGAACGCACGAACCGATTTCCACGGTTTTGCATTCGTTGGAAAGGTCTCCGTGAGGTTTATAGCAGACAAAATTCAGGAAAAATTTCAACAGAAAAGCGGTAAACACCGTTTAGGTTCCAATAGAAAGCTTTTGTAAAATTTCCGATTTGTGGAATTGAAAATTTTTAAATTTTTTGACGTTTCAAGGGCCCTATATTCTAAACCAAAGCTTAATTTTGGGAACATTTTTTAGTCAACCATATCTTTAGAAACGTCAGAGATATCGACTTCAAATAACGTATGAAATCTACAATGAAGGAATGATTCGGATTGAGAATCAATGCTTGACTATTGCAAACAAGCTACTGATTTTGGCCACTATTCGATCAAGATTCGACATAGCTTTGGCGTTTGGAATTGTGGCAACTCTTCTAGATGGCGGTCCTACTGCACATTCTGCGCTTAAGTTGCCACTAAACTTAAACACAATTGATACTCCAACATGCAATATTTCCCGATCCAGTGCAATGGGAAAATTGTTGATGATTAACTTAACTTAACTTCACACTCGAGCATCTTCGACGAAGTAACAACATCTTAGGCGGCTTGGTGATATTGTTGGCAGGCGATTTCAGGCAGACGTTGCCAGCAATTCCCCGCGGATCGCCTGCAGATGAATTGAATGCTTGCCTGAAGGCATCACTTTTGTGGAATAACATAAAAACATTATCGCTAACAACTAATATGAGAGTTCACCTTCAAAATGATCAAAACGCTGCACAATTTTCCAAACAATTGTTAGCTGTTGGAAATGGAAAAGTGCCAGTTGATGCGAGAACTGGATTAATTACTCTTACCAACGTTTTTTGCCGATTTGTAGACTATCAATTAGCTCTTACTGAAAATTTTTTCCCAAACATTAGTGAGAATTATCAGAAGTATGCTTGGTTAAGTCAACGAGCAATTCTCGCTGCAAAGAATAATGATGTACACGCACTGAACTTCACCATTCAATCAAAAATCGCTGGCGATTTGGTGACGTACAAATCCGTTGATTCCATAAAAAATCCCGATGATGTAGTAAATTATCCAACGGAGTTTTTGAACTCTCTGGAGTTACCAGGATTTAAACCCCATAACTTGCAACTCAAAGTTGGTTCAGTTATTATGATATTGCGTAATTTGAATCCACTGTGACTTTGCAACGGTACTGGACTTGCGGTGAGAAGACTTATGCCGAATTTGATTGAGGCAACCATTATTAACAGAAAGTACGCAGGTGAACATGTGTGTATTCCTCGAATACCAATGATTCCGACTCATCTTCCGTTTGACTTCAAACGATTGCGTTCGCAATGACAATTAACAAGTCGCAAGGCCAATCGCTTAGTGTTTGCGGGATAAATTTAGAAAATCATTGGTTTCCACATGGGCAGCTATACATACGTTGCGTGTTCACGAGTAGGGAAACCATCCGCTTTTTTGTGTTAACGTCGGACCAAAAAACAAACAAATTGGTTTACCAAAGAGCACTTTAATGAAACGTAAATTTGCGGACAAGTATAATGCTTCGATTCAGTATTTACTTTGGATTCACTTTCATTTTTTATTAAAAGAAGTTCAACTAATTTACACTTCATTTTTGTAATTGAAATGAATTCATTACTGTTGTGAAATGAAATACAAATTTTCCTTTTCAAATATAAAACAAAAAAATAATTTTTCTTCATCTTTTAATCCCCAAACGAAATGTTACAAAAAACGAAGCCAACCCGGAGTTCGCCGGGTTTGCTGGTTTTCTAATAATTTTTCTAATAATTTGATTATCATTATTGAAACTGTTATCATTGGATTTTTTCTGACAGATCGGTTATCGCTATCATGGAAAAAAGCCTTTGTTAAGTTAAAATCAAGAATATAAGGTAACAGATTCTCAGAAACTAAAACTGACAGGTGGGAATAAAAAGATAATGGAAACACCTTTATCAAAACCATTTTATTTCGAATTTTAAAATCATAAATCAATGATTGCATCCTCTAAAAGAAATTAAAACGAACTTAAAGAAAGTTGTAGTACCCGTGGCATGATGGTTAGTGCGTTGGACTGTCATGCGAGAGGTCTTGGGTTCGATCCCTGCCTGTACCACACCTAAAGTTTTTTTCACGGGTACTGCCTCTTGCGAGGAATTGACAACTTCTCCAAGAGTAATTCTCGTCATGAAAAAGTGCTTTCTCAAATTAGCCGTTCGGATTCGGAATATAAACTGTAGATCCCCTCCATCCCTGCAATTACTCGCACACAGGAATGGTTGAGAGTCACTAAGCCCTGGTTCTCTACGGACTGTTGCGCCGCCTAATTTTTATTTATAAGGGTGATTATACAAAAGTTGGGTAACTTTTGAGGTTATTTTGTTTACGATAGTTTTTAAATCAAAATTCTATAAATTCGGGTGTACATGTATGATAGCTAATCTAATTAATATATTGTTCCCAATCGGGCCATTCACTTTTTTGAGCACATTGTAAGATATTTAAAAATTTCAGAATTTGACTGCCAGAGGACTGACGAGTATACACAGTTTTGAAAGTATTATAATGAAATTAAATCAAATTAGTAAAAATTTAATAATGATCACTTAAAATCAGTTAGAAACAATTAAAAATAATTATTAATATGTAATACTAGAAGAAAATACTACATCAGTTTTCAAAACAGACTTTTGACATTTAACGTAACGTTATTCACTTATCTTTTACTACTTTCACATAGTTTTACTAAATATTTCAAAGTAATCAACAAACAAAATCTAACAGTATTCATCTTAAAAGTACTAATGATCAAGAAATGAAGAACAATAACAATTTACCTGACACAGAACTGACGCCACACTACTGACGAAAAAGAAGAAAATTTGAGATTTTAATCTGGACTAATGTTTTTTTTTTGTAATTTCAAATATCAACAAACTACATTTTAACAAATCAAAGTCTAATACGAATAAATAAAAATAAGCTTTAGATTAACAAAAAAATAACGACTCACCATAAAACTAACGTGTTGGCTCGCTTAGCACGTGTATAGACAACAAACATAACCCAAACTCTGGTATAGTTATGGTGGCCGTCAAATTGTGCGCCCGCAACTAACTTTATTACCAACATTAAAATTCAAAGTGGGATTTGACTATGAGTCGGCGATATTTCGCACGAATTTTAAATTTAAATAACACACAAGAAACTGACGAATAAAACTGAACACAAAATTTCTTATTTTTTTAAATGAAGTGGATTGAACATTGCATTATGAAAGTTGTAGTATATATTAAACTATATACATCACAGATTGTAGTAAATTGATAAGTCTTCTCAAATCAATGATAATGTTCAATAGACAGTCACTTAATGGTTGGTTTTCAGGGTTGTGACATGCCAGAGGACTGACGTTTTAAGAACTAATTGTGTTTTTTTAATAACTTGTATTCAAAATGAAGAACTGAAATGGGGTGACTAAATAAAGGTCTTTCCATTGTTTTAAAATAAATTGCAATCTCAATAAAATATAATCAGACTTTGTATATAGGTATTGGTTGATGACATCGAGTTACCCAACTTTTGTATAATCACCCATAAAAGAAAGTTCTAGGTTAAATTAAGTTTTTTTTTTTTGTTAATAATTCTAGAACTCAATTGGTTCATATTTAAATACCAAACAACAAAATTAACTTTTTTAATTTCTCGAAAGTTAGTTTTCAATTAACTTGAACTGCCCCCTAAATGCTTAAAATACAAAAATTTCCTTTGCAAATTAAATTTAAATTCATTTTCTCTCAATGCCCTCCCTGGATTCAACTTGTTTATTTGCAAATAATTTATGTTACTTTTTTTTCTTTTACTCTTCTTCTTCTACTTGATGTTGTCTCTTTGGTCTTGTCTCTTGTCCTCTAGTCTAATGAAATCCATAATTCCATTTTCAAAAATCCTCTCACGTTCATGATTCCAGTTTCCGTCTTTCAAATATGTAGTTAGGTGTATACAATATACATAGCTATAGCTATACGTAGGTAGAAGTATCCAAACAAAGTGTGTAATGCAATTTATTAGAAGTACATACATACATACATATGTACCTACTTTAATTTAATTCGTTTACGTTTAACATTTAATTCCCTCGCCCTCGCCCTCAACTTCTCTTGTTTTTCACTCATTTCATGGAAAAAGAAACTCGTTATGAATTTTATGCTTGTTTTCCTTTTTGTTAAAATCTTTTAAACCAAATGTTTACTTAAATTTTACATGTGAAGGAGTAGGTATTTTATGATTTCCTTTTAAAATCAGTTTTCTTTTTCCATTTGCAATTAATTTTTCTCGATAAAATCGTTAAATAAATTGGAAATTCTTTATAAAATTACATTAATTTTTACATCTGTGCGTACCCACAAACCTTTGTACATACATACATACAAACGTATGTTTACTTATGTGGGAAAGAAGGAAAAACATAAAACAACTCAACTTTTTCTTGTGGTTTTACTAGAATTCATTTCCAGTCATATTTTGGAATAAGTCTATAAAAATACACAAACAAAACTCACTCATTTTCCCACTCAATCACACAAACAAAATAATCCATTTCAAATAGAAAGAAGCAAGATAGATACATCGTTGCCAGATTTCTCTTGTAGCATAAAAATATTGCTTTTTTTTATTTTTCATTGGAAATATATTTTCTGTCACAGCGGCACTGCTGCTGTCAAATGTTAGATTTTGTGGTAGCGGCGGTGGCGGCAATGGTGACGACGACGAATGTAGCCATAATCATAAACAAGAATTAAAATTAATAAAAATATTTAGGTAGGTAGATATATGGAAAGGCAGGCACAACAAACTGAAAATGCATTCCATTAAGTCTGAAATAAAAATTTGAAATGAATGAAAAACAAAAACCTGATTTGGCCATATGCATGCAATTAATTCACAAAACAACGGTGAATTTCGAAAATAAGAATCAAAAACAGCCACACAAAAACGTGGGTGTCTTGTCTGTCTCTTCTCCTTCTTTCTGGCTGCGTCGCGTCGTCAACGTCAAGCCTCTACGACGATCCGATGTTGGGTTGATAGCGATGTGCACTGTGCAGGTTCATTTCTGGATATGTTTTTGATTCACACTTCACAGAAGAATCTAAAAGAATGGAGCGCGCGCATTGAAGATATGGTAAGTTGTTTTCTGCCTTTTTTGATGGTCTGTTTAACTTTTGGGCATTTTATTTTATTGACTATAAATTTGATTTAGAAAAAAAATAAACAAGTTTTTCTTTCAGATTGATTTCATTCTCAAAAAAGCCA
This sequence comes from Eupeodes latifasciatus, assembly GCA_920104205.1. Classification (NCBI taxonomy): domain Eukaryota; kingdom Metazoa; phylum Arthropoda; class Insecta; order Diptera; family Syrphidae; genus Eupeodes; species Eupeodes latifasciatus. The sequence continues at coordinate 6,253,428 of OV049925.1, read as the reverse complement.
AACAGAAGAAGATATAAAATTTCTTTGACACACATTTTTTTCGATTTTAATTAATAAAACGTCGAAGAAGTTTGTAGATAAGACAGGTGCTTCCCTCTGTTGACACCGGAAACTACGATAGGGACGACAATACCTTAACTGCATACCTTCTGTGTACCTATGTATGTATGTACATATGTCATCATCGATCAAGTTCGATTTTTTAAAAGGTTGTCAATTGATCATAATTCTAAACAATGCTTCGACCGCCGGCCGCCAGTCTTTTCCTTTAAAGTTGAACGTTGTCAACGTTGTCGTCGGTCTGCCGCCCGCTTGTGCCAACAATTACCTACTTACTTTAGTACCCGACTCGGTATCCATATGCCAAGCGATTCGAACGACACAAATAACTTCAGGGGCAGGAATTTCCTTTGGAGAAAATGCATTTTCCATGTCAGTGACCTCAGCGCCGCGCCGCCGCCGCGCGCCCGTCGTACCGCGCAGCGTAGAGCAGCCCAGAGTGAATTTGTTGTCTTTTGATCTGATTTTATTTTGGTGTTTTTGTTGTTGTTTCTGGTTGATGTTGCCTCTTGTTTGGTAGAAAATGGTTTGAATTTATTTCTTGTTGTTGTTGTTTTTGTCGTTGGCGGAAATACGAAATTCAATTTGTGGCTGCGACAGCTTGGCATAGTTATCATTTTTATTTTTGTGTTTTTCTGTGGGTGCAAAAGGAGGTTGGTTAACATTTACCTATCCTAACCAGCGCTACCTACAACTTTGCAAAGGCGCTTCTGGTTTTATTCTTTTTTTTTTTACTTTTGGTTTATTGCATCGTTGTTGGTTGTAATTTTTCGAACGTGTGGTCTACCACAAGTATTTTATAGGAGAATGCTATTTGACAGCACCGCTGTGAATATTTTTGTGTTATAGGAATTTTTTCTTTTTCTTTTTTTTTGTTATTAATTTTCCTCTGTCTGGAGTTAATTGAAGTGAAATGCAGGTGACAACCAAAGGAAAATCGTTTGATGACTGTTCTTGGAGAATTTTGTGTAGGAAGGAAGGTACATGGGTAGGTACATTCTTGCATGGCTACATATTGCGGTTTTTAAAAAGGGAGTAAAGAACGCACTTCTAAAGAACATTTTTGTCGAATGTTTCCAGTATCAACTACTCGTACTTGAGGGTTCTTTTAATTGCAAGATTTCCAAACTTTGACAGGTGATTGCGGCATTTTGTTGAAGCTGCATCTGTCAAATTAAATGTCATTTTAAATTTGTCATGCAAAATTTTGTTTGTAAAGCTTAGTGTACACGATTGCCAGGTCTGACAATCATTGTCAGATCCGCAAAAGTCTGACAATGTGTGAAAATGAGCTGACAATGAGCTGAAAATTTTAATTTGTGTGTACTCGGTTTGCAGATATCTACAAACATCTGCAAATCTGTTGCCAAATATTTGTCTGACAATGTCGACAAACTAATTTGGCCAAATAGCTAGCAATAGATTTGCAAACATTTGTAGATTTTCTGCCAACCGTGTACACACCAAATCAAATTTTGGATCTGCAAATTTATTTTCAGCTCATTGTCACACATCGCATCAGTCAGAAAATTTGTCTGCCAATGAATAAATTTGCAAATGTTCCTCAAACGGCATCTGCAAATTTATTCATTGTCAGACGTTTGCAGAAACGTCAGAAAATGAAAAAAATTTGGTGATCTCCCAATGAATTTTGTGTACACACGATTGCCACATCTGCAAATTAATTTGTCTTCAAAATGATTGATGAACAAATTTTTCTGCAAACCAATTTGGTGTGTAGACGGTTGTCAGCTTGCGTGTACACGATTGCCAGATATCTACAAATTAATTGGCAGATATTTTTCTGCAATTTAGGAGCCAAATCATTTGTCTGCAAATTAATTTGGTGTGTACACGATTGTCAGTCATTCGAGACAAATTTTTCAGTGACAGATCTGGCAATATTTGCAGATCTGGCAATCGTGTACACTTAGCTTAAGCGACTTTTGAGTCGAAAAATCACATTCGGTGATAAGGGCCATTTTTAGATGGATGTCAAGTTTGAACTTTTTAAATTATTGGAATAAAAGGGTGCCATTTTTGTTATGTTTCATTAAAGAGTAGACTTTTTTAAGAAAAAATGTGGCGACAATTTTTTTATTGCATACATTTTTTAGTAGACATATCATGACAATCTTTAAACAGATTCCAAGGTGAATATCTTGTTCTATCGATACAGATTGGTCCTAAAAAATATTTAAAATATTAAGAGTTGAGAAAAATCCTACATTCTAGATGCACGACAGTACGCCCAAAATTGAGCTCAAGAGGAAACTGATTTGCCTTCCTTGAAGTAGGAGTATTACGGCTGAATTATTTGAGGAAAATATTGCAGAGCTGGCTATTTCGACAAAATATCAGTAAAACAACGAACAACATGAATCATTGCGGCGGTATTCGAGCAATGTAAAAGTGTCTGTAAAAAGCCTATGGCCTATCATCTGTAAGTCTTTTTTTATTTTTATGTGAGTTATTTTCAAGTTTTTGAAGCTTTTTGAAGGCTTTGTAAATTACAGCCAAGGGTGAAAATTGTTTTGCGAGAAATGCTAAGCACTTTATAGCATTTTTGACAATGTCGAATATGTGAACATTCCATGAAAGGTTTTATATAAAGTTGAATAGGAAAGTGGCATTGGGGAACGGTAACGCTTTAATGACACGAGACGTCATTCAGTTCTTAAATCATTAAATTCTGCATTTCCCATAGGAAGTCATTATATGGTTGCGGGATTTGGGGCTGCCGACAACATCGGTCTATAATTTTTTTGAAAATGAGTAACCAAGCCATCAACTTTTTCAAAGTCGAAAGGTATCAGGTGATTATAATCAATTTCTTTCGGCCTAAATTAGATGATAAGAACAACGATGACGCAATAGGCATTTTGCTTTGGCGATTATTTCCAAACATGATTATGTCACGTCGAGGCGATGTAACGTGTCCATCCTCATTTTGTAACCTCATAGACTTTTTCCAGTGGCAGTTTTTCCTACAGGTCTGTATCAATGAAGTACATTAGGAAAAAATGAGAGGGTTAGAAAAGAAGTGTCGGTGTACATTGTACATTCTAAAACATTGCAATGACAAGAAACACATTCGAGTAGTACAGCTAAAGAACAAATCTCTGTATTTCACAGTATGACCACAGTTGGGCTAAAGAATAATTCCAGAAGTGTGAATATTACCGTTTAACTTCATCACAAGAGAATGGTATGTAAAAATAACGCTAAAAAAGTCTTAGTCAAGAAACATTTCGACATCTATCTGACTTTCCAAAATTGGACATCTAGTCAAGCTGTTATTTTTTGCATTCAACTTTAAATACAAATTTGAGGATCCGCTTATAGTGGAAGACTCCTTACACGTAATTGTTATTCAAAAATGTAAGTTTTGATTACTTGTTATTGAAAAAATATACTTTTCAATTACTTGTTATTGTAATTGAAAAAAATGCACTTTCTAATGTGTGTATGGAGATACTTAAACAAAGCCCAAACCAAAACCGAAATGCGGCTATCTTCACACACAGTCAGGCAGCTGTCAAAGCCATTAACTCGGCTACATCCTCATCTAAATTGGTCCAGCAATGTCGCGATGAGCTTGCGAGCCTGAACATTAACCTCGGTGTCACCCTGATCTAGGTTCCGGGCCATAGTGGTATCGTGGAAAATAACCGGGCTAACGAGCTAGCCAGGCAAGGATCGGCCCTTCATAGCTCACTTGCGGAAATGGTTAACATTCCTCTTGGTGCTATGAAGGGTAAAATCTTTTCTATCTGAAAACTGAACTGAATCAAACCGAAGGTGGAGCAATTTACCCAACTGCAATATATCTAGGAAGATATGGCCCACCTATAATAAAACCCGTACAAACGATCTTCTATGCAGGCCAAGGCAAGACATAGCCAGGATTGTTGCGGTTTGTACCGGACATTGGCCTATAGGAGTTCGTGCAGAGAAGTTGGGTATCTCTTACAAGTTGTAGCGACCAAAGAGAAAGTGAAACGATAACCCATTACCTCTGCAAATGTCCTGCTTTGGCAAGCACTAGAATGAAATGCTTTGGGAAAGCATTCTTTCACGAACTTGATGAGCTATCTGAGATAAAAGATTAGAGACCTAATCTTTTTTCTCAATGCGACAAAATGGCTCTAACATAATCGCTATGAAGCTTCTCTATAAATCTTTTCCTTTCTATCACAGGTCAAACGAGTTTTGGTATCAAAACGGCGCACTACAGCGCTAATTTGATCTCAGGCTAAGTTGCCTTGAGATCGCCATTTCTACCTACCTAATGTGTGTATGGAGATTTCAATTACAAGTAATTGTAGTTGAATTTTTCTGTAATTGTTTTTTCCAAACTCTGAGCTTTTAGGAGAGAGCGCTTCTTATAGTTTTTTCCCATCTACTAGCTATAATATTTACTTTCCTAATTTATCGCCATTGTTAAAATAAGTTGTTCAAACAGGACATTGAATCTCTGCAAAAAGAAATGTAGTTGAATTACTTTATTCATTTTTCAGTGCTTTTCAAATGTTTCAATTCATTTACGATAAAGACGAAAAACATTTCTTTCTATGGCTTAATTTCATTCAAAATAATTTCTCAACCGCAAACAAGGTAATAAATAAATGTTTCTGAACGCAATTTATTTGAAGAATAACTTCAATCTTAACATCTTTGTAGGTATCAACAAATGACACTTTTGGTTCGTTTTATAAATTAAGTCATCCATATACAACATCGTTCTCGAACAACTAAGTACGTCCCAGTAGGTATACCACCATACTTCACCTGTGAGGTACCTACCTACATATTATGTATTTCCAATTTAAAATCAAAAATATGAAAACACTCAATCAATTTAACCCTGACATCAATTTTTGCCTCCACAACCACAACTTTCGAATGCGATTCCTTCCAATTCCAACGATAACAACTCATTTTCTGGTTCCTGATGCCACCTCTCAATCAAGCAAGGGCTAGGGAGACGGAGAGGTTATTTATTTATATTTTTCTTTTTTGACAATAGCGTGACTGGTGATTCTTTGCTTTGCTTCAATTCATATCACACCAACAAATCAAAAAGGATATTATTCATTTTAATTTTTATTCAACTGTGTTGGTTGGGCTTTGTACTACAGTTTTATAAAAATATGGTATACTACGAGTAGGTAGATAAATTGGCATTGAATATTTTAACAATCAAATATTTTTAATATTATTTATCCCCTAATGAGGAGGGTGTTTTTTTTTTTTTCAAAAACACACTACCCCTACGTTTTCTGTTGCAGACATGTTATTTTTTTTAATTGCTACCAAAACACAATTTAAAATGAAAAATGAAAATTTTATGATAATTTGTGCTCCCTGAAATGAAGAATAGTACCACAACCCGTAGCCGACACACGGTTATAAGCTAAATTAAGGGAAAAAATGGAAGTTGCAACTCCAAACAAAATCACGAACTGCAAAATTTTGTTGGTAGTTACCTTTCATATAAAGATATATACATACATACATACATATGTACATATATAAATTTTGAATTAATTTAGAGTTGCATAAATTTAATTTTACCTTTGCATCAGATTTTAAAATAACATCAGCAATAAAATAAACTTACAAATGTTTATTAAAAAAAAATATAAATACAAAACTTCAATTAGGGAGTTACAGGGAAATTGTGTAGCAAGTTTTTTTTAACCTTTTTTTTTTTTAGTGATGCTGATATGATAACCTTTAGGTACCGGTAGTTTTTAATTATTCATACATACATACATACTTATGTACATACATATATAGATGGGATGATATTATGTATTTTAAGTGCAGGTTTGTTCTTTTTAATAGCTATGAGTTTTTATTTTTAACGAGAAAAAAGTATTAATAAGTCTTTTTCAATGTTCTATTTTCGTTTTAGCACGTTCCTTTTAATTTGTTTCTGAGAACACCTACATGACACTGTAATCCCTATGAAGGTTGAATCGCAAAGTATTTAAAAAACAAAGGCAAGGTTGACTAGAAAAATGCGAGGTTGAAAAAGGGGCTTAACTCTTTTTACTAAATGTCAATTTTTTTTAATTAGCGCACAATCAAAGGAATATTATTACCGCTATTATGCAGAGACACAGTGTGAGCATTAAGATACGGAGTGAGGGTTTGAAAGAAGATTTTTCTGCATATTGATTTTGAATTACTGACTATTGCAATGACTAGTAAAGACAGAGTGTGGTAAGGCATTCCACATTCGCTTAGTACGGCTGACAAACGAATCTCTGTACTTGACAATACGATTAAAGTTGAGCTCGAGGGTATACTGATGAGCATTTATAGAAGCGCGAGTATTACGGTTGAACTGTTAAAGGGGATGAATGCAGCTGGCTATTTCTCTAGAGCATAAACCGTTAAAAAAACGGTAAAATAGAGTGAGACAAGATACTTTACGACGTAAATGATCCAATGATGATATGATCACCAATCAATCTAAATGCTAAATGCTCTACGTTCAATACTGTCCAAGAGGCTTAAGTAAGTCTCGGAAGCACCACCGCAGAGATGGAAGTTTTACTCAAGCTTTGGACTTAGAATAAGTCTTGTAAATAACAGGTTGAAATCAAAGCTGGAGAAAAACTTCTTGCATCGCCTTAGAAAACCCATACAGCTTGTCGTATTTTTGGCGACACATACTCGATATGTGATCGTGCCACAAGAAGTGGAATATAGAGATGTTCAGTCTCATTGATGCAAGTGCCATCCATGGATAATGGCAAGGGGGGACTATATCTTGCTTTAATGATACAAGACGGCATTGGGTTTTCCAAGCATTAAATTCCATGCGGTTTTTTATTCCCCATTGTACAATGCCGTGTAGGTCAGAATTTAATGAGGTTTTCATATTTTGTCGTTGCAGTTCCTCATCCAAAGAAGTTGGATGTGAGTCTGTAAAACTAATATAAAACGTTTAGAGTACTATCGTCAGTGCAACAATGTATTGGATTAGAAGTTGAGAAAGAGTGTTGGAGACAGAACAGAGCCCTGAGGCACACCAGCATTTATTTTTTGGTTTTCAGACTCAAATCCATCCAATACTACTTGTATTGAATGATCCAAAAGGTAAATACTAATCAAACGAAGGAGAGATTCATAAAAACCGAATCCGTTTTTGATAAAAGAGCCTGATTTCAAACCTTTTCAAATGCTTTTGGCTAAGTTTAAAAAATGACTAGACATCGCAATTCAAAATTTGGTTTATGTTATAGAAGTTTGGAATCTCTTTAGAAAACCGTTCTATGTTACTTTGACGTGGTACATAGCACAAATGCTTAAGGTTCTGAGCTCCATCATCGACAATATCACCGGTGTAGTAAAGTCCTGCCTTAGGAATATTGCGAGCCCTCAAGAAGAGTCTAATTTTAAAGTCTGTTGCCAGGAGTCCCCTCTTTATCAACCTCCCTCTTATCGTCTGGAATCTCTGGTGACTTGAAAAAGTTAAAGAAGGAATCTTTTGGCACTTGCTTGGTGTTAGTTTTGACAGCACCACATTCCTTAAGCTTCTGCTTCTTGTGGATCAATTAAACAGATTTCAGATCCTTCAAAAATGCTCGAAAGCAGCCTTCAAGAAGTATTGTTCTTGTCGAAGTTTACCTCTAGACTGTAAGAGTGCTCTTTGGACTCTACGTATTTGATTTCGATGTCATGGAGCTACATCAGTAAAGGCTCATTGTATTCCTTTACCATTTCTGATAGAATATCGGTACTACGGAAAATAGTCAGCTAGAAATTGGGGATACCCTTGACAACTTCGTTAAATTCGTTAAATTGAACCTTTCGGTAATTTCTAGATCCTCCAATTCTTTCAATTTGAGCGTCTGCTCTGGAGGATCCAAGTTCGACTCTGTAGGATCCACGCTTCCGGTGACAAATTCCTTTGTTTTGTCGAGCAATGGCTGATACTTTTCGTGGTTCTTATTTTCGAGGCTATAGCCCTCTTCGTAGAATTCTGCCTCCAATTAAAGTTGTTCTAATTGGAAGTTCTTAAGTGCAACTACATGTTCTTGAACTTTTTTCGGCAACGACTTTACCATCTCGTGCAATACTTCGAGACGCATTTCGACCGATATGAAATGCGGCGAATTGCATACTTTGAATTTATATAAAGTCAGAAAAATAAATTTAATTAAAAATGTTCAGTGGAAAGCGTGATACGTTTTTACTTTATTTATCCTTTTTGCGAATACGCATGTTATATTCCGTACGTAAAGATTTATTTACATATGTGTACGAATAAGGTCGGGAATGTAAGGGACCTACAGTTTTTATGCCGAACGGTTTAGTTTTTTAACAAGAATTTCTGTAAAACAAATTTTAGGTGGCATAGACTTCAACCCTTCAATCCTTAGTACTTCTAACCCTTCGCCCATCACCTTTGTATACATATATCAAGTTAGCACTACCAATTTTCAAAAAAAAACAGTTAAAATAGACATAGATTGAAAAACTGAATATGCGATTTATTCTCCTGAATTTAAAGTAAATCGATTGTAACAAAAGCTTTTGCCGCGTTCTTTTTTCCCAACGAAAATTCTTTTTAAAGCATAATTAGCATTTTTCAAGAAATCCTAGCATTAGTTTTATTATTTTTTTCGTTTTACAAAAACAATCCCCCACAATTCGAAATTTATTACCTCTTCCTTGTAATTCTATATTGGAAGTCAATTTATTGATACTTAATCGAAATAACTCAGTCGTATTTTTATTAAAATCTTGCTCCTATGTAACATTTCTATTAGTGAAAAATTGATACTTAGTTTTACGTGATAAAAAATCGTTACACTTCAATTCTTGTCTACGCTCGCTTCAAATAAATTAATAATTCTGAATATGTAATCAATCAATTAAAACTATTCATCCATTAAGAATTTATATATGTAGATATATATATATTGTAAATAATATACATATAAGATATAACAAAATATTAACAATTCATATGCAAAAAGAAAAAAAACGAACGAATTAATGTGAAGTATATTTAATAAAAAGGAGATTCAAAAACAAACAAATATTAATAAACGATTTCATAGAAAAAATTTAAAAACAAAAATATGTATTTGAAAATTCGCTTGATTGAACCAAAAAAGAATATAAAAATAGATAAAAACATAAATGTCCTTTAAAAAACATCTAACGGTGTGTGTGTGTTTTTTTTTTTTCAATCATTTGAATTTAATATTTGCTATAAATTATTTTAAATGATAGAAGGAAAATATTCTTCGCACCATAAACTCAGAAAATCAAAGGCAATTTACGAAATAAATTCATTGCAAATTACATAATTCGAAGGAGGGGGTGGGGGCGGACAAAATCTATGTACATAAGTAGGGATGTACAGTACATGCATATGTCTATTTGTATTTGTATTTGTATTTAGATTTAGTTAGAAGGTGTTTGGTAGAGGGTATTTTGTGTACTGAAAGATATTTACTCTTGCGTATAATTGCACATCAACAGTAACTCGAAGAGATAAGAAGACTACCTCCCTTTTTCTTCCACCATTAATTTCCCTTTAACTCTCACATCCATACACCCTTAACAAAACTTATCTTCGCCACCAAAAGAACTCTTAAAACTGAATTTGCATTGGATACATACATGAGTACGAAATATGTCATACTTACAGTTATGGCCAAAATAATTGGGAAAAAACTTAATTTTTAAAATTAAATTAAATATGTCTCTAGAACTTGTGGAAGACATACATACATATAATTTAAAATGTAACCAATTAATTTGAATGGTAAATAATTTTGTTAATTTTTCTAAATATTTTATGTTATCACGTACGTTGTTCATCTTTGCTTTTAATTGTACCAATTTATGTTCCGTCAAGAGCTTTGCCTGGTAGAAAATTTCTGTTTGAATCTTTTTACAGAACAAGCTACGATAATCTGTAATAAAATTTGTAGATCTATAAGGCAATTCAATGAAGTTTGTCAATTTATTGAATTAAGTAATTCTAGGGATTTGTTTAAGGCCAATTTATTCCTATTGTTTACTTTTTAATATAATATTGTAATACTTAAATTTTTAAGATCAAATCTGTTAGCTTTAAGCTTGTAGATAAATAAATAATAAATTTGTAATTTTTAAAAAATTAAATTTTCGAGTCCAAGAAGAAGTAGGCTACGTATTTCGAAGTTCGTGAAATTTTGGTATCTCTGAATCCAAATGAACTGGAAATTTTCCTCTATTTCTACGAAAAGTAATTATTTATCAATTTGTTTTAAAATAAATAAATTAGGTGGCGCAACAGTCCGTTGAGAACTAGGGCTTAATTACTTACAATTCTCAATTATTCCTGTGTGGGAGTATTGTTATCAGGGATGGAGGTTACCTACATTTTTAAGCCGAATCCGAACGGCTAATTTGAGAAAGCGCTTTTCACGACAAGAATTACTCTTGGAGGATTTGCCAATTCTTCGCAAGAGGCAGTACCCGAGAAAAAAAAACTTTAAATGGCAAACCCAAGACCGCTAGCATGACAGTCCAACGAACTTTTTTTTTTCCAAATTCATTTTTATTAATTCATTCTTAAGACTATCTTAAAAATTCATAAAACTAGCCTAATTATCCATAACTTACAACTAACTAACTGGTCCCGTCCCATACGGACACTCTAAGTTAAACCATAATACTTAATTATAATGCCTTTCGGCCCTAAGATCTATTTAACTTCAATTCAATTTTATTTATTTTTGTATTCATTAGAAAATTAAAAAAAAAAACTAATATCAATATCCTTTTTTATTTTTACTTAAAATTACTTAAAATAAGGTCCTTAAAATAAAACTTAAACTAACTTAAACTACCTATTCTACCTATAAACTACTTAAAACTAGAAAAACCACAGCAGCAAATAAACTGTCTAACATCTTGTTTTTCATATTTTGTTGTCCTTTTTTTTTCTTTAATTCATGTTTTTTTTTGTTTTTTTGCTGTATTTTTTTTTTGTTTTTTTTTGTTTTTTTTTTTGTTTTTTTTTTGTTTTTTTTTTTGTTTTTTTTTTTGTTTTTTTTTTGTTTTTTGTTTGTTTTTTTTTTTGTTTTTTGTTTTTTTTTTGTTTTTTTTTTGTTTTTTTTTTGTTTTTTGTTTTTTTTTTTTGTTTTTTTTTGTTTTTTTGTATTTTTTTGTAATTTTTTTTGTGCCACCATGCCTATTCTAGTTAAAACTAAACCTTAAAACTATAAAACAAGTATTTAAGCCGGCCAAGGCTTTAAACCCCATCCCGACTAACCACTATCAAGTGCCGATTGAAGCCACCAAAACTGGTTCTCTTACTTCACCCTATCAGTTCGGTCCCGTTCGGACACAGCCCTACTGAACCGAAGGAGCTCTGCTCCGTCTTGTGCCATGACGTCCCGATTGTACAGGAGTCGCCTATCCACGGTACGTCGCGTCGTCTGACGTGGTAGATTAGCGGAACTGCCAATCTATCCTGTATCAGACCGCATTTATCTAAGAAGAGGAATGCTTCTGGTAGAATAAAGCCGCTCAAGCGTGCACTTTCAAAATACTCGTCGTTCGGATAGAACGCCACGAAAATTAAATTGTTGGTCGAAGACATAGCTCTTGCAATGTGACCTCGAACGAGTTTTATCACGAAATTGTAAATTCTGTTGATTCGAGCCCCGTTGTATAGGACCTCGTGGAATAGTAATGCACGTAAGAAGATTCGGCAGTCCAACGAACTAACCACCATGCCATGGGTACTACGTTTGTTTTAGTTTTAAAAATAATGTTTTGTTTCAAAACAATGCAGTATTTCAAAACAACATATAAGCAACCCGACATGGCACAAGAATATACCAAAGATACAAAATCAGATACTACGATTTTCTGGAAACAAGTCAAATACAATCTAAACGATTTTTGGCCACCTTCCAAAAAAAGCTTCAGATTTTGGAGAAAAGTAGGTGCTTAGTTCGATTACAGGAAAATACTTCGGGAAGGTTGGTACTAGAATGTTTTCTATAGTAAATTTTGTGTTTACCAGAGATTTGCACTGTATCAATACATTTAAAAGAAAAAGACGTACATAAAATATAAAATGATTAATGATTGAAAAACTTTTGAATAGTCTTAATTTTTCTACTGGAAATTCTAAATTTTTCCACTGGAAATTCGAATTTTGTCAAATTGTGGCAAAATTTAGTTTATTTCCTATCTGTCCATCGAAAAACTATCAAATTCTATTGATCTCGAATGACTAAGGAACCTCTTAATAAGATCAAAATATTTTTATATGTCAAGCCATGAAGTGTCAAATTCTATTGAAGGATGACTGAATCCACATAAATAATCTGAATATTTTCACCGGAAATAGATTTTTTTTTAAAGATTTTTGTGTCCAAAAAATTGTGATTTTAGGGCTTTTGGCAAGTAGATATAAATACATCAAAATAATTGTGAAATTTTCCGAAAATTCTTGTCAAAACGAAAAATATGTACATACGTCGTATTGACGATGTGGTGCTACAAGTCATAAAGTCAACGAGTGGAACTTTTGCATTGATCGTCTTATCGTATTTAATAGCCGTTCTGGACATCAATTACATACATATATCCTTGTAGAATCCGCCTAGAAAAGATTTTTCGAGTCTGTCCAGTTTGAGATCAAAAGAAAAGAGTATGAATATAAAAATAATCGTTGCACTTTCTAAAGAGATTGTGCGTTATGGTAAGCCTTTGGCAACTTTGAAAGAATTTTTCTGAAGCTGACTTCCTTGTAAAAATCTCGCTGCCAATTTTTCGATGGCATTAATAGTTTAGCTTACAATTTTCTTAATAAAAGTGTCCTGTCTCTAAAAGTCATTGTAAATAAATATTTTATTAGTTTCTTCGAAATTTGTCCGTTAATGTGTTTTTGGAAAAACTTCATGAAACTTTCGCGATCTCACTTATGGATTTATTTTTTATTCAGTCCGATGTGGTTTTTAGCTTTAGCACAATTTCAAAATCGATCCCAGATTGAAAATCCTACCAAAAATTTGGCTTCTTTAAAAAAGCAAGACTATTTGTATGAGATTTTTCTTCAAGTGTTTCTATTATTTTTACCATACCTGTAAGTAAATACGTTTCTCCATAGCATGTATAGTAGTATGTATGTAATAAACGTTTATAGCAAACTATAAAATTAAATTGTCTACAAGAATGTAAGGATCAATGTTTATTCCCTTTTTTTTTCTGTGCTTTTCGCCCATCTCAAACCACCAACTAAACCATCCCACCCTACCCCACTCTTTATTTTATGGGCACGCAAATACATTTCACGGTTTTTTGGCCATGTATTGTGATGTAAGGATAACGTGAAGTTTAGCACCAAGGTCAAGTCAATGAAGAAAGAGGGGGGGTGGTTGATGAGAGAATGGAAAAAAGTGCGGGGGAGTTGGACTTTTTTCTTTTTTAGTGTTGTTTTGATAAAATTGATAGGGAAGAGAGAATGCAAATAAAAAACATCCAGTAAAAAAAGAAGAATTTATGTTTCAAAAACACACAAAAAGTCGTATTCTGTTTAAAAATCTCTTGTGGTTTGTGGTTATTGTCGTACAGTTATTTTCCTTTATTTTTATTTTGTGTTTCTTTTTATTTTTATTCTGTTTTGCAGAACATACATATAAGAGTAAAAGCCATCAGGGATGTCTCCTCAGTAGAGTATCCTTAAACCCTAATTTTTTGTCTTGTAGAAACATTTTGCAAACCAATTGAATTGATTGTTTGGGTTATGCAATGACCGTTATTAAAATTAAAGGAGTATGAAAGTAAGTAGGTACCTTACTCATCAATATAATATTGGAGGAGGAGTAGAAGGTCCTGATGGCGTGATATCCAGTGTAAATTTATGGTCGTTTTATTTGTGGAGTTTCCACTGGCTGCTGATGGGTGCGATGACATCAACCTTAAATCCAATTTTGGGCGGGTACAGCACATTTTCCTTTGAGTTATTTTTTTTTATTAGACATTGTTAAATTTGTTTTTTTTAAGGACTTTTTGTTTGATCATATAATTTAGGATTTAATTTTTTAAGTATTTTTTTGTACTAAAATCTTGATAATATCATTTTTAGGAGTTAATTTCGGGGTTCTAATTGCATTTGAATTGTATAGGTTGTTTTCTAAGAGATTGAGAATTTTACAAGACAGAAATATTTTGGCAATTAATTTGTATTTGCGACTTATAGGAACTTTACTGATTTTTAACTCGAGAATTGAATCAAATATGACATGACGCTGGCAGAGAAGTCCAAAAAATTGCGTTCGGCGATTTCTTCCGTCATTATGTTTATCCTCGCAACTAGAGTTCAAACTTGGAAATTAAGGTTTTAAGCAGACTAAAAATAACATAATACAAATTTCTTTCTCAAAAATCGAAAATTCGAATTTTTTCAAAAACAAACCGATAGATTTTTATTTAATTTTCTCTAACTTTTCTTTGTTAACCTGGCTTCATTTAATACAGCTACTCCCTATCGAACCCTTAACTTGTCTTTAAGTTTTCTCAAGAACTGTAATGAACCGATTTCAATCATAATATTTGGTGATCAAAAAATCAAAAATGCCATTGGAGTTTTAAAAAATATTTAATTTTTTTTTTCAAAATTCGATGTCTTGAAAATGAGTTATAATATATTTACGAAAATCAAATGTAAGATTGTACATATTTAAAAGCTCTAAATAACTACATGTACAAAATATTTTAGAACTAAGATTACAAAATTTTATATACATACACAAAATTTATTGAAGCTTAACATTCTAAAACTGCCCAGGGCAGGAAATTTACGGACATTTAAAGAAAGTAAATCACAGTTTTCCTTTTATGTTGGTCTCCGCAGCTATATCATGAATGGGTCTGCAAAAAAGTTCAATAAAAAGGTTGGATACTGTCAGACAAATTGAAAAAATTTTGCCCTTTACATCTCCAAGAGGAATATTAACCCTTTGCGCAAGTGAGCTATGAAGGGCCGATCCTTCCGTGGCCAAATCATCAGCCCGTTTATTTTCATCAATGTCACTATGATCCATAACTCAAATAAGAGTGACATGAAGGTTGATATTGAGGCTGAAGGCTAGGCGCGCACATGCAACTTTTTCGAAACCAAATACATAGTTCGATCCCAAAGTTAGTTGCCCAAACACCGCGCACATAAGCAACTCTAAAAGTAATCAACGAAATAAACCAATACACAGGAAACATTTATTCACTTTTTCTATCTCATATACACGAAACAAAATAGTTTCAAATTTGTCCTATTCTTTTGCTTAAATGAAAGAAAAGAGTAGATACATTGTTGGAATACAAAATTATATGAAAGAGATTTCATAAGTCAATAAAAATTTCTGGATATGGATTTTTACGAATTGGCACTGATATGTGCCTTTGAATTAAAAAGACGGAATAAACCTGTACTTAAGCGAATATCGAAACAAAATGCCCCCCAAGACGACTGCGATTTTTCCTTTTTTTGGTTTTCTTTCGGTTGCCAAAACGCTTTTTAACACTGCCATTTTTGATGAATGTTAACTTTTTTCAATGAAAATAAAACATCTTTCAATTTTACTTTACTTATTTATTTTAGTGATAGAAATATAATAGATCTTCAGTAACTAACTTTATACTTATACCTTCTCATACCTCGAATAAATGACATTCTTATTAAACGAATTATAAAATGACCTTATTCCTTTATTTATTATTGTTATTATAATTTAGTATAATTTATTTATTCCTTTAAACTTAATAAATAATCGGATTACGATCTCGTAGTTTACGTGAATACTTTAGGCCAACTCATACTCAACTGAATCACTTATTTCATCGATAACTTGTAAGGCATAATCAAGCTGCTCTTTAGTGTAAGCAAAAACGTATACGCCCTTCCATAATGGAAGTGGCAGGAAACCCAACTCCAACAACAGCTACCTTACGGAAAGTAAGTGTACGAATACAATAGCATCTTCGGCACAGACGAATTCGGCCGTTAGTTTTTCGAGTTCCAAGTGCAGGTGAGTTGCCCCAAATTCACGACGTTGACTGCCTAAAGCCAAGCCGTCTGTTCGGCAACGCTGCTCAGACTGTTCGGTACAGTGAACCTCGGCCGCGGCGGTTCCCAAGTAGTAGGGCGATTCCAGCAATCTTGAACCCTCCGATAGACATAGCGTGAATAGAAGGCATCGTAAAGCGCAACATAGCCCTGAAAACAAATCGAATTTCAGACTCAGTCAGTCAGTTCGTGGATTTCAAATCGATTCAAATCGTCATCTTACCTCTCAAATATTTTCTTTAGCTACTTTTGGGGCACACATCAATTGACTGATGCAGCCCAATATCATGAGCAGGTAAAAGCCAAGATATGTTAGGCAGGCTGTGTGTAGAGGAACCTCTTCGAATGACGATTTGCTCCGATTAGGATCATCATAGAACCCTCCTCCTCCTCCTGATACTGCTGCTTCTGTGGCTGCTTTTCCGTTGCAGTGTTATTGTTTATGTTGCTCTTTATTGTATACATTTCCATTTGCAGTCTTGGTAATAGCATTCGACAGCGACAGCGTTGTTTTACTCTTGACATTCCCATTTGTGAGAGGCAAAATTCCATTTGAAATAATTGTGCCTTTTGATGAGGGCTTAGGCTTTATTCCATTTTTTAAACGATGACGAACTTCGATATGATTGAAGTACATAATAATCTAAAAATAAAAAAAAAAATAAAAAATATGTTTTGTTTTGAGATACAAATAATATTTACCACCGCCTATAAATCCTTGTGACACAAACTAAGGAATTGGTTTGAGGTGATCGTTTAGTTTGTGTCAAAACACAAACTAAAAAGTTGCTCGAATGGGCGACAGAATAGTTTCTGCATGTGCGCGCACTCTCATATAAGTCTATAGTGCTCAGTTTAGAAACCAAACAGTTTCGAAACTAAAAGTTGCATGTGCGCGCCTAGCCGAATAGTTCATCCCGAAATTGCAGATAGCCGTGTTTCTATTTTGGTTTGATTTGAGTATTTTACATGCTTCTATGATTGCTAGTAATTTAGCTTGAAAAAAAACTGTCAAAATCACGTATGTAGTTAAAAAGACTTTGAGACATTTAAAAAATCGGAGAAGATTCCCGCAACAACTTCACACTCCGTCCTTGACCCGTCAGTAAAGATAGAAGTCTGTCATAAAATTTGTTTTCTTATGAAAGCCTTTTTTTCCTCAAACTAAGCTTAAATCCTTTTGGCACGATCGAAGAGAATCATTTAAGTTCCCATTTATTGCCTTATTGTGCAATTCCCACAAACGTTTATAATTGTTGGTGTTATATAGAGGGCTAGATTAGGTTAGGTACCTACTTATAAGTTAATCGTTTCTTCAGATTTCTTTGTATTTTTCAAAACCTTTGAGATTCTCAAAGCCAAAAGATAAAAGTAAAAAGTAAAAAGAAATTGTAGAAATGAACCAAAGCATGACGAAAATTTGCACACAAAGTGATGTGCAAAAAAAAACAAAAAAAAGTGGAAATATCAAAGATATCAAAGAGGACAACGACTGGCACTGAAGCACTCACTATACATATGTATGTGGAAAACTCACTATCCACGACACGGAGACGGAAAGACAGACTCACCATGTGTGCCTTGTGCTCCTGCTGCTGTTGTTGGATCTAAATGCAGATTGTAGAACTATACAAAATATACATCTAGGTATAGGTACTCAGATAAGTTTCTTGCGTAGAACTACTCGACTCGTGTAAAGTGGAGAAGAAGGAGCGAGGAGGCAGAGGTAGAGATGCAGCGGTCGAGACCGTCTCGTGGCTTTTATATCCAAAGTAGAGAGTCATTAGTCGTGTGGTTTGACGGGCCACTGCCGCCATTCGCCATCGACGCCGTCGTCGTCGTTGTTATCGTCGTCGTCGTCATCCTCATCATCGTCGTCGCAAGCGTCCTCGTCGTTGTTGTCGTTGTCGAAGTCGGGCTCCTGATGTGTTATGTTCTCTGCCATGCGTTGCAACAGCACGATGATGACGATGTTATTGCTGATGGGGCTTCCTTTATAAAGCGAGCGAGTAAAGAAGGATTCAGCATGAAGTTGAAATAGCCTGGCCAGGCCATTGGGGCGGTTGTGGCAAAACTGTGGTTTCTGTTTCTGCCTGTTCGGCTGGTTTCTTACATGCGTTCTAGCTCTTAGTACTTATGTTATATTCGCAGTTTAAAGCAAAGCCCGTACCACCACCACCGGCACCAGCACCATTAAACAGTCGATACTACCTCTACACGAAGTGGGTAGCCGCAGTGCCACTCTGACGGCCTCCAGGTGGAACGTGCAAATATGTTGTTCTTTTGGACAAATGTGTTCTGGCTTCTGGTGTTGAAAGAGAACACAATTTTGAAAAATAAAAGTTGCATTTTGCTGCCCCATCATGCAGCAATATGGTTTGTTGTGTTATGTACCCGTATGCATTTTAAAAAATGATTCTTCCACACATGTGTAGTTGAGGTATGTAATGGTGTGACTGTGCGTGATGAAGTTGTTTTAAGAGTTCCTTAATGCGTATATAAAGCTTGTTCATATGAAAAGAAAAAAAGGAAATAATATTTTCATTTTTATTTTTTTCAAACGTGGCGTAATAGCGAAGCGACGAGACGCGAAAGGGTTGGCGTAAGGAGACATGGGTGTTGCTCTTTTGTTGCGATTCGTACTTTACGTTGAAAAGTTCTCGAAAAAAAATTCGTATATTGAAGTTGTTTTTTTTTTTAATTCGACTGATTTTTTTTTAAATAAATAAGTTTTTTTTTTAAATTTTGAACTGTCCTAAATTTTGGCACGAGTACGATAACTTTGGCGCCAAGATATAATAACGGTTTTTGGTAGAGGGACTTAATACAAGCATTTTTTACTATGGGAGGGGGGTCTATCTCCCCCGTTTAGGCGGTATGGGCAATTTAAAAAAAATATTATTTAAAATGGAAAAAAATAATTAAAAAATAACGGTGATACTTACAATTAAGTTGTATATTTTTTAAAGCCAACATTCTGTTCTATTAGCCAGTTTTTAAATCAAGTCAAAACTATGCGTAGTTTTTGAAAAATTTAATTTTAAACTCAAAATTTGAGTAAAAAAAGTTAAAAAAAGGTTTAAAGTGTAACTTTTTCAATACTTCAAGATTATCTACCATTGTTTTTATTTCAGAATTTATTGCTCTTATTTGTTTTTGATCAAATACTGAAAACTAGATGACTTTATGTCTTTTAGTTTTTGAGAAAATTGAAAATAAAAATTTAATTTTAAACTCAAAATTTGAGTAAAAAAAGTTAAAAAAAGGTTTAAAGTGTAACTTTTTCAATACTTCAAGATTATCTACCATTGTTTTTATTTCAGAATTTATTGCTCTTATTTGTTTTTGATCAAATACTGAAAACTAGATGATTTTATATCTTTTAGTTTTTGAGAAAATTGAAAATAACCACAACTACTATTTTAATTTTTTTTGCTTGAGTGGTCTTATTTTGATAGTAATAATGGTATTTGCGTATGCGTAATGCGAGTTTGGGTGTATGCAACAGTAAGGTGTGCGCGAGTTTGGGTGTATGCAACAGTGACATCTGTAAAAGGGGGCATGCTGACCCCCTCCAACCCCCCTGCATGGGCACACTATAGGATTTGGGCTGGGTGCAAGTTGGTGTGCGTGCAAGGTGGGGAGGGGCAAGGTTCGGTGGGTGCAAGATGGGGTGCATGCAAAGTTTCTTTTGCATTTAAATAAGCTGGATTTAAGAAAAATTAATTTACGCTAGGTGTATCTTAATCCATATTCGGTTATTACTATCAAAATAAGACTACGTTAATACTTAAGCAAGGAAAAAGTAATTTAATTAAAATATTTTTTTTGGTAATTTTCAATTTTCTCAAGAACTAGAAGACATAAAGTCATCTAGTTTTCAGTTTTTGATCAAAAACAAGTAAGAGCAATGAATTCTAAAAAAAGCAGTAGATAATTTGAAAGTTTTGAAAAACTACACTTTAAATCTTTTTTTAATTTTTTTGCATAAATTTTTAGTTTAAAACAATTTTTTTCAAAAACTATCCGTAATTTTTACTTGATTTAAAAACAAGCTAATAGACAAAAATGTTTGCTTTAAAAAAAGTTATAATACTTAATTTTAAGTATTACCGTTATTTTTTAATTATTTTTTTTCCATTTAATGTACATATTTTTTAAATTGCCCCTACCGCCTAAACGGGGGGGGGGAGATAGACGCCCTCCCATAGTAAAAAAATGCTTTTGATGTCTTAAATGTTTTTAACTGTTCTATACAAATCCGTCATTAAACTTTGTCGCCAAAGTTATCGTACTCTCCCCTCTTTTCAAAACTTTGAGATATTGGCTTTAAACTACTTTTATCTTTCAAAAAATATTGTTGTCAACATTCTGTAAAATTTTGAAAAAAAAAATCGAATTGACGGTTTTTTTTTAACAAAAATTAAACACCGAAAAAACTTTAACAAAAATTGTTAAAAATTGATTTTTGACTCAAAAATTTGGAGAAAATCGAATTGACAGTTTTTTTACAAAAAATAAAAACCTAAAAAAATGTATAAAAGTTGGTAAAAATTGTTTTTCGACGTGAATATCTTTTCAAAAATTTGAGACATTGGCTTCAAACTAATTTTATCTTTTAAGGAATATTGTTTTCAAAATTCTATAAAATTTTGAGAAAAAATCGAATACATAGTTTTTTTACAAAAAATAAAAACCTAAACAAAAAAAACAATACTAAAACTTGTAAAAATTTACTTTCGACTCAAATAGCTTTTCAAAAATTGCAAATATTATCTTCAAACTTATTTTATTTCACAGAAAATATTGTTTTCGATATTCAGTAATTTTTTTTATAAAAATCCAACACTCCGTTTTTTCATAAAAAAAAATAAAATCTACAAAAAATAGTATACGCAAATTTGGTAAAAATGGATAAATATAGACAAACTTTTAAGCAAGACAAATCGACAGATGGGATGGGAAGTTATCAGTGTGGGTCGCATCCCAGCCTTTTTTTTTAAATTTGTGTTCTTTCAGATTTTTTTTTATCTTATTTTTCTTTTTTTTTTCATAATTTTTTTAATTGTACTTCTTTTCAAATATTTACTTTTTTTTTCAAATATTTCCTTTTTTTCAAATATTTTTACTTTTTTTTAAATTGTCCTTTTTTTTAAAAATCGTACTTTTTTTTAAATAAGTTGTATTTGTTTTAGACTTATTTTTTTTTAAATATTGTATTTTTTTTTCAAATTTGGTTTTCTTTCAGATTTTGTATACTTTCTCAATCAGCATTTTATCAAAATTTTCATTTTTCTAAAACTTTTTGTTGCCGAATTTAAATTTTGTCTAAAATTTTACAGAATTCTTTTGTTTCAAGTTTGTTAAAATTTGTATTTTTATCAAAATGTTTGTTTTTATCAAAATTTGTGGGTACATACCTATTTTTGAGCTTTTTGTGTTTTATTTTCAAGATAGTGTTTTTTTCAAAATTTGTATTTCATTTAAAAAAATTGATTTCCATATTTCTTCTTTTTTTTTCGAATTTGTATTTTTACAAAAATTATTATTTCCTTACAATTTTCTAAAACTTGTAATTTCCCAATGTCTATTTTTTTAAAGTGTTATGTATATTTTTTCAAAATGTTAATTTTTTCAGAATTACAATTTTTTGTTTCGTATTATATCAATTTTTTTGTACTTTTAGACCGTTTTCTTTTCAAAATGTTTACTTTTTTCAAAATTTGTTATTTCAAAAAACGTACATATTTTTAATTTTTTTAAACGTTAATTTTTTTATTATTTGAATTCTTCTTCAAAGTTCCATTCTTTTAAAATATCTATTTTTTAAATTTTTAATTTTTCTTAATAAATTTAACCTTCAAAATTTGATTTATAAAAAAAGTCTTTCAAAAATCGATTTTTTTAAAATTTAGTTTATTTAAAAATTGTTTTTGTATTCAAAATTTAAATTGAACTTTTTTCTTGCAACAGTTTTTTTAACTCAAGCAATTTTAAAATTTTAATACAAAAAATTATTTTTAATTTTGCTTATTTTGGAAAAACATATAAAAAAATGTTTGAAAAATATTAATTTAAAAAAATCACCAGGCCTATTTTATGTTGTAGCTTTTCAATATATTTTTAAAACAAATTATTTTTTAAATCTTGGATTTTTTTTTGTAAAATATTGACTTTTAGAATGCATTTGTTTTAATTTAAATTTTTCAATCCAATTTCGAAGATCAATAATTTTGACTTAACTTTGTCAAAACATCTTCTAAAATAATTTAAAAAAAATATTTATTTTAAAATATCGTTTAGAAATGTTGTTAACATTCTATTATTCCCCATTTCCAAGTGTTTTAATATTATGTGAATGTATTCAGAATCTGAAGTCTTCGGAGTAAAAATGTAGTTCTTTTTCTTAAACCAGAAGTTTTTTGCCAAGTTTTTGCTTCAACTTGAAAATAAAAATATGTCCTTTTTTCACTTAACATATTCAAACTCTAAACTATCAAAATTCTTACAAAACTGTCATACACTTTTTCTTAACCTAATCCAAACAATCTATCTTATAGAGCTTACTACAAATAGCCTCTTTTCCTTTGAATATATGTAAACCGTACAGTACATAAGAAGGTATAGGTAATCTCTCTCTCTCTACTCTTCTTGGCCTGGTCTAAATTCACCTTTTGCCTAGCAAATAAACTCCAAATCTAAGGACGTGGTTCTCTGACTAATTTATTCTAATATACACCATAAAAATTCAAATCACAGAAAGAGAAGAAAAATATTCAAGTAAAATAAGGACTCTGCAAGGACTCTAAACCCCTCAAAAAAAAAAAAATAAAAACGAAGAAACGTAAGACAAGTTAAATCCCTTAGCTAAGCAAATGGATTTCAACTACTGATTTCGAGTCTTACATTTTTTTTTGTTGTTTTTCGTTTTTATAAAAATATAAGAAGATGAAGATGAATAAGAGCAAAGAAAGGAAGACAAAAACAAAACACCTTCCTGCCGCCTCCGTCACCGTCACCTTCATTTTATTTGAAATATGAACCCTCGATTGTTTATCATTTTATTTCCTCTTTTTTTTCGTTTTGGTTTAGTTTGACTTGTTTTTTGTTGTTGTTATTGGCATGACGAAGAGAAAAACATGGAGGAAAAACTGCCAAAAAAAATATCATCTGAACTTTTTTTGGGTCAAAGTCATAAGAGTGACTCAGATTTTTGTTGTTTTTCATAATGGATTCACCTTGCAAAACGGTTGGCAGTCCTGTGTTTTTGACGTATGATGAACACTAAAAACTTTTCGGAAGACACTAAAAATAACTCCCAGTTGTCATAAGTTTTTACAGTTTTTGTTTTTATTTTTGTTTTTGTTTTTCCTCGGATGGGTTTTTGTTACCTTTTTCCAGCTGTGAACACGAAGACTTCCAAAAAAAGGCACCAAAAGAAGAATATATTGCATATATTTCTTTTTTAGTGAAGTTTCAAAAGAAAATATTTCACTGTTTTTTTTTGGATCCTAAAAATGAAGACAGAAAGGATTCATTTAAAATGTTGTGCCTACTTTTAGAACCGACACGAAGTATGTCATATGTGACCCTTCAAATATGTTCTCTCGAGAAATACAAAAAAAATAACTTTTAGTAAAATGAATTTGGGCTGTAAACAGAGGGGTGCGAAAAATGTTTGATTCTAGAGAAAACCGGTGCGGGGAAATAAATCCACGGGAACTAACTCCACTGAGGGATTTAGTTCCCACTTAGTGAGAACTAAACCCACTTTAGTAAAGTGGATTTAGTTCCCATGCTAACTGGGGATCTAATTCCGAAGAAAATGTGTGATTTAAGTTCTCCTTGAGTTTGAAATTAATTCCCACTTTTTAAAAGAAGAAACAAGTAGAATAAGGCGCAGGGACATAGGGCCCAGGGACATAACGCCCAACTTTTTTTTTGGGGCTTATGTCCCACTTCGGTGGGACATAAAACCGAAATCTTATTCGGGCCCTAAGTAACATCCAAGTAAGACCGAAGCCCCAAATAAAAATTTTGGGGCTTATGTCCCACTTAATAAGAATCACCAAATGACACAACTTGGAGCACTTTAAATCCTGAGATCCCGCGAAGCTTTTATTCAAAAAAGCTGTTGATATTGGCGCCTGCCTGGCGACTTTACATACCCTAAGCGGAGCAACGGAGTTGCGTGAGCGGGTGTGACCCCGCAAAAGGTAGTTAAAATCCTGAGAACCCGCGAAGCGGTCCACCCTCAGGTGCTTTTATTGAAAGAAGTTGTTGATATAGGCGCCTGCCTGGCGACTTTACATACCCTAACCGGAGCAACGGAGTTGCGTGAGCGGGTGTGACCCCGAAAAAGGGAGTTAAACTCCTGAGATCCCGAAAATAATGTTGAAAATAAACTTTTTTTGTTTTTCCTAATTTTTGTATTATACTTACTTACTTAAGGTGGCGCTACAGTCCTGTGTGAACTAGGGCCTCACCCAACAAACTTCTCCATCTAGCTCGGTCCCTAGCTAGATGTCTCCAGTTTCGCGCTCCGAGTTTGGTGAGGTCACCTTCCACTTGTGCGCGCCACCTGATTCGCGGTCTTCCTCTACTGCGCTGTCCTGTGGGTGTGGATTCGAAGACTTTCCGGGCCGGAGCATTGGTTTCCATGCGCTCTACGTGACCTAGCCATCTTAGTCGTTGGACTTTTACCCTTCTTGCTAAGTCTACGTCGCTGTACAGCCCGTACAGCTCGTCGTTCCATCTTCTCCTCCACTCCCCTTCGATGCATACGGGACCGTAGATCACACGAAGAATCTTTCTCTCGAAACGACCCAAGGTGCTTTCATCCGCTTTTGTCAAAGTCCATGCTTCTGCACCGTATAGCAGGACGGGGATGATAAGGGTCTTATATAGCGACACTTTGGTCCTTCGAGAGAGAATTTTTCCACTCAATTGCTTTCTTAACCCAAAGAAACAGCGGTTAGCAAGAGTTATTCTTCGTTTGATCTCAGCGCTGGTGTTGTTTTCTGCGTTTACAGCGGAGCCTAGGTAGACGAAGTCCTTGACTACCTCAAAGTTACGTCTGTCGATGGTGACGTTTTGACCAAGACGTCGGTGTTGTAGGTCCTTTCTTGATGACAGCATGTACTTTGTTTTGCCCTCATTAACCGTTAAACCCATTTTTGCCGCCTCTGCCTCAATACTCACAAAAGCCCCATTGACATCACGCTGAGTTCTTCCGATTATGTCAATGTCATCAGCATATGCTAGTAATTGGACAGACTTTTGAAAGATAGTGCCTCTGGTGTTGACGTGTGAGCTTTGCACTATTCTTTCAAGTACGATGTTAAAAAAATCACATGACAGCGCATCACCTTGTCTAAAACCTTTTTTGACATCGAAAGGTTCAGTTAAGTTGTTTCCAACCTTTATGGAGCAGCGTGAATTCTCCATGGTCATCCTGCACAAACGGACGAGTTTGGCAGGGATGCCAAAACTAGACATGGCTCTATACAGTTCGTCCCTGTAGATACTGTCATATGCGGCCTTGAAATCGATGAAAAGATGGTGGGTGTCGATTTGGTGTTCTTGGGTTTTTTCCAGGATCTGCCGTAATGTGAATATTTGATCGACTGTGGACTTTCCTGGTCTAAAACCACACTGATAAGGACCTATCAGGTTGTTGACGATGGGCTTTAGACGTTCACATATTACGGCAGAGAAGATTTTATAAGCGATGTTAAGTAGACTGATTCCTCTATAATTGGTGCAGTTTAGAGGGTCTCCTTTTTTCAGGATCGGGCAAACAATACTGAGGTTCCATTAATCGGGCATGCTTTCTTCCGACCATATCTTACAGATAAGTTGGTGCATGCTCCTAACCAACTTATCTCCAGCTGCTTTAAAGAGCTCGGCATTCAAGCCATCCGCTCCAGCGGCTTTGTTAGACTTCAGCTTAGATATAGCAATCTTTACTTCGTCTAAGTCGGGAGGACGGGATTGTTGGCTTTCGTCGTCTATGTTGAATGGATCATCCTGCCTGACAGCGGAATTCGGTTCGTCGTCGCCGTTATACAGTCTGCAGAAGTGGTCCTTCCATATCCTCAGCATTGACTGCGGTTCCACTATGATGTTTCCACTTTCGTCTTTGCAGCCTTCGGTTCTAGGTTTATGTACTTGTGAATTTCGTTTCACCTGTTCATAAAACTTTCGAACTTCATTTCTGCTTTTAAACCTCTCAACATCTTCGACCGCACGCTTCTCATGCTCTCTCTTTTTCCTTCTGAGAAGTCGGTGTTCCTCTCGCCTCTTCTGCTCATAGAGCTCATGAGCAGCTCTCGTCCTTTTATGCAGCGCCGCCTTGCGTGCCTGTTGTTTGGCTGCATTTGCCTGCCGACATTCCTCATCAAACCAGGGGTTCCTTGTTGGTGGTCGCTTGAAACCCAGCACGTCAGAGGCGGCTTCTCTGATTGCGTCCTGGCAATGTTGCCACTGGTTTTCTATACATTGTGTTGGCGGCACAGAACTTCGAGAGAGGTTACTTGTAACTCGGTCGGAGAAGGATTTGGCGATCTCTTGCGATTGTAGCCGTTCGACGTTGTACCTTCTCCCAACATCTCCCTGTTTTGCCTTGGGCCTGGAAACCCGAAGTGCTACCTTGGCTACAACAAGGTAGTGGTCCGAGTCGATGTTAGCTCCTCGGAAAGTTCGGACATCCATGATGCTGGAAGCGTGTCTGGCGTCGATCGCAATATGGTCAATCTGGTTGACGGGAGATTGATCTGGAGATCTCCAAGTTCCTTTGTGGATGTTGAGGTGTGGAAAACGCGTACTGGCTACCATGACGTTTCGCCCCGCAGCAAAATCTATGAGCCTGAATCCGTTGTCGGAAGTGTTGTCGTGCAGGCTGTTTTTCCCGATTATTCCACCAAAGATGTCTTCCCTTCCTAGCTTGGCATTAAAATCGCCCAGGACAATTTTAATATCGTAGCTAGGACACTGCTCGTATGTTTTGTCTAAGAGCTCGAAGAACATATCTTTGGTGTTGTCATCCTTCTCATCTGTGGGGGCGTGCGCGCATATCAGGCTAATGTTGCCGAATTTAGCCTTGATGCGGATGGTCATGAGGCGCTCGTTGATGCACCTATAGCTTAAGACTTGTTGCCTAAGTCTGGCTCCAATGACGAAGCCGCATCCAAATAAGCGCTGTTGGTTTTCTCGGTAGCAGTCACCATAGTAGATATCGCAGTTTTTCATCCTCTTTTTGCCCGGCCCATCCCATCGTATTTCCTGGATGGCGGTGATGTCTGCTTTATGGCAGTCTAGGGCCTCCGCTAATTCTTCGGCTGCACGTGGTCTGTTAAGGGACCTAACATTCCACGTGCATATCCGAAGTTCGTTGTCCTTAATTCGTTTGCGTTGGTTGTCAGCAGTAAATCCGCCCGTATCCGAGGCTTGTTGGTGCTTCGCAACTATAAGATTTTTAAGTGGTCAGGAAGTCACCCTGACGGCACAACCCCCAACCTTCAGGGCCAGATCCTTAGTATAACTCCAAAGACGGGGAGCCGGATAAACCGCTCCTTATAGGCCTGGGCTCCGAATAAGTCGTAGAAGCCCTATAAGGTGTTCACTAAGTAGTTCAGCCTTACTGGAACTGTAGACGCCACCGTTGATTCCATCTCGGGAATTCCTCCGCTGCCGTCTGGATAAGGAGAGGTGCCTTAGTGGACACACCTCTCCCCCCCTCTCTCGTTTGCTGCCCCCAACAACTTTCCACTGGGGTTGGAACCCAATCTCCAGTTGAGGTACTAGGCAACCGATGTTCACCACGGGGAGGTGAGAGTAGGAGTTGATAGACAGAGGTTGGTTTTGAGAAAAACCTGTGGACGCTTGTGTCCTCTTGAATGCACATGTCTACCATTTGAACATCATCATTTTTGTATTATCACCGTATCAAAAAATTATTGTTCATTGTATTGAAATACAAAAACTTTATATTCTTTTTTGGCTCTGCAATAATTTGGGGACAATGTTTTATTAGTTTTTTATCACCTTGCTCATCAATAACTAAGCTCCCCTGGCAATTTTGACCATAATAGCAAATGTAACGTGAAATATTATTTCGAGTCATGGTCATAAATTAACACACTATTTTTACGAAACCCGGTAATAAATTCAATTTTATTTTCCATGCTTTTAATTTTTTATTTTAATTTTATTCACACTACGCACTGTTTTCTTAAATTGCTTAAGACTGATGTTCGACTGTACTCATCAAAATCGAACAAGTTTCAAGAATCTGATAACTAACTGTAATTTGAAGCTGTTGTTGTTAGAAATTAGTTCCCTCTTCATATTTTTGAATGTGTACTAAATTCTCATAAGAAAGTGAAGTTCGTTCCCACTGAGTGGGAACTAAATCCCTCAGTGGAATTAGTTCCCGTGGTTTTATTTCCCCGCACCGAGAAAACCTGTACAAATGTAGACCCAAGTTCGCTTCAATTCAATTGAGGACCTTACATCAAAAAATAGAAGTAAGTCTATCTTTTAAGCCTCAAGGAACAGACCCAAAATTAAAAAAATCGCATTACTAATCTTGCTTTTTTAACCTAAAACATAATTTAAAAAAATGAAAAACCATGGACATTTTTAAAACTATATCAGTTTAAAATATTTCTTTAATTATTTTTCAGAATTTTCTTTTGATTTCAACCAAAAAGTTAGATTTTGACTTTCAACCCTTTTGATGCCAGGTCTGCAATTGTTTTCAAAAGTCTGACGACTTTTCGCATTCTGCAGCTATAAACCTTTAAATGCATTTTTCATATCTTATCATTTTTTCGTAAATATAAATTGAATTGTTTCAATTGCGAATCAGATACCAAACGTTTTCAATCCCTAATCACGTTTCGATCAATACAAGTAAATAATATTATCAGATTTGTTATCAACTTATCAACTAATTCACCTTAATCAACAAATTTAAAGTTAATAGCATTGTCTACTACATATACATAAATATATTTTTTTTAAATTGTATACAGTCTTTAAATAGCTACAGTGAGAAGCAAAAGTCTTGATACCCAAACTTGTTTTGTCTTTGGAGCAAGGAATATTTTTAAATAAAACTTTTCGGCAAATATATATTAGTTTTCAAAAATGTTTTTATTTATACTTTTTTCAAATTCAACAAAAAAAATAAAATTTTTTCACTTAAATAAAATATAAAACTAAAAATGTTACGCAGCAATGAAGAAAAGGGCAGCAAAAGTGTTGATACCTTTAATGAAATTAAGGAAAAACTGTAGATTTACCTTAAGTTTACAGAAATAATACTTACCTAATATTTGGTTGGCCAGCCTTTCAATCTTTTCACTTCTTTTAAGCGGTCAGGCATGGAATGGGTCAACTTTTTCAAATATTCCTTTGATATTTCTTGCCATTCCTTTAGCAGTAAGGCTTTAAGCTGAGACTTGGATTTAATATCATACTTTCGCAAACGTTTGTCCAAATGATCCCAAAGATGCTCTATTGGGTTCAAATCTGGGCTTTGTGGAGGTGTTGATAGCAAGTGAGGGACTCTGTGAACCAACCACATCTTCACAATGTGAGCAACATGTTTGGGATCGTTATCCTGTTGAAAGTAAAAATCTTTCAAGATCCCCATTTTTTGAGCACTTTGTAGCAAATTGTCTTGCAAAATTTTTAGGTAAACTTCTTTGGTCATAATCTCATCAATTATCACCAAGTTACCAACACCTTGAGTGGACATACAGCTCCACACCATAACACCACCACCACCGTGTTTCACTGTTTTCCGGGTGTTTTTTGGATTCAGAGCTTCATTTGGTTTTCGCCATACCTTTGTTCGCCCATCCGAGCCAAAAATATTGAATTTTGACTCGTCTGAAAAAATTACCTTATCCCAGAAGTCGAAATCCTTATTTTTATATTCATCGGCAAATTTTAATCTTTTCTTTTTATTTATTTCACTGATTAATGGCTTCTTTCTACCACCTCGTTTGATGCATCTGCGTACAGTGTCTGCCGAAACGGATGTATTCAAAGACTCTTCTAACGTTGCAGCGATCTTTGGTGCGCTTTCAAACGGATCTTTTTTAATAATACCGTTAATCATTCGTTCATCCCTGGCTGATAACTTCCGAGGACGTCCATATCTTGGCTTATTTTCAATACGTTTCTCCGTTTTAAATCTATTTATCACTTTTTGAATTGTTGCTTTGCTTCTTCCAACTAACTGACCAATTTGTGAATATGACATTCCATCCTCATGGCACTTTACTATTACCTTTCTTTCTTCTAAAGTTAATTCTTTTCTTCCCATTTTGCAAAACTTCTTCTGATGCCCACGTCGATATGATTTTGGTCAGACTAACTAAATTTCATGTTGCTTACATTGACCAAGGCTACATAATAACCTTGGTCAATGCGATTAAGAAAATATTCTTTGATTCTTTAAAAATTAACCGTTATCTTGCAGAGAGAACATGCATAATAGAAAGAGTATCAACACTTTTGTGGTGTTCATTTTCATTCATGCGTGACATTTTGCGTGACATATTTGTTTGTGTGTGAATTGTTCTCAATTTTGACATTGTATTTAATAAAACACAAATAAACAAACATTAACAAACAAAAATATTAGTACCAAAAGCTTTTACTTACGTAGTTTCTTGACCTAAGTAAAAAACAAGTTTGCGTATCAAGACTTTTGCTGCTCACTGTATATAGCTTTTTGAATAGCAGTGATTTCTTTAGGTTTTATGTTAAAACACTTTATCAGTCTAATTTTTCACTGATAATTCTTATTTCACATTTTTTGAAACTGAGATGTTACGTCACTGTATTGCTTAATATCGCATAACTTGAAATGGTTGTTAAAAATGAAAATAATATCTGTAAGAAAAAGTAGTGTGATTATAGATATACATCTATCAACTTAAGTTATTTTCTGTTTTATTTGGAACAAGCTCAGGAATCAAATGGAACAACTTAGTTAATTTTGTCGTACAAAAATTGTCTAATTTGTTTGAAATGAATTAATGTTTACTTAAAAACCAAGTTAGTACAACTTTACCGCCTTGAAAATCGGCTTAAATGAAATCAGAACCCATTTTCGGTTATTGCGAATAAGATTTCTTCAGAAGTTTTCCCTTCGCCAAAAATTTGAAGTGCTTATACTACTCCGTGAAAGCTGGCATTTGGATTATTAAAATGAGTGTCAAAATTCCTGAGAAATATAATTCTCGGTGAAAAAATAAATTTCATAACGCACTTTCGGCATTACTCACGTTTTCAGTATTCGAAGAAGGGAAAAATTTCAAAGAAAATTGATTCACAATGGTCCCCATAATAACAAAAGTAAAGTGTCGAAATTTTGTCCTTTTATGTTGAAAAACCTTAAGGAATTGACGCTCTTTTAATTTTTGAAGTGAAATTATATTTCGCGACATTCCAAGCATTCAGTTTTATTTGGAAGGAGTACACCAATATTCCAAGCTTACCTCCAGGTCCCCCAAAAGGGAATAAAATTTAAAAGTAAAAGTTGATTTGTGAATACAATTTTCTCCGGGAAAAGCATCAGCGATGCCACTAATACAGAATTTAACGTGAAATTTCTTCCAAAAAAGCGTTCAACAAGTATTGAATTTTCTTTCACACTGAAAAAATTTCCTCGCTCATATTTGTTAAAGCAGAAACATTGATGAGGAAGTCTCAATGGCTTAGAAAAGTACGGGGAAGTGCATAAATATCGATAAATTCGCTGAAAAGAAACTTCAATGTTTTTCAAATAATCGGATTTCTTAAAAACGAACAAAGCTTAATTAGAAATACGCGTAAATGTGAGCACGGAAAAAAATTCGCTAGCTATAGAAAGTTTATTTTTCGGATTACCAGATTTTTTATTTTAAACAATATTAACTTAAGTTACGTACGAGTACGTAAAAAAAAAATATCTCTTTAGAGTCACAAAAAATTGGTGATGTAATAAAAAAGTGAAAGCCTTAAGTGAGATTTTTTAGTTCTGTTCGATTTAAGCGAGTTTTTTTCAATGTGAAATATTAAATTTGAGTGAGTATATATTCCGGTTTTTCACTTAAGCTAGTTTCACTTAATGCCTTGGGAAAATAGTTAGAGATAAAAAAGTACTATTAAGCAGGTTTTACTGTACAAAAATTAAATAGTTTACAAAAAAAATGCAATAATCTATCACTTGAAAACGGAAAGTTTTAAAAGTAGAAAATAGGTAATATTATTTTCCTGAATCCAAACAGCACTGTAGTAAAGTGTAAGAATTTCTGATAAACGAAGTCTAAAATCTCTCGTATTTTCCCCGTTTATAAAACGCAATACCCAGTTTATAGTTTTTTATTTCCCTTCGTATATTTCCTTGATAACAAGGAAACGAATTAAAGGAGGTTTCATAGCTATATAAGTTGAAGGTAGATTTTTTTTTAGCGGGGGTGTAGTTTATATTACATTCTTTATTCCTTAAAATGTATATTTCTTTTAACCTGATGGAATAACGAAACGTTTTCGCTATTTGGAAAAATAACTTTACCTGAGTTTCAGATGGCAAAACGAAAAAGGCGGGCGTGAAGGTTAGAGCGAGGGGCGTGGGAGGAAGAAAGGGTGGTAGAAAATGAAATTTCGTTGTCTTATTTTGTTTCTGTTTTTTTTTTTTTTTACAACTTGTATCAAACGCCCACATCATCTTCTTCTTGCAGTTGTTTCTACCAAACGAGTATAAAATGTATACCATTTCCGTGTTGCCAGTTTTCTTGTTTAGTGTATTTTTGTTGCAAAGATTGAAGAAGCACAAAAAAAAAGGTTAAAGTGTGTTGAGGAAGATATTTTCTTCATTTTAGGAACTCATATTGCTGTGCTATATGTATATTCGGTAGTAGTGTAGTGTACATTATGTTGTGTACATATAAAAATGTGTGTCGTCTAGGTTTTCACCTTTCGTTTTACTAGAAGAATACGCGTGCAATTCTATTTTAAGACACGGGAAGTGTTACCTTTTTCTTTTTTTTTTCTTTATATTTAGTGTACGTAGGAGTAGGATAGGTACATAACTTATTTAGCACAGTAAAAAAGCATGTATGGGGTTCTTACTTAATAAATTGACAGAAATACAAAAAACAGGATATTAATTTCAAGAATAAATATGTATGTAGGTGGGTAAACTTATATATAAAAATAAAGTGTTCCGGTGTAGAGTACTTTTATTATAATATAAGCTTTTATTGGTGTATAAAACCAAAAGCGGTTCGTGGTGGTGGTGGCGTCTATCTATTTGTATCATATTGGGTATTATTACATGTTATCTTGTTATTCGATCTTTAGAGTCCACGTACCTATCCCAAAGTCTTTTTTAAAAGTAAGTTATCATAGAAGACTTTGGCAAAGGCGCTTGTTGTACCTTACTAATAGTGAACTGATAGTTTTCTTGTACAGGTATTTTATTGGAATTAAATTTGATTTACAGTAAACAGTAGTTCAATTTTAGTAGAATTCTCTTGGTGCGCATTCAGTGCATTTTGAATGTACTTTTAGTGTACTTTTAGTGCGAAATTAGTGTTTTTTGTAGTGTTTCTTTGGACTAAATGTGTGCTCTTAGATACCTTTAAATCTACTTTAAGTTAACATTAAGTGTCCTTTTAGCGTCTTTTCCAGTACTTTTACCGTACTTTTAGCGCACTTCAAATAGGCTTGTCTTGTAGTCAACTTATAGTGGACTTGCAGTAAAACTGCAATGGACTTGTTTTGGACTTTTATTGAAATTGCAGTCGAGTTTTTGTGAACTTTGGTATTGGACTAGTAGTGAACTTAAGAGTACATTTAGTGCACACGAGTTCTTTTCGTGTTCTTTAAGAGTTTCTTAGTTTACTTCTGGTGAACTTTTAGCATACCTTAAGTGTACTTTTAGTATACTTTAAATTTACAATAAGTGTACTTTTAGTATACTTTTAGTGTACTTTTAGTATACTTTTAGTAGAGCAGTAAGTGAACTTAAATTAGAGTTTTAGTATACTTGTAGTGAACTTCAATGCACTTTTAAACTACTGTTAGTGTACTTTAAGTAAAATTGTAGTCAAATTGTAATGTAAACTACTTTAAGTGTACTTTAAGTGGAGTTGTAGTGGACTTGTAGTAGACTTGTAGTGGACTTGTAGTGGACTTGTAGTGGACTTGTAGTGGACTTGTAGTGGACTTGTAGTGGACTTGTAGTGGACTTGTAGTGGACTTGTAGTGGACTTGTAGTGGACTAGTAGTGGACTTGTAGTGGACTTGTAGTGGACTTGTAGTGGACTTGTAGTGGACTTGTAGTGGACTTGTAGTGGACTTGTAGTGGACTTGTAGTGGACTTGTAGTGGACTTGTAGTGGACTTGTAGTGGACTTGTAGTGGACTTGTAGTGGACTTGTAGTCTACTTGCAGTGGACTTGTAGTGGACTTGTAGTGGACTTGTAGTGGACTTGTAGTGGACTTGTAGTGGACTTGTAGTGGACTTGTAGTGGACTTGTAGTGGACTTGTAGTGGACTTGTAGTGGACTTGTAGTGGACTTGTAGTGGACTTGTAGTGGACTTGTAGTGGACTTGTAGTGGACTGGTAGTGGACTCGTAGAAGACTTGAAGTGGACTTTTAGTGGACTTGAAGTGGACTTGAAGTAAACTTGTAGTAGACTTGAGTGGACTTGTAGTGAACTTATAGATGACTTTTGGACTTGTAGCAGACTTGTATTAAAGTTGTAATAAACTTGTACTGGACTTGTGTTGAATTTGTATTTAACTTATAGTGGACTTCAAGTAAGAGTAAAATACACTTTTATTGAACTTGAGTTGGACTTGAAGCAAAGTGATTTCGACGTTCACAACTAAAATCTAAACTTTCCAACAACACGGCAACACTTTGTTTTTTTTTTTTTTTTTTTTTGCTAAACGAATGTAAGCAAGCTTTATCATAACATAAAAGGTGTTCCTCTACTCAGAGATTACATTTAAATTCGTTGGTAAAAATATGCAAATAGTTTTGCGTAGCGTACGTATACGGACGGTATGGTTGCATACCAAGAATATGAAGGAGCAAATTTTTCTTTTTACAAAATCGCAATGTGAAACCTTTTGGGAATTGGGTTCTCTTGAAATATACCCTATCCAAGCCCACAGCTATAACTGGGTATAGTATATCTATAACTATACACACACACCTTAACTATACACAACGTCAACGTTTAGCATCTCTTATCTGGTGCTCTGGCCCAGACTTTGTCTGCAACAAAAATCTATTTTTATGGTAGGTTTTTTTTTTTTTACTTTCTGTTTTTACTCATCCGCCGAACTCTATACGTATAGGTACCTAACATACGAACGGTACGTACGACCGCACCAGGAGATTCAAATGCAACATGGGAATGATATTCGCATGCATGGAAGAGAGTTTTTCGCTCTCAAGCCCCATTCAAATAGGTAGAAGGTAGAAGCATAGAATAGAATGTATGGGGTGTACCTGAATCTTTCACTCGTAAATATGTCATAAGCACACATATGAACCCAAAAACTACCCCCGGTTAAACCGAAATTAAAAAAAATAGTCAAAAAGAAAATACACACACTCCTCGAAACTACCTAGAGGTACCTACCTTACCTATATCAGCTTAAAGGTAGATATATGTGAAAGATAGGAAAGGCTGCTGGTGGTTACAAAGTTACAAACATAGGTAAGCCAGGCCATGAAGTATACCTATGCTTGTTGTTTTGTAATCCCCTTGCACTCTTTCATGTCTGATGCTGCTATACTGTGGTATGGTATGCTTGCTAACCCCTATACCTTACACTTTCCAAGGAAAAGTATAGGAAAAGTCGGCCGGGTGCTGTGCCGGGTCGGAAGGTATTAAAATTTTGTAATATTTGTATCTTTTGTGGTTGGGATTCGGAGCGAAAATAAAAGACAACTCATCATGTTCCATTTACCCATCCCCATTGGGAAAATTAAAAACTAACCTCAATCAAGTTGGTTTCTTGTTGCACATAGAGAAATAGAGTAGGCAGGGAGATTGAGAAGGGGTATGCTTTTAGGGCGCAAAGGTATCTACATATATAAGTTCAGAAACAGGGAGTTTGGGAACTTTGCTAAAAACCGAAAAGAGCATATCGAAATATATAAATCCAAACACACAAGAAGAAAATCATATCATCTGTTCCATTTCATTGAATCTTTCATTAAAAAACAATCATCAAGGTAAAAGATAAAGGCGGAGCGAGGGGAGGGGGAAACATTGCTTTTGACCTCATTTAAATGAAACCTGAAAAAAACTACACCACATCATTGACACTATCCCTCACTCCAGTCGGTCGTGTGCTAGTGCTACCACCTCGCCCTCACTTTGAATTCAAATAGCAGCACTCTTTCGATTTCGATTTCAATTTCAATTCGAAACCAACCTCGTGTCCCCTACTTGAGTTTTGAATTAAAAAGCGATTAAGTTACATTGAACCGGGAATCCCAATATATACTACGTTTGATAAGGAGACACATAATGCTGGTTTGGCGCTATTAAGAGGGAGCGCGGTGGTGGTGCATGGCGGCTTTCGGTGTAAGGTGTTCATTCTTCAGTCTTCAATTTCAATTAACCCGATGCGGCATTTTCTTTTCTCTTATTTTTTTGTTTGTTTTTTTTTTTTTGATCGGGTTTAATGGCCGATTTATTTTATGTTCTCCTCATTCGATTGAGTGAACTGCATGTTCAGCAGGTAAATGCCAATCAATTCGAATAAAATACGAAAAGGTATTACCTTCGGTATAATTGAATTAAAAGCAAAGAAAAATAAGAAAAAGTGAATAAAATGAAAAACAAACAAAATACACACGTCTCAAGAGGAGGTGACAGGGAAAAATGAAACATGTTCATCAATTAGCTTTGAAACCACCACGTGTGGTGTTGGAGGGACTGTGTGACTATGAGTGTGACTGGCGACTGCATTCAGTCAGTTGAGGAAATGAAGTGTGTTTTTTTCTTTTAGTAGGCGCCCGAGTGTCGTGCGATTGGTTAGGTGTTAGGTTATGTTCACACTGTACTGTGATTGAACTAAATTTATAAGTTCTTATTATGTACAGAGAGATGAAGGCAAATCGTATGACGCTGAATTGAGTTATTTAATTTCTTTTTGGAAAACGAGTTGATTGTATGTTTGTATTCGTAAAAAAAACTGTTCTTGACAATTTCCGTTGATGACAATTGACCGGGATGAAGTTATTTCACAGTCTATGAAAGTTTTTTTTTCTTTTTTAAACTAACGTCAGTTTAGTTGGACATCGCCTGGTCGCCATTTTGTATTGGTGACATCTGTCAAACTTTTTGTTTATTATTCAGTTGCACGTTGAAAGAATAAAACTTTTTTATCAAAATCACTTTAGAAGGCGATACAATTTTTTTCTGGAAAATAATAGCAGCGAGGAGTATTCTTAAACAAGCAAATTTGACATATCTGGGCTGAGGTTTAAGAGGTTAAATTAACCCTCAAGAGCAGGTGTTCGATTTTTCAATAGACATGTTAATGGGATTATAGTGGGATCTTTTAGCTTTTGCATTTTCTTACTTAGAAATTATGTTTTTAAATAAATAAAATATTAATTTTTGTTAATATGTTTTTCGTCATTTAAAATAGGTCTTCCAGGGTGTTTGTATCCTAATAATACCGCTCTGTCTCTTGGAAGTCATATCGGGTGATTTTTTAAGAGCTTGAGAACGAAAAAAAAAACGCATAAAATTTGCAAAATCTCATCGATTCTTTATTTGAAACGTTAGATTGGTCCATGACATTTACTTTTTGAAGATAATTTCATTTAAATGTTGACCGCGGTTGCGTCTTAGGTGGTCCATTCGGAAAGTCCAATTTTGGGTAACCTTTTCGAGCATTTCGGCCGGAATAGCCCGAATTTCTTCGGAAATGTTGTCTGGAATAGTTGCTGGCTTATTTGTGTAGACTTTAGACTTGACGTAGCCCCACAAAAAATAGTCTAAAGGCGTCAAATCGCATGATCTTGGTGGCCAACTTACCGGTCCATTCCTTGAGATGAATTGTTCTCCTAAGTTTTCCCTCAAAATGGCCATAGAATCGCGAGCTGTGTGGCATGTAGCGCCATCTTGTTAAAACCACATGTCAACCAAGTTCAGTTCTTCCATTTTTGGCAACAAAAAGTTTGTTAGCATTGAACGATAGCGATCGCCATTCACCGTAACGTTGCGTCCAACAGCATCTTTGAAAAAATACGGTCCAATGATTCCACCAGCGTACAAACCACACCAAACAGTGCATTTTTCGGGATGCGTGGGCAGTTCTTAAACGGCTTCTGGTTGCTCTTCACTCCAAATGCGGCAATTTTGCTCATTTACGTAGCCATTCAACCAGAAATGAGCCTCATCGCTGAACAAAATTTGTCGATAAAAAAGCGCGAAACACATTTCGAACCGAACACTGATTTTGGTAATAAAATTCAATGATTTGCAAGCGTTGCTCGTTAGTAAGTCTATTCATGATGAAATGTCAAAGCATACTGAGCATCTTTCTCTTTGACACCATGTCTGAAATCCCGCGTGATCTGTCAAATACTAATGCATGAAAATCCTAACCTCAAAAAAATCACCCATTACTTGTGAGAGTAAACCTTACTTATGTATATGCATTCAAATAAATTTTGAGCAGATCTCATTCGTTTTTGAATAAAAGCTTCAACCTAGAAAAGCATCAAAAACAAACGTAGTAAAAATTGTGTTTTGGACACTTAAAATAAGTAGGTCTACTGCGGCGTTTGACACAGTATTTCGTTCAGCAATAATATTTATGTGAGTGTATGAAATAAAACGTAACCAAACAAATTTAAAATAAATATTAGGACATAATCCTAAAAATTGAAAAATTAAATTCCAGTTTTCGAAATTTAAATAGGTCCGTTGGAGTGTAATTTAAAGAGTTTTAATCTATTCTTTTGCAGTATTATTTATTTGCTTTTGAATGGCATTGAAACTTAAATGGAAAAGAAAAAAATGTGATTCATTTTCAGGTGTTTTTGGCCTTGGTTTCAATAGTACTTTAAACTACAAACTTTAACATTAATTCTATTTCTTTTAATTAAATATTTCTTTTTTTTTGTTTTTGATTAAATTTGGCAATTTTAGTCAAAAGTTTACGATCTTGTATTCAGAGGTTTTTCAAGGAAAAAACTTCTGACTTTTTGGATTTAGACACGTAAAAAGATCGGGTGTTATTTGGAAATTTTTTCCGCATCTTTTAACTATTTTGTCTTTGGCGCAGTCCAAAACTTCTGTCCTTTGACAGAAAAATATTTTGCAGTTAGTTGTTGAAAAATGGATCCTTTGACCAATACCTGAAGAAATATGTCTCACGATCAGTTCAGAGCCCATCAACTCTGAACACACCGTTTTGAGAAAAACACTTTTGAAGTTCCAACTGTCGTTCATACATATCTTAGGTTTTTTTTTTAAATTTTCTAACTGCGTGTAAATCCTCAATCTATTGTTTTGTAAATGAGTTCAAAATGAACAATACCCAATAAAACTGAGTCTTAAATTGTCAGCGCTAGCTTCGGAGTTAAGTTTGTATTTAGTATTTACCTAAGATCTTGAGCTTGGAGTTTCATCTAAAACTTGTTTTATTAACACATAATCTAACGCCTGGTCGAACCTTTTTTTTTTATAAATTATCAAAATATCGGCCTTTGAAAATGTTTCTTCAGATCGTCTGAAAAAACAACAATTTTCAGGCACTAGTTTCTTAATGTTATCAAAAACTGGAAAAATCTCATTGAAAACTACTGAATGGTTTAATTGCTTACACCAAGTCATTTATTCATCAACTATTAAATAGTTCTTTAGCCTAATTTAGAAGCTTAAAAAATGTCAATTTGCTGTTTGCCTACGTAGCATGCTACCGTCTCGAGTTTTATCCATCACTTTCACACAGTATCCGTATTGGAACATCTGAGAATCCTTTTGTTAATAGTGAAATAACATCCAAAGTATAGCATTCAACTCAAATTTTAAAAACGTTGGGGTCGAAATACTGTATAATTCAAAATACTGTATCTCAAAATACTGTATCTCAAAATACTGTATCTCAAAATACTGTATGTACAAAATGCTGCATAATCAAAATGCCGTATCTAAAAATTCTGTATTTCAAAATTCTGTATAACAAAATTCTGTATTTCAAAATGCTGTAAATAAGGCTAAAAAATAAAAATCGTTTTGATAATGCGCACTTTTTTACATTATCAAAACGATTTTTATTTTTTAGCCTTATTTACAGCATTTTGAAATACAAAATTTTGAAAACAGAATACTTTTTTAAGAAAACATCATAACAATTTTTCATTAGCATAATGTTCTAATATATTCCCTTGAACAATAACATAATGTATGTATGTACCTTTGACAATTCATAAGTCTCTGAAATAATAAAAACAAAAATAATATAAATGGTATCTTCTTTATATTTTCTCTTTCTAATTTTCTTCTTCTTAGTTGTTTGTATCTCTCTCACATTTTAACATGAATTGTTCCTAACATAATCAACAATTGCATAAATAATTGCACCAAACTAATTGATCTGTCAAAACTTCCAGTATTATACAGTATTATGAGACACAGTATTTTAAATGTACAGTATTTTGAAATACAGAATATTAACTATACAGTATTATGACCATACAGTATCGTACAGTATCATACAGTATCATACATAATTTTGACCATACAGTATTTTAAAATACAGAATTTCGACCGCTCCCTTTAAAACTTTAAAAGAATCGATTTCTTGAAAATACTGAAAACCTGATGAACCAAATTTGACTCATGCGTTTTATTTTTGCGGCCATCTATAAAAACGGGGCCTACGATTAGGACGAAACTGGTTGCTAATTATAATATTTTATAAACCAAAATCATTTTCTTTTTTTTTAAGTTGAATTCATATTTTTTCCTATACATTTTTTTACTTTAAGATTTCTTAACTTGGAATACAAATATTTTCACTTTTAAAAACTTCACACCGTTTGGTATGTTTTTTTTGTATTCCAAAATAAATGCTGCTCCACTTTTTTAAGGTATAAAACCTTTAAATAAAATATTTTCCTTTAGACGTCTTTTGACACAAATTTGCCTTACCCATCTTAAGACTTTTTTTTGTGTAATAAATCTTCTTACTGCGACCCACGTAACTCAAAATATATATATTTTTTAATTAAATCACTTCTTAAAGTATATATGTAGATTCGTTAAAATGAGTTATTTTCTGCTTATCTGTGCCTATATAACATGATTCTAAATCAAAAATCAAATTCTTTTCAACAAACATGTCAAATTAAATATATCATCACAGAACGGAGAAAAAAAAAATATTGAACCGTTGCGTTAATGCGCCAACAACATCCCGTCAATAAAGTATTTATTACGGTCATGAGTTCAAAAATCATTTTTAAAAGAAGTATGTTAAGACTCTTTTTTTTTTAAATGAAATGATAAGACTTTATATTGAAAAAATAAATGATATGCGTCAAATTTGAAAAGGTTATCAGTAAAAAAGAAGAAAACAACTCTAATTGAGGTATATACGTATTTTATTATATTTCTTTTTTTTTTGACTACCAAATAACTTTTGAAGATAAGAAGTAAAATCCAAAAATGTGGTAGCTTGGTTATGTTATAATTTATGTGTGTTTTTGAAGTGTATATTTATTTAGGTACACGATTTAACAGCTTTGGTTTATAGATACAAAAACGTTTTAAAGGTTTTTGATTTGGACGCTAGGAAAAAACATATTTGTATACTTGAGAGAAAACAAGTCATTTCTTCACCTGTTCAAACTCATTTATTTTATAATAATAATCATTTTTAAATTTGTTTTTTTTTTTTTTCTGCCAAAATAATTCTGCAACAGCTATCACCTTCGTGTAACCTATTCCCATATCTCATTTTGGGTTTTACACATGAAAAGCTCTTGGGTTTCATTCATGTCTTTATATTCTCTGAACCTCGAAACTCACATGAAGGTATCTACCTACCACTTACTAGACCTTCCTCTCAGAAAAAATATCTTGACCAATTTTTTAGAGCATGACTGGGTTATTTTCTCAAACCAAAAACGAATGAAATATGAATTGCCATAAAAACCTCTGGACCAGTGAAATTTTGTAAACCAGAGTGTGCACCTACATATATGTATAAAGCAAACCACTAAGGGCATAGAAAATAAAATTTAAAAATAAAAAGGTGAAAGAGTTCTCCTTGTAGTCATTTTTAGTTCATGTTCCTGTCCAATCCACCTACAAACGAACATAACCCTTTTGTCCAAAACAACAAGCCACACCATCATCAGTAAACCACAGACAATTTACCAAACCGAAAAAAAAAGAAAAACCAAAATGGAATAGGTTTTTGTGAAATCACATAAATCATATTAGCATCATGCAAAAATACGGTCTCTAGAGGTTTAAGAAAACTACAAAAAAAAAGATGCTTCGGAGCACCTATCATAAAATAAAATAGACTTCACACACCAAGGAGGCACACGGGGCCAATGATAATGCTTCGATTTTATTATTATCTTTTACAGAGAACTGTATTAAAAGTTTAAGTTACACAATCACGTAAACCTTTACAAAAGTGCCGCAAAATAAAATGAATGTAATGCGAAGAAATAGACAAATTAATTGCGCTATTTAAAATACTAATTGTCATCAAAGTTTATAGTATTTTTGACTGATAACCTAAATGACACCTTCCTTCATCGGAATTTCCATTGAAATATTTTTAATGAATTTTGCAAAGCACGGGTGGCAATATTATTGATAGTGTTGAAACAAAGAAAATTAATTATTTTGAATATACAAAGTTCAAAAACAGATGAATTTCTATGAATTTCACTTAAGAAACAAAGAAAAATGACTAAGATGAATTTTTAAATTAGTATTTTTAATTTTTAAGTCATAGAAATATTAAAAAAAAAAACAAACAAATAAAACGATAGGTCATATTTTATAGCGTGACTTTTTCTTATTAAATACTAACTGATAACTTGCATGATTATATTAAACTTAATATCATTTTTATTAAGAAATCGCGTAAATATTTGCGTAAATTAGCGAAGTCATTCAAAGAGTGAATTCAATTTTAGTCATGAAATTCCACATAAACGGGACAGTATTAAGATAAGACGTTTTTGAAGGTGCTGAACTTTTATTCGATGAAATTATCAAATGAAATTCTTTGAAGATTTGAATGATAAGAAAACTACGAGTATGTGCAAGATTTTTATTTTTTAAGCATTTTAATTTATAAAAATTAATTAATACTTTTTTTTATAACATAAGATATGTATGTTGTTTTTTGCCAAAATTATTTTTACTTAAAACACATTGGAACTATATGGCAAGTTTTGCATTCGCATTTCGAACTCGAGATTTTAATCAAACATGACATTACGAGGTGTTAAAAAAAGTAAGTCCCATCTATCTGTCTGTCTGTCTGTCCTGTTCCCTACATCCCAAAGCATTGACTTCAAATTTGGAAATTAAGGTTTTGAGCCGATTCGCGTATTTTAATTTGTTTTTAAGGCTAAAAAAACAGTAGCTCCCATACAAATTTTCGGTCAACAATCAAAAATTCGAATTTTCTTCAAAACAAACCGATAGATTTTTTTTTCAATTTTCGCAATTTTTTTTTTAATTTGGCTTCTTTCAATAAAAAACAAATATTTTTGTTTTGCTCCAAAAGGGTACCACTCATAGAACCGTTATTTTGCTTTTAAGTTTCCTCAAGAACTATTTTTTCGCACAATCTCTTACATAAATAGATTATATTTTATGATCAAAAATGTCATTGTTTTTAATTTTGATTTTTAAAAAAATATTAAATTTTTTTTAGAAATTCGATATCTTGAAATGGGTCATCATTTTTTTACGAAATTGAAATGTAAAACGTATATTAATAATCTGCAAATAAATGCATACCGAAAAATATCCAAAATTAATTTAAAAAAAAAAAAACAGTTCTAACGAATTTTGAAGAATTGTTTTTTTTTTTTTTTTTTTTTTTTTGAGAAATCAATTATGGGTTCAATTTTTGAAAACAAACTTTTCTTGTAGGTATATTTTCAGATCATAAATACAGAAAATATTTTGAAAAAGACTTTGAATACATGAGCAAGTTCGTGCGAACGAGTCGTGTATTTCATTTTTTTTAGTTTTCCTTCAACATTATATTTATTTTTTTCATTTTTGTTTTTAAATCCAATTTTTGGAAATTATTTATTTTAGTCTTCAATTTGTACAAACACCGTGTTGAAATCCTTTTTTTGTCTTAATTCTTATTTTTC
This sequence comes from Eupeodes latifasciatus, assembly GCA_920104205.1. NCBI lineage: Eukaryota > Metazoa > Arthropoda > Insecta > Diptera > Syrphidae > Eupeodes > Eupeodes latifasciatus. The sequence continues at coordinate 6,208,856 of OV049925.1, read as the reverse complement.
AAAATTATTATTATTCTAATGTTTCAAATCTTATATGTTATCCCTTTTAAATTGTATTCTTTCAAAATTTGCATTTTAAGAAACAAGCTATATATATAATCAAAAAATTATGGAGATGTTCAAAATGGGAGTTTCAAAATTTCTTGAGGACTTGATTTTATTAAACAAATTACATATCAAATTTATTTATTTACTAGCGGCCCGTCCCGGCTTCGCACGGGTAGACATAAATAGGTACAGATAATGTATAGCTTTCTAATGAAAAAAGAATTATTAAAATCGGTCCAGTACTTTTTGAGTTTATTCGTTACATACAAAAATACAGATCTTTTCTCTTTGTACTATTAGTGTAGATAATTAATTATTATTCATTCAAAATAAACATTTTTTTATATTTTTAATAAAATATGAATTTTGTTTCATTTTCGTAATTTTAAATCACTTATTTTGTATTCCATTTTCTTACAACATTTGATTTGCTTTAATATTTTTTCTTCAAAAACTTCTTCCAAATTACATTTTTTTTTAAATTTGTCTTCGTCTTCTTCTCTTTTTTTAAATTTTAAATACTCGTATATATAAACAATTAAATTACAAAAAGTAATCGATTCGTCCAACAAATAAAAAACAATTATAATTATTTGTTCTGTTTCAAAGTTATGTTTTAACAATTACTTACTTTTTTTAGAATAAAAAAATGGAATTAAATTTATTTCTACAAAAATTAATTTTCTTTAATAAATTGTTTCCTTTAAAATTACATATTTGATTTTTCTTCAAAATTCAATTTTTTAAGTTTTTATTTTTTAAAAGTGTAATAAATTTCTCAAGATCTATTTTTTTTCAAATATCGTTTCGAATCTCCAAAAAAATCGTCTCGTTTCAAAATTTTGAATAAAATTTATTTTTACAAAAATTAATTTTCTTTAATAAATTGTTTCCTTAAAAATTATTTGTTTTTTCTTCAAAATTCAATTTTTTAAGTTTTTTTTAAAGTGTAATAAATTTCTCAAGATCTATTTTTTTTTTCAAATATCGTTTCGAATCTACAAAAAAAAAATACAAAAAAAAAATACAAAATATTTCAAAATTCATTTTTATTTAGAATTTTATGTTTTCAAAAAAATTTGTTTTGAATTGAATTTATTTTTGTATCGCAAATTAACTTTTTTCAAATTCAATTTGTATAAAATTATATTTTCTCGTGAAATTTATTTTTTTATTTAACTAAAAATTGAGATTAATTTTGAATATTTTTATTTTTGAATGTTTCCATAATTCCAATTAATTTTTTATATTTCTAATTTTGTCCACAATTGTTTTTTTGTTGCATTTTTTCAAATAAATTGTTTTTGTTTGTTTCTAGGTTTTTTTTTTAATAATTTTATTTTTCCAAATACTAGTTTTATTTAGTCTTTTTAAATATTAATATTTTAAATGATTTTTCTTATAATTTCCATTTAAAAATATAAAATTGGTTTCTTAGTATTCTATAAAAATGTTTTTTTTTTCAATTTTCAAAATTCTATTTTTTCAATTTCTTTAAGGCCTTGTTTATATATTTTTTTTAAAGTAAAATTTGCTCAAAAAACATTCTTTTTTTTCGAATTTTCAAAACTTATATCGTTTCGAAATGCAATAGTTTGAAAATTGATTGATTTATCAACATTTTAATTGTTTTTAATTTTTTTTTATTTAAATTTAATTTATTTCTTTCCAATTTTTTATTAAATTCAAAATTTACATTGAGTTTTAAATTCCATTTTTTGTCAAAATAATTTGTTCATATCTGTTTTAATTTTTTTTACAAAATTTTAACATGTTTTCAAAAAAGTTGGATTGACAATTTTTTTTTTGCATTTTTTTAAAGTAGTTTTTTTTCAGAACTATTCAGAATATTTTCAAAATGCTATAAATTTAAAATTTTAATGTTTTTTTTTTTAAATAGTTTTTGTGTTTCAATTTTGGTTTGAAAAAATATTTCCTAAGATCTTGTTAAACAATCTTTTTTTTTTCATGAATCTAAAACATATTTTCGAGTTTTCAAAATTCTTAAGATATTTAAAATTTTTAATGTATTAGCAAATTTCTTACTTCTTTGTTATAATTTTTTGATAGTTTCTTTTTCAAAGTATGAATAATTATTCTTCTAAAGTTTTTGTTGAATATGTTTTTAATTTTTAATTTTTTTGATATTTTAAACTCAAAAAGAAATTTGAAAAATTTAAGATATTTTGTTTCCTTAAATCTCAAAATTCCATTCTTTTTTTTTTCAAAATTAATTTTTCAGTAATCCATGTCTTAAGTCTACTAAAAAAACATTTTTTTTTTTTCAAAATGGTGTGTTTGAATTTATCTCTTTTTAAAACACTTTTTTAACTTCCCATAGGAAGTTATTGTAATGGGTCCGATTTGTTGAATTGAAAATGTTGACATTTCTCGACATTTCAAGGTCCCTAGAGTCGAAATAAAAGATTTTTAGAAAGATGTCTGTGTGTGCGTGTGTACGTACGTCCGTATGTCCGTACGTTCGCGACGTTTTTTTCGTCGTCCATTGCTCAAGAACCAGAAGAGATATCGACATCAAATAAATTTTGTTATTCCTATAATAAGGCAGAAAGATGCAGAAAGGGCTCTCAAGCATATTGCGTGGGTGTTTTTTTTACCATAGCAGTTTAAAAAAAATGTGAACATTTTGGTTAAACCTAAATATCTCATGAACCAATGACTCTAGAAACTTGAATTAAATTTTATATTATATATTGTAACGTGATACAAAACAAGTATATCTTGGAAAAAAATCCAATTAACGGTTTTTTTATAAATCAAAAAAAAAAAACTGAAAAAAATTTGTCACCTCGAAAATTTTACGACTTAAATATGATTTCATCTCCAAAACAATTTTGTGCAACGAAAAATAATGTTTTTGACATCTGATAAAATTTTAATTGATTTTCTTGAAACTTTGAGATATTGGCTTAAAACTACTTTAATCTTTCAAAAAATATTGTTGTCAACAATCAGTAAAATTTTGAAAAAAATCGAATTGACAGTTTTTGTACAAAAAATTAAAAACCTAAACAAAATTTAACAAAAGTTGGTAAAAATTGATTTTCGACTCAAATATCTTTTCAAAAATTACAAATATTGGCTTCAAACTTATTTTATTTCACAGAAAATATTGTTTTCGATATTCAGTATTTTTTTTTTATAAAAATCCAACAGTCCGTTTTTTCATAAAAAAATAAAATCTACAAAAAAATAGTACGCAAATTTGGTAAAAATTGATACATATAGACAAACTTTTAAGCAAGACAAATCGACAGACGGGATGGGAAGTTATCAGTGTGGGTCGGATCCCATCCTCTTTTTTTTTAATTTGTATTTACTTTAAAATTCGATTTTTTTTCATTAGTATATGCTTTTGAATACCGATCTACATATCTCAGTTCAATTTTTGCTCAGAGTTTCAATTTCCCCAAATTTAATTTTAATTAAATTGATTTATTTAATCAAAACATCAAACCACATCACAATCACAACAGACATTCCCATCAACCTTAAAATGCAAAATTGATTCAATAAATTCCTTTTCACTTAACTAAATTGCAAATCTTGTTTAAGTTCCATAAGTTTATTATAAATCCTTTTTCTTTTGTCTTGCACTCAAATTAATTTTTTAAACTTAAACTCTTTTCGTTGTTAAACATGCGTTTTTCAAGTTTAACATTTAATCACTTACCATAGACCCATTTTCTTTGTACAAAAAGAATTTCCATAATATATCCCTTTAGATATGCGTGTTTTAATTATTTTCACAAAATGCCTATGGAGGAAAGGTTGTTTGACACTTAAAACGTAATAATGTCAACTTTTATGATGGGCTTAACTTATAATCCTTGGAACCCTTAAAAGCTATATGTAGTACATACATATGTTAGATGTATAGATACAACGAAAAGCTATCGCAGAGCTGCGTGACATAAAACAAAATCAGGCAATCCACAAAAGCGGAAAATCCACAGCCGCCGCCGCCGTCGACTTGCCGTCGTTCTCGTGCGTCGTCCTTCTCATAATCATCAGTTGGAGGCACCTCCCATGTGCGCATATTCATTATACGTATCGTGTAATCGTAACGCATGTTATGTCAAGGGATTTCATTCTTTTATTGTGTCATTTTCGAAGTTCAAAAAAGCCCATCAACCTCCCGCTTCCCTCAAAAAATTCCGTTCCCGGCCCAGGATGATATCGTTAATACGGCAATTAATTTCGTCCTTCGCATGACAGACAACCTAATACAAACACGCATATCATTTAGTCACTACACGTACTCAAATACATACATATGTATACATCTGCCAAATCATGGTTGGGTTTAATTTCTCTTTTTGTTTGTTAATCCTGCCAAACTCTGAATGAAATCAAATTTTATGTGAAAACCATGTAATCACAAGCAATTTAAAAGATATTGACAAGAAAGGAACCGGAAATTATATATCATTTTCCTTCCCTTCCCTTCCCGTCCCGTCCCTTCCAACTACGAATACCTACTTTATTTTAAATAAGTACAACGAGTGAGAAGTATGTATAAACGCAAATACGATAAGAGAAACGAGGCATTTGAGCAAACATCAAAATCCTTGAATGAATTGCTGGTTTTATAAATTGGAATTATATCCGTTTTGGGGCATCATTGGAAGAGCGACCGATAGTGATGGTAATGGCCGGCGGCGACGACAATGACGACGACGCACGACGAACGCACCGTTTACAAACAAACGTGCATTCAATTTTCACAACAAGCACTTAAATGTGTGTCCTTGTCCGAGGATATGGTGGCTGGGCCTGTTGTATGTACTGTACATAGTTGACTTTAATTTGGTCCTTTATGCGATGTTTGTTATTGTTGCATGAAATTGACACTTTTGGCAAGACTATTTATTATGGTTGCTCTCAATGTTATGTTCAATGTTCATGTCCTTTTGTGTTGCAATGTTTACTTTATACATGTAAAATGTCATTCTCTCCAATTCACTCCTCACTCCTCATCCCTCCAACTCAAGTCATCCCTTTTACACATTGACAATTGTTATATCAATTAAATTTGAACATTAACCATTTACGAGATACGTCTGATTAAATGCGTCGCTGCGTCACATATAAATTGACCCTGTATGATTTGGTCTATAAATTAAAGACTTACATATTATTCTATTGTTAGGAGGGGGGATACGTAAATCCACTTTGAAGTGAATAGTTTAAACAGGGAAAACTTTGAAGGGTCTCAGTTGTAAACAACACAACTGTAAGGGCAAGTGAGGCTTTCCTACTCGATGTTTCTTCTCCTAAATATACGATACCACGATACCATAAGTCGAAATACCTTCTTTATAAGTCCCATACTTTACTTTACAAAACACCCCTTCTGTCTATATGAACCTCGAACTTCGGCCTTAAAATGTTGAAAAAATATTCTTTATAAGGTTTAAATTGATTTAATTAAAAAAAAAGTTTCGGACCAAAAATGAAGCCCTGAGGCATACCATTTATTTTATCGATATCAAACGTTCAACCATCCAATTCTATTGGTTTTAAGTTATCTTGAAGAAATTAGACTGTGATGTGAAAATGAAATCTTTTATGTGTCAAATTGTCGGTTTTTAGAAAAAAAAAATAACTTTATGTCAAAATCAATAGTCGTTTAGAAGATATTCGAGTCGAAAATTAATTTTTAGAAGATTGTTTTTCAATTTTTTGTAGTTTGTTCGAGTTGAAAATATTATTTTACCAGTTTTTAGAAAGACTTCTTTTTAGAATTTCATTTTTCTAAAAATTTGACAAGATGTCAAAAACGTAGCATAAAACTATTCTCGAGGTGACAAATATTTTGTTCAGCTCTTTTGATTAAAAAAAAACCAACCATTTCAATTTTTGTAGTCATAGCCATTATACAAATTTAAGTAAAGTTCGTGAGATATTTTTGGTCCTTACAAAAAAAAAACCCACAGAGTCCTTACTACATATCCCTATATTTTTATTTGTAGAAAATTCCTTGAAGTCGATATCTCTGCGAGTTCTTGAGATATTACCGTCAAAAAAGGAATCCCAAACGTATGAAATGGACGTACAAATGAAAGAACCCAAACGTAAAAACTATACATTTGAATTCTAAGGGCTTTAAGCCCTTATCTTTGACGTTAGGCAAAATGGTCTGAAGTCAGAAACTGGGCAAACAGACTCATCGAACTTAAACGTTGATGACTGCTCTGTTTTTTTGTGTAAAGACTAAATTGATACTATATTAAGCAGTTGTTCCAGAGTCAAGTTGTTAGGTTTGAACGAAAGAGACAAAAAAGAGGTTTTGACACCAAATCAAGAACCTAAAATGAAATTTTTTGACTTTAGATCTTTTTACTTAATATTAAAGATTTACATATGTATGTATTAATTCCTGAATTTTTTTTTGAATATGCTTCTGTTTGCCTGCACTTCGAATTCGAGCCTTAAATTGCTCAAACAATTTTCTTCAAAGGTTAAACTTAAGGTTTTTAGGTGAATTAGTTTTAAAAAAAAGTATTGGACCAAAAATGTATCCATGAGGTATATCATTTACTTAATCCGCATCAGGCTTCTCATCCGATTTATTTTAAACGATTTGAAAGATATTATAATTTTGAATCTAATAAAATAAAAAAAAAATCAGTTTCCCTCCCTTGAATGTTTATGTTAAGACTAAAAACTAATTGCTTTTTAAGTTGCATAAATGTGCATTTAAATGAAGATTTAACTAACCAACATACACAAAATGGGAAAAAACCCTTCGTGTCAAACCATATGGGGGCTTGTTTCCGTATCAGTGCCTCCTTTCTGGTCGGTAGGTTGGTAGGTAGGTTTACAATTTAATAATTTATCGATGTCCCAGTCTTATAGTTTCAAGCTTTGTTGTAAAACCTCTTGCGACTACCTACCTACCCACTTATTCAAAGGTAGGTATTAATTTCAGAACTTTTTTTTTTTGTATTTGAATTTTAAACGAAAGTTTGCTCGACGAGCGATGAAGAACGCCCGGACCGGCCCGGTAAGTTGGCGTCTTTTTTCTTTTTTGTTGCATAGGGATACATTTGACTTGTAGAAAGTGAATCGAGGGTTATAGAGTCGTAAGTACGTAGGTATATTCTTTTGCATATTGATTTTTCCCTTTTTCATGTTTTTGTTCATACGAGTATATGCGGCTGCAATGGGCTTCCTTCAAAGGAAAAACTTAATACTTCCTAAGCCCCCTTCTGGTGGATCAAACACGAAAGAGGATGTAACTTTTATTTTTGTTTTTTGTGTTTTTTTTCTCCAATGGTTTGCCAAACCAACCAACCAGCCCCCCAAATATACCATACACTTACATATATGTTATTTTTACATATATAAGGCTTCGGGGTTTTCCTTTTCATGTAACAAGTACAAGTATCTATATAGCTTTGCATAATAAAGGATCTTCGTGCATATAAACGCCTCGAAATAAATTATTCAAAATTAAAAAAAAAAGGGAAAACAAAAACAAAAATCAACTCAGTCCTTTGTCTGAATATATGAGTTTTTATCCAGAAATGTACTCATACGAAGAGTACATATGTACTTACTATCTATCTATCTATATGTTGTTCTTGTTTGTACTAAATCGATCGATTAAAAGTCATTGTATCTTTTTCTATACAATTTCCATTCCATTATTTTTGCCAGCGAACAACGAACTCCTCCTTGATGATTTATATCCAAGAACTTGGTGTATTATTGTGGGTTGGTTGGCATGGTATATTAGTTGGAGTATGGCGGCGGCGGCCCTCGAAGGGGGTGCGATATCAATAAAAAGAAATGCAAGCACCTACACTAAACAATGTCACTGCACTTTTTCGGTTCGGTCTACTGACTTCATGAACTTAACTTTTAACATTGCGCAACTAGCAACGACGACGAGCGACGACGTTTTATTCGTTTGTTGTTGTTAATATTGTTGCTTTTGCTGATTCTGTTTGTGATGACATTTGGTAAGGTTGAGCGAATTTGATTAAAGAATAAAAGTAAAAACAAACAGAAATAAAGAAAATTAAAGTTAAAGCAGTCGATTGAGTTGCACGAAGAAGCTTTATATGAATCGGAAGTCAAAATTCTGGAAGGAATGACAGATTTGTAATAGATGGATGACAGATGGATGACTCATACATGACAGATGGATGACTTATACATGACAGATGGATGACTCATACATGACAGATGGATGACTCATACATGACAGATGGATGACTTATACATGACAGATGGATTACTCATACATGACAGATGGATGATTTATACATGACAGATGGATGATTCATACATGACAGATGGATGACTCATACATGACAGATGGATGACTCATACATGACAGATGGATTACTCATACATGACAGATGGATGATTCATACATGACAGATGGATGACTCATACATGACAGATGGATAACGAGTATGTGACAGATATTTGACAGATATTTGACAGATATGTGACAGATATTTGACAGATATGTGACAGATAGGCGATAGAAAGGTAACATACTGGCGATAGATAGATGATAGATACATGATAGATACATGATAGATAGATTATAGACAGATGATAGATAGATGATAGATAGATGATAGATAGATGATAGATAGATGATAGATAGATGATGGATAGATGATAGATATATGATAGATAGATGATAGATGGATGATAGATAGATGATAGATAGATGATAGATAGATGATAGATAGATGATAAATAAATGATAGATGAAAGATAGATGATAGATAGATGATAGATAGGTGGTAAATAGGTGGCAGATATATTATAGATAGATGATAGATAGATGATAGATAGATGATAGATAGATGATAGATAGATGATAGATAGATGATAGATAGATGATAGATAGATGATAGATAGATGATAGATAGATGATAGATAGATGATAGATAGATGATAGATAGATGATAGATAGATGATAGATAGATGGTAAATAGGTGGCAGATATGTTATAGATAGGTACCAGATAGATGATAGACAAGTGCTAATGGTGATGGCTGACCGATACCAGGTAACGGGTGTTTTTTTTTATAGGTATAGAAATGGCTACACTATTGTAACTGGTGGCCATTTCGTCAGTCAGCTGTCAAGTAATTTGCTTTTATTGAAGCCAGATTAGATTATGTTTGAGAGCCACTAGTGGCGGTCATATGCCAAAAATAATTTAAATTATAATGCCACACAAAATTACCTTTTAGATAAAGTAAATTCCATGTCAATTTAAAAAAAAAGATCTTTCTTTTATTCTATTTCAAATTCGTATACCTTTGAAAATCACCCTTTAGATGACAGATAAGTGAGAGATAAGTAACATGCAGGTGATAAATAGGATGCAGATTGGGGACAAATATTTGAAAGATAGGTGGCAGACAGGCGATAGTTATGATATGATGATAGCAACATGGGTGATAGATTAGTGACAAATAAAGTGACAAATAAAGTGATAAATAAAGTGACAAATAAAGTGACAAATAAAGTTACAGATAATTGACAGATGATTGACAGATAAGTGAAATATTGAAGCCAGATAGGTGGCAGATCACATTCAAATTATATATGAATCAAAAACTTTTTATTTTCGTTTTGAATGAAAGAAGTCGCAATAAAGCCTTGGACTTCATAAGAACCTATTTGTTTTATATTTTTTTTTTTTGCAAAACCTTTACATCCTCTTAAAGCAAACTACACAGATTTTTCTTAATATCACGATCAAAAAATGGGTCGTACGTAACGCTTGACGGTGATTAAGTGGCTTAATTTGTGGTCAGCTAATGGCGACTACTTTACTTACGTACGAGCGTCATGCTGTGCTAGAGATACACTTTAAGAGAGACAGATAGAGAGAGAGGGATGGTGGGAGGGGTAGGGTGAGCAATTGGATTATAAGCGCAACAAGATGCAACAACACACAAGCGTCGGCAATGTTGTGTAGTAACTTTAATTTATTTGAATTGGAATTGTTTTTTTTTTTTGAGAATGAATTTCACGGTCAATAGTTTGGGATGTTTTTCGTTTTTGAATTAAAATTTTTCTTGTTTTGTTGTCATTTCTTCTTTTTTTTTTCTCTTTCTCAAGTTTTCTTGAGGAACATCTTGGTTTTTTTCTTTTGCGTGTCTTAAATTACATTGTTTTTGTTTTGTGTTTCTTAGTAAGTGTAATGATAATGATTATGAAAATGACGATGTTGATGATGATGATAATAGTGGCGCTGTGATGGCCGGTGCATCAATAGGGTGTATTGTGTAATCACCACACCGCACAGGAAGTTATTAAATACATAAGCTGCTATGCTATGCGGTATACTCTGTGCTATTGCAATCCAAGTAAAGGTTTTAATGATGAGAAAAAAAAATGAGACTGAAGACGACTGCACGTTCGAATGAACTCAACTCGATGTGCGGTAATGAATACTTAAGAGTTGTTTTTTCCATATTTGTTTTTGTTTTTGTAATCTTGTCTTGGTTAGTTAGATATGTACATATTTTTCTTGTATTTCAGCTTCAAAGAAAAACAAAATTCATACTCTTATTTCTAATTGGTATCTAATTTTTTTTTTTTTTTTAATGCTATAAGAAGGCGATTTTATTAATTACCTTCCTCCGATGATGTGGGAAACAGAGTTGCATTTAATGTTGCTATAGAGTTTTCAGTTCTTGGGTGGTAAAGAAAAAAAACAAGAAAATGTTAAACTTGCACTAAAGGTGAGCAATTATTTGTTGTTCCCATTTAAGAAACTTGCTTAAAAACAAACAAAATTTCGTTCTTTTATTGAATATAAGTTGATGTGTAAAAACACCATGTTTTTGGTTAAAAAAAAAAACAAGTTAAACATCTTTGGTCATAAATTTAGTATATTTTTAAATATAAATTATTATTTCATTGTCAAAAAAATTTTAACTCACACCTGCTTCTGTTTTTTTATTTTAAATTTTATATTCTTGTTTTTGTTGATATTTTGATAAATACGAAATTAAAATATTGAATGAGAAGAAAGCTTAACCAAATTCAAAGGTTTAACAATATTCATATGTATATCAGTAAATTGTAGGTGCAATGTACGCTTTTATTGCCTTTAGATGTCTCTCGTATGCATATACTTACCTATTTGTATACTTTTATACTTAAATAAATTTTGTACTAAAAGCTTACTGCTGATTGTATTTATACTTTGATATTGTTCAAATGGTTTGGTACTAAAAACTTACAACAAATCATTCTTAAAAAAAACTAATACTGAAAAATGATTTGTACAAAAAATTAATCTTGAGAATTTTTTTTTATAATTTATGCTACAAATATTTTATTAATTATTTAAATTATTTTGTACTAAAAAGTACCTAATTCTTAACATTGCTTTTTCTTTGAATAATTGTGTACAGAAAATAAATGAAGTAAAAATAATTTAGTACTCAAACAAATTATGTTCTAAAATAGATGTGTACTAAACGTATGTTTATACTAAACAAAGAGAAATGGCTACAATTAAGTGTGAAATAAAAATTATTTTCTGCTAAACAAATATTTTATTGAAAAATAGAAATGCTTACTTAAAAATGGGTGTGTACTAAAAATATTTTGCACTAAACATATTTCTTTTAAATAATATTAAGTACTAAAAATATTGTATAAATAAAAAATAAATTGGGTGGCGCAACAGTCCTTTTGATAACTAGGGCCTAGTGACTTACAACTCTCAACCATTCCTGTGTGCGAGTACTGTTGTCAGGGATGGAGGGGACCTACAGTTTTAAGCCGAATCCGAACGGCAAATTTGGGAAAGCACTTTTTCATGACAAGAATTAGTCTTAGAGAATTCGTCAGTTCCTCGCAAGAGGCAGTACCCGTGAAAAAACTTTAGATGGCATAGGCAGGGATCGAACCCAAGACCTCTGGCATGACAGTCCAACGCACTAACCATCATGCCACGGGTACTACTAATATTGTATACTTAAACTATTTTGTGCTTAAATAATTCGTACTAAAAATATTTCATATTAAAAATATGTCTTACTAAAAATATTTCATACTAAAAATATCTTGTACTTAAAATATAGTGTACTAAACATAATGTCCTAAAGTCCTAAAGTGTACTAAAAGTAATGTTCTGAAGTTAATGCCCTTAAGTATTTTGTACTAAAAGTAACGAGTTGAAAATTCATATTTAAAAAATACAAATATTTTTTTACAATAACTTTCGACTGAAAGTCTGTATTTTTAAGGAATAATTTTGAGATAAAGATAATTTTGAATTACTTTAATTTGTGTTCTAAAGTCAAAAAGACAGTTGGGCGAATTTAAAAAGACCCATTGCAATAAAAGATATTTGTAAAATTGCTAAATTACTAAATTTTAATTTTTTTAATAAGCAAAACATTGTCGTGTCACTCGAACTTTTTTCTTCAAATTTAAAGAAATAAATTTATAGCTAAAATGGAAAAAATAGGTAGTAGTCGAAATAAAAATTTCTAACATCACAAAATATAGTTTTTTTTTAATCTGTTCTTTAAAAAAAATAAAAATTTGAATTCACACATGGCTAAAAAACTATTCGTCCTAATTTTTATAGTTTTTCAATCAAATTCTTAGTTATTTTATTTTTTTTTAAATGTGTTTACTAAAACAATATTTTTCTAAAAAATAATATTTATTTTTATATTTTAATAAAAAAGTTTTTAACAAATATTTTTCTTTTTCTTTCAGGTACGTTTTACTGAAAAGATGAATATTTAATTGGTTTGTATGAACGGATTTTTTTTTTAAATTTTGCCATCAAAAGTCTTCCTCTTCCCGCAAAAGATTCTGTTTCTAAAATATTTTGCAAGATTTGAAAAAAAATTATTCTGTAGCTTCATCTTAAATATTTCACTCGATTTATGATATATGTATGTATGTATGTATCTACTGATAAATACCCGAAAATTGAATCAAAACTTACGACTGTAGAAATTATAGCTGGAAGCACAAAAATGTAAAAACAAAAAATAAACAGAAGCGGTCCAAGGTAGCTACCTTATAGTACTCCATAAAAAATTTCTTAATTGATTCAGCAGGAAATTTAGCAAGTAATGAAGAGTATCTAAATCTCCATCGTGTGTATCTACCAGGGTATCTAGATTATAGGATATTAGTGACTTTTTGAAGGCATAATCTCAGATTTTCTGTAGCGGAATTGCCAGCCATAAATAATTGAAAAATAGGTATACATAAATAATTATCCCTTAGAACAGTGAATAATAAAGACATAAATAAAAGGATCTTTTTTTCACATATCATTTAAATTTCTCATCAATTAAAAAATTGTTGGTTTTTGTCTGGCCATGATGACTCCTATATAATACCTTACTAACCAAGAACTTTTTTTTTTCTCTAAAAACTTTCTTTTCATAATTCTCATCTTCTTTCAACAACAAACACATATCTAATAGAATTTTATATCAAAAAACAAAAATAAGAAACAAACAAATCTAATAGCCAACTAAAGAAAAAATAATTACATTATATTTTCAAATTATTTCACATGAGTAACTTTGGCCATTATATACAGAAATTTCCTAAATATTATATGGAATGGATAAAGAAATGGATAAAAAGAAAACTGTATCCATTTAAAGAGTTCTGCTGGAATACTTTCAATATAAATAAATCCCAAATCAAGGAGAAAATCAATCCAGTTTCGCATTTCAAATAAACAAAACACAAAGTCTGCAAATTATATATTTTTTTCTTTCTTTCCTTTTCTTTTAGATATTGTCAACATGTTGTCTTAAGGTCCATTTCTTTTCCATTCTTACTTTCTACTTATGTATATACATAAATATATATGCACGAGTGGAATATATATACATATGTAGGTATATAACACACGTTGGAAAGGATATATAGAAAAAGGGATATTTTGTTTTTCCTTAAAGTTTTTGTTATTTTATTTTTCCTTCACACTTTGACACCATCATGCAAGGATATGGATATTTATATAAAGTTTCTGCAATATTTATTCCATATATGGAGACGTATATATATATAAAAGATTTTCAATTTCGTTAGACACTAAAATATACATACGTATGTATGTAGGTACATAAGAAGGAAGAAATACTTACATGTATATACCGACGACATAAGTACAACAAACAGGTCCTGGACATTTATATATTTATTATGAACGTAGCATCCTACATGCGAAGAAGAAGGAGGAACAACTTCCAAGCAGCAAAAGCTTACATTTTTCTCATATTGCAGCAAACCTAATTCCCTCCTTACGATCTTTATCGTTATCATCACCATAAATATCCTTTTTCGCTCATATCCCTTTTGTGTCCCTATAAAGTGAAGTTTTCTTCTTGTTCTTTTTTCTTTTCTTTGTTTTTACTCGGAAAGGCGACGTATAATAATGGGTCATAAGGGAGAAAGGTGATATTTTTATTGTCGACCCCGACGACGACGAGGACACACGGCGGCGCTTGAGAAGACCGCCCAAGCTAAAACAACAAGACCAACCAAAAAGAAAGTGACACAAACAGTAGGCAAGGCACTATAGATACATTACATACATATATGCGAAAGTATAACTGCTTTTGTTTCTTAATGAATTCTCAAAATAGAACATCATAAATTATCCTTTTTTTCGGTCGACAAAATTTATAAGAAAGAATCTTTTATGCTTCAAAAAAGCAAAATAAAAGAAGAAGAAAAAACAAACATTCTCTGATGCTTCCGATTGTGATCCTTTCAAAACATGACTTTTATGCTTGATTAAATGATGAAAACACACACCATCATAATACAACGCACCACACCCAGACTTATAAAAGTCACATCCGAACGAACTTAAAATACAATCTCTTCGATTCTTAAGTATGACTTGAGAATTAAGGATCCAGATGATGTTGCGGTTCATTGGATATCAATTTGTTGATGGAACCACAAAACTGTATCTTTTTATCTTTTGCAACAAAAGTATTCCCAGGTGTGCGTCATTCGTATATCAGCAGGCAGCAGCGCAACGATTTGGATGATGCATCCTCATGATGGTCGAGGGAATGATGTGTCAATAAAAGGAATACTCCTTCAACCTTCAGGATGGTTGTATCCTTTTGAAAATTACTACGGGTATTCTTTTTCAACACCAAATTCAACATCGTTTGAGAGGCAAGCGGATTAAATGTATTTTGCGCCTTTTTTTAATTGGGTTTTGTTGGGCGCCATTTTTTTCTATTCGCACAGTGATTTGTTATGTTTCAGTAGGGAATGATCCTTTAACTTCAGCTTGTATCCTTTTGAAACACCAAAAACAACATTCAAGAGCCAAGTGAATCAAAGCCAAGTAAATCAAATGAATATGGCGCCTTGTTTGTTTTAGATTCGTTGGGCGCCATTTTGTTCTTTTATATCTATTTATTATTTGAAGAAAGTCAAATTTTTTGATACTTCCAAAAGCCGTTAAATATACAGAAAACACACTATATATTTTCACTTAAAGGGGCCCCCTACGATTTGAATCCTTTTTTAGTAAAGGAATTTGCATCCCCCTTAAGGCAGGACTGTTGCATTGCATCACATTCAGGCGTCTCGTCGTCGTATGTCTCCCATTTAAAAAAAAAAAGAAAAAAACATAAAGAAAAATGAGTATAAGAAAAGGATGTGTAAGGACGTCATGAATGAGAAGCTTTTTAAGCAGATACAATCAACCGGAAATAACTTGAACAACCCCCTGTTGTGGCGAAACCTTTTTTTGCAGAAAATGAGAGCCCTCATCTCAGTCTCTATTCAATGCAATAGCAGCACGTGGTAGAAGGTACACCTACAATACCAATACATTCATTCCGTCACACTGAGGGGTGGTTAATGAACTTTCTCATTTCTTTTCATTTCGATGTGAGAAAGAGACGCAAACAGGGATACGTTCCTTATATATTTTTGTTAGGCTTTTGTTATCATCTTAAAAAAAATCTTTTAAAAAAATAGTCAGAATTTTTTAATGTTTTATTTTTTTTTTGATGAATTTATGTAGCTTTATACGTTTTCAAAATTATTTCTGGTTTTGTCCACTTTTAAAAGTTGTTGCGGTTAATGAACGCATTTAAATTGGAAAAGTTTAATGTTCGTTTCGAAATGATGATGGAAAACTCTGAGGGTGTAGAAAATCATATGAAAAAAGAAACTTCTTTATACACACCCCATACATAATTTTAAGTCATTTATTATAGATTTTCATTTAGCGAATTTATAAACCGAAAAGACCAAAAAAAAAACACACCAACACCAACACACATACACCAAATGAGAAATGGGGCGTGCATTTAATGGCGGCAGAAAGAAAAGTCTACAAAAATTTGTCAGAAATAATTTGTCATTCTTTTGTTCTGAAAAAGAAAATATCTTTTATGACAATAGAAGCTATATTAAAAGTTTCTTTTAAGATAAATTTAACTTTTTTTCGTTTTGAAATAATGGATCTAATGGAGAGAATATTTTTTTTTAAAGGGAGAGTTTCCTGAAGTTATACATTTTTGTGTCGTCACTTAAATTTGCAATTTCTATACCACAAAAAAGCAAGTCAAACCTTCAACGTGGACCGATAATACATTTTAATGAATTGAAGTTTATTTTCAAAACTTGTCCTTTTGAAAGTTTAAAGAAACTACTTTAAAAAAAAGTCTAATAATATTTTTAATAATATACAGAAAATTCGAACTTCAAAGCTGATAAACATCTGATATTTTGAAACAGCATTAGATTACTTTAAACACGACTTTTAAGGTCAAATGATTCTTTAGTTATTTTTGATTTTAAAATAATTTTGTAGTCAAAGAAGAAAAAAACAAAAAATATTTCTAAAGACAATTTTTTGGGATAAATAGTTTTTGAAAATAAAAATTCCAAATTCAATAACAAAAAGTTAATTTACTCTATGACTTTTTAAAAGAATATTTTTTATTTTGGCAAAACAACTGCGTAAGCTTTTTCATGTGTCCTACTCTTCAGGTCTCTTTCTGAATAGATGGAAAACATCATTTATCCAGCTCTTCCTAAAAAAAGGCGAATCCTCCATCCCCTCTAACTGTCAACCAAATTCATTTACGTCCCTTCTTTGCAAGGTCATGGGAACACTTATCAATTTTCAGCTTCACTATGCTTCCTCGATAGTGACGTTAACGACAGCGATGATATGATCACAAGTTTAATTCTCCTGGGAATGAGAACTTTTATACCGAACAGGGTTAAAAGTATCAGACCTAGGGAAAACGCATGGTTTGATGCGAGCTGTAAGGAGGTTATTAGGGCCAAAGAGGTAAGTTTCCGTTTCTTTAAAGCCAACCGTACTGAGGAAAACCGGAAAAAAGCTCAAACAAGCCAGGGAGGCCTGCAACGCCCATATTCGACGGACCAAATTTTTACATGACCAAGAATTACGGCAATGTCCCAAAGGCAGTACAAATTTTTGGTCATTTGTAAAAAACATGAGGAATTCTTCCTCTTTATCGGTTCCTACGCTCGTTGTCAATGACACTCCTTTTGTTAGCTCTTTAGAGAAAGCTAATCTTTTTGCTAGGCAGTTCGCCGCCAATTCTACGCTGCCAGTGAGTATTATGACTCCGCCTGTACTTGAGCGAGTTAGCGATTCTATGGGACCAATCTTTTTTCGCACTCGTACTGTGGCAAGAGTCCTTAGAGATATAAACAAACATAAATCCGCTGGTCCGGATGGTATCCCCGCTATTGTTCTGAAGAGGTGTTCTTCAACGCTGGCAAAACCACTGCGTAAGCTTTTTCATCTGTCCTACTCCTCAGGTCTCGTTCCGAGTGGATGGAAAACTGCATTTGTCCAGCCTATTCCCAAAAAAGGCGAATGTTCCTCACCCTCTAATTATCGACCGATTGCACTTACGTCCCTTCTTTCCAAGGTCATGGAAACGCTGATAAATTATCAGCTTAAGAAATATCTCGAAGACCGAAAGCTTCTTAATGACCGGCAGTACGGCTTTCGCAGCAATAGGTCCACTGGTGATCTCATGGTTCATCTCACCGAACAGTGGAGCAAATCTTTACATCGCTTTGGAGAAAGTAAGATTATTGCACTTGATATTTCAAAAGCATTTGATAGGGTTTGGCATCAGGCCCTCTTATCGAAAATGCGTGCTTTCGGTTTTCACGAATCCCTGCTTCATTGGATTAGTAATTACCTTTCGGATCGTTCAATACAAGTAGTATTGGATGGATCCAAGTCTGAAAACCATAAAATAAATGCTGGTGTGCCCCAGGGCTCTGTTCTGTCTCCAACACTTTTTCTCATTTTTATTAATGATCTCCTGTCTGCAACTTTTAAACCAATACATTGTTTCGCTGACGATAGTACTCTTAGCTTATCATATTCGTTTTCAGATTCACATCCCTCTTCTTCGGAGCATTGTACATTGGGGATTAAAAAACCGAGTGGAGTTTAATGCTTCGAAAACCCAATGCTGTCTTGTATCGTTAAAGCGAGATATACCCCCGTTGCCATTGTACATGGATGGCACTTGCATCGAGGAGACTGAACATCTCGATATTCTCGGTATGTGTGTCACCAACCACCTCTTGTGGCATGATCACATACGCGATGTCACCAAAAATGCCGCCAGGTGTTTGGAATTCCTTAGGCGATGCAAGAAATATTTCACCCCTTCTGATCTGGCTGTTATCTACAAGACTTACATACGTCCATAGCTTGAGTATAACTCCCATCTCTGGGCTGGTGCTCCTGCAACTTACTTTAGCCTCTTGGATAGTATTGAACGTAGAGCATTTAAATTGATAGATGATAATATCATCATAAGTTCATTTACTTCGCTTGAACATCGTCGTAAGGTCTCTTGTCTGATCCTTTTTTAACGTTTTTTTAACGGCTTATGCTCTAGTGAAATAGCCACTTGCCTTCCTCCCCTTAAACAGTTCAACCGTAATACTCGCGCTTCTAGGAATGCTCATCAGTATACCATCGAGCCCAACTTCAGCCGTACTGTCAAATAGAGAGATTCGTTCTTTAGCCGTACTACGCGAATGTGAAATGCCTTACCACACTCTGTCTTTCCTAGTCATTGCAATATTCAGGAATTCAAAACCAATGTGCACCGACATCTCCTTTTAAACCCTCTCTTCTCTTCCTAGTGCTCACACTGTGCCTCTGCATAATAAGGGTAGTAATATTCCCTTGCGTGTGTGCTTATTATATATACAAAAAAAAATAAATAGTTATCTCATGGTTTGTCTCAACGAAAAGTGGAACAGATCTTTACTTCAAAGGTATTTGATACAGCCGTGCATCAAACTCTTATCGATAACATTGCGTGCATTCGGTATTAACAAATATCTTTTGGACCGTTTAATTCAAATAGTATTAGACGTGTTTAAATCTATTATTCAGTGGTGTGCCCCAGGGCTCCGTTTTGTCTCCGACACTCTTCTTTATTTTTATAAATTATCTTTTGCCTGAAACTTATAACCAACTAAATTGTTTCCAGTTTTGACAGTATCCTCAATTTTTCATATTTGTATTAAGATTCTCATCCTTATCCTTCGGATGTGGACTACCAATGTGATCTTACTGTCCAACAGGAAATCAAAAACTCAATGTTGCCTACTTTCGCAAAAGCGTAACCCTCACCCAATGCCATTATCCATGGGTGACATATGCATAGATGAGACTGAACAGCTTCCAGTTCTAGGTATGTGCGTCATAAACCATCTTTTGTAGAGTGGTAACAAATTTGATATTGCCAAAAAAGTGTTTAGGTCTTAGGATAATGGAAGCAGGTTTTAACCCTTTCTGTCTAGCTATAATTTACAAAGCTTCTATTTATTTATAATTCTGACTGGTGGCCCAAAAACTTACTTCTGTCTTTTGGATATAATCGAAAAGAGGGCTCTTAAAATGATGGGGGATTTTTCTTTTACAGAGACATTTGCTTCCCTATTTTCATAAACAATATTTCAATATTTTCAAAAAGCGAAAAAGGCAGTTGCATTCCTCCCCTCTTGTACTTGTACTTCTATAAATGCCCATCATTTTTGCCTAAAGCATTATTTCGGACGTATTGTCAATTATAGATATTCTTTCTTTAGCCACACTACACGAATGTAGAATGCTTTATCAGGCTCAATATTTCGCTCTCATTTCAATATGCAGAAATTCAAAAACAATGTGCATCGGTATCTCCTTTCTAATCCTATACTCCTTCCCTAATTATTCACACTGTGTCTAATCATTATAAGGGTATTCATTACCCCTTGAGTGCGCTCACAATATAAAATAAAATATGCACTTAGTCCAAAAAGTCTCCGTACAGCAGCCTAATTTTAGTGTTTTTTTTTTTTTTTGAAAAAAAGCACTAAGAATAAATGTAAAAACCAAAGTGATAACATTGAAAAAAGTTAGTTTCCCCTCCACCTTTTTACCCAAATTTAAAAAATTGTGATTGGGTTTTTCAAAATACTTGTTTTTAATATATTGTAATGATATTTTATCTTAGAATCACCTAAAAGAAAGCTGCTGTTCGGAGACTTTTTGGACTATGTGTATATGTTATATTTCTTGTGTGTGTATTTTATATTTTTTTTTTTGTAAAATTTCTATTTTTTGTACAATTAAAAATTTTATAGGATCTCTAAAATATTTAGTTTTTTTTTGTAATGTTTTTAAATATTTTTGTATGTCTTACAATATTTTTTCATATATTTTTATTTTTATTTTTATTTTTTAATTCAAAAAAGATCATTGGAAAAGAATTTTCATAGTTTGTATTTTTTGAATTTTTTAATATTTTGTTTATTTTCTCATTTTAATTTTTGTATAGGATTTTTTATATTTTGGTGCTAAAATTTCTCTATTTTTATATTTTCTTAGAATTTTTCTTCTATGTTGTTACATATTTTTAACTTCCCATAGGAAGTTATTGTAATCGGTCCCATTTGTCGAATTGGAAATTTTCACATTTCTCGACGTTTCAAGTTCCCTAGAGTCGAAATAAAAGATTTTTTTCCGTACGTCTGTACGTTCGCGACGTTTTTTTCGTCGTCCATAGCTCAAGAACCAGAAGAGATATCGACTTCTAATAAATTTTATTATACAGATAATAAGGCGGAAAGATGCAGAAAGGGCTCTCAAGAAAATTGCGCGGGTGGTTTTTTTACCATAGCAGTTTAAAAAAAAGGTGAAAATTTTGGTTAACCCTAAATATCTCATGAACCAATGACGCTAGAGACTTGAATTAAATTTTATATTATATATTGTAACGTGATACAAAAAAAGTATGTTTTTGGAAAAAAATCCAATTAACGGTTTTTTGTATAAGTCAAAAAAACTGAAAAAAAAATTTGTCACCTCGAAAATTTTACGACTAAAAAATAATTTCATCTCCAAAACAATTTTGTGCAACGAAGAATGATGTTTTTGTCATCTGATAAAATTTTGAGAAAAATCTAATTGACTGATTTAAAAAAAAATAAAAACCTAAAAAAACATTACTCAAAGTTGGTAAAAATTGAATTTCGACTCAAATATCTTTTCAAAAACTTGAGATTAAGGCTTCTAACTTATTTAATCGTATAACAAATATTGTTTTCAACATTCTGAAAAATGTTGAGAAAAATCGAATTGACAGTTTTTTTTTCCAAAATATAAAAACCCAAAAAAAAAAATTTTAAAAGTTGGTAAAAATTGATTTTCGACTCAAATATCTTTTCAAAACTTTGAGATATTGGCTTTTAACTGCTTTAATCTTTTAAAAAATATTGCTGTCAACATTCTGTAAAATTTAAAAAAAAATCGAATTGACAGTTTTTTACAAAAAATTAAAAACCGAAAAAAAAATTAATAAAAATTGTTAAAAATTGATTTTTTACTCAAATATCTTTTCAAAAATTTGAGATTATGGCTTCCAACTAATTTTAACTTATAAAAAATATTGTTTTCAAAATTCTATAAAATTTTGAGAAAAATCGAGTAGATAGTTTTTTTTTTAAAAAAATAAAAACCTAAAAAAACAATACTAAAACTAGTAAAAATTTACTTTCGACTCAAATAGCTTTTCAAAAATTACAAATATTGGCTTCAAACTTATTTTATTTCACAGAAAATATTGTTTTCGATATTCAGTAATTTTTTTATAAAAATCCAACAGTCCGTTTTTTCATAAAAAAATAAAATCTACAAAAAATAGTACGAAAATTTGGTAAAAAATGATGTTCGGTAATCGATATCTCGTGAACAATAGAAGATATTGACTTCAAATTAATTTCGTTTATCCAATTTGTATTTGTTTATATAAGAAATAAAAGCTTTTAAAAAATTCTACTAAAATTGGTTTTCGACTAAAAATCTGGTTAGCAAAAAAAATTTTTTGAAATCAAACTATTTCAATATATGCAAATATTGTTGGTAATTTTTTAATTTTTAATAATAATTCAAGTGACATTTTTTTAACAAAATACGAAAACCTACAAACTTTAAAGCAAGACAAATCGATAGACGGGATGGGAAGTTATCAGTGTGGGTCGCATCCCAGCCTCTTTTTATTTTTGCATTCAGAAAAGAATCCTTTTGATCTTTGGAAAAGAATGTTTTTATATTTTTTGTTTTAATTTTTAAAATTTTATTTTTATTCTTTATTTTTATTTTTTTTAAATCTCTTGTATATGATTTAATTATATTTTGATATGAATCTTTTCTCTATTTTTATATTTTCCTACAATTTGTCTTTAATATTTGTATGTATTTGTTAATTTATTCTTATAATAACTTTTTTTTTTTTCGAAGAAAACCATTATATTGACGAATACCAACAAAATTTCAAGAATTTATGTTTAAATCTTTTAATTTTATATTGTTCCTCCCCAAATCTAGTCATTACAATATTTGTATCTAGCTAAAAAAGCGGTTAATCAAAAGGAAATTAGTTTAGAAAACGAAAAAAAAATTACCAAATGAAGTTGAAGTATATTAATAAAATATTCAAGTAATTAATTATTAAGTCAAGTAAAAAAATTCCGACTTATTCTAGAAACTGAAATTCCGATCCCTTGTTATTATTTTAATATATATATTGAGCAAAATTTAATTAAAAACTCAAACCCCTCTTGGCAAGTATTAATTTTGATTTTTAAATAAAATGTGTCATTTTTATGTATTTTTATAATTTCTATAGAAACGCTTAATAATTTTCAAACTCACACCTAAAACTTCCAAGTTCTTGTAATAATTCAATTTCTTTTTTTCTTATTTTATTTTTTTTTTTTTTTTTTTTTAATATAAATCTCTTTATAGTCCTTTAACAAAATAGGAATATTTTATATATTTTCTAATAGATCTTTTGACGGATTAAAATGAAAATTCTAAAAATTCATTTCTTATCGTAAATTTCTCAGAAATACAAACTTTAATAATATCATTTAAATTGGTATAAAAATAGACAAGAAGTCATAATGACTCAAATCCTCTCCTCAACATACATACATATATCTTATGGGTTATATCTTCTATCTTCACATCATCCCAGCTTAAGGAATAGATAGTCAAATTTTTGTTTTTCTTTTTATTTTATTATTTATCATACTCGTAATAACGAAAACAACGTAAACAAAAACAAGAATATTTTCATATTGATTTTCAATCAAAACTTTATTTTTATTACCTACTTTTCCTAATCCTATAAAATAAAATATAAATCCGATAAAAAAATATAATCATATCAATCCTAGCGACCTACGACCGCGACGACGACTCCATTGTACGTACGTACCTACGAGGGACTTTTTGGTATAAGATTGTAGACTTATTCTCTGTCTTTTTATGACGAAATCGTAACACCTGCTTTAGATTCCATTTATACATTATGCACTTGACATTCAAATATTCCATGAATCGATTCTGCTTTATTCTTCTTCTCCAAACTTTCAAAACTCAAAACAAAACTATAATACGAAAAATCCGATAAGCGAAAAGTGATTCGGATCGACAAACGACGAACAAAGAAAAGAAAATAAATGAAAGTTACCTTGCAGGAAGGTGTTTAACATTTTGTTAAAACTTAAAGTTTCCACCATAACATCGACTTTTTGACATAGAAATTTAATTTGTACATCGAAGAACAAAATGGAAAAAGTTTTAGGGACGGAGGTAGTAAAAAAAGGATACACGAGTCTATCGAACACGAAGCAAACACATTTGTCGTACAAGGACGAGAGAAGATATTTGACTCCATACGAAAAAGGATATTATGTATTATTCAGTTACAGTTTGCAGGATAAATATGTACAAAACGAATCACAATTTAAATAACAAAATTTAACTTTTAAAAAGCGTCGTCATCGTCATTTTCTCCGTTGACAGGAATTATTTGCATAAAACTCAAAAATATTATAGTGCTGTATCCTGTATTCCTGTGAGATGACAGAAGACCAGCAAATGATGAAAAAAAGGGAAAAAGTGTGAGAGAGAGAGGGAAACATTTAAGAATGTTACTAAAATAAAATAAAAATTTTAACGTATAGTTATGGCAAAGCATCAAAGTAAACTTTTTAAACTTATAAGTTATAAATTTTCTAGGATGAGAAGCGTAGCACAGTCAGCTCAACTATCAAAAACACTATCAGCTATACAACAGTCGTCGATTGGTCCTTATTCTTCACCGAACCCCTCCCCTTTTTACCTCTTTGCCATGTTCTTCAGCTACCTTTATAAGACCAATTTTCTACATTTATATAATCTCCATCTTTTACCGTCATGTCAGTCAGTCAAGTCACTCACTCAGAATCAGTATAGCATAAGCTTAAAGAGGAGCTGGGATAGAAACAGCATCAGTAGCAAAGAAGAAGATTTGTATCTTATTGCCTCTGGTAAAAGTTGCTTTTATATATAGATAACAAGAAGTTATACTGATGGCAAAAGCAATTTGAAAGACAAAACTTCCACTGATAACACTCTCCATTTCCATGACTACTGGAGGTGGTGGTACTACGATGATAACGATTTATACACAGTCAACATTAAGTCAGCAATTAAAATTAGTTGCAAGTAAAAAAAAAAAAAATAAATAAAGAAGTTAGAAGAAAAGTTTCTTGATGTCTCGAATTAGTGTGCGATGTTGTCGCTGCGCTGATGCTAACTGATGGAGGTTTTGAAATTGTTTCAAACTATAGTCTTGTATGAGTTTCGAATGACGAAATTCTTCTGACAAATTCAGGAAAAATACAAAATTTTAGGAACCATAGTGAAACCAACAAACCGTATAAATTTTATCTCTCGAATATGTTCCTGTGAGTCAAGGATACAAAGCAGAAAAGTAAGGAATCGTTATTTGATGGAGCTAACTACAGAGGGATTTCCTTTTTTTAAATGCATCTTACAAGCTATTTACAACGATGATGCACAAGCGTCTAGTTAGTTGGATTAAGACCGGAAACTTGCTGAGGGAGTTCCAGGCTGGATTTAGACCAGGATATTCAGCAATAGATAACATTTTTATATTCAGGACCTTGGCATAGAATTTTTTGAAACAAAGGAAAAAGCTGTATGTTTTTTTTATCGATCGATCGAGGTGCACTATTCTATAGCTGTATAGTCTTGGGATATCATTGTAGTTTGTTCGCGTTCTTGAGCACCTATGTATGTGTATAGAGGAACCAGGGCGGCTGTGTAGACAGGTGAAGAACTCTCAGACTGGTTTGAAACCTCATCGGAAGTGAAACAAGGTTGTACATTAAGCCCTACTTTATTTGCACTATTCATAGACGACCTTTAAGACTACTTGCCGGGTGGAGTGGATTTCGCAGGGATTCTAATTGAGGCATTTCTGTTCGCAGACGATATAGCCATGTACGCGAATTCACCGGAAACTCTGCAGCTCATGATTAACAGGCTTTACCAGTATTGTCAGCTATGGAATATAATAGTAAATATAGATAAATCGAAGGAAATAAAAAATGGAGCTTTAATCGTGAAAATATTAAATGTGTGCGAGACTGGTATTTAACCTTAGCATTTTTTTAAAATATTTTTTTAGGTGGCGCAACATTCCATTGAGAACTAGGGCCTAGTGACTTACAACTCTCAACCATTCCTGTGTGCGAGTAATGTTGTGATGGATGGAGGGGACCTACTGTTTTTAGCCGAATCCGAACGGCTAAGTTGAGAAAGAACTTTTCATGACAAGAATTACTCTTGGAGAATTTGTCAATACCTTGGAATTGCTGTTACAAATAATAATTGGAAAAATTGGTTAAGGCGAAAACTGTTATTAATATGACATGGAAACAATGCTTTAAGAATAGTGTATAGCACATAGTAGCAAGTTTAAAGTATTGGAAGCAGTAGCTGAGAGCATACTTTTATATGGATCGCCGCAGGTATGGGGATGTAAAAAGTAAAATTCGCTTGAAAAATTCCTAACGCACAAAGAATATTTTATTTGCCGAAAAATACGTTAAACTACGTTATAATGATGGAAACGGGCTCTCTCCTTTGTTTATAAAAACATTGAAGTTACAAGCGGACTTCTTGCTTAACGTTTTTAAAATGATTGTTTCACGGGTCGTGAAAAGAGTGGCCATAAAAGCGATACAAGATCAAAAGATCTTGATGAGTTATGTCAAATTAATTTAAATTTACGCATCGACGATTTAACAACCGCTAAAAACATCTTGTATGAAGTCATTTTAAAGGTTGACGAGAAATGTAGAGCTGAATATATTGCTGAAGCGTTTAATTTCTTGTACAGAACAACTTAAAGCAGATTAAATCATAACCTTGCAGAGAACAACTATTTTAAGGATTCCTATAATGTCCTCGTGATTTCTATGATGGTCAGACTATGTAGTGAACTAATTGATTTGAATTTCATTCCACACAGACCTGATTTACCCCTAGAGTGAAATATGTGTAACCTATCAGAAAGAGAGGATACTGTCCACTTCTTGGGAAAATGCTCCATTCTCAGAGAAATCAGAAGGAATGTATTCAGAAAAGACTTTTTATTGGAAGATTAAGTGATAAGTTTATTGAATGAAATGAATGTTGTGAAACCTTACGAATTTTGCAAAACCGCGCTTAGAGGTACTCAAGGGGTTATTAGTCCTTTATATGTTTATATTTAAACACAGTGCGAGCATTAGGAAAATAGGGAAGGATTTAAGAGGAGATACCGATGCACATTGGTCTTAAAGTTCTGAACATCAAAATGATAGGAAAAAACAGAGTTGGCCAAAGCATTCCACATTCTCGATGTGCGATTTAAGAAAGAATCTCTATACTTGACAGTACGCCCAAAATTGAGCTCAAGGGTAAACTGATGAGCATTCCTGGAAGTGCGAGTATTACGGCTGAATAGTTTAAGGGGTGGAATGCAACGGGCTTATTCAACAGAACATTGTTTGTAAAAATATCGATAAAACAACGAAAGGCATGAAACATTGCGGCGGTGTTCTAGCGATGTAAATGTTTCGATTATAGTTCTATCATCTATCATTTTTAAATCCCTTTTTTGTATTCTATCCAAGAGATTTAAACTTGTTTTAGGGGCACCTGCCCAGTTATGCGAATTATATTCAAGCTTTGGACGAATGAAGGCTTTGTTAATTACAGCCAGATCAGAAGGGGTGAAAACTTTCTTGCACCGTCGGAGAAATCCTAAGCACCTGGCAGCATTTTTAGCAATATCAAATATATGATCATTCCATAAAAGGTGATCTGTGATACACATACCGAGTACTGACAGTTGATTAGTTTCCTGGATGCAAGTGCCACTCATAGATAGTGGCATCGGGAGTGCGTTACGCTTTAACGACAGGAGACAGCATTGAGTTTTCGAAGCATAAAAGTGTTTCTATTCATTGTTCTTTAAAATTATTTTTAATCTATCATCAACTTTATATTGTTAAAAAATTATAAATACCTTTTTTAATATTGAAAAGTAATTATATTGAGGGGTTTTTACATTCATTGTGTTTTGTTGTCAATCTGGCAGATGGCAACCACGATGCTATAATGATTTTTGTAAACATTTTTATTTTATAATATAAATTTTACTTTAATTCAATAAAATCTTTATCGTTCTATATATCTTTTCAACATTCAGTATAATTTTTACAAAGATCCAACAGTCAGTTTTTTCGATTCAAAATTTCGTGAACAAAAAAAACTGCTCATGAAATTTAATAAAAGTCGGAAGAGTCGTTTTTGAGAATCTTAAAAAACAAAACACATTTTTCAAAAACTTTATGTTCTGGATGACTTAAATAAGGAATTCGAATCCTTACTATATCACAATGAATATTGGACAATCTTCCAGATATTATATTAAAGCGAACATTAGGCACTCTTATCTGATATTAGACAAAATAAATGCCATTAAATTATCTACCAATTTTAAATGATACAAAAAATGAATTCCAAAAATATTTCAGTTCTGAATTATTATTTCAAATTCTAAAGATCTAAATAAAACCTTCAATACAAAAGAAAAATTAAGCTCGAAAGAATTCGGCTCACTTACTCAAACCAAATTTACTTTCGTCTAGACTCTTTTAGGAGAACGCCTTTGAAGTATCTTCCTTACCAAAACATAAGTTTAATTTTCAATAAAGGTCTTCTTTATATAAAAAGCTTCAATGGTTCTTCTTAAAAAAGAAATAAAAACTTCTTTGATATCCTTAAGCTGTCCTTGTTCAAACAAAGTATGTATGGTATGTACCTACCTGATTCTAATAATAAAATTTTAAAATATACATATATCTACACGAGTATTTTCAACAAAATTCATTCTTTTGTGTATAAACTTTGAAAAATTCAAAAAGCCGCAAAATCTAATTAACGTAGAAACTTACGCCAAAATAATAATAATAATAATAATCATCCTCATAAACTTCATTGTGATCCTTAATTTAATTTTCTAAAATTCCTAAATTTCATGAATTTATTAACAACATTTTCAATTACCACAGAACTGATGCAACTTTTCCCTGTGTTTTCTCTAAAAGGAAGGTATACATATGTAGGTACCTACCATACCCAAAAAACTTACTTACGTATATCAGAATTTACAAGAACAAAAACAAACAACAAGAACAACAAACGACAACCAAGAACTATACGACAGTATATTGTATCACCTTTTTTGCATATCCAAATTCTCTACAAAACTAAACATCATCGATACACTCCATGTCATTTGATTAAAACCATTTTTGAATGTATTATTTTTGTACTTTTTTCAAACTTCAAAGTAACATTTTTAAAATGTCTAGACTAAATTTAGAGACTCGTAGTGTTTGTATTTGTTTATGGAAAGGTGGTTGTCGCCCTCTACGATGATAACGACAACGACGATGACGACGAAGCAAACAACGCCTTCTACACTATCAACTTGGGCCTTGAACGTGGTGTATACAAAATAAAAGACACAGAAAAAATAATAAATAACGGTAAGGGAAGAAAAACAAAAAACAAAAAAAAAACAAACATAACTAAAACAACATTCTTGTTTATTTGTTACTTTTGTGGAAAAATATTCAAACAAATGTTTTGGTTTGCAAAGTTTATGTGGGCATCCTTTTTGTTTTTTAAAGTTGCCTTGTTTTTGTTTTGTTTTTCTCCACTTTTTTTTTTTTTTGTTTGAAAGGACAAATAATAAAAATATCCTTTTAGCAAATTTACGAAAGGGCAATATTTAAACGAGTTGAAATATTTCTAAGAAAATTGTTTTGTAGTCTGTGTGTTGCTTGTGTAAAGGTGAGCGTTTTGAAAGTTTTCCAGTTTTCTTATTCGTCCTGTTTTTGGTCCTGGCCATTTGTGTGCATATTGCACTGGTCCCTTGGAAATAAAAGAGGAGGAAAAAAAGGACACCACATTGCTTTTAATTGTATGTATTTCATCTATATTTTGAATAAGCTTACACACAGAGTTTCTCTAGTCTAGTCTCATTTTGTTTAAGTGCAAAGATACATTCTAGGAACAGTTTTTTTTTAAGTTTTTTATTTTTCATTTTATTTGCGGTGTTAAAATTGTTTTAGTTAATTTTGTAAAAAAAAAATAAGTTGACTGTCATCGCATCATGGTTTTAATGCAAATAGAAGGTTTGGTGGTTGCACTGGACTGGATTAAAAATAATTAAATTTTATTGTTTTTAGCTGAAAGCAAAAGGAAGGGAATAAAAAAGGATAATGGAAAAACTGCATATTACTTAGGATTTTTGTTTTTTTTTTCTTTGTCTCAAAAGAAAATGTATCTTTTTGCAAATGTTGTCATGTTTTTTAATACAAAATTTCAGAAAAGTGTTGTAAATGGCTAAGAACAAAAAATAACTTTTATTGTTGTCTCAGTGTTGTCAAATCAAACAAGACAATATTATTATAAAAAAGGTCCTAAAAGTTTCTAGTTTGTATTTGGAATGTTGAAATGCTTTGAGCGGATTTTAACGAGATTCAAAATACAGCAAATGATTTATATGCTATAATTCCAAAAATACACATTTATTCAAGCTATGACCTACGTATTACAGTAGTTTTTTAAAATTCCTGAGCAATAGCCAATTAAAAAAAAAAAAAGTTTCTGTAGAGATGAAATAAAACTGGACCTAGGACAGATCCTTGAGGCACTCCAACAAAAAATCTAAATATTAATATTAATAAGATTAATGACCGTCCTCGCTCTTTTCCTAGAGTATCTATTGTTTAGCATAAGTTTAAAAAGGACATAAGGAAAATATTGCATTTGTAAAAAATTTTGAACTCGATATAACGATGGTAGATAAGTCGAAAAATTGTGTTCATCGTCTGTCTGTCTGTCTCTCCTGGCGGCTACAGCCTAAACCAATGGGTGGGTCAAAAACGAAAATTCGGAATGTCTCAAAAACGAACTAAACGATTTTTATTAAATTTTCTCTAAGAATTTGTTTCTTAAGTGGCTTAAATATATGTACATACAAATATGTTTTTGTATTGCTCCAGCAGGGTAACCACCATATACATAACTGTTATTAACTTCTCTTAGGAAGTTATTGTAATGGGTCAGATTTGTCAAATTAAAATTTTTTGATAAGGCAGAAAGATGCAGAAAGGGCTCTCAAGAAAATTGCGTGGCTGGTTTTTTTACCATAGCAGTTTAAAAAAAAAGCTGAAAATTTTGGTTAAACCTAAATATCTCATGAACCAATGACGCTAGAGACTTGAATTAAATTTTATATTATATATTGTAACGTGATACAAAACAAGTATATTTCTGGAAAAAAATCCAATTAACGGTTTTTTATAAATCAAAAAAACTGAAAAAAAAATTTGTAACTTCGAAAATTTTACGACTAAAATATGATTTCATCTCTAAAACAATTTTGTGCAACGAAGAATAATGTTTTTTGACATCAAAAAATAAAAACCTAAAAAAAACATTACTCATAGTTGGTAAAAATTGAATTTCGACTCAAATATATTTTCAAAACTTTGAGATATTGGCTCTAAACTACTTTAATCTTTCAAAAAATATTGTTGTCAACATTCAGTAAAATTTTGAAAAAAATGAAAAAAGTCAATTCGACAGCTTTTGTACAAAAAATTAAAAACCTAAAAAAATTCTAACTAATTTTAATTTATAAGAAATATTGTTTTCAACATTCGATAAAATTTTGAGAAAAATCGAATTGACAGTTTTTTTACAAAAAATTAAAAACCTAAAAAAAGAAACAATACTAAAACTTGGTAAAAATTTACTTTCGACTCAAATAGCTTTTGAAAAATGAAAAATATTGGCTTCAAACTTATTTTATTTCACAGAAAATATTGTTTTCGATATTCAGTATTTTTTTTTTTTAAAATAAAATAAACAAAAAATAGTACGCAAATTTGGTAAAAATTGATACATATAGACAAACTTTTAAGCAAGACAAATCGACAGACGGGATGGGAAGTTATCAGTGTGGGTCGCATCCCAGCCTCTTTTTTTCTTATTAAATTTTCTCAGGAACTTATGAACCGATTTAATAATTTTTACTGTGGGCAAGCTCCTATATTGTCTAAATATTATTTGATGATCAAAAATGTCTACATTTTTGTTTTGGATTTTTAAAAAATATTTTTTTTTTCTTTCAAAACTCGATATCTCAAAATTCAAAAGCGGGTCAATATTTTTTACAACAAAATATAAATAATACCAAAAATATTTTTAAAAATTGAAAAATTATATGTATATACATATAAAAGATTAATAAAAAACCGTCCAACGATTTTCAAAAAAAAAAAAAACATTTTTTTTGAAATAAAGGTTTTTTTTTTTTTTTAGAGAAATCAGGTGGTAATTAAATTTTTGAAGACGAACGTATTTTGCAGGTATTGTTTTATACCCTAAATTATATGTACTATTTTCAAACAGAATCTTTGGATACAGGAGCATGTTCATGCGATCCAGACCTGCATTTTTTTTTCAAAATTTAATATCTCAAAAACGAGTGAACATTGTTAAAAAACATATAAATGTAAAACTTATATTTATAAGCACTAAATAACAACACGTCGAAAATATTTCTTAAACAAAAAATTAAAGATTTTTTACAAACAAAAATATTTAAAAAAAAACCTGCTCAGACGATTTTCGAACTTTTTAAAAATGAATTTAGGGTTTTCGAGAAACTTTTGAACATAAACATATTCTGTAGGTATATTCTTAAATCTCAAAATTTAGGTGTCATTTTTAACTGATTTTTTGAATACCCAGTCGTGCATTTTATTGTAATATAGCAATTTACAAAAAAATGCAGAATACGGTTTACCCCAAATATTTCACAAATCAATAATTATTTGAGTTCAATTTAATTTTATGCAATCACAAAACAAGGTTTTTGACATTTGGTATTGATTTAAGAGAAATCCAATTAACAGTTTTCTAAGAAAAATTAAAAACCTAAACAAATATTATAGGTTCCAAAATTGTTAAAAAATGAATGGCTCGGAATATCTTGAACACAATTGAGATTTTGACTTAAAACTTATTTCATCTTAAAAACACATAAAATAAAAAAACGACATAAAATAAAAATTTAAAAAAAAAATCAATTTACAGTTTTTAAAAATACAATTAAAATACATCACTTTCCTTGCTTCAAATGGCCCCAACAAAACTAGTCTTTAAACCTACAGATGTTTATAACAAAAACCAAAAAGATCTCGGTTCAATTCCAAACAAATTTAATTGATGCTAATTTTATTGAAAAAACATCCTTTGTTTGAAAATCCATCTCATATATCGTGTCATGTACGTTGCAGAGTCCTTTCTATCAAACAAAGCTTTTGTTCTCATAAAACCTAAATGACAATCATGCCCTTCTTCTTCCTTTATATTTCTCTGTACTTTTCTGAACATATCATCAGTATCAGTATCAGCATCATATGCAATAAACTGCTGGATATATGCATTGCATATGTACGTATGTACATTCTTCTTATCCTTTGGCTCCTTATCAGACTGTCAATTACTTTTCGAAATTGGCTCATAATTGATACTATGACTGTCTGAGGCAGTTCCTATGCACTTGTAAGGTACATACAAACGTATCTTGTATTTATACTTATGCAGAGTTTGCTAAAGCCAAATGCCATATCATATCCGAATCGATCCTCTTTCTCAAGCCCTCTAACCTCTGTTTTATCCTCTGTTTTGGGTGTTTTTTGTTTTTTGTGTGTGTGTTTTATTCCCCTGCAATTCGAAAAATCATGAATGAAAAGTTTTCTCAGGGTCTTTCCCTTCCTGAACACAAATATTGTTCACTTCCATACCTAGTATATGTATTTCAATTGCATATATGTATATGCACTGCAGATATGGAAGAGAATATTTTCCAATTTCGAACTTTAGCAAATTACCTCTTTGCATGCATGCAACCAACAACCAATTCAGTTCGTTCTAGATTCTAGGTTCTAGAACTACTGCTGCAAACCTCAAGTTCCTTTTTTCAACCCCCTTTCTGGAATGAAAAATATGATTGGCATTTTAGAATGACTATAATCCACAGTCTGTGTGTGTTAACAACGCCTAATCCACAAAACTTAGTTCTATGCTTCAGAGAGAGAGAGAGCAAGAGAAAGTGGGCCTTGTTTTTTTTTTGTATATGTATGCACGTCTTGAAATCATTTTCTTTTTACGCTTACATTGGATTAAGGATTATTTTCAAAAAAAAAAAAAGAAAGTGAAATGAGGATATGTGTTCAATGCAGTGCATATTTCTAAGCACATGCAAGACGAAATTGAAATCCATTTATACCTTTGGATGGGAGCGACAGAATTATGGGTACGGCATGCATCAGAGAAAACCCTTTAACACTCTACTGAATTATATTTAGCTGATGATGACTTCGACTTACAGTTTAGAATCGATAATATTACCGTGCGTTGCTGCACAGTGGTTCAAGGTAGATAAAATGTTGGAATGAAATGGAAGCATTAAAGGTTAGCGATAAAATAAACATACAATTTCAATTTCTTCTTTACATGAAATGCTAATCTTACAACGACAATCAGTGTAGTATTTATATATACTAACTTCGCCCTGCGGCGTTACTAGAATGCTTTATTTTAGAATAAATTTGGTTAACATAAAAAAGCTTATTGTGAGGCAACTTTAAAAGATAAACATATTCTGTTGCGAACTTTTTTTTTAGAACTATTAGTGGAGAACAATTATTTTATACACATATTTTAGCCAATTCTTAACCGCTTCCGCAGGAAAACAAATCCCTGATTTTGAATCATTCTTTATTAGTGCTTCGCTTGTATTAGCCTTATCGTGATGTTATACTATATAGCTTACCTCAATATATGGGCCATCTAAGATTGAAAGAATTTTTCAAATCGGACTAGTAGTTCTTGAGATAAGATAGTTCAAACACACAAACAAACATACAAACATTCTTCAGCTTTATAATATTAGTATAGATGGTGTGTTTTTTAAGAGTGAGAACCTTAAATATTAATATTAGACAGAAATATTGTTCTTAATTTTGTTTTAACAATCTGGTACATAATTTATTTATATGGCATTTATTTTTTAAAATATGATCTGGAATTTATCCAGAAAAGAGCAACAATAATTCTGATGAAGTGATGTATGAAGTTCGCAAACAGATTTATTTAAAAAAATAAATTTTCAAAATTTCGAACTGTTCCTCTAATAATAAATAGTTCTTAATAAATTGCCAAATCTTACTGAAATAAAGGTGGTTAGGAGGTTCTTTAGAATACTCCCTAGTTTGCCAAACTACGTATGTATGTATATGTTACATTTAGAGTATGGTGTTCCCCCTATGTTTTTTGATACTCTTTTTAAGATTCATTACAACTGCATAATGCGAGTTTTACCAATTAAGTGTTCAAGAATGGAAGAAACTGGCGTCCGGATGTGGAGTTTTCTTGGTGGTTACAGCTAAAGAGCACGTTGAATCCCTTAATACAAAACTTGGTGAATTGCAGATGAAAACCTGAAATGGAATATACCAAAACTTCATGGAGGAAGCTCAGAATTCGCAGTACAGATTGTTTTATAGCAAATTGAACCTCTAATCGTACTTATATGAAATAACTTATTTTTTAGAAGAACATTCGACATAATCTTCAGATTAAGAGGAGAACTATTAAACTTTGAGTAACCTGAGTAACCTATTTTATGTACTTTATGTAACCGTAATGAAAGAGAAGATGTATTTCATTTTATAGCTGTCTGTCCCGTTTTAAAAGAATTTCTAGTTCATTATTATGGATTTAGAAGAAACCCTACAAATTGTAAATGGCTGGAAATTGCTTTATAATTTCACCGTTCAAACATTTAAATATCGCAACTGCATTGTAAACGAAGATTTTTAAACAAAACAAAAAACTGCATATGTCTATTATCTGTTAAACATAATCTGGTAGCTGTGGCTTCGCCACACCAAAAGACTTTTAGCTATAATTGAGCCGTTTATTTTGAAAGTGGCATAAGTCACTTTTTCAAAAAAAATCGAGTTAATGGAAACACTAAATACAATTGAACGGTATCTTTTCATTTTTAAAAAATTTGCACTCAATAAGTTGAGAACTATTGAGATTTCTTCGAGAGAAGTATTGGTAATTAACGGTATAACAAATATCTTAAATATCTCGACTTAAAAAAAGTGACTTATGCCACTTTCAAAATAAACGGCTCAATTATCAAAATGTTTGTATACTTTATATATTATTTTAATGATTCAATTAAACTACAACGAATACCACTGAATAGAAATGTCAATGCAGTTTGACTTTTTTAACCGTCAACCAAACCAAATACAATGGTTGTTGTTTCTTCATTTCTCATGCAGCGAAAAAAAACCACCCTATATTTCAGACCTGATCAACATAGTCGTACTGTATGGCTATCGTAGTTTAATTCAATTCAAAAGTTTAAAATAGAATCCTAATTAATCAAACTGAAGCAGTGACCCGATTTATCTTCTTTAATCACATTCTTAGAAGTTAAATAAAATATTCAACAAAAAAGGTCAAGCGATTTTAATTTGTTTAATTTTGAAGCAATTATTTTTGTTAGAAAGAAAATCTTAGAACTTTTTTTTTATCGAACTTCAGAATAATATACCAAGAAAAATCACATTAGTAAATGCAGTAGTTTATTTTTAAATATAGTTCAATGAAAACAAACAATGAGTTTCTTACCATTTTTAATAAAAATTGTTTGTGTTTTATAAAAAAATCTTTTTATTTTTTGAATTTTCTGTTTGCTTGTTTTTGTGAATTTCTATTTCTTCCATTTTCGTTTTTATTTTTTGTTAATTTCTATTACTTCTATTTTCGTTTTTATTTTGTATTCTACTTTATTAATTTTGTTCTTACCTATTTTATATTTTGTTCATACTTGTATATTTCTTATATATATTTTTCTTACTTTTTTATATATTAAATTTGTTTGTCTTACTTTTTAATTTGTTTTTATTTAAAAAAAAAGTGTTGTTTCATTTTTTCTTATATTTAAATTGTTTGAATTAAATTTAAGTTGTTAATGTTTTCGTTAGATATGATTTTCATCAATTTAAAATATACTTTATTATATGCTGTCGAAGTAGTTTTTTAAATTTTTTATATTTTATCTGTTTAAAATTTAAATTTTCTTATGTTTTTTGATTTAATATATTTTTCATTTTTCGTTTTTAATTGATTTTCATTATATTTTCCTTCATTTCCTTATTTTGTTACTAGTTATTTTTGTATTTGTTTTATTTTTTTATATTGTTTACTAGCTGACCCGGCCAGCGTTGCTGTGGCTAACGTTTTTAGTCATATTACATTGTTGTAAACTATTTAAGGGGAACGATAGGAAAATATTAGACATGGGCAGGGCACCACCATGCCTTTTTACATAGATGCCATTTGTAAAAAAAACATGGCGACCTTCATGGCTGATTTTCTACTACCGTTAGCCCTTATTACAATGAAATCACAACGCCTGGTAACAACTGTTGTACCTGGAAGTTAATTTCGTCAACATCAACATTTTTGGCTGCCAAAATAGCCCGATGACTAAGTTACATATGATTCAAGTAATTACTCTGTACATCCGGAAAATACTTTGGATCAATTAATTTTTTTCCTGAAGAACAGTGTAGAAATTGTCTGGCAGTTCATTGCATTGTGTATATTGTATTATATTCACTATAATATGAAATTAATTTATACTTCAGTCTAAGTAACACGTGTGTCTATGCTAACACCAAAAATTGAAAAACTAAAATTCACTGGATTTCGTTTACTACAAAATAAATTTAACCTATAATTTAGCCTTAGCAACATGTGGTGGTTATGCTATTAAATTGTAGCTTATATGAAACGTTAGGAAGTTTGACATAGTGCCATCTATTAAATGCTTACTCAATCCAGTCAACAGATGTTGCCATCTGTTAGAACCATTTGGAGCTAACAGATAATTGTGAATGTCACATATTAGACAAATAATTTGCAATAAAATAATATTGCGATCATAAATTGATAAGCTATCTCATCTTTCAATTTGGATCATACTGCACAGGGTGTACAAATTTGACTAAAATCGGTTAAGTAGTTTAGGAGTCCATCGCGGACAAACATCGTGATACCAAACTAATACAATTTTGAATAAAAAAAATTAAATTTACAGTTTTCATAAATCCAAAAAACTCAACAAAATTGTCACCTTGAATATTTTACGAACAAAAAATGATTTTATCTCCAAAAAAAATTGTTTGCAACGAAGAATAATATTTTTGACATTTGGTAAAATTTTGACAAAAATCTAATTTATAGTTTTTTTTTTAAATAAAAATCTTCAACAATAAAAAATTACTAAAAATGGATAAAAATAGATTCTCGGCCTAAATATTTTTTTAAAAATTAAAGATATTGGGTTTAAATTAATTTCATTTTGTAAAAAAAAATAATTTTGGACATTGCGTCAAATTTTGAGAAAAGTCTAATTTTCAATTCAATTTCAAGTTTTCAACATTCAGTAAAATTCCAGTTTTTCTAAAAAAAAATAAAAACCTACTTAAATTTGGTAAAAATTGATTTTCAACTAAAATATCTTTTCAAAAATTAAAAATATTGGCTTCAAACTAATTTTGATCGTATAGAAAAATTGTTTTTGAAATTTGTAAAATTGGTAAAAATTGATATTCGATACTCGATATCTCGTAAATACATAAATGAAGGTATTGACTTTAAAATGATTTCTTTCTGTTCTTAATTTTCTTAGAAAAATACAATCTTTATTTGTTTACATAGGAAATAAAAACTTTCAAGAAATGCTACTACAATTAAATTGGTAAAAATTAGTTTTCGACTAAAAAACTCGTTAACAAAAACAGATTTTGAAATCAAACTATTTCATCATACACGCAAAATATTGTTGGAAATTTTTAGTTAGTTTTTTTATGAATATTTAAGTGATAATTTTTTTTAACAAAACACGAAAACCTATAAAAACAACAAACCACTTTTAAGAAATGGTTTTTGACTCAAGTATTATTAGAACAAAAAAAGATATTGACTTTAAATTATTTTATCTCACACAAAATATTGTTATTTCTACTTTGTTAAAGTTTTAGAAAAATTGACAGAAGGGATAGGAAGTTACCAGTGTGGTGGTATCCTAGCCTCTTTTTTTTTGTTAGTTTCTTAACCTCCCTTAATTTTCTACTTTTTGTACTTGTTTTCTTTTTTCTTTTTTAATGTTGTAATGAATTTTTCCACCTTTCTATACCGACCCGACGATAATTACAATTATCTTTTAACAATATTGGATTTTCGAATCCAATATTATCAACGACCGAACGCGAATTAAATTCCTTTTTAATTTAAAAATTTAAATGAAACACAATCAAAATTGCACACCGCCGCCGATGTGCCGCGAAAGTTATTATGACAAAAGAAACGTCAGTCGATCTGACAAACAGATGAAAGAATTCACCACAGGTAGCAATAAAAGTATTGCCAGCACGGTAGCTCAGCTTAAGGGGGGGTTTCGATTTGTAAATATTTTATTAATCGAGGTGAGTAATAAAATTGAAATAAAAGTGATATCAAAATGATATCAAAATACGAAGGGGTGAATTTCACCAAGTCGGATTGATTACCATGGGCGCCAGGAAACTTTTTAATGGAAGTTTACCAAAACCATAAGCTGAAAATTAGTCTTCAAACAAAGAATGAAATAAAAGAAAGGTTTTGCTTTCCTGATGGGAAATTAAAATTATGTTTTATTTGCCTGGAAAACCTTGGCCGAAGCCGGGATTAAAAACCAGGATCTTTTATAAAAGAGAAAGATACAAATGGAATTATTGAGATTGACAGAAGGTCAATTCTCGATAAATGTATTGCAAACAAAACAAAAGATTATTAATTGTTATACAAAATTGGAAAACAAAAAGAAAAACCAAGAAAAATCACTTCAAGAAAATTTTCGAAACAAAACCAAACGGTTAAACACTTCGACTCGAAGGTCAAAAGGACGTATTCGAGACAAAAGAAAAAGGACACAAAGAAAAGCAAAATTCTTAGGAAACAAAGAAAACACTATACTCAGCTTTTCAACCTCCACAACAGCTATCGTAGTCCTTCCTCAACTTTCCTTAGAAATCTCCAACTCAATAAAACTTTAAAAAAAATCTATCGTACAAAAATTACGTCTTTTTAAAAAA
Source organism: Eupeodes latifasciatus (assembly GCA_920104205.1). Taxonomy (NCBI): domain Eukaryota; kingdom Metazoa; phylum Arthropoda; class Insecta; order Diptera; family Syrphidae; genus Eupeodes; species Eupeodes latifasciatus. The sequence continues at coordinate 6,168,548 of OV049925.1, read as the reverse complement.
AATAAATTCCTTCACACAATTTTTCGTAAATCTTCTATTCGCTTTGGGCACAATCCAAAAAGTGGCCATCATCATGGCGAGCTTAACCCTTCCGGCTACCTGCCCTTAGGCAATCCTTTCGGATCTTTTGCGTGGTGTCTCGGTCCCGCAACTTCCTCCATCCATAAGATTGGGGTGTGCGACCGAGAAGCCAGATATCTTTCATCGCACGCGATCTCTTTAAAAAGGTGATGCGATCACCCAGTAGCTCAATGAGTGAGTTCAGCTCTTCACTTTCCAACCCATTCCAGCCAAGACTTTCTGGAAAAATCGTGTGGAATTCCTCGCATTACCGAGTATCTACACGCGCTAGTTTCTGGTTGAGGAAAGACTACTTATGTGGTGTTGCAGGAAGTCGGTAGCCAAGCCTATAATTAAAATAAAAGTTATTAAGATATTCTTAGAGTGATTTTTCTATCGTTACTATATACTTTATGGTGGGCCCTCGGCCATACTACATTAAAGTTGGTGTGAATTTTCTACACACATTGTTGGGCATGGGTATCGTCTTCATGCCTTGACGATATTGTTTATCCAATATGTGGGCCAACCGTCGCCCAGTTCGTTGGTGTGGAATCCTTTCGCACACTTTGGTAGGACCTGTTAAATTTGCTTTCCCAAAATGCTAGAAGAGCAGGTCACTGGCTGATGGTCCAGGTTTCTACTAAACTCTTCCAGAATTTTGCGGCCGCAGTAAGAATTTTTAAGGGTGATTAGCAAAAAGGGAAATGAAACTTGTTGTGGTAAAATTTACCGCAACAATGTTTATTGTTTTTATTTCATGTACAGTGTTGGCCAAAACAAAAACAACTTTAATTGCCTCGATTATTAAATAGTTAAAAAACAAATTTAGGATTCAATGATTGTAAATTTTTATTCTTAATATTTAAATAAATATTAACAGTTTCTAATGGAAAATAAAATGGTTTTTGTAATAGTTTATTAAATATTGCACAATTAGTTCAATATTAGGCTGGTAAAAACAAAAGCAACTTTTAAAAAATAAATTTATTTTTTAGACTTACTAAAATATTGCTAGTAGTTTTTAGCAAACCCCTTGTTTCTAATCACTATCAATACATCTTCAAAACATGGAGTCAAAAAAATTGCTTATAATGCTGTTTGGGATTCTTTCCCAAGCCAATTTAATGTGATCAAACAGATCATTTTAATTTTTGAAATTAGTTCTTATAATTCGTCGATCTACAATTTCCCAAAGATTTTCGACGGGGTACAGATCTTATGGGACTGTGCTGACCATTGTAACACGTCAATCTGGTTTCCTTGAAACTACGTCTTAACCGTATTGGACGTTTGCCTTGGGTCATTGTCCTGCTGAAATATCCATTTCAGAGGCAACTGATCCTCAGCGTGTGCCAGCATTATACTTTGCAAAATGTCATAGTACATAAAACGATCCATTGTACCATCTAGTTGGTGATGAGTCGGTCCTAGTCCATTTACTGAAAATCATCCCCATACCATAACCTTACCTCCTCCGTGTTTCACAGTAGCTTTGGTGTGACGTGGATTTAGTGCCTCTTTGGCTGGTCTGCGAAAACGACGGAAACCATAAAAACCCTTAAAATTGAATTTGGACTCGTCCGAAAAGAGTACGTTCCTCCATTTTCTAACGGTCCAATTGATGTGGTTATGAACAAATTTCAATCTCGCCAGTTTGTTTTTGGTTGAAATAAAAGGCTTTTACAGCTTTGAAAGTTTTAGTCCACCATCAACAACTAGTCTCCGAATTGTTCTTGCGCTTACGTTCAGGTCGAGTTGGGTTCGTATTTCTCTCGAAAAGGGTCCTTTTTTAATTGATTTAACAGGGTTTTTCATCAGGAACGCTCCAAAGTAGAGCGACAGGGAAAGCAAACGACGCCATATTTCTTGCCGCTCTTTTGACATTTCTCTTCGGTAAGGTTTACCATTTCAGAAAAGATGTACGAGCCAACAACGAGTCGAAACCGAAATTCGAAGTCAGTGGCCTTAGTTGCTAATGTTCTGACCGACACTGTATTTACTTTCGTCAACGCTTAAAAATTGCATAAATTCTCTTCTATTCTTGGGTAGCTTTGTGAGTCTTCCAAAAGCTTATTCTTTTTAGCCTTTCAAATAATACAAAATTTATGTTCTTTTTTCTAAAGCGATATGGAAATAAAATAGGTAACATTTGGTCCACTGTTTGATTTCATTTTCATGTGTGCTTTGAAGTAGGTACCTTACCTCTCCTACAATCAAATTAAGGACATTTTTTGCGTGTTTTGTTTTATTTTTTTTTCGTCTTCCTTTTTTCTTCCTTTTCCTGTTTCTACTGATTTTTATAGCTACTCTATCTGGTTATGAGTGTTTTCCATTTTGTTTTAGCTTTTCCTTCTTTCGTTCATTAGGTCGTCCGTGTCGTCTTCCTTGGTTGATTTGGGTTTGGTAGGTCGGGTCGGGTCGGTTGCCATAAGGCACTCTAGAATGTCTGGGCATCACTTGCTCTAACTTACATGAGAGCACTATCCTTATACATATACATATGTACATACATATTTTCCTGTTTGATTTTATGGATTAATTTGTATAGATGCCAAATTGATTTCTAGATCGTAAGTTATGCGTATTCTCATATGTATAGTGCCCATATGAGGAGATGAAACATGGCAAAAAGTTACTACATCCTATATACAGTCATGTACATTTAAATAGGTATACTTTTTTGTGTTTTTTTTCTTTTCCTCCACACTATTCGAGGAGTATGGTATGATTCCCAAATGGCTTGTTTGTCGTTTGTTTTCCATCATCATAGATTCTGAAAGTCAATAAATGAAAATTCTATCATAAATTCAGAGAAGTTGACAGCTATAGGGCAGTAGGATGAAAAAAAAAAAAAAAAAACAAGGACAAAATAAAAACAAAGTGAAATGTGTGTGCATCAAGGATGAAAGTTCAATACACTTCCAAACATATACTAGAAATATGGAAGGATATATTATGATGTGTTGACGTTGTTGGCAACGACACGACCGACCGACGTCCTTTTGACCTCATAAATATGTTGGATCTATATGTACGAGTGTATATATGGGATTACATAGTGTTTGACACTATTTTGTTGGAATGCGCATTCAAGAAACAGCAATTTTTTGTTCTTTCTTTTTCACTTATGAAGTAGGAGATGTAGGCACGAAGAACAAATATTGAGTCGTTAGGATTGTGGTTTCTTGAATATGAAAAAACAAGGACTATGGCAAAGAAGGTGTGTGTGTGTGTTTTTTTTTGTGTATTGAATTATTTAGCTTAAAGTTTTGGATTGTTTGCTATGACAATATTCCTAAGATAAATAAACTGCGAGTAGATTGAAGAAATATTTTAAAATTCAACATAGTAAGTCGATTAAATTTAACCAAGTTGTTAAGAAAGTTTACATTTTCACTAGTTTGAGTTGGTTAAATTTAAACAAGTGATTTTGGTAATAATATCAAAAAGTAATTAGGGAGAACTTAAACAAGATTTCTGTGGACATTGTTTTAGTAATCGCGTTTTGAATTAACTGAAAGTGTTATGAATACCTACACTGTACGAGCTTTAAGTCGGATTAAAAGGAGATACCAATTCACATTGGTCTTGAATATCTATGATACATTGCAATAAGTGAAAAATACTACGCCTGGTAAATTATTTCACATTCGTGAAGTGCAGCTATAAAAAAGAATCTCTGTACTTTATAATACATACATACGTCCGAAGCTGGGCCCAGGGGTAATGCGATGAAAAGTCTTGATAGTACGGGTATATTATGGATTTGAAAACATTTTTTTCAACAAAATTCAACAAAAATGTTGTTATTAAAGGGTGTCCCACAATCAATGCAAGATTTGAATTTGCCGCCATTTATGCAGTGAAGTGTTGGCAACCCTGAAAAAAAGCAATTTGACAGCTAACAGTATAGGGTTATTAAAAATGGAGCGTTACACGAGAGAACAACGTGTCTTCATTATTAAAGAATATTTCAAAAATAGTGAAAGCTTGGCGGCTGCAGTGCGAAAATTTCATACAAAATATGGTCGAAATAGTGTTTTAACTTCGTCAACTGTGAAGAGATTAATTGAAAAATTCATGGAGACTGGATCCGTTGGAGACGCCAAACACACTGGTCGTCCAAAAACAAGCCGTTCAAATGTGAATGTCGAAGCAGTGCGTGAGAGTGTTGCTGACAATCCAGGAACCTCAATTCGACGTCGTGGACAAGAATTGCAAATTTCAAGAACCTCTCTACAGCGTATACTCACCAAAGATCTGTGTCTTCATGCTTACAAAATTCAATTAACACAACAATTAAAGCCTATGACCATGGACAGAGAAGAGAGTTCGTTGAATGGATTATTGAACATCAACAAATGGACCCTGGTTTTTCGAGCAAAATCATCCTAAGCGATGAAGCACATTTTCATCTTGATGGCTTTGTCAATCGCCAAAATTGCCGCATTTGGGGTTCGGAGAACCCACATGTGATTGTCGAAAAACAAATGCATCCACAACGCGTGACTGTATGGTGTGGATTTTGGGCTGGAGGCATAATTGGGCCATATTTTTTTGAAAATGATGCTGGTCAAGCAGTGACTGTTACTGGTGCTCGATATCGCGACATGATTACACAGTTCTTTCTGCCAAAATTGGATGATATTGATGTGTCCAATATGTGGTTTCAACAACACGGTGCCACATGTCATACAGCCCGTGAAACAATTCAATTACTGCATGAGACATTTCCAGGTCGTGTACTCTCTCGTTTCGGTGATCAAAATTGGCCTCCTAGATATTGTGATTTATGGGGTTATTTGAAATTACAAGTCTATGTCAACAAGCCCACAACCACCCGTGCATTAAAGGAGGAGATTCAACGCTGCATCAACGAAATTCAGCCACATTTATGCAGAATGGTCATGGAAAATTTCAACAAAAGAGTGCGCATGTGCATGCAAAGCCGTGGAGGCCATTTGTCCGATGTGTTATTCCATACATAACCCTATCCTATGTACTTTACGAGTCCATAAAAATATAACTATCAAAAGACTAAAAACGGCGTTTTCTATTTAATTCAAATCTTGCGTTAATTTTGGGACACCCTTTATTTATTGATTTGAATATTTTCTATTTAATGAATTTTTTTTTTTTTTTTAAATATAAAACGTACACAACACATCTAAAATATATTTTTCTATTTTATTTCCAGGTAAGCAATGAATGTACAATCGACTCCGCTTAACTGAAAACTACTTGTTACAAAGCAGAGCCTTTAGAATGAATGAATCGAACTTTGAATGACAGCTGAGTATGAAACAATTATTCTTAACCCTTTACTGCACGGTGACTCATATATGAGCCAAACCGTATTTTTGTTGATATTTTCCAGTTTTCAACTAATTATGTTGTTTTGTGTATACAGTGTGAAATTAGTAACATAAACGCTCTAAATTTTATTGATAAACGCCATCTATGAACGAGTTTCGGCAACACATTTTTCCGTCAAACTCGTCACAAAGGGTGCAGTAGGAGTAACGCGTGTTTGAGAAATTTAAAATTGTATAAAAAATATAAAAATAAAATGTAGTGATTGAAAAAAAAAATTACCAGTAAAGCAAATAATATAAATATTATTGACAATGTGAATTTTTTCGATTTTATGAAGGAACAAGTACTTATAAGTTGGAAAAACGGTTTGGATCAAATATGGCACACCATGCAGAAATAAACGTTCATTTGAACTAACATGCAATAAGAGCACAAAAGTTGAATATTTTTTTTGTATCTACGTTCATACATATTTACGTGTCCCATAAAAAACAAACTGCTGGCAACACCCCTAATTACCTTTTAATTATTTTATTTTACAACTTTCTGTATATTGCCCTAGGTCATGTACAACAAGGGCATTCATATATGTATAAGGAATTGTATTTACAATAGGAATCAAACGATCGTGATAATTTAATTGGAATACGTTGCAGATAACGGATTACTATTAAAGTGTATTTTTTTTATTTTTTATAAAATTGAAGTTTTTTTAATGCAAGTAAGGTAACGAGTTAAAAAATTTTCATATTTTGATTTATTTATTTGACTTATTTATACGAACATTACAGAATTCAGATATGGACCCACATCGGTTTTACGGAGGTATCCATAATACTAACCAAAATTTTCCCGACAACAGCAGTGACGAAGATCTTTCAGATGATGAGCACGAGGTTAACAAAAATTTTCCGCCTCTATATATTCCAGAGTCTGATGAATCCGATTAGGAATTAGAAGATAATATTCCTCTATCCCAGATGATACCTCCCTCAAGTAGAAATGCGAGAGCTGAAAAACCCCGATAGCGGGATGGGTTTTTGGAAAAAGGTGATAATGAAACCGCATTCACAGGTGATACGACATTACCTGAGGAAATAAGGAGCTTGGATACGCCAGTACAATTCTACACGTACTTGTTTACAGACGAAATGTTCAAATATATAGAACAAGAAACTATCCGATACTCCTGTGAAAAACGTCCCGAAAAGATTGACCATATTACAGCAATGGAACCTGAACATGTCCATCGTACAGTTACCATCAACTAGGTTTTATTGGAATGAAAGCCTAGGTTACCCAAAAATTGACTCTGTAATGACATGTAACCGCTTCGAAGAAATAAAAAGGTTCATACATTTCAACACCAACTCGACGCAAGTACCCAAAGGACAACCAGGACATGATCCCCTTCATAAAATAAGACCATTCTTGGACCAAACAAGGCAGAGACTCCTTACTGTCACTAGAGAAGAGTATATGGCAGTAGATGAACAAATTATACCAACCAAAAGCAGATCATCTATGCGGCAATACAACCCAAAAAAAACACAAAAATCGGGATATACAAATTTTGTTCTCAGTGGTAGCTCTGGATTCAGCTACGACTTTGAACTTTATACTGAAGCCCAAGGACATGTACAGTTGTTAACCGATTTGCCAAAGATAAGTACATCCAGTGACGTTGTTGTTCGACTGGCGAGAACTATTCCCGACGCGACGGATTCAACTACAAATTGTTCTTTGACAACTGGTACACGTCCTTACCGCTGTTGACTTATCTTGCAAAGAAAGCGATTTTACCGCTAGGAACAATAAAAGCCAATCGGATTCCGGGTTATAAAGTTCCTACCGAAAAGGAATTGAAAAAAAAGGAAGAGGTGCAACTGTAGAAAAACTGGTGACAATTGATAACCTGGATATTTCTGTGGTAACATGGTTTGACAACAGAATTGTGACATATGTGGGCAGCAAACCGTCTTTTGAAGTCCAACGCTTCAACAAAAAAGAAAAGAGCTACCAAACTGTATCATGTCCAAAGGCTGTCATGACATATAATGTTGGATGCTCTTCTTGGATATTATAGAATACAAATTAGATCAAAAAAATTTTACTATAGAATATTCTTCCACATGATCGACATGACAGCCGTGAATAGCAGATTTCAAGTAGCCGAAAATTTATGCCATGCCAGCAAACCAAGTACAACAAACAAACGTGAACGACCCTCTTATGTCATGGAGAATAATCTACAATTAAAGAAATTGAAGGGACCTGTTGCCATAATGCTATCGCAGGACGTTCGGTTAGATCAATTAGATCACCTTCCTGTTTAGACCACAAGACAGCGGTGTAAGGTTCCAGACTGCCCTGGAAGATCTTATGTGGAGTGCCGAAAATGCAAAGTAAATAAAGTTGTTTTAATTTATTGAAACATGTTTTGTTTCTTTTCTGCTCAATGTGCCATATATGATCCAAACCGGAAATCGCAAAATTTTCCACTTTTTTTACCAACAAATCTAAATTCCTAAAACAAGTGTTTTTTTTAATTATAATTAACTATCGAATATATTTTTTTTTTTCATGAAGAAAAAAAAATCATGCAGTAAGGGGTTAAAGGCTTTCGTACAGCAAATGTCTGAATGAATAATTCCAAAAATATAGTTTGTGTTTTTTCGTTAAATCAAAATTGTATAAGGATTAAAATTCGGTGAATAAAAAAAACGAGAACAAATTATTACTAAATTTTATAACATAAATGGCAATACTATAAAATACCAAATGTCCTACTTAACTGAAGCAAATAAAGTTTTCAAATCATTGCTATAACATTTTGATGACAATGAATACCATGACCTCGGCGACAAACGATGACGGCGCAAGAAATCTACAAACAATGTTTCTAAATTGAATCATTTCATCTTCAGTCATCAAATTGACCTTGATCTGCTTAAAAATTAATTTAATTTCTTTTCACAATAAAGTTTATAATTTCAAATACCTCCTTTATCTACTTCATAAACTACAATATAGAACTTTCAATCCTGCCTTCGATGTACATATATACTTTCGTGTACACTCTTTCCTGTCCTTACATCTTCATTAAGACTTAAATTACTTGCAACTATGAACGACGACTTTAACGTCGACAACGCACTAAATCGAGCTGAGGCGTACATCTTTCTTTACTTTATAAAGTTTTGTTTTCTTTAACGTTTTGTATTTTATTCAATGGACTCAACTGATGTACAAATAAAACCTTCCTCTCTTTAAAATACGCGCAACAATTGAATGCATCAAGCGCTCCCCTATAAAATCAACAACATCGCATCATATACAAATGGCTTGGTGAGGGGGCGAGGGGAGAGGTACCCCTTCTAGCTATATATGACCTATCCCTCACCCTGTGTATTGAAAAGACTTTATATCTCTACTAGATTGTTTGTTTGAAAACAACTTAAATCAAACTCAACTTAGTACATTCAATCTGAAACAGTACTGTGCAAAAAAAAAAATCACTTGAAATTTCATTTTGTATTATTTTTCTTCGATTTTATTATTAAAGTCTTTTTGAAAACAAAAAGAAAAGGGTTATTTTGTTTCTATTAAACTATTTATATTTTTTTTTAAAAACATCAGAACATACAACGTTTTTGAAAGCATAATGAACTTGTTTTTATACTCAAATAAAATATCACATGCATGCGTTTTAAAAGTTTAAGTCTTTTAAGTTAAAACTAGTTAAGCAATATTTAACGATTTCTTAAAGGTTTGATGTTTTATTTTTGCACACAACTGTACCTTTCGTATTTAGCCTGGTTTTGCTTACTTACCGCCCAAAGTAGTCCACTTGAGTGGACAAACCATTTAAGGAAGGCATAATGTATGTATGTAGTATAAGTACATGGTTACCTTCTTGCTTTCTCTCTTTCATATACTCTTTATCCTAATACAAGGTTTTAAATCACATAATATAATGTACCTAGTGCATTTTGTATTGGGATTTTTCTGCGTTGCATTTGACTTTAAGTTGACCCAATTACATTTTCGCTCGATAGAAGATAAACATCAACATTAACAACAACAACAACAACAACGAAGCCGACGTCGAAGACGATAAATCCCACTTAACTCAGGGAAGGAATTATATTGACTTGAAAAATTGAAAAATTATGTAAGGGAACATTGAAAAGTGGAGCCCAAAAATTTAAATGCCTAAGGTTTCTTAACTGATTTCTTACGTGGAAATGATTTTTTTAAGCCCTCAATTACTGAATCAATTTTTTTAATGTCAAGAAAAGTTTGCACAGTTTTCGACACCAGTTTACCAAATTGAATGCCAAAATCAAGATATCTTGACAAATCTATTTAAACGTATTCTCTCATAGTAGGCATATTTTTTGGGTTAAAAGAACCTTGGCAATAAAGTTTTTTATGACAGAATTACGACAAATTTAGGACAATTATTTACATAATTCTTTTTTAAACTATTTTAACTTGATCGCCAAGTTTGTATCACTAACGATTAGTTTTGAAAAAAATAAAACACACTCAATTATTTTATGTTACGATCTTTTTACGACGAATTTACGACAACTTTAGGCTTAATAGTTTTTTTCTCATTTTTAAACTTATATTAACTCATTCTGAAGAACGATTGTGCAAGTGAAAAAATTAGGGTAATTTTACTCCAAAACAGAACACAATTTACGTAAAATTTACGACAATTTTACAACCGTTAAAACAATTATTAAATTTTGAATATTTTAAAGCCCTTTTTATTTTAGAGAATTTTTTGAAAATATTTTCCTGGAATTCAAAAATTTTAACTTTTGAACATTTAATATCAAAATCTTTGGGTGAATTTTTTAAATACATGTTTATTTTTATTGATGTATCGGGTGTTTTTTTAAGAGCTTGAGAATTTTAAAGTTATTACAAGACGAAGATATTGTTGAAATTAATTTTGTATTATTAAAATCTCGTAGACAATTTTATAGAATTTATTTTATAAAATATCGTTTCTGACATACATATGTATGTATGTCCACCGCTGCTATGATTATCCCATTTCATAAGTCTAATTTGTCACTTCTTTCTTGCAACAAGGTGTTGGCTAAGCTTGCTGTGTGACAAGTTTCACCGCCGCCGCACAGTGGCCCGTTTATGCAAAACTGCTTGGGTCTATAATGCAAAACTTTTAAGTTCACTGGATTCACAAATATTTGAAGCTCCAGTAATCGAAAAAATTATTCATTTTTGGGTTAAGGGTGTGCCTTATAGAGCAGGCCAAAGTTGAAGATTTTTTATGATGATATTTTTTTTATTTTTTTATATTTTTTCTTAACTTTGAATGTAAAAACTAGAAAAAGGGCTTCGAAATGCTTTTCGTTTTTGTTTTCATAATATGCATTGCCATTATTTAGATCGATAATTAAAAAAACAATATTTTTTAATTTTTTAATTTAATGTTTTTGGAAACACTACTTTTTAAGCACACTTTTCGACTTCAAATTGTATAGACAAAAAAGATTCAACGAGTGGTGCTAAGATCTCAACTGATTCAGAATCCTTACATATTTCTTAACATAAATCCAAAAGATCAACTGCGTCATTTTGCATCGAACTGAGCTAGGGAGATTTGAATTGATAAAGTCAGTCATTTTTTACCCTCTTTTTTTTATGGAAAATTCTTTTTTATGGATTTATTTGTTTTGTGTGTGGTGGATTTAAAAAGATGATTTTATTTAAAAAAAAAATAAATCATTTTTTTTGTCTTTATTTCTTTTTACACTGTTTGACTTTTGATATATCACCAAAATACATTATGTATTCTTGAATACTGGAAAATAAAAAAAAAATTCCTTAAAATAAAAAAAAAAATACTTTTTTTCTTACTTTTTCACTCGAATTGATCCTTTTTCTTTTTGCTCTACTGTTTCAATTCACTTAGATTACTTAAAAAATTGATTTTTACGATTGCATATTAAAATACCGCTATGTTTATCACCTTTGTTAAAACTTCTTATTTTAACACAAATTTCTGAAACACCCTGTACAATTTTTTTTTTTGAAAGTCACAATTTTTATAGCCTTGGAAATTTCCTTCCAGATAAAAAAAATTAAAGCAATATCTTTATTCGTTTAGGAGATATGATTTTTGCAACCAAAAAAGTCAAAACGGGCCACTGTGCGCCGGCCGTGTCGATATCATCGATGTTTAACTGAATAATTTTTGAAAACAAAAATTGGCTTGAGGATTGTCCTTGCTTCATAAACGGCAATTTTGCTTTTTGGCGGAGTCGCTAAACACCGTAAAATGGAAAACGTCCCCAATTTGGAAGCGTTATCCTGGCTTTAAAGGATTCATGATGAAGAGCCATACTTTTAAGAGCCATACTTTCAAGAGCAAAAATCGTCGCATGAATGCGCAGAACTAGGCTAAGTGCAACATTTCTAATTTTCGTGTTATTTGATGAGAAGAAAGCAGTTTCATTATTCGCGTGCCTGTGCAAAGTCTATGTTTCAAAGTGCACCTTATCGCTCCCAGTTTTAATTTTTGATATTGTGACTACGGCTACTTCTGCATACATGCGACTAAATTTCAAGACATTTTGATATATTCATCAGTCAAAAAATAGACAACAACCATCGAAAATTTTCATGCAACTATAAAAAAACACCCTTTACTTCAAATAATTGTATTTACTTTCAATTAAAAAAAAATAAATTGGGTGGCGCAACAGTCCATTGAGAACTAGGGCCTAGTGACTTACAACTCTCAACCATTCCTGTGTGCGAGTACTGTTGTCAGGGATGGAGGGGACCTACAGTTTTAAGCCGAATCCGAACGGATTATTACTCTTGGAGAATTTGTCAATTCCTCGCAAGAGGCAGTACCCGTGGAAAATATTTTAGATGGCATAGGCAGGGATCGAACCCATGACCTCTGGCATGACAGACCAACGCACTAACCATCAGGCCACGGGTACTACAATTACTTTCTATTAAACAACATTATTTTTCCCTTTAAAATGTTTCTCTTTAAAAATCAGTTAGAGAAACACCCTGTCAAATTCAATTTTTAGTTATATTAGCATTGTAAAAACGTGGGCGTGGTAGAAGGTGTGTGGCTCAATTTTTCAGGAAAATAAAAATAATAAATCAGTATTTCCAATATTAAGTGCAAATTTTTTATTTTAAATTGTTTAAATATGAAAAACTTACAACTTTTCACCTTCAAAACCCTCTTCCATTGTTAAGCTTTTTAAACCTTTCTATTCGTTGCAGTGTTGTCGTACATATAAATCTAGTTTGTTTTGCATTACTACGAAAGGTTTAAAGGATTTTCTTTTTTTTTTAAACAAAAGAAAATAATACTTTTACCTTGAGGATTTATTTAGTACGGCCCTGACAATAACGACGCAACCATCAACAACAACAACATTGACGAACGACTTTGCAAACATGTGATGTGTAATATACAAACATTGTGTTGTTCATAGTAGAAGACTAACCTCAGTTGACATCATCCATCGCATCGCAGGCTGATGGCTCTAAGAAGAAGTAGTATACTCCACTTATGCCACCCAACTTACCAACCAACCGACCGAGAGACCGAGCGACCGACGGACCAAACGATGTTGCAATTTCCTCCCTTGAGATTGAAAGGCAGCAAAGTGACATTAGTTTTGCAAGCAAACAAAATGGCGTCATTTACATATATAAATGTGATGGAATGGGAATGGGGTTATAGGATACCACCCCCCATATCTATCCTTATATCCATCCATATGTATGCCATAAAGACATACGGAAGAAACTCAAGGTAGATAGATGATATACGGCAGTCCTTCTTCCTGCCTGCCGGCCTGCAGCTTGTGCTGCGGTTAAATTAGGTACTCGTACTCAGGGATGGTTGCATCTTCTCTTTATAACTATAAGCAATCTAGGTAAATCTGTTGAATAATAAGATACGTATTTTGTTATTCCGACGAATTAAGGAAGAATAAAAAAAGAAGTAAAGGAAAAAATAAAACCATACTGGTTTAGGTAGAAATTGCTGCGTAAAATAGTTTTTCAAACATCATGAGAATTGGGTTCGAAATCCGCAGCTCTGTGTTTTGTAGTAGCTACGTTCAACGTTTCGTTCTATTGGGATTTTTTTTAAAGCTTTTTTGTTTAGATTTTATTTTCTAATCGGAGTTGGAATGCTTTTAGTTCCTTCTTTTTTTATTTTTTTATTTTAAGTTGAATATATCTGTACGGGGCATAAGTGATTCCGAGTATCTATGCAAAAAAAAAAAACAACAACAACAACAATAACAACATCATCCACCATTGAGTTTTTGGGGTTGGTGTCATCCCACCACTAAATTCCATCAAGGCTTTGATAAGAGGATTGTTCATACATTAAAAAAAGCAAGAGAAGAAAAAATTAAGAGTGCCTTGGTGAGATTTACCCAGAGTGTTGTGTTGTTTAGTGTTTTTTTTGTTGTTGTATTTTGCATTTATTTATTTTTGTTTTGTTGGTTAAACAAATTTTGGGAATGGAATTAGGATCATGGTCGGATGGTTGATGTGGATCTAAAGAATTCTATACCATATACATACGTACTTACCTAGAACATACATAGGTCGAGGTAAAATTGATGTTAAACTTAAATGGTTTTTCATTCTCGTTTCGTTCAAGGGTAGAGGGGAGGTTAAAGGAGAGAGGTTACTTTTCTCATAGAAATGTGTGTAGTTTATACTTTTTAAACGAAATTTGTTGAATTAAGTATACCATACTTAAAAAAAAAACTTTAAGACTGAAGGTTAGGGGCTTTAAGGATCTTATATGATATGAAAAGGTGGTTAGTTTTTGGAGCTTTCACTATCATGATGGAATTAGCGTGGCATTCATTGATTGAAAATTTAAAGTAAGAAATAGAAATCTTAAGGTCTCCATAATTAAGGACGACTAGTTTAGATTTTAAAGAGCAAAGAGAGGGTATGGTATATGGTAGTATGCTTATAGTTTTCGGGATATCATTAATAACTGTTTATTTTGAATTTTAATACCAGTTTTCTTTAATCTTCCATACATTAAATTGGTGGCTTAACAGCTCCCTGTATAGAACCAACTCTTAACCATTCCTGTGCCGAATAAAAAAAAACATTTTTTGAGAAAGCTCTTTTCATGACAAGAATTACTCAGTTCCGGTCCTCGTAAGAGACAGTATCTATGAAACAAAAAAATTTAGGTGGAACAGACATGAACTTAAGATCTCTAGCATGACAGTCCTATGAACTAACCATCGGGTACTACCTTAAACCTACTAAATTTATTTTAGAGTCTTGGAATTTTTGGATGATCCATTTAAAGGAAAGATGTTCAAATAATTAACTACTAGTAGAAAATTTGTAGACACTTTTTCATAAAATCTTATTTCGGTTTCCAATTTGTCAAATTGAACATTTTGACATTTATCAACTTTTAAGGGGACTCTTATGTCTAAATCAATGGTTTTTAAAGGGATCACTGTGTGTGCGGGTGTATTTATTTACCAATCTACCTTCTATAAAACATGAAGACCCAAAATCAAAAGTTTATACCACAAGAAGAAAAATATTGTCATTGAAAAAATATGTGACCCAAGAAGGTTTACCTGTTCCTCTATTGTCATTTTTATCCAATAGAAATTCTAATAAGAATTCCTTATTTTTTCTCATCAGTTTAAGTTATTTCAAATATGTTTTTCAATTAGAATCAAATACAATTTTTTTAAAACACAACATTACCAAATTTAAACAAAAAAAAGTGTATATTATTTCGATTTTTAAAGTTATAAAATATTTTAATGCTTTGCTTATCTTTCCCTCTTTATTACTTAATCCTTTCGGGACGGGAGTGGTACGTTTACATAAAAATATTCTTTGTTCTGTCCCACTCTCGTACCGAAAGGGTTAAATTTGTTCGCCAAGTTATCAATACTACTTTAAAATTTTAGGAAACTAATTTGTCGTGAAAGAAAATGTCTGGCTTGTTTTTAAAACATAACCACTCAAATTTCAACCTTGACAGTCAAGTTAGCGCTACTAACCCCCCAAAATCAGCTATAATAAGCCCAATTTGAAAAACTGAAACTTTCATCAATTATTTACCAAAAATGTTTTCTTTTAACTAAAAAACTACCAAAACCAACACATATACTAAATTACTGAAAATCTTCGTACAAATATTATTAATAAATTATAGTTTCTAACACTTTTTTAATTTGTTATGGAATACGAATCAAAAGAGTCCATTAAAATATGTGTTTTGAAAGGTTGTTTTTTCGAGCGATTTAGAAACCTATTAAACTTCTACCAGAAACTCCCTTCCAAAAATGATTTGTTTTTCAAAGTTGGCTGAAATGTTTGGTTACTCATGAGAATCAGGAATTCAAAGTAGACATACAGATTTTGACGTTTCTTGTTTTTTTTTTTTTTAAGTTTCAGTCCAAATATTTTAAGAACAAACAATAATTACATTGTTTTTGAAATAATTTTGTACGAAATACATTTTAAAAATCTGTCAATTTTTTAAGAAAATTGAATTAAAATAAAAAAAAATATAAAATAATACAAATATAAAAAATACAAATTCCTTGCGAAAAATTTAAAAAACTATTATAATTTGAAGAAAATACTATGTACTTGATTAGTTTTAAGTCCCGAATATTTACAGACAACAGCTTTAAATTTAATTTGTTGATTAAAATCTTAAAGTATCAGTTTCAAAAAATGACGATTCGGCTCATTTCGAAACATTGTCAGATATAAGGTTTCATTGGGACCACTGGAAAGTTATCTGTGTGGGTCTTTTGTTTTTGTTGCTAAAATGTTTTTGAATGCCCAATTTCTTTATTTCTAATATAAAACTTCATAAACCTATGCATCTGAATTCGTTTAGCTAAAAAGATGACTTTGCATATTTGGAACTATTTCAGCATCTTAATATCCCATAGCATTATTTTACTAAATCTGAAACCGAAAAATTGCTGCTTTTACTTTTGGTAATTAGCTTTTTCAACCTAGTAAAGCCATAAATACTAATACATCCACATATCTGTGTTTAAAATGTAAAAGCTCTTAAATCTATTTTTATAGTTTTTCAGAAAGTGGATTTTTAACTTTTATACTTTATTGAGTATTTAAGTTGGTTAAACCGTTATTGTGTTTTTATTTTTATTCTTTTTGATATTTATTAAATATGGTAAAACACCTTAAGTCAATATAAGAATATTAAATGCAATAAACGTTTTTTGGTGAAACATCTTAAGTTGACATAAGCGATTTTACTTTTTTGGTTAATATTGAACATAAAACAACCTAAGATATTTTACCAACATTATTTATAAATACTATCGGATAAATAAAATAAATTGATACATAAGACGAATGATCCTCTACTTAAGTTGTTTTTCCGTTTGCATAACCCTACGAATTAAACTTGAGCTATTTTACAAAAGGTCATAACTTTCTTATTCTAAAATATTTATCAACGAGGGTAAAAAATATAAGAAAATGGTATATAAAAAAAAGGATAAACAGCTAAAACCACTTATAAATAAATAAATTAGGTGGCGTAACAGTCCATGAAGGACCAGGGCCTAATGACATACAACTCTCAACCATTCCTGTGTGTGAGTAATGTTGTCAGAGATGGTAGGGACCTACAGTTAATATGCCGAATCCGAACGGCTAATTTAAGAAAGAACTTTTCATGACAAGAATTACTCTTGGAGGATTTGTCAATTCCTCGCAAGAGGCAGTACCTGTGAAAAAAGTTAGGTGGCTCAGGCAGGGATTGAACCCAAGACCCCTTGCATGACAGTCCAACGCACTAACCATCACGCTACGGGTACTAAAACCACTTATGTTGACTTAATAAGCCTTTACAATTTAAGCACTTACAATATTTGTTGCACATTTTATATGTTAATCGTTATTTAACCTGTTACATTTATGCTTCCTTGCCACGTAAAAGTTGTTTGTTTTCTGTAATTAATAATCAAACCCTGTATCCACTGAAAATCACGCGTTGTTTTGTTTATCGTGCGGTAAAGTTGTTTGGAAGATACTGTCAAGAATCCGCGAGTCATCTACCAGAAGGTTCGATTTAAAAGAAGGCACACTGGACACCTGCTTACAGCTACATTGGATCAGAAACGCAAATAGAAATCAAAAGCTCTACTCAGTTGCAAAATATTACCCCAAGAATTCTCTCCGACAAATTCTGTTCACTGATGACAAATTTTTCACTGTCGAGGCATTCATTCATTCAATAAACAGAATGATCGAGTTTATGCTCCGACATAAAGAGGACGCTCTGAACTCATTCCGAGGGTCAATATAGGCCATCATCCCACACATATAATAGTATGGTGGGTTGTAAGCTATCACAGTGTTACCGACCTTCATTTTTGTGAAAAAAGAGTAAAAACTTCGGCAAACGTTTCTCAAACAATAGTACTGGAGAACGTCGAAAAGCATCCCAATCAACCAATGTTCAAAAACAAGCATTGGACAATTCAATAAGATTCTGCTCCGACTCACAAAACTTAAACCATTTAAGTGTAGCTCAAAAAAAAAAAATGTACCGGAATAAACTGCTTTACTCGACGCCTAAATATTGAGTCGTTAAAGCCGCCCCTCGTTCGTACAGCGAACACTTTTTAATGGATGAGGTGCGTGCAGCTATTTACGTCCTCGAACAGTAAATCAAATGGCGGCCATTTTGAATAATGTCTTCTAATGAAATCCGTAATAAATAATACAACAAAGTTATTAAAAAAATTAGCCCATTATAATTCGGTATTCATTTTTTTTTAATATTATTTTTCATTCAATATTTATAACTAGTCTAGGTAAATGATTTTCGAGTTTCTAAAATTTAAAAAAAATAAGTCCGTTCGCAGATTTAGTCTTTTTTCGCGAACTGTCACATGACACATTCAGTGTCACTGTTTTTTGGTAAAAGTGAACTAGTATTGTACTTATTAGCTAATTGTTTAAAATATTGACCTATGTTTTCAATGAGTCACATCGGAAATGGGTAAATTGTAGCAATTTTTAAGCTCATATAGAGTTAACGAATAGTGATCATTGTTTATGACTATAAGTATAGATTCAACTTCTGTTCACTTAAATAAATTTGTTATTAAGTTATGACCTATTTCATCTAAATGCATATTTCGTCGAAAAATTGATGACAATGTTTCTTACACTTGAAAATAAATTCTGTTTCGCAATTTCAATACAAAAATTGTCATAATATTGTAAAAACAAAAATAATTAAAAAAAAAAATAAAAATAACTATTGTATTAATAAATTCCGGCTATGTGATCTCCATTTATTCCTGCCTGCACTATGATCAGTTGATCACCCTCAAAGAATTTGTGATTCCACCAAATGTTTAATGTTGATCATTTTTTCCTATTGATAAAAATATACCTTTTCTTTAGTAATTTGAATATCATAATTGCTGTCTACAGCTGAATTACTCATGTGAAATGTGAGCTATAGTCATCCAATATCAATATTGATTCATCACAAAGGAAATGGAGCAAATAGATCGAACAAAACGAAGTGAAACGAACAAACAAATAAAATAAATAAAATTCGTCGCATCAAATTCGAAATGCCGATCAATATAAAAGCTGACATTATCATTTCAGTTTTATATAGAAACAACATTTTTTTTTTCCATTTCTATAGTATATCATCGATTTTATTTGATTTTGTGTGCTCCTCCGGCTCGCGACACGCTGAGCCCACATTCTATACCACAAATCTGCGTCATCAAGAAATAGTTGTTATATCAATTTCCAATAATAACTTCAAATGTCTCTGTGGCATAGAAAGATAAAGATACAATTTCGTGGGCGTATTTTTCTAGGTGATACCGTTGGCGTCGTTGATCGTTTTGGTCGTCTCCGTGCGTCGTCGTCGTTGTCGGCGTTGATCGTTGCATCTCAATAAATGATGCATCAACCAGATACAGATAAATTAAATGCGAGATCGTGACCGAATTTCTCTTTAAATTCAAATCAAATCGAAAATTCGTGCGATATCTGTGGAAAAAGGAAAATAAAATGGTTGATCAGCATCTTTCAGTGAAAACAATCGAGATACAAAAATAAAAACAATCGTGCTGAAGATGGTGATTTGAAAATGTCTGCCTTTTTTGTGAGACAGTTCTAGCAGAAAAAGTTTATTGTTTTTATCCCAAAAGTATCTTTTAGGTAGTTTTAATCCTCCTAAAACTATGATAGTGTCAGCTTCTTAAATCAAGTAGTGGTACGAGTAGAATGCGGAATTTCTATAAAAATCAAATGCGTAAAAATAAGACCTACAAGTAGATGCTTTGTGGAATGCAATCAATACAAATAAGTGAAACAACAATAGAATTCATTTTCCAAGGTTATTTGAAGTGTGTATGCATTTAAATGTTTCTATTTTGATTTTGTATTATTTTTTCATGGTGAATGGATTTATGATGAGTAAAATGATTAGTTGCGATCATTACAAAAATTGTTTAAAATTCTAATAAATTGATAGTTTTGGAAAATATATGATTTGCGTCATTGCTGGAATTATAATTATTACCCATTTATATACGTGTTAGTTTAAAAATGAAAAATAATTGCGTTTACAAATTTATACATTTTTTTTTGAATATTGCAATTTTTCAAAATTGTTTTGTATTTAAAATAAACACTTTTCTTTAAATGCAATGAAAATAATCCTATTTTAATATATAATTTTGTACCTACTCAAAGAAGATACCTAATAATTAAGAATTAAGAATGTTTCCAATGTAACGGGTGTGACACTAACGAATTATTATCATTGTACATTTAATACGTTCTCATTTGACCAAATATATTATTTAATAATTAGGGTTTTAACAAAGTATCTTCTGTAATTGTTAAATCCATTTTTAGGTTGAAAGGTTATTTTGCTAATTTTATACGACTTAACCTTTTTACTATCTCTTAACAATTGGCTAAAATTAAAATCCTGACATAGCTACTTTAACTTTTAGCAATTTGCGAACTTGTAAAGGCAGTGGATGGATTGTTCCAGTCAACAGTTAGGAATTCATATTAATAGGGCCGTAGTTGCTTTGTTTATTCTCTCACTTTTTAGACATGTGTGGATGCTTTTTTTTTTTTTAGTAAAATGCAATTCACAATTTACGAGTTAAGGTCAAAGGTTTAAAATTTTGGACTTCCTTAGTAAATCGATAAATATTTAGCAAATTGACAACTATTAAATTGGTAAGCCCTTAACAATATGTTGTTTAAAATTTTGCGCCCATATAAATTGGTCATATTCCTTAAGTGAAAATATGCTTGTCCCATGTAATTAAAAAAAAGATTCTGAATTAACTTTTATTGGTCATTTATTTGCTTTAAACTTACATCAAATTAATAGTATTGTTAATAATTTAGATAAAATTCTTGATTTAGTATTTACATCACAAGATGAATTGAAAGTTTCAATCACAGATACTGTTCCGTATAGTTTGTTAAACAACTCAATCCATCATAAGGAATTATATATTGAAAGAAAATTATATAGATATATTTAAAATTTAACTGTTACAATCCAAAATCATTTAACTTCGTAAAATCTAACTTTATTGAACTCGATAATTATCTTGGAACTGTAGACTGGAATACTGAAATCTTAAACCTAAACTTAAAGAATATGCTTAACCGTTTCACGTGTATCTTAAATACAGCTTTTGACTTATTTGTATCTTATAGGACTGAAAAGATTTTCTCAAAACCTCCGTGGTATAACAAAAGGCTGGCTCATTTAAAAATTTTAAAAATAAATCATTTGTCAAGTATAAAATGTCAAACGCGTTGGATGACAAACATTGATTTTGTAAACTTCGTAAAGAATTCATGGTTCTCAGCAAATTCTTGCACAGGAATTATATTTCGAATATGGAGCTTAATTTGAAAAATGATCCGAAACGATTCTGGAGTTTTATTAATACTAAAAATTGGCATTCCTACTACGATGTATTTTAGAGGGGATAATTCTACTGACATTAATAAAACTCTTGATCTTTTTGCTAAATTTTTTGAATCAGTCTACTCAACTTCACAAGGAAACTTGGATCTTCTTTCAAATATTACCCCTAAAGTTGATATTGGCTCAATGCACTTAGAATTATCTGATGTATTAAATGGTCTTCAAAATCTTAAACCCAATCACATTCCTGGTGTCGATGGCATTCCTGCTCTTGTCTTAAAAAAATGCTCTAATTCTGTATGCTTTCCATTGCAAATTATATTCAATTTATCTTTATCGTGCGGAATATTTTTGGACGAATGGAAATCTTCTTTTCTGATCCCAATTTATAAGTCTGGTTCGAAAAATAATGTTGAAAATTACAGTGGCATTTGTAAGCTGTCCACAATTACTAAATTGCTCGAAAGTTTAGTAAAGACCAAACTGGATTTTTTCGTAAAAGAACATGTAAGTGATGCCCAGCATGGGTTTATATCGGGTAGATCAACTGTCACTAATCTCGCATGTTTTTCTTCTTTCGTTATTAATTGTATAGAAAGTCAAAGTCAAGTAGACGCTATCTACACGGATTTTAGTAAGGCATTCGATTCTGTATGCCACAACATACTGCTTGGTAAGCTTCATAATTTTGGGATTCACTATAATCTCATTCAGTGGATTTCATCTTTTTTAACAGATAGGGTACAAAAAGTAAAACTTGACAATCAAACCTCGACATTTATTAAGTGTACCTCAGGAGTTCCCCAGGGTAGTCATCTTGACCCACTTTTATTTATAATCTTTATCGATGATATTTGCAAAAACATAAAGTTCAGCCAATGTCTCATATATGCTGATGATCTAAAATTATTTTTAAAAGTGAATTCCATTTATGATTGCTTAAATCTCCAAATAGACCTCGATCATTTATCAAACTGGTGTTTGGTTAACTGTCTTAAACTTAATGTCAAGAAATGCTTCGCTATCTCTGTCACTAGGAAACTCTCAACTTATGAGTTTGCGTATTCTCTTGATAGTATCCCTCTTCAGAGAACTGCTACAGTAAAGGATTTGGGTGTCTCCTTTGATTCCAAGTTTACATTTGTTCCGCACATGGATGCTATTGTTGCTAAAGCCAACTCTATGATTGGTTTCATTTAAAGAAATTCAACTGACTTTTCGGATCCCTATACGCTTACTTCTCTATATAACTCATTAGTTAGATCATTACTTGAGTATGCTGATGTCATATGGAATCCTTTCCAACAAACATTTTCGGATATGATTGAGAAAGTTCAGAATCGTTTCACAAAATATGTATTATGTTAAATGCGCTGGAATTTTTGTCCAGATTCTCAAGCTCGACGTAATCTTCTAGGTCTGAAATCTCTCAAATCTCGAAGAACTATTCATGATATAGTGTTTGTGCGAGATATTTTATGTTACCATATAAAGTGTCCTAACCTTCTATCGTTAATTTGTATTTATGCCCCGATTAGACCATTGAGAGAAAGATACCTTCTTTTTCAACCTAAACATAGGACAAATTATGGAATGAATGAACCAGTTTCAAGGTCAATTAGGGAGTTCAACAAAGTAATTAGTCATATTGACATAGCATAGCCTAGAAACAAATTCAAAAATGATTTGTATTATCTATTTTTAAGAAATTAATCATGAATTGTAATTTTTTTTTTTTATATGTATGTACCTATGTATTTATTCTTTTTTGCATCTGTTGAGCCTTTGGCTTGTAGATTAAATAAATAAATAACTTAAACTAATTTTTGTATTATAATAAAAATATGAAATACTGGAAAAACAATATATCAAACTTAATGGTTTGTGTATTTGAATGAGCTTATCGAATGTACAAACCATTTGAAAAGTTGTATTTTTTTGGACGAGTTCTTAGAATTAGAATTAGCCAGGGGATGAACCGTACCTAACGGACACCTCATGCCGGAAACAAAAACTCATCTCAAGACAAATTTAAGACTGGCAATCGAAGATTAATGGTTTCTATTTTTCCTATTGCATTTGTGTTTGGGGTTACTTCAAATTAGTAGATTTTTGTATCACATTTTTTGGGTTAAAAAATAACATAGGTTACAAAACAGCCTCATCTACAAAATAATCTTTATCATAAAATATCCAGACATGGAATTCAAATTGGCATGGGTTACAAATAAACCAGGGTTACAAAATAACCTGGTTAAACACTAACCTGGGTAAAAAAATTAGCTTAGTTACAAATTAACTTGGGTTAAACAATAATTTAGGTTATAGAATGTTCTGGGTTAAAAACTACTGGGGTTATAAAACAACGAAGGTTAAAAATAATAACCTATAACCTAAAAAAAATAACCACTGATATAGAATAACCTGGCTTACAATCCTTAGTTAAGGGTTACGAAATAACCTGAGTTTAAAATAAACTAGGGTTCAAAATAAGCTGGGTTAAGAAATAACCTGGGTTAAGAAATAACCTGGGTTAAGAAATAACCTGGGTTAAGAAATAACCTGGGTTAAGAAATAACCTGGGTTAAAAAATAACCTAGGTTAAAAAATAACCTAGGTTTAAAAATAACGTGAAATATAGAATAACTAGAGTAAAAAATAACTTGTGTTACAAATTAACCTGGGTTAAAAAATAACTTAGGTTATAGAATATTCTGGGTCAAAAATAACTAGGGTTATAAAATAACCAACGTTAAAAAATTACCATGGTGAACAAATCAACCTGAAAAAAAAAATAAACTGCGTTTAGTAGTAATAGTCTGGGCTTAAAAATAACGTGGGTTGAAAAGTAGCTATGTTTTAAAATAACCTGGGTTATTTAATAACCAGGGTTTAAAATAACTTGGGTTACGAAATATCATGGATCAGAAAATATCCAAGGTTAACCTGGGTGAACAGTAATGTTACGTGAATGATACACAGTTAATTCTATGCCAATCCTTACTTTTTTTTGTTGAAAATTGTAAATCAAATTACAGACAAAATTAGACCAAAATTGTGACGCGGTTGACACATAAATAAAACAATCAATTTATGATGACTTAAATTTTGTAATTCATTTTTTTTATCTACAGTAATATAAAACATTTTAGTTGAATAATGTTACTCCTATGACACATCATTAGAATATTAATAGTTTTTTTTAGTTTTAATCGCTAAACTATTAACCTTGGGTATTTTATTACACAAAGTTTGATGTCAAATTCCTGAAATAAGGGCTTATTTAATATGACACTTATGACACACCGATGAATCATTTGATCTGTCTGAAAGAACAGAAGAAATAAATGTCCTATTGTGACGCTTATGACACATTGTCGAATAAACATGTTTTTTTTCTGACACTTTGCCTTTACGATTGTTCTTCAATTTTTACCAGAATAGATGTTTGTTTTGAAAGTCAATGATCTATTCAATCTAATTAATGTTAAGGCCATCCTATAGACCGAAAAATAGGCTTTTTGGGGATTTCTTTTATCTAAAATACTATAAAATAAATCGAGATTACAAGAACGAATTGTATTATAAATTTTTATGAATGGTAAAAATGTTTAACATTTCTCAAGTGGTTTCACTTTCCTTGTCTAAAAAATCATCATATATTATTAATAACAAATGATGTATGCAATAGAATATACAAATTCTACGTACTTTCAAAAAGAATATATTTGCCTGAGTTATGTTTCCGGGTAATTTAAAAAATGCATTGTAATACCTTTTTAGTACTGTAATTCAAAAACCCAGTAATTAAGGGTTTTGTCCGTCCATAATCATTTGAGACATAATTTTTTTTTGTGCTAAAAAAAAGAAAGAAATTTTGAAAATTCTAGTGTGAGCTAGCCCCTTCAAAAGCTCATATTATTATAGTTACGATACTTATGAATTATAAATCCAAATGATTTTATTCTTAAGTGCAATATTCATTTAACAAGTGTAAGTTTTCATAGTTTTTCAATGTTATCAAATTGTAACCAATTTATTAATGCAAATATAGATTAATTGCCACACCTGATGATGTTCATAGACATGAACGAAACATCGTGACAATATAAATAATTGTGTTTTTTCATTGACTTAAAGCCCGTCATCAATATTCTCATCACTTTGGAAAATGTCACTTCCACCAACAACTGTAAATCCTTATCTTAATACGCATATAAAAATCTTGTTACACTTTTTACCACCTTTCATAATATTTTCTTCTTTTTTTTTTTCAAAAGTATTGAAATACTTAACACGAAGATCATGAAAAAGAATAAGTAACTTATTAATAAGAAAAAATGATTTCCAATATTACTTTGATGCGTTGTATATACACAAAAATATGGAGAAAACATATTTTCAGTGCCACAAGGTAACTTTCGTGTCATAAAAGCAAGAATCCTTTGCATCAGCATAACACTGAAATGAACAATAATATTTATGTCTTATACAAAAAGGATTTTCGACTATTTTACTATGTATGCATGCTCCCCTTTTTTAAAATTATTCCACGTAAAACAAAAATACGAAAATATTTTTGAGTTATGCTTCTTCCATGTCAAAAAAACACACCCATACAAAATTCCTGACGTGGTATGCTTTTTCATTTAATATCAAAAAAACAAGAAATTGATAATCGGAATAAACGAAAAAGGAATAAAAGTGAAAAAAAGTCCTTACACAGATGAAGAATACATAAAGTTCTCAAAAAATCACAAAAAAAAAAAACAAAAGTATATTATTTAAGCTTTTCTTTCTGTGTTAAAAACTCTTAATTCAGTCCTTTTAATATTCCTTTAAAATCCTTGAAAACAGCTTTATAAATGAAGCCTTATACTCGGTTATTATTCCTTCTTTAACTCAATTACGAGATTCAAAATATTTTATTGGGATTTAATTCTTTTTATTTTTATTTTTTGGAAATCGTACCCTGCACTACTCCCACTCTCTCTCTCTCTTCAACACTACCGCGCGCATCATGTAAAAGGTAGTTCTTCCCTTTTTATGTTTTGTGTTTTATTCCTTTTGTTCTGTATAATATTTTAAAAAACTGAAGAAAAAAATCATAAATTCCTTTTGAAGTTAATTCTGCAAAGTTCTGAGCCAAATACAGAAAAATCCGCTCACACACAATTTTATTCTCATTGCCGTTATACCTTTTTGTTTTAACGTTAATATTAATCTATACGGCAGCAGTGGCAACGATGGCGACCATGTATATATTTCTTTTACTTAAATCCAAAATATTTATCATGCAGCTGTCCTGAGAGAGAGAGAAAGAGTATCCAAAAACCAAGCCCAACCATTAAAACGTGAAAATAATGAAAATAAAATAAACGTAAAAAAAGAAGTTATAAAAATAAGGGAAAAATCCACTTTCGGTTGAATTATTGGAAATTGAGAATTAACTATAGTTCCCCAAACCAACCCAAACCCCTCAGTTTTCGAATTCTGTGAGAGCGTGAAAATACGAATATTCAAAAATACACTACGGTATACTTTAAGGGTTGACTAGAGGTGGTGGATATATAGATGGGCTTGGGATTGGTGTAGAAGGAGGAGTATTATACTCGTAGGTACTGCGAAGCTAGAGAGCTTCTGGTCATATAGTCCGTTGCTGTTACATAGTTTCTGATATTTTTCTGCGGAATCGTTTTTACGGTTTGGTAATTTCCATTGTTCACGTGAAAATTGGATTACAGGTGATTAAAGCCATTGTTAGCGTAGCATAATTGACTTTTTGCCTAGCGTAGGTGTGCGGTTTGGTGGTAGATAGGGTGTGTGAGAATATTGGTTGTAGAATCGTAGATATGGTTGAAGTACTAGTGATGGTAACGGTAACGGTGCCGGTGCACCTCCCTAGAGAGAGAGACTATTCGACTGGACAGAATTCTATACTATTGAATGTCCCATTGGAAGCATATATATTTCTCTATTACATAGAAAGGTTGTGATGCAATTAAAGTTACATGCATGTGTATAGTGAAAGATAGGATATAAGGTGACCATCTGCTTTTGCAGAAATGAGCATAACTTTAAAGTCTTATGACAAAATTCTTCTGTAAGTGGTTTTTTAATTGAAGAATTGTTGAAACTACTTAATGCAAATATTTAAATAAGTTTAAAACTTTTAGTATTCAATAAAACAAAGTATTGGAGACTTTTTGATGAAGAAACAATAACATCAAAAGTTAAAAGTTGAGCTCATTAATCAAAAGTAAAGATGTGAAAAGTTGGTATCACTTAACTGTTGGGTCAGACATGATATATAGAGCAGAGGTTTTCACTAAACTGTATAAATTGAGCTTATTATAATTTCTTGAGATATTATGCTTACAAACAAGAAAGCAATAATTTTCAAATTTTGATTCTCATTTCGAATTTATGATACCTAAGACTCCTCTTTAGAGTTATTATATTCCGGTCACCCTAATGTGTTAAAGGCCATTTTGCTTATAGGGTTGAACTATTGCCTTATGAATACTCAGAACCTCTAACCTCACACCTTTTGTAGGTAGGTATATGTATATATATATTTACTACTATAAAATATTGGACTCTGGCTCTACTAAGCGTTGGTATATTGCTTTGCTTATCCTGTGAGATGAACGAGTGTATATGAGTGTGTGTGTATATGAGTAGGTACATTAATTTGTTGTTTAACTTTATTTATTATGTAAATATTTATGCGAGTAGATAAAATGTTTGCTGTTTTTGGTTTGGTTTTTGTTGGGGTGTTAGGCTTTCACAAATGTACATAAATATATTTTATACTTGTTAAGGCGAAGTGAAAAATTTAAATTCGAGTTAACGTATTAAATTATGTTGTAATTTTTGTATAGTTGTATTAGTTGTAAGTCCATTTTCCCAAAAAAAAAAAGCTTATTTGTATATTTAAAAAGTATAAAAATCAAATTATGCAAAATTTTAATTTTGTGACATACAGAGCAACCCTTCGAGCATAAAATAAAATATGTGAGTGATGGAAAATGAAAAAAAAAAACATATATCAAAATTATATTAATTAAAATAAAATATGACGAAATTAAAGAATCCACATATAAAATAAACTTCAATGTTGAAATTTAATTAGAATCAATGGAAGTACAATAAAAATAAGTAAGAAATATAAGAATTGAAATTATTTTATAAAATAAATTAAAATAAATTAATTAGAACTAATTCAAATGAATTTATTAGAACAAAGCAAATTAGTGTAAAAGAAAGTAAAATAAATTTAAATTAAAATATAATAAATGATACAAAAAAATAATAGGTACAAAGAAATAAAATAAATGGTACACATTAAAATAAATGGTATAAAATGAAATAAATGGTATAAAATGAAATAAATGGTATAAAATGAAATAAATGGTATAAAATGAAATAAATGGTATAAAATTAAATAAATGGTATAAAATAAAATATATGTTATAAAATAAAATCAATCATGCAAAATAAAATAAATGCCACAAAATCAAACAAAGGGGACGAAATAAAATAAAAATAAAAAAATAAAATAAAATAAAATAAAATAAAATAAAAATAGGAAAGAAATGCATATATTTAAATTATTTAATAAAATAAATTGAAGTAAATTAATAGAAACTAATTATAAAACAATTAAAATAAAAACTATTTAACAAAATAAAAATAAGAACTAATGAAAATAAATAATTATAACTTATTAAAATAAATTAATTAGAACCAATTCAAATAATAAAAAAAAATGGTACAAATCAAATGAAAACTACACAATAAAATAAATGGTACACATTAAAACAAATGGTGCAAAATCAAATAAATGGTACGAAATAAAATAAACGGTACAAAATAAAATAAATAGTATAAATATAATAAATGGTAAAAGTAGAATAAATGACACAAAGTGAATTAAGTGACACAAAAGAAAGTTAATGGTACAAAATAAAATAAATGGTAGAAAATAAGATAAATAATAGAAAAAAATTAATGGTAAAAAATAAAAATTACAAAAATAAATGAATGGTAAAGAAAATAAATGGTACAAAATAAAAAAATAAATAAATAATAAATAGCAAAGAACAAAATAAAGATAAAGGAAATAAGTGGTACAAAATAAAATAAATGATACAAAATATAATAAAGCTGTCAAGCGATTTATTTTTAGTTAGGTTTGGAATTTTTACTTAAATAGACTGATTTCTGAACAATGCTACGGAAATCATGTTCGAAATACGTGTTTTTTTTAAATATTTTTTTGCGATGAAGCTCACTTTTGGTTGAATAATGGACACGTCATAAATACCGTTTTTGGAGTAATGATAATCCTCGAGTGTATTTTGAAACTCCGTCATTACATCCACAAAAACTGACTTAAGTGTGCTTTATGGGTTGGTTGAATATTTGGACCGTATTCCTTTGAAAATTTTACTGGTCAGAACGTTAAAGACAATGGTTGCCGCTATAGAGATATAATTACTGACATTTTAGATTGGCAATTAAACAACCAGAATGTGCAAGAGGTGTGTTTTCAAAAAGACGGGCGTAAAACAACAATTCAAACAATTACGTGTTACACCTTATTTAATGACGGACACGTTTGGTAACTGCAGAGTTGCAAAGTTTAACGTTACGCACCCGTGAATTTGCCTCCAATTTCGTGCGATTTAATGATGATGTGTGGAGTCGCTAGTCTACGCCGATTAATCCAAACCCAAACGATTTTCCATTTGCAGGATAACATAAGCCGCGTTATTTGAGATATACGGCTATAAATTTTTGGGTTGTTCCATTTTAAAGTTTTATAACTCAAAAGAAACATCTTTCTATATAAAAAAATTAGTTTGAAATATAAACTTTTATTCTTAAGATATTCAAGTCGAAAACAATTTTTGTAACAATTTTAAGTAGTATTTTTTTCAACATTTTTCTAAAAATTACAGCAGATATCAAAAACGTTATTCTTCCTTGCATAAAATCACTTCGGAGGTAATATCAAATTTTATTCGTTAATATTCGATGTGACCTAATTTTTTGAATTATAAAAAAACGTCTGTTGGGTTTTTTAAAATAAATAAGAAATAAAATAAAATAATGAGAACAAAATATATCAGTGTAAATTAAAAAATTGAATGCCTTGAAAATTCTCCTCAGGTAATGTCAAAAAAAATGAATCCAACTTTAAAAAGTTATAACCTTATTATGTCTAAGTCTATAAATCCCCATATAGTCGGTTCTCCTTTAAAATACGTTTCATTTTTGTTCATGTTGTTGACTCTTATCACCCCTTTTGTATATTAATAGTCTCGTTCATAAAACCATATCTCGTTTATTATATTGGATCCATATGACAATGACAACTAAGGATAATATAGTGTCCCAGGGGCAATAACTTCATTATTTTTCACGTCACATCAATAATGTCTCCCTTTCAAAATTGCTAAACGGATTTATTAAATATAAAATAAAAACAAAAATAAAAATCAGCACCTGGTTGTGACTGGAGGAAAGCTGGCTTTGGTGAACCACAAGGAATGCTTCATTGAACAATATTGTGTTTTTATTTTTATATTTTTGATCATTTTTTTTTTTTTTTTTAATAAATCAGTAGCAGGGATTTTTCCTGTCTACCATTTTATTATTTTCCGCAATCAAACGAAAAATAAAATGTCAAGGATCACAAAACAATTTTTTCACTTTATTTATTTATTTATTTTTTTTTTTCCTTCTTTTTCATCTTCTCCACCACTCACCTGACTGACCGACCTGACTGGAAAATAGTTGACTCCGACTCCACAGGTCACAGAACCAAAGAAAAAAAGGAACCCCACATACCTACCTACCTACCTACGACGACGTACCTATGTACATTCCAGCGACGACGTATAAAATGGTGCACACTTTAGTCAGCGCCAAAGGACCTTGTTTTCGTTGTTGTTTTTTTTTTCAGTTGTTGTCCAAGTAGCAGACTTAAGAGGGTGGGTGACTTTACTGCTGCCGCCGCAGACAATAAAAAAATGAATCATTTTCCCTGAAAAAGTGCCAATGGCATGCCGACTTTTCTGCCGGTCGGCATAAGGGCGAGGATGATGGCGCGGGCAATGCTGGTGGTCCTAGTCCTGGACGGTGTGTTTATGTTGGTCGACACGAAAGGACATTGCAAAGGAAATAATACACAAAGCTCACACCACATTTCTTTTTTTTTCTTCTTCTTGTGTGGCTATAACAAAAGTTCAACCCTTATAAGTTTTGTCCTTGAAGTTCATTCAAATCCGAGAGGTGGGTGGAATGGGGTGGCGTTGGGAGGTATAGTGATCGGGCCATGGAATAGAAAGGAAAGGATAAACTGCAAAAAGGTTTGATTTAATGTCAAATTGTCCTCTGTGTATAAAGGGGTGTCAAAGGACAACGAATCATTTTGCATGCAACATTCACATTTTTGCATTCATCAGCCTTAAGCTAGGGGGGCTGGGATCCTATAAGGCTCCTGAGGAACGCTTTGGCTGTCGCCTGACACAATGAACTTGAAAGGATCATTCGAGTAATCACATCAGGACTTTCTCTTTATATGTACACACCAGACAGCCACTCTTTATTAGGACACAATTTATGGCACCAAATGAAATTTAGTATCCGCAAGCAGCATCAACAGACAGCCAGGGCCATAAAATATACCGACTAAAAGATTTATTGCTCCTTTGTTCATATTTTTTGTTTGCTCCCCATCTAATGATATGCCCATGAAATTCATGAGGGTTTTAAATAAATCGTAATCCTTCTCTTATTCTCAGGCTCAGGATCAGGCTCAGGTGGTTAATGGGTTTGAGCGTTTGGGCGTGTGGAGCGTGTTGGTGTCGTCGTTGCTCGTTGCTCGTCGCTCGTCGTAGTCGTTGGGTGGAGGTTGCTGTAAGGACAAAACATCGTCGTTGTCGTCGTATGCATATGTGGGACGTGGGTGTGATACGCATCTCTAGCTTTTTGTGTTTTTGAATTAAGAAATCCTCCTTGAATAGACTCTTTAAAAATATATTAGTCAAGGATATATACAAATTCAAAAAAGGGAAGCGCTCCTTCCACCGTTGCAAAGGCAAAAACCCCATCATGCTTTGCGATGGCATCAGGATCTCTCACATGGAAATAAATTTGAATCCCAAATTGAAAAACTTCAAACAGCACAAGGACTAAAGGATGGGGGAGGAGGTGGAGGTGGAGTATTCTGAGGCTGTTTGAGGAGGCTCACGGAAAAATAAATTAGTATGGAACCACAGAGGTGCATGGTGGCGGTCGTCACGAGGTGAGCGGTGTGTGTGGCGCGGTGACAGAGGTGTTTCGCTTTTGTTTGGGATGTAGATCCTTTGTTTGTTTTTTGTTGTTGCTGGTGTATCCTGTTGAGTTCACCCCTTGTGTTGTTTTTTTTCAATGTTGATGTTGTTCTTTTTTCTGCCATTATACTTCTCTTGGGTACATGTGGTGAATATAAGAAAGTAGTTGTATATGGGGCCGAGATCTGTGCTTAAGGGATCTCATTTATTTTATTTATATAACGTGCGATTTTTTCCGTCTTATTTTTAAGGATATTTTTGTTTGCTCTTATGGTAATCCAACAAAAGCAAAAAAAAGGATGTGTCTATATACAAAGAGCAGTAGAACCAACCTACCTAGCATCCTTCCTATTGGGGGCGATTGACATAAATTAATATATGAAACCCATCACTTATTCAAAAACCTGATGAATATTTTAGTCTTTCATTATATTATAATAATAAAATAATACATAATGTGAGCCTTCTTTATTATTTGGAGTTTTGTTTTTAGTAAAATGTCAAGGGGATAATGTTATGGGATTATTTGCTAAATTGGTAGATATTTATGTTTATGTTTATGTTTATGGATCTATAAGAGTTAAGTCGATTAGATAGGTATTTTTCCAAAAAGAGAACCCTTTTAGATGTGAATTAAGCTTTTAAAGTTTTTGGATCTTGTAATATTTTTTTTTTGCATCAGATAAGGATGATAATATTTTTATTTTGTTGTAAAAAGAGACAGGAAAATCATAAATAAATCAATGTAAATAGGAATTCTTCATTTAAGATAGTTTTTATGATCCTTTGAAAGATATTTTTGTGTAGTTTTTAAACAAATATAACCAACCGATTTTTTAATATAATGCCTAATTCCTTCAATATTGTTGACGTTTTCAGGTCAAGAATCCAAATATAGACTCAGACATTTCTTCAAATTATTGTATATTCTTGAAAAAAAACAGCTTTTAGTTCTTTTAAGTTATTTATACAAGCACCAAAGTCTTAAAGTACATACATCCTGATTCATTTGAAATGCGTAGGTATGTATATATCTACAGACATAAGTAAACTAACCCTACCACTCAAGTCTTGAATAACTCTGAAGCTAAAGCAAAAATGCACGCGATTTTTCGGGTGACCATTCTCCCCTAAAAAAACGTGTGGTCTTCTGCAAATGCTTACTTGTTAAAAATAGAGTATGTATTAATCAATTATCATGCGCCAAGAATTTAAATCTTACAATAAATTCCAAAAATATATATTTATATTTATATTTATATTTATATTTATATTTATATTTATATTTATATTTATATTTATATTTATATTTATATTTATATTTATATTTATATTTATATTTATATTTATATTTATATTTATATTTATATTTATATTTATATTTATATTTATATTTATATTTATATTTATATTAATATTTATATTTATATTTAGATTTACATTTAGATTTAGATTTAGATTTAGATTTAGATTTAGATTTAGATTTAGATTTAGATTTAGATTTAGATTTAGATTTAGATTTAGATTTAGATTTAGATTTAGATTTAGATTTAGATTTAGATTTAGATTTAGATTTAGATTTAGATTTAGATTTAGATTTAGATTTAGATTTAGATTTAGATTTAGATTTAGATTTAGATTTAGATTTAGATTTAGATTTAGATTTAGATTTAGATTTAGATTTAGATTTAGATTTAGATTTAGATTTAGATTTAGATTTAGATTTAGATTTAGATTTAGATTTAGATTTAGATTTAGATTTAGATTTAGATTTAGATTTAGATTTAGATTTAGATTTAGATTTAGATTTAGATTTAGATTTAGATTTAGATTTAGATTTAGATTTAGATTTAGATTTAGATTTAGATTTAGATTTAGATTTAGATTTAAATTTAGATTTAGATTTAGATTTAGATTTAGATTTAGATTTAGATTTAGATTTAGATTTAGATTTAGATTTAGATTTAGATTTAGATTTAGATTTAGATTTAGATTTAGATTTAGATTTAGATTTAGATTTAGATTTAGATTTAGATTTAGATTTAGATTTAGATTTAGATTTAGATTTAGATTTAGATTTAGATTTAGATTTAGATTTAGATTTAGATTATATTTAGATTTAGATTTAGATTTAGATTTAGATTTAGATTTATATTCCAAAAATTTAATAGGTGTTTTTTAAATATAGTAATTAAAAAAATGAAAAATTCGGTTGACCCCCAATTTTTCGGGTACTATAAAATGTACAATAAATATTTATCACCTCAAAATATTTACCAAAAATGATTTTACGTTCAAAATTTAATAACGTCTTTGACACCAAGTATAAAGTTTACCAAAATTGAATTGAGAGTTTTGCTTAAAAAAAATAAAAACATAACTTTATACTACTAAAAATAGGTAAAAATAGATTTTACACTTAAATACCATCAACACAAATATTTACATTGTCTTTGATTTTTTTTTTTAATTTTTAATAATTTTATTTTAAGAATCAATTCCAAGTTGTTTGACGAAACTTTAAAATTCCTATCAAAAATACCACACTTAATTGTTTAAAAGTCCCGAATATCTCAACAAAACAGCTTAGACTTAAATTATTGATGGCATACTTTTTAGAGTTACTTAAATGATAGTTGGGATTATAACAAAAAGTAATCATGTTCTTTTTTATAGTTAAATTTAGTTCAAGAAGAAAAATATTAAAGTATATTTATACAAATTTTTAGTTAAGTTCATATTACGAGCATTAAAAAAACAAAGACACTTTTTAAAAATATTTTATAAATGATTTAATAAATTGTTTCCATATTCATATAGATTTTTATTTTATTATATTTTCTTACAAAAAAAATACTAAAATGGTCACCCTTTCTTAATGGTAACCCTTTTCAATCGCATAATGTTCCATCAATTTTATTTTTACCACCCATAAATTCTAAACAATCATGTTCAGTGATCTTCAAAATGATTGACGGTTGTCTCTATCAACTTGGAAGTCTATCAACGATGATGTAGATTTTTGTTTCGTTTGTTTTCTTCTTTGCTTTTGCAATCTTGTTGTTTATCTATGTATATCAGAAAAATATACACCACACTATATACCACAAAAATACCTATCTACATACGAACGAGTATCTCAATATATACTGTATCCCTAACTGGCAAGACAATCTTTTTCTTTTTATAATCAAAATGGAAATTTTGTTTACAAACTTGGATATACGAATAACATACATACGTATATAATATGATGTATGTACAATATGTACATTTTACAGTACGATTCTTGTTTACTTCAAGTAAGAAAAAAAGATACGTAGATATACATAAATGAGGAGAAAAGACATCATGACAAACCTAATAACTTATGACTTGAGGGTTGCCATCAGTAAATTATGTAATTTAAACAAATATCTGACAGTTTTCAGCCCAATTGTATTGAAAACTGAGCTCTTGCTCTTTCAGGGCCATTAACTCTATTGTTTAATGTTTGTCTTCAAAATTGAGAAGAGCAATGTTTTTAACAAGTAAAGTGTCCATAATTTCCAAAATTTGGGTACAAAAAACTAACCTTTATTTTGAAAGAAATGATTTCGCCATCTCAACAGCTGAAAGATCCCAAACGAAAAACCTAACAACATCACTAGAAAACTTGAAAGTGGTTTTCAAACTGATATTAAGTTTATTGACTTTCGATAAGATCCATCATTTTATATTTATAAAAAAGATGGAATAAATTTGAAAATGGTACCGTATCCTATCTTAACGGTAGAACACAGTTGGTCCGCATTAATGGCTTGTTTTCTGAGGTAATTCATGTAACGTCTAGTGTTCCTCAAGGTAGTCACTTGGGACCTCTTCTGTTCCTGTTGTTGATCAATCATATAACAAACTTTTATCAACTCTCTGCTCTCTAATTGTCCTTTGTATCAAATCTTCGGACGATTGCCTTTGTTTCAAAGTGATCTTCAGCGTTTATCTGAATGGTGCATTTTCTCCGATAGTCTTAGACCTGATTGAATATGAAATTGACAAAACAAATCTTATTTAACTTACGAACAATTTCTTGACAAAGTTCTGGTCTTTGAAACTCCATTGAATTCTAACTCATTTCTTTATCGAGTTCTCAACAAACAGTTTAAGCCTTAATTTAGTTCTCAGTTTGAGAAAGAACTTCGATTTATAAAACCCTCAAAATTGGAGGTCTATGATATAAGAACAACTTTAAGCAATGTTTTTAACTCCTGATAAGATTAAATGATCAGGTAATGCTGTGTTATTAAATTAGAAATCACCAAAAATATACACGTAAGTGTTGAGTTTCTGAACAACACAAAATAATGTTAAAGCCACTTGCATTATGTCGAAAAATAGCTTCAAATCTAAAGCAGGCATTATGTCCATAAATATTATTAGATAAATAATAAATAAATTAGGTGGCGCAACAGTTCATGAAGAACCAGGGCATAGTGACTTACAACTCTCAACCATTCCTGTGTGCGTTTAATGTTGTCAGAGATGGAAGGGACCTACAGTTTATATGTCGAATCCGAACGGCTAATTTGAGAAAGCACTTTTCATGACAAGAATTGCTCTTGGAGGATTTGTCAATTCCTCGCAAGAGGCAGTACGTTAACGTTAACCCTAAAGACCTAAGACCTATCAGCTTATCATCATTCCTTCTCAAAACTTTTGAACGTTTGATCGATATCCACTTAAGGGCAAGTATTGATAAGTCCCTCCTTTCAAGGGCTCAACACGCCTACAACAAAGGGAAATCAGTTGAAACGGCTCAGTATAGTACGTACAATCGAATATTCCCTCCATCATAAAGAGTACACCTTAGTTGCCTTCTTAGATATAGAAGGTGCATTTAACAATGTCGACACATCTGCAATTGCACGTGTATTGACATCTCTGAAGGTAGATAAGTCGATCAGTGAATTGATTAATCAGATGCTGATAAGCAGGATTATCAATTCAAAACTGGGCGATTTTACTACACAAAGGGGTGTCAGCAGAGGTACGCCACAAGGTGGTGTCCTATCCCCTCTCCTCTGGAACTTAGTAATAAATGAATTACTAACTACTCTAGAAAGAGAGGGATACAGAGTGTTTGCTTATGCGGACGATGTTGCTATTGCGGTAACGGGTAAACATCCCAATATACTAAAAGAACTCTTACAAAACGCTTTAAATAAGCTCACCAGATGGGCAAATCGGTGTGGACTAGGCGTTAACCCACAAAAAACCGACCTTGTCCCCATCACAAGGAAATACAAAGTCCCACTCATTGACCATCCCCTCATAAACGGTGTACCACTTAAATTCTCTGAACAAGCAAAATACTTGGGTCTCATTTTGGATAAGAAATTAAGTTGGAAACCTAACATTCAAGAGAGAATAAACAAGGCCACAGTAGCCCTGTTCTCCTGTAAAAAGGCCATTGGTAATAAATGGGGCCTGAAGCCCCGCATTACACACTGGCTATATATCTCGGTCATAAGGCCGATCCTTACTTATGGAGTAGCGGTATGGTGGACGGCGCTAGATGCAGCGACAAATCGCGATAAACTCAGCAAAGTCCAACGAACAGCCTGCCTGTGTATGGGAGGAGCACTTCGCTCTACCCCCTCCGCCTCACTAGATGTTCTGTTTCATCTAATACCGCTGGACATTTTCAGCAAGCAAACGGCCGCTAATACTGCCATACGGCTTCAAGCCTCCTCTCTGTGGATCAATAATGGAATTGGCCACACCACTATTTTGAACTCGTTCAGAACTATAAACAGTAATATTGACTACACCATACCCCATTCTCAGTTTAATAACTATAGCTTCAAAGTGACTATACCTCCCAGGTCTTCTTGGGAGAATACATCATTTTTGAACGATGGTCCTATAAATTTTTATACAGGATGGGGTTGGTGGAGGCGTATACTCAGATAAACTAAACTTAAGTCTCTCCTTTCGTCTACCCGATCATTGTAGCGTGTTCCAAGCTGAAATCCTGGCTATAAAAGAAGTCCTATCCTGGCTTAGAGAAAACGTTATATCAACTAATGATATACGCATCTTCTCGGATAGCCAAGCTGCGTTAAAGTCCCTAGACTCTGTCTCCACAAATTCACTAACAGCCCTAAATTGTCGATCATCTCTTACGGAGATGGCTACACATTTCAACATTCACCTTTTCTGGGTGCCGGGCCATAGAGACATTCCAGGAAATTGTAAAGCTGACGAACTTGCAAAAAGCGGAACAACTTTACCTCTGCTGGCTCACAATGCTAGCATAGGTATCCCCTTAGCTACATGTAAACTCATGCTAAAGCAAGATACCATAAAGAAAACAAACCTCAGGTGGAATAACACCACCACCTGTGTCGCAACAAAACTAATTTGGCCTATTCTTAGCGCCAGGCGCTCAAAACAATTAATCTCTCTGAGTAGATTGCACATTAGCTACGTTATAGGTGTCCTGACTGGGCACTGCTTAATAGGAAGGCATGCTATTCGACTTGGAGCCCCTGCAAATGATTTTTGTAGGAGTTGCATGGACGAAGAAGAAGAGGAGACAATCTCTCATCTTCTGTGCACATGCCCTGCCTTATCACAAAGACGTAGAATCCACATTGGAGACTACTACTTCAACGATACCAGCGAACTAAAAAATTCAGACATTACTTGTCTCCTACGCTTCATTCGAAGCTCCAATTGGTTCAACGAGTTAAGCTGATTAACTGATCCATGTGGTATCACAACGGACCATACTTTGGTCTAAGTGTGTTGGACGTCCCAACCAACAGTCAACTTTAACCTAACCTAACCTAACCTAGGTAAAAATTGATTATCGACTCAAACATCTTTTCAAAACTTTGAGATATTGGCTTTAGGCTATTTAATTTTTCAAAAAATATTGCTGTCAGCATTCAGTAAAATTTTGAAAAAAATCGAATTGACAGTTTTTTTACAA
Source organism: Eupeodes latifasciatus (assembly GCA_920104205.1). Classification (NCBI taxonomy): domain Eukaryota; kingdom Metazoa; phylum Arthropoda; class Insecta; order Diptera; family Syrphidae; genus Eupeodes; species Eupeodes latifasciatus. The sequence goes on along the minus strand of OV049925.1, from coordinate 6,128,830 downwards.
AAAAATTAAAAACCTAAACAAAATTTAACAAAAGTTGGTAAAAATTGATTTTCGACTCAAATATCTTTTCAAAAATTTGAGATAATGACTTCTATTTAATTTTAACTTATAAGAAATATTGTTTTCAACATTAGGACAAATTTTGAGAAAAATCGAATCGATAGTTTTTTTTTACAAAAAATAAAAACCTAAAAAAAAAACAATACTAAAACTTGGTAAAAATTTACTTTCGACTCAAATAGCTTTTCAAAAATTATAAATATTGGCTTCAAACTTATTTTATTTCACAGAAAAATGTCAGTAATTTTTTTTATAAAAATCCAACAGTCCGTTTTTTCATAAAATAATAAAATCTACAAACAAAAAAATACGCAAATTTGGTAAAAATTGATACATATAGACAAACTTTTAAGCAAAACAAATCGACAGACGGGATGGGAAGTTATCAGTGTGGGTCGCATCCCAGCCTCTTTTTTTATTTTATATTTAATACAAATTCGGCTATTTGTGTAATAATCTGATATTAATGAAAAAATAGTGTACTGCTAATTTATTTATTGAATATCAGAAATATATGTCAAAAAATCTTCTGTGTAAGAATTTGACACCAAGTTCTAAGAAAATTATAAAAAGTGAAGAAATGCTCCACTTCTAAATATTTTTAAAACCGAATTTCAAAGATAAACCGGGAATTATGAGATTCAGTTTTAAATTGATTTTAGAAATTTGTTAAGGAATTGGCTGTTAGAGAAATGGATCTTAATTCTTAAGAGTTTAAAGATACATTTACCATTCGATCATTATCCTGGCATAATTAATCTTCCACGCTAAAACTACGCATTAATTTGGAATCTTTTTTTTTTTAACTCACCGGAATGATCAGCTCATCAGTTTAACATTGAGCTCAATTTCGGACGTACTATCAAGTATAGAGATTATTTTTTACACCGCACATCAAGAATGTGGAATTCTTTACCCAGCCCTGTTTTTTTACTCCTATTTTATATTCAAAACTTTTAGAACAAAGTGTTTCAATATTTCCTCTCTAAAAGTCTTCCCTATTTTTATAAAAACAATATCAAAACTTAATTATGGCAACCCTGTTTTTGTTTATCAATTTATGTTCTCTTAAAACCATTGCCCTAAACTGAACCACGAACAAATGAAGTGAAATACTTTGTGGCGGCACATTCCCTGTGTCCATTCAAAAACAAAAAAAAATCCAAAAAATAGGGACAAGACAAAAAGTAAACTTCAGCAATTGAAGCGGTAAAGTAGGAGTATAGTCAGTTACTCATCATAGTCATCGAAAGTCCCACCGTCAAATTATGTTTTGATTGCAAATTAGCTCGAAGACATTTATTTGATGGAATTTGAAAGTTTAATGGAATGGATTCTTTTTCGCTCTTCCTTGGAATAAAAAAAAAAAATATAAATAAATTCATTTTTGACAAGAGCGAGCACTTTGGACATCAAAGCGCACAAAGATATGAATGCCTTAAAGAAAACTCCATTAACGTTGACAATCAATTGACAGAGTGATGCGTCGTTGACGCCGCCCCGCCGCCGCCGTCTTTGCCGTCGGAATAAAAAAAGGAAAATAAAAAGAATTAATACAAAAATAACTCGTATACGAAAATCAACATAAATATAAAATCCTCACCCAACCGATCCTCGTCAAATTTTGATGTCGTCCATATTGAGACGACAAGAAGTCCTTTAGGGCGTCTTCTTCTATCTTACTCCCTATTTCCCAGGTCATAGGTATGTATAAGTAAAGTTCAACAAGGACATTGATGAAATGAAATGAAATATTATAAATATCCCCAAAGCCTTTGGAATTGCCATTTAGTTTGCTCCTCCATCGATTTTATGTATAAATACAAGATATAACTTCATTCCCATCTCTCGTAGTAGAATGCCAAAAAAAGGCTAAAAGTTCTATAAAGATGATGGCTATTTAAGGCATTCTTGCCATCTAATACTTTTTCCAATTCCTCCCCTTCTGAATTATGGAAATTTATATACGGACAACATCTTTGCTTGATGTTGTTTCAATTATATCCAAAACCATCTTCATCATCAGAGAACAATATTTTCCTATCCATGGGGATTGAATTTTATTTTACTCCCCGATTGTTGTTGTTGTTATTGAAAATATATTTATGTATATTATGAAAATCAAGGACCAGTCTGTCACCCAAGGCAATAGACATAGACAGTAATTAAAATGAGAATTATTTATTTTTTGTCGTTGTAAATTTTAAGTTCGAATTTTCAAAATACATCCGTTGCAGACTTTTCGTTTGATTTTCCTAGAAAATATACATTTAAAGATTAAATGGAAAAAATGTTTCTTTTTTTGTTTGTTAATTTTAATTAAAGAATCGACTGACTCCCTGCATCATTTAATATAGAATCGTTGTTGCGTTGGTTGGTTGGTTGGACAGTTTAAATTAAAAGCGCTTGACATTGAGATAATAAATATTTTAATTGGATTGAATTGGAGGTATAGACGACAGCTCTGGACTCTCTACGAGTATAGTCTACATGCTAGATTAAGAGTAAAGAAGACTTGAATATTAATTAAAAGAACACATTTCACTTGAATTAAAATTCAAATGAATCTTGGATTTGTTAAATATTTACTTGGATATATATTTTAATGAAAGAGTATAACGCAAAATATTAATTTGTATTATTCAATGAAATGTAAACATTAATGGCAGTGTGATGCAAGGCTATAAAAATGTGAAAAAAGTGCAGTTAAATTCCATTCGGGATATAAATTTAATGTTAATTATTTTCTTATGGAGGAAAACGCTGTTGTTAAATTTTGTGTTTTGTATCTTTTGAATGAAGAAAATGCATTGAAATTGCAAGTTTTGAGTAGAAAAATGTTAAAGACGTAAAATTTTATTATTTCGACATGAAATACAAAAATGTAGAAAATTTAAATGTTAAATAAATAATGATACAAAAGCTAAGTTGCGTCATCACAATTTCAGCTTTTTGACGGAAGCAATAAATTATATTGATTTTACAGAGGGTCAGAAGTGGGATGGGATAGTGTGCAAAATATTACAGATTTTAGTTTGAAGTGTTTCAAAAATTAGAAATGAATATTATTCATTAGAAAATCAATTTTAGAAGATTTTATATGTTTTTAATAATTGCGTTACACAAAGACTGTTGCAAGTTTTGGCTTTAAACTCAAAGCTTTTATCAAATTTAAAAAACTTATTTACTTCGATACTTGGTTTTTAAGTACAGGGTGCGGCAGAGCCGACTGACGAGTTTAATGAGGTCATTAGCCTGTGATAAGATAAGAGTAGGCCTTAATAAGTGGTATATTTTGAATTGTAGGGTAATGCCGTTTTTATTCGTAATCATGGTCTGGACAGGTGTATGTACATCGTGGTTTCGTCGTGCGTGTATATTACGAAAATAATCAGCCCTATCATGAATTCCATCGTAATCGGAAATTTTTACGAATCCCGAAAAACTGTATCATGAAATCCGTTCGTAATGCAAAATTGTATACAGTTTTTCGGGATTCGTAAAAATTTCCGATTACGATGGAATTCATGATAGGGCTGAATCATTCTGTGATCGCTACACAAAGGGCTTTTCGTATACACTTCGGCATTCCACGTGCTGAATCTGTTTCTTCTGCAAACACTATCAAATTGTGGATACGGAATTTGGAAGAAACTGGAAGTACCCTAAGTAGACTTGTAAACGGAGCACCCAGAACGGTAAGAACCCCCCGAAAATGCGCAGTTGGTTAGAGAGTCAATTGAGCAGTCAACAAGACGCTTATCCCGGAAACACGCTCTGTAGCTTTGGGAATCTCAGACCGTTCTTTGAGGAGAATTCTTCACGAAGATTTATCATTCCATCCCTATAAATCAATGCTTGTCCAAGAGTTAAATGCTACTGACTACAACAACCGCAAAAATCTTTGTCAGCGAATTCTTCTGCAAATTCCTCCGATATCAACTTTTTTCTGTAGCGATGAGGCGCATTTTCATCTTTCTGATGGAACTGTAAATAAACAAAATTTTCGATACTGGGCTGCGAATAACCCACGGCAGCTCCATGAAAGACCACTCCGTGACCGTGTGGTGTGCTGTGTCCCAATTTGGGGTGATCGGCCCCTACTTTTTTGAGGACGAGAACAGGCCCGTCACTGTCACGTCCGGTCGTTATGTTGTGATGTTGGAAACTTATCTTCAGCAAAGGTGGGAGGAAATGGCTGAAGAACGTGATTTGGGAGATGTATGGTTTCAGCAAGACGGAGCTACAGCGCACACAGCTCGAATTTCACTTGCTGTCTTACGACAAATGTTCCCTGGGCGGTTAGTCTCTCTGAGAGGAGACATAGGCTGGCCAGCACGGTCCCCAGATTAAAGCATGTGTAATTTTTTTCCTTTGGGGCTACTTTAAGGATAAGGTTTTCAGACATCGCCTACATACCATAGAAGAAATTAAACAGAAAATCACCGCGGAAATCGAGGCCATACCAGTCGAAATGTGCTGAAAATCATGTGAAACCTTCAGAGATCGTCTAATACAGTGTATCAATGCTGACGGCCGCCATCTTGGAGATATAATTTTCAAAAAAATAATTTTTAAAAATAGGATTGAATACTGATTTAAATTAAAAAAAATGTTTTCTCTAAGTTTTACTGTTCGTTATTTATAGCCCATCAAAACTCGTCAGTCAGCTCTGCCGCACCCTGTAGTTGTAAGTCTTCACCTGCAATACATTAACCTTAATCATTTATGCTTATGCTCTTAACAGAACAAAAATTGATTTCATTACGAATTCGTAGTCTTAGGGCTATGACATCAAATTTTTGGAATGTATATTAAAAAATATAAAAAATAATGTTGAAATTGAATTCGGAATCATCACTAAAAACTAACTCTAAAACGAATTATTCAGGAACATAAAAGAATTACATTACAATTTTTTCAAAACTTCAGATAGAGTCAAATGAAGACCCATAAGTTATGTCATAACTAATGAAAAATTATGTAAAATAATGATTTTTTTGCAAAATTATCACACAATTTATTGTTAGAGGGATAAGTTATATTTCGTAAGATTTTTGTAATTGTTTGTCAATCAAATACTATCTCTATTAGGAACATGCGGTTGTAATAATGTTTATACCAATGGTACTTCCTTTCTAAATTATTCCTTGTTTTTATTTGAAATGAATTTTTGTTTTGATTAACGATTTGTTTGAATTTTTCAACTATTTACGACTTAGTTAATTGATCACTAAGGTTTATTACTTTAACCATTTTTTAGGTGTTAATTTAAAAACAAAAAACAAGCGCTACAAAATTGTCCGAAAATCGTTCCCAAAAATTAAGTAAATAAATTTTAATTTTAATTAAAACTTTTGAAACAAAATTGATACGTCTGTGTTACTAATGATTTTTACTTACAACTAGAGGATCTATGATATGCCATAAGCATTGCATTCATACAAAATTTCGAACTTAAGATTTAAATCACTCATGACATTACAATGGTAGAATAGTCGAAAAATGTACTTCCGACGATTCTTTCTGTGTCTTCACTCCTACAGCCTAAACCATTTTGAGATGATTCGAGTAAGGTGTTTATTTAACACTAAAAATTACAATAGTCCAAATAAATATTTGTTGGTCAATAAGATTTCTATAAAACTTTCACTAAACTTTTTTTCTTATCTTGGCATTTTTTAATGTATTGTATTGCTCCAGAAAGGTAACCTCCTATTTTATTTTTTAAATTTTTTCCGGAAATTAAGATTCGACTACTTTTTTTTCTGAACAAGCTCTTTTGTTTTCTAAATAATATTTGATGACTAAAAATTTCTGTTTTTTATTTTTAAAAATATATACAGTCAAACTTCTTTATAACGAACCTTCAAGGGAACAAAAAATTGCTTCGTTATAAAAAAGTTTTATAAAAAATTTGTTATATAGAAAAATTTGTTGTTTTTTAACACTGCAAGTATTCTTTTATATTTTCAAAACAAAGTATACAAACAAACTCATTTTTAGCTTTTTGTTTGATAATAGAGCCCGAGAGTGGTAAATTCCTTTTCCTGTTTATCTGCACCCATTTTAACATTGCTTTATCCACACCGTATTTTATTTTTTTTTAGTTGTTTTGGCTTCTGTTTGAACTTTCTTCGGCAAACATTAAAATTTTGCATTCATTCTTTAAAGTTGTCGACAACGTACTAAACGATACACCAAATTTTTCTGCAATATCATTTTTCTTTTCTCCCCTTTTAACTTTTTCAATCATCGATAACTTCTCTGATAATGATATCGCTTTGACATTTTGGCAACAATTCTCGAACTTAAAATGCCAACTCAAACAATTGACCTGTTGATATGCGAAACATTTCTACTACACATCCATGCATACACACATTCACTTTAAGAAAATTCTTCCCAAAACGGGGAGTTCCCTTTGAAAATAAGGAATACAAATCGTAGTAAACTTTGTTTTCAAATTTGGAAAATTTTGACATTTCGTTATAAAGAAACAACTTTGCTTTAGGGCCACAAAATTAGTTGCTTATAAAGAGAATTTCGCTATAGAGAAATTCGTTATAAAGAACCTTATTCGTATGGGATATTTCTTAAGGGGAAGGGGAACAAAATGAAATTCGCTATAGAGAGAATTACGTTATAAGGAAGTTCGTTATAAAGAAGTTTGACTGTACATAAATATTTTTTTTTAAAATTCGAAATCTCAAAAACATGTCAAAATTTTTCAAAGAAAATTTAATGTGCAACATATATTTATTACTACACATAGTCCAAAAAGTCTCCGTACAACAGCTTTCTTTTTGTTGATTCTGAGATAAAATATTTACTGTATGAATATATTAAAAACAAGAATTTTGCAAATCACAATCACAATTTTTTAAAATTTGGTAAAAAGGTGAAGGTGAAAACTAAATTTTTTTCAATCTTACCACTTTGGTTTTTACATTTATTCCTAGTACTTTTTTTTCAAAAAAAAAAAAAAAACACTAAATTTAGGCTGCTGTGCAGAGACTTTTTGGACTAAGCGTATGTATGTATATACCTGCGTTCCAAAAATAATTAAAAGACAAATAAATTGAAAACAAATAAGGGGATAGTACGATAACTTAGGCGACAAAGTTTATTGCCGGATTTGTATAGAACAGTTTAAAACAAGCATTTTTTACTATGGGAGGGGGGTCTATCTCCCCCCGTTTAGGCGGTAGGGGCAATTTAAAAAAATATGTACGTTAAATGAAAAAAAAATAATTACAAAATAACGGTAATACTCACAATTAAGTATTATAAATTTTTTTTTAAGCCAACACTTTTGTCTATTAGCTTGTTTTTAAATCAAGTCAAAATCAAGAATAGTTTTTGAAAAAATAGCTTTAAACTCAAAATTTGGACAAAAAAAGTTAAAAATAAGGTTTAAAGTGTAATTTTTCAAAACCTTAAGATTATCTACTACTGTTTTTTTTTAAGAATTCATTGCTCTTATTTGTTTTTGATCAAAAACTGAAAACTAGATGATTTTATGTCTTCTAGTTCTTGAGAAAATTGAAAATTAGCAAAAAAAAAAATCTTTTAATTAAATTATTTTTTCCATGCTTGAGTATTTACGTAGCCTTCGTGCGAGCTGTGTGAACTGAGAATCCCGAACTCAAATTTTTTTAAACGTGGCTCAGCCATTCGTGTGTCCACGTTTGTCCATCCAATAAAAATGTTTGTACACCCCCAGGAACCAAGTTAATATATTTTTTTTTTAGGAACTCTTCCAAAAGTATAAAAGTCGGCTAACATCCTCAGGTAATGACTTAGGATGACCGGATCGAGTCCACCGCCTCCTTA